>JASGCC010000046.1:0-725000 GCA_030067915.1 Hydractinia echinata | reverse complement strand
AGCGAAATGTAGCTATTCTAGAATTGTATTGCCAATAATGAATTGTTAGTGGTGTACAACCTTTATACACCACAGGGTTTTTTCGAGAATTTCGAGTTTTTTCGGCTATTTTGAAATTTAATTCCCGTGAAATATTTCAGGGCACTTAATTCGCAAAAATAAATTCCCGCGAAATGATTTGGATAGTTAAAATTCGCTAAAATTTTTGGATTTTAAGAATAATGCTCGTAAAAAAGGGTAATGAAGTGGTTTCATTTCTGTCAGATAACAAAAATATTTATTTGCAAATCAATTGCGAAAATTAATTCCCGCTAAAGTTAGTCCCCTTGATACAGATCAGCTTCTCTCTTTTATTCATGTACAAATAATTCAATTTTATTTTTTCTACAGATTTTGAAAACATGTCCTCGAGACTTACAATCGGATTTATGTCTTCACATTCATTCCCAAATTCTCACTGATCGTGCGTTTAAAGGCGTATCTCTAACTGCGTTACGAGTTTTATCTCGATATTTCGATACAATTCGCACGTCACCAGGCGATAAATTGATTTATCAGGGCGAGAGTGTCGAATCCTTATACTTTGTCGCAACTGGATCGTTAGAAGTGAAGCAAGGAGATGATCTGATAGGATTAATTGGTATGTGTATACACTGAATTTTAAAGTCGACACATATAGCTGCAGTTAACTCTAATAACGCTAACTTTTAAATCTCTAACTGTTTCATTCGTTTCCTGGAAATTTTCCCTTATCTAAATTTCCAGAAAAATTAAAATCTTGGATAACTCAGACAATTGTTAATCCCTTTTTCCTTCTTTGTCAAATTTCTACAGAGAACTCGACCTTTTAATCAACATTGTTTGTTTAAAATTATTAAAAGCAATAGATACCGACCCATTCCTGTACCTAAGCTTGTTGTTGTACGGAAGTAAATAAAAGCTGAAACTATCGACAACTGTTTCGTTAAAGATAGAATTTTAGAGATAGAGACAGCCTTACTAGATGCTGATGTCTCCCTTAAGAATTTCCAAGAACAGTTAGATAAGCCTTTACCTCGCATCCCCGTGTTTCTTCCCTGAAATAACAGTTTCTGCATTGTGATATAACTATGGAAGATTTACCACACTACCGAGGATGAACTAAAAGATATCCCGTCAGATTGAATGAGAAAAATGAGAATGAGAAAAATCTTAATGATATAGACATGTTAATCTAATCTACATTAAAAACTACAAACACGAAGAAACTATATAGTATTACGTGACAACAGGAAGCGTGTTTACAAATGTCAAAATGAAATAAATTTAATTGTGGAGAACAAATTATTAGAAAAGCTACAGCAAGCGAATAGACTTCACTACTACTACCAGTATGCCTTGTGTAATAATTTTAAGACAGCGCTGTTTCAAAAAAATCGGTTTAGCTGAAGTTAATCATTTCTGTGAAATTTTAAATTAGAGAGAACATCGCTTGACTCGAAAATTTGCTTAGATGAATTATTTTCCTTTGTTCTTTAAGAGATTCGAGCTGCAGGCAATTTTTGAAAAAAATATTCTTTCTGCAATGTTTCGAATAATTCTATAAAGTTGACATTTTATAACCGTGCTACGGACACACGAAATAGCAAATAGCAAGTGCGATATATAAAGGACGGGCGAAACCGTGGTCGAGATTAATAATAGTATACTCTCTCTATGCTCTCCATCTTACAGGTCCATCCGATGTGTTTGGTATGCGTTTGGCTGATGAAGGTTCGGGACGGTCACTATACGACGTGGAAGCGTGTTCTTTTGGAACCATTCATTCAATATGTACAGGACTTGTGCATGAAGCGCTTGCGTTATACCCAGAAGATTTGGACAAAATAAAATACCAATTGATTTTGTCTTTCGATATCACAAGACAGGTAAGAGAAGTGGTATTGTGTTTGTATAAAGGCATTTACATGCATTCTACAGAACAACATGATTTTTCTGCTTTACGGGATATAAAACTAGGCTACTATAATAATACACTAGCCCGGTTTGTCTGTGACTCTTCTAGAGTGGTTTGTTAATATAGCTCATTTTAGCCGCATAATCTAAAAACGGATAGGAATAACTGATTTTTCTGATTATCCAGGGTCGATTTTAGCATCAGGACTTTATTGGGGTCAATATTTACACGACTCTAGAAACTTACAGGTTTGATGTTCTCATAAAAAATGTTTAACCTTGCCCTAACCTCAGTCCCAGATCCTGTTGTCTTTCAAGTGCAACCTCGGAAAAAATATCCCTGGGAACGAGGTGAAAATATATATCCTTAATTGGTCATATTTCTAAAGAGCGCATGCTTTCTGATGTAACTCGCTTCACCTACAAACAATGGTATTCAGTTTGCGCATGCCCAGTAATGTAGGAGGAACTTCTTGTAAGTTTCAAGAGGAAACAATAAAAAACCCTATATTCTTTACAAACTTATACTCTTTTTCTTCTTTAGGTCAAAATTATGACAAAAAGTGGTGAATTGTTCACAACTGAAATGCCTGAATCAATGAAGGAAAAAGAACCGGTAAGCGAAACAAATGTGTACACAAATGGTGATGATATTACAGCCTTGGATTATTCACAAACAAGTGACGTTTTAGCTGGAATGAGCGAGTTAAAGGGTGAACTACGCCGTGAAACAGAACGTATGAACTCTAAAATGGGAGTAGTCGAGGCGCAAATGATATTAGTGTTAAAATTACTACGAAGGAATAACACTATTGATGTTGATCCAGAAATTGGAATGCGTTTGAACCAACTTGAATCTGTAGAAAACATCGATGAAGCTGGAGAATGGTTTGTTGCAGATTCTCAGGGCTGGAAGGAGATACCTCCAGAAAACGCGCGCAAAGAAAGTGTTTTTAAGCCGCCTGATTTTACTATAGTTACGGTAGCCGAAAAAATGGAAAATTTATCAGAAAATCCCCATGACCCAACAACGTTACAAAAGGAAAAGAAAAATGCAAGTAAAGATGCAGTTAAGGAGAAAGTAAGAGAAAATGATTCGAAGTCTAAAAAGAAGCCTAGAAGCGCCAAACATCCTATTAAACAACCGAAAAGTACTCCTGATACAGACGACACTGAAACATTGATCGAAACAATCCGTCTCTAAATTTCTCACAAAAGTTTCGTCTTACGTTTCTCTTAAAAAAACAAAGAGCAAAAAATTTGCTCAAATAAATAGTCGAATCAAGTTTGTCGAATACAATTTAACCATGACTTAGAAAGTGTTTTCGCGGGAAATGAACAGCTCTCACACGCAACACACGTTAGTAAAATCTAGGAAAATTTTTTATTATGAGAGAAACCAATATTTCAAGAAATTTCCTTAAAACTGTCTTCCCTCAAAATTAAAAATTTTTCAGTGCATGGTTGCCATCAAAATGGTAGTTAATTTAAACTATTAAAGCTATTTCAACTTTGAATTTACAAGCATTTCTTGGATATTTTACTTATGGTTTTGTTTTTGTATACCAATATCCGTATATAATTTATTCTACTGTTAATTTTATTTATTAAATATCACAGTTCCTTTAGCATGTTTTAAAGCAAATAAATTTTGATAGAGTTGCAGTAATGTATTTTTTCTTTATAATAAAATAAATGTCTGAACGTTAAAGTGTGTAAGATTTTTAGTGTGTGTTGTGAAAAGATTGTTTTCTGTTCTGTAAGATGTTTTGAAGGACCTTTTTTTGTACCACAGAAACCCTATTATACCTGAGCTTTTTTGGCCCTTGTAACCCTGAGGGGGGGGTACAAAGTGCCCGCGGGCCATAAATCCTGAACCACTTGTGCTTAAGTGATGAAACTTGGCTCAGTTGGAGAATGTCTTAGCACAATGTCAATCCAGGTAAAAAAATAATTTGATGACGTAATAGGGATTAGAAATGAGGTCACACATCTGAAAAATGGTCATTTTCCCATTTTTTTCAGTACGTTTTAATTTCTCGCGTTTTACTAATGATACGGCCTTGATTCTTGGTAGATTTGTGTAATGAATACCAAAATATGTGTTTCACATGACAAAAGTAATTTTAATGACGTCATTTGGATAAAAAATGACGTCATTTCGGGAAGAAAATTTCTTATTTTAACGATAAAGATAAAAAGACCCGTTCTACCAGAAATATTCATGCTCATGTCATTAAACATGGCATATAAGTAGAACAGGGCATTTAAAGATAATCGACGTAAGGAAAACAATATAATGACGTCATTGGGATCCGAAATGACGTCAATTTGCTGGATCGATATTTCCTTCTAAAGAGATAGGGAAATGTTCCTTCTGGCGCAACGCACATCCCGCGCACGCGCACGCTACAGTCAAACACAACAAATCCAGTACCATGCAGTGCCTAGCCATGTATACCCAGTACTATGCAGTGCCTAGCCATGTATATCCAGTACCATACAGTGTTGAGTCATGGAATTCAAGGGTAAGTCCCTATCATACAGCAAATGAGTTAAAAAAAGTTCTAGCGCACCTAGTCCCTACTTCCCGAATTCCCTTATGGAGTATGACGTCATCAAAAATCAACGCATGCGCAGTCAAGACGCGTTAGTCGAGCAGAATGAAATACTCTGACAAAACAAAAACTCTATACAATAAAGAAATGAATACATACACTGTAAAAATATTACGAGATATCGCTAAAAGCCGTGGACTTACGGGGTATTACAAGCTACGCAAGGCCGCATTGATTTCTTTATTGGAGAATGTACCACATTATGCTTGGAGGCCACCCAAACAACCGGCTAAACCTATAACATCGGGGGATGTACCACATTATGCTTGGAGGCCACCTAAGCAACCAGTTAAACCTATAACGTCCGAGGATATGGACCTCTTCGAGAGACAGGAACCGTCGAAAAATCGTTCGGTTGTGGGGGATAAGATGAAAGAGTGGTTTAAATGGCTTGTAGACGCTGTTCCAAAGCCTATAAAAGAGGGGATCAAGAGAACTTATGCAGCCTTTAAACGTAGGGTGATGGATCTCTATAACCGGGCAGCCGGCGCGAAACCTACGCTTCATGACGAAGTCGAACAGGAGGCTGAGGAAGACTATATAGAAGATATCGAAAATCTATATGATCGGCCGGGGCAAGATTTTACGCCTCAGGAACATAAGCATGCTCTCCACAGGACCTTTCGAAGTTTCCGCATTCCGGGTATTGGAGGAGCCGACGTCGACGGATATATAGGAATGGTGAGACCAAACGTGAAAACATTGGTTGAGGACCAGGTAGAAGATATGGGATCGGCGAAGGTACAGCTGTCCCTGTGGATCATGTGGAAGAAGCCATCAAATATGGAGATAGCAATATGGCCTCGGTCTTCCAGGGTAGCGATGTAGACGACGTGCTGGACAGGATGTTTGCTCAAATCAAGACCAATGTGGAACATCCAGCACTACCCCAGAGCGGATTCACAATTGGTCGAATTTTACACCTTGATGTAGACTTACACAGGCTACGTCTAACAAGGGGCTCATCGTATATCGAAACACCTAAATGGATAGCTTCCAAAATAGCAATTATTAACCCCAAAAACGAGGATGAGGAGTGTTTCAAGTGGAGTATCATAGCATCCCTACACCATACGGAGATTGAAAGAGATCCACAAAGAATCACCAAGCTGAGACCCTACGTAGACCTTTATAACTGGGAGGGTATAGAGTTTCCGACAAGCATCAAAAGCATATATAATTTTGAGGAGAATAACAAGGACATTGCGGTAAACGTCCTATATATAACGGGGAAGAAGATCAACATCCTACGTCGATGGTGCACAACGGACGTAGCAAGCAGGTGAATCTACTGCTTATCACGGATGACAAAAAGACCCACTACACAGCCGTCAAAAGTCTATCGAGGCTCCTAGGCAAGGAGACCTCGAAGAATAGGAATGCAATGCACTTTGGCCTGAACTGCGTGCAGGCATTTCCCACAGTTGAATCGAGGAACAAACACTATGGCTACTGCAAGGACCACGAGGCAGTTAAAATTACGATGCCAGGCGAGTCTGAAAAATGGTTATTCTACAGGGATGGCCAGATGCAATTCAAGGTACCCTTTGCTATCTATGCGGACTTCGAGAGCCTGCTCATCCCGGTAGAGGATGCCAGGGAGACCAAGACGAAAAGGCTGAGTAGGCATGTACCATCTGGCTGGTGCACGTATAGTACCTTTGCCTATAGGGATGTACCGGACCCACTAACAGTGTACCGCGGTAAGGACTGTGTGACGAGGTTCGTGGACCACCTGGAGGACGAGGTGAAGCGTCTATACTATACCTACCCGCAGCAGCCCATGCTGGAACCGACAGATGTCCTAAGGAGGGAACATGACGAGGCCACGCACTGCCATATCTGCCTAAAGCCGTTTGACGACTGTGAAAATAACCGTAAAGTTAGGGATCATTGTCACTACACAGGGTTATATCGAGGCGCGGCGCATAACAGCTGCAACCTCAAGTACAAGATACCTAGTCATATACCCGTGATCTTCCACAACCTCTCGGGATACGACGCGCACCTGTTTATCCGGGAATTAGGGGAAAAGTATGACACCCAGGATATTGGGTGCATCGCTGAGAATACTGAGAAATACATAAGTTTTAACGTTAAAATCAAGGTACCACTTGCAGGTATGGGGTATGGTGATGGTGAGGTGTACAAGAAGATAGAAATCCGCTTCATCGACTCCTGTCGATTAATACCATCCAGCCTGGATAAATTGGCAAGCAACCTCAACGATGAACAGTGCAAAAATCTCCGTTGGTTTTTCAACAAGAATGACACATTTAAACTCATGCGCAGGAAGGGCGTGTATCCCTATGAGTATATGGATGTTTGGCAGCGATTTGAGGAGTCGGAACTACCCCCAAAAGAGGTATTTTACAGCAAGTTGAATATGAAGGGGATTAGTGATGATGATTATGCCTATGCTAAAAAAGTATGGCATTGTATCACCCCAGAGGGTGATGTAGCCACCATGGGCGACTATCACGATGTATATTTGACCACGGACGTACTGCTATTGGCAGATGTTTTCGAAACATTTCGGGGCGTATGCTTGGCAAACTACGGCCTCGATCCCCCGCATTACTATTCGGCTCCAGGTCTTGCCTGGAGGGCGGCACTCAAGCATACCGGGATCAGGCTAGAGCTACTCACAGACCCTGACATGCTATTGATGTTCGAGAAGGGTATCCGTGGAGGTATAACCCAGGCGGTACATCGCTATGCGAAAGCTAACAACAAGTATATGGGAGACCAGTATAACCCGGATGAGGAGTCATCATACCTACAGTATTTGGATGCGAACAACCTCTACGGCTGGGCGATGCGTCAGGATCTACCGACAGATACCTTTAAATGGATCTCCAGCGTCGAGGCCTTTACCGAAAGGCGAATCGGGAAGCTCGTTATGGACAATAAACATGGGTACCTACTAGAGGTTGATATCGACTACCCAGAGAGGTTGCATGACACACATAGCTGGTTGCCGTTCTTACCGGAACGCACGACTGGCCACAAGGTCGAGAAACTGGTTCCAAATTTGGAAAACAAGCGGAGATACGTGGTGCATATCAGAGCCCTTCACGAGGCTATAAAGCATGGGCTTGAGCTGAAGAAGGTGCACAGGGTAATTCAGTTTAACCAGAAGGCATGGTTGAAGGGGTACATCGATCACAACACTAGGCTGAGAACGGATGCCAAAAACGAGTTCGAGAAGGACTTCTACAAACTCATGAACCTCTCAGTATTCGGCAAGACCATGGAGAACATTAGGAACCACCGCAACATTCAGCTGGTCACCAGCGAGGAGAAGTATACGAAGCTTGTTATGAAGCCAAATTTTAAGGGTGGGAGCCGGTTCAGTAAGCACCTCCTAGGTGTAGAGATGGGGAAGACGGAGGTCAAAATGAATAAGCCCGTGTACATTGGCCAGGCAATCCTGGACCTGTCAAAAATGGTCATGTACGAATTTCATTATGACTTTATGATACCAAAGTATGGTAGCAAGCTGCAGCTCATGAGTTCATGAGTTTGTAGAAGTCCTTCTCGAACTCGTTTTTGGCATCCGTTCTCAGCCTAGTGTTGTGATCGATGTACCCCTTCAACCATGCGTTCTGGTTAAACTGAATTACCCTGTGCACCTTCTTCAGCTCAAGCCCATGCTTTATAGCCTCGTGAAGGGCTCTGATATGCACCACGTATCTCCGCTTGTTTTCCAAATTTGGAACCAGTTTCTCGACCTTGTGGACCGTCGTGCGTTCCGGTAAGAACGGCAACCAGCTATGTGTGTCATGCAACCTCTCTGGGTAGTCGATATCAACCTCTAGTAGGTACCCATGTTTATTGTCCATAACGAGCTTCCCGATTCGCCTTTCGGTAAAGGCTTCGACGCTGGAGATCCATTTAAAGGTATCTGTCGGTAGATCCTGACGCATCGCCCAGCCGTAGAGGTTGTTCGCATCCAAATACTGTAGGTATGATGACTCCTCATCCGGGTTATACTGGTCTCCCATATACTTGTTGTTAGCTTTCGCATAGCGATGTACCGCCTGGGTTATACCTCCACGGATACCCTTCTCGAACATCAATAGCATGTCAGGGTCTGTGAGTAGCTCTAGCCTGATCCCGGTATGCTTGAGTGCCGCCCTCCAGGCAAGACCTGGAGCCGAATAGTAATGCGGGGGATCGAGGCCGTAGTTTGCCAAGCATACGCCCCGAAATGTTTCGAAAACATCTGCCAATAGCAGTACGTCCGTGGTCAAATATACATCGTGATAGTCGCCCATGGTGGCTACATCACCCTCTGGGGTGATACAATGCCATACTTTTTTAGCATAGGCATAATCATCATCACTAATCCCCTTCATATTCAACTTGCTGTAAAATACCTCTTTTGGGGGTAGTTCCGACTCCTCAAATCGCTGCCAAACATCCATATACTCATAGGGATACACGCCCTTCCTGCGCATGAGTTTAAATGTGTCATTCTTGTTGAAAAACCAACGGAGATTTTTGCACTGTTCATCGTTGAGGTTGCTTGCCAATTTATCCAGGCTGGATGGTATTAATCGACAGGAGTCGATGAAGCGGATTTCTATCTTCTTGTACACCTCACCATCACCATACCCCATACCTGCAAGTGGTACCTTGATTTTAACGTTAAAACTTATGTATTTCTCAGTATTCTCAGCGATGCACCCAATATCCTGGGTGTCATACTTTTCCCCTAATTCCCGGATAAACAGGTGCGCGTCGTATCCCGAGAGGTTGTGGAAGATCACGGGTATATGACTAGGTATCTTGTACTTGAGGTTGCAGCTGTTATGCGCCGCGCCTCGATATAACCCTGTGTAGTGACAATGATCCCTAACTTTACGGTTATTCTCACAGTCGTCAAACGGCTTTAGGCAGATATGGCAGTGCGTGGCCTCGTCATGTTCCCTCCTTAGGACCTCTGTCGGTTCCAGCATGGGCTGCTGCGGGTAGGTATAGTATAGACGCTTCACCTCGTCCTCCAGGTGGTCCACGAACCTCGCCACACAGTCCTTACCGCGGTACACTGTTAGTGGGTCCGGTACATCCCTATAGGCAAAGGTACTATACGTGCACCAGCCAGATGGTACATGCCTACTCAGCCTTTTCGTCTTGGTCTCCCTGGCATCCTCTACCGGGATGAGCAGGCTCTCGAAGTCCGCATAGATAGGAAAGGGTACCTTGAATTGCATCTGGCCATCCCTGTAGAATAACCATTTTTCAGACTCGCCTGGCATCGTAATTTTAACTGCCTCGTGGTCCTTGTAGTAGCCATAGTGTTTGTTCCTCGATTCAACTGTGGGAAATGCCTGCAGGCAGTTCAGGCCAAAGTGCATTGCATTCCTATTCTTCAAGGTCTCCTTGCCTAGGAGCCTCGATAGACTTTTGACGGCTATGTAGTGGGTCTTTTTGTCATCCGTGATAAGCAGTAGATTCACCTGCTTGCTACGTCCGTTGTGCACCGATCGACGTAGGATGTTGATCTTCTTCCCCGTTATATATAGGACGTTTACCGCAATGTCCTTGTTATTCTCCTCAAAATTATATATGCTTTTGATGCTTGTCGGAAACTCTATACCCTCCCAGTTATAAAGGTCTACGTAGGGTCTCAGCTTGGTGATTCTTTGTGGATCTCTTTCAATCTCCGTATGGTGTAGGGATGCTATGATACTCCACTTGAAACACTCCTCATCCTCGTTTTTGGGGTTAATAATTGCTATTTTGGAAGCTATCCATTTAGGTGTTTCGATATACGATGAGCCCCTTGTTAGACGTAGCCTGTGTAAGTCTACATCAAGGTGTAAAATTCGACCAATTGTGAATCCGCTCTGGGGTAGTGCTGGATGTTCCACATTGGTCTTGATTTGAGCAAACATCCTGTCCAGCACGTCGTCTACATCGCTACCCTGGAAGACCGAGGCCATATTGCTATCTCCATATTTGATGGCTTCTTCCACATGATCCACAGGGACAGCTGTACCTTCGCCGATCCCATATCTTCTACCTGGTCCTCAACCAATGTTTTCACGTTTGGTCTCACCATTCCTATATATCCGTCGACGTCGGCTCCTCCAATACCCGGAATGCGGAAACTTCGAAAGGTCCTGTGGAGAGCATGCTTATGTTCCTGAGGCGTAAAATCTTGCCCCGGTCGATCATATAGATTTTCGATATCTTCTATATAGTCTTCCTCAGCCTCCTGTTCGACTTCGTCATGAAGCGTAGGTTTCGCGCCGGCTGCCCGGTTATAGAGATCCATCACCCTACGTTTAAAGGCTGCATAAGTTCTCTTGACCCCCTCTTTTATAGGCTTTGGAACAGCGTCTACAAGCCAGTTAAACCACTCTTTCATCTTATCCCCCACAACCGAACGATTTTTCGACGGTTCCTGTCTCTCGAAGAGGTCCATATCCTCGGACGTTATAGGTTTAACTGGTTGCTTAGGTGGCCTCCAAGCATAATGTGGTACATCCCCCGATGTTATAGGTTTAGCCGGTTGTTTGGGTGGCCTCCAAGCATAATGTGGTACATTCTCCAATAAAGAAATCAATGCGGCCTTGCGTAGCTTGTAATACCCCGTAAGTCCACGGCTTTTAGCGATATCTCGTAATATTTTTACAGTGTATGTATTCATTTCTTTATTGTATAGAGTTTTTGTTTTGTCAGAGTATTTCATTCTGCTCGACTAACGCGTTTTGACTGCGCATGCGTTGATTTTTGATGACGTCATACTTCATAAGAGAATTCCCCTACTAGGTGCACTAGAATTTTTTAACTCATTTGCTGTATGATAGGGACTTACCCTTGAATTCCATGACTCAACACTGTATGGTACTGGATATACATGGCTAGGCACTGCATGGTACTAGAGATTAGTAAATGTATGTTCTAGCACAGTCGCACGCGCACGCCCACAGACGCCCACAGACAGCGACGGTCAAACACAACAAATCCGGTACCATCCAACACAGGTCCCATATTATTCTACAAATGAGTCAAAACATTTCTAGCACAGTCGCAGTGCTCGCCCACAGACGTCCACAGTCAAACCCCTAAAATCCAGTACCCTGCGGTATAATGCCATGCTTATCCCTGTATATCAAAAAATCAATGCTGCAAATGAGTAAATTTCTAACACAATTCCCTATTAGTCTAAGCACATCAAAAATCATACATCAAATAAGTAGAAAAGGGGTAATTCCCTAATGATACTAAATATCATCAAATAATGAACGCATGCGCAATAAAGATGTGTTAGTATTGAGCAAACATGAAATTAACGGACAATTGAAAAATCATACAATAATGAATGAATACATACACTGTAAAAGAATTACGTAATATCGCGAAAAGCCGTGGACTTACGGGGTATTACAAGCTACGCAACGCTGAATTGATTACCCTATTGAGTGACGTACCACAGAGACCACCCAGAAGGGCCATACAACGAAAGCCGGTCAGACCCGTGACTATACTACCAACACCAGAGGCCATGGACATTTTTGAGAGGCAGGAAATATCGAAAAATCGTGCGATCATGACAACCAAGATGCAGGAATTGTACAACTGGATAATGAACGCTGTTTCAAGACCTATAAAGAAGGGAGTTAGTAGAACATATGCAGCCTTTAAACGTAGGGTGATGGGGCTCTATAACGGGGCAGCCAACATAAGACATACGCTTCATGATGAGTTGGAAAAGAGGCCGAGGAAGACTATCTTGAAGATATCCAAAATCTCTACAATCAGCCGGGGCAAGATTTTACCCCCCAAGAACATAAGCATGCTCACCATAGGACCTTTCGAAGTTTCCGCATTCCCGGCATAGGAGGAGCGGACGTCGACGGGTATATAGGGATGGTGCGACCAAACGTGAAAACCTTAGTTGAGGACCAGGTGGAAGATATGGGGTCAGCTAAGATACAGCTGTCACTATGGATCCACTGGATTAAGCCAATAGAGGGAACCAAAGACAAGTATGAGGAGGCGAATAAAGCCTTCCATAGTAATATGATAGAAGTATACCAGGGTAACAATGTAGATGATATGCTGGATACGATGTTTGCTCAAGTTAAAACACATGTGGAAAATCCGGCATTTCCAAAAAGTGGCTTTACGATCGGTCGAATACTACACCTTGATATAGACTTCCATAAATTGAAACTAACAAGGGGCTCATCGTATATACAAGCACCTAAATGGATAGCCTCAAAGAAGGCCATCATCAACCCGGTGAATGAAGATGAAGAGTGTTTCAAGTGGAGCGTCATTGCATCACTACACCATACAGAGATCGGAAGGAACCCGAATCGAATATCTCAGATGAGACCCTACATAGACCTTTATAACTAGGAGGGTATAGAGTTTCCGACAAGCATCAAGAGCATATGCAAGTTCGAGAAGAATAATAGGGACATTGCGGTAAACGTCCTGTACGTGACAGGAAAAAAGATCAACATCCTGCGGCGATCACTTTATAGCGGACGGGGTAAGCAGGTGAATCTACTGCTCCTTACTGATGACAAAAAGACCCATTACGTATCCGTCAAAAGTCTATCACGACTCCTGGGTATTGAGAACTCAAAAAATACTGCAAAAATGCACTTCTGCCTGAACTGCCTACAGGCCTTCCCCACAATTGAATCGAGGGACAAACATTATAGGTATTGCATAGACCATGGTGCTGTTAAAATTACGATGCCAACAGAGGCCGAAAAATGGTTATTCTACAGAGATGGGCAGATGCAATTTAAAGTACCCTTTGCAATATATGCCGATTTTGAAAGCTTATTAATACCAATGGAAGAGGATGCCAGAGAGACCAAGACTAAAAAGCTGAGCAAGCACGTACCATCTGGCTGGTGCACGTATAGTACCTTTGCCTATGGACCCTTACCAGATCCCCTAACGGTGTACCGCGGCAAGGATTGCGTCACCCGCTTCGTGAACCATCTGGAAGATGAGGTGAAACGTCTCTACTATACCTACCCGTAGCAGGACATGAAGCCTCTAACGGAGGTCCTAAAAAGGGAACATGACGAGGCCACGCACTGTCACATTTGCCTAAAGCCCTTCGATGACTGTGAGAATAACCGCAAAGTTCGGGACCATTGTCACTATACGGGGCTGTACAGGGGTGCCGCGCATAACAGCTGTAATTTGAGGTATAAGATACCCAGCCATATTCCCATCATATTCCACAATCTCTCGGGGTACGACGCCCACCTGTTTATCCGAGAACTGGGTGAGAAGTACAACATGCAGGACATTGGGTGCATCGCCGAGAACAAGGAGAAATATATAAGCTTCAACGTTAAAGTTAAGGTACACCTTGGAGGTATGGGATCTGGTGATGGTGAGGTGTACAAGAAGATTGAGATTCGGTTCATAGATTCCTGTCGGTTCATGCCATCCAGCCTGGATAAATTAGCAAGCAATCTAATTGGAACAAACGCCGCTGGTATGAAATGCCAGCAGTGTGCAGATACCTGTCTAGAATTCCATGGCATAGACGCTGAATACATGGCAAGTTTTGGTGTAAAAATTGCAACTCGAATACCACGAAGCAGTTAAACATGGAGCAGGTAAAGGCAAACGTACCATCGATGGCAAAGTTCATTGACAAAGAGGATACCTTCAGGCTAATGCTGAGAAAAGGCGTGTACCCCTATGAGTATATGGATGGATGGCAGCGATTTGAAAAGTTGGAACTACCGCCCAAGGATACCTTTTACAGCAAGCTGAATATGAAGGGTATCAGTGACAGGGACCATGAATATGCTAAAAAGGTATGGAATGCCATTACCCCAGAGGGTGATAACATCACCATGGGGGACTACCACGACGTGTACCTCAGAACAGACGTACTGCTATTAGCCGACGTCTTCGAGACATTTCGAGGCGTCTGCCTGGACAACTACAGCCTTGACCCTGCACACTTCTACAGCGCACCTGGCTTGGCATGGAAGGCAGCACTGAAATATACCGGAATCAAGCTGGAGCTCCTCACCGATCCCGATATGCTCCTGATGTTCGAAAAAGGTATCCGTGGAGGTATAGTCCAGGCCGTACATCGCTATGCCAAAGCAAATAATAGGTACATGGGAGACCAGTATGATCCGGAGGTTGAATCATCCTACCTGCAGTACCTCGACGCAAACAACCTGAACGGCTGGGCGATGCGTCAAGATTTGCCAACGGATGGCTTCAAATGGGTATCGAACGTAGAGGTCTTTAACGAAAAGCGGATCGAGAAGCTCGTTGAGGACAACAAGCATGGGTACATTTTAGAGGTTGATATCGACTACCCGGGGAGACTACATGATAGACATAACGAGTTGCCATTCCTACCGGAACGCAGGATGATCCACAGGGTCGAGAAATTGGTACCAAATTTTGAAAACAAACGGAGGTATGTAGCACATATCAGAGCCCTTCACGAGGCTATAAAACATGGGCTTGAATTGAAGAAGGTCCATAGGGTCATCCGGTTCAATCAGAAGGCGTGGTTGAAGGGGTATATCGATCACAACACAAGGCTTAGAACGGCTGCCAAAAACGAGTTCGAGAAGGACTTTTACAAATTGATGAATTTGAGCGTGTTTGGCAAGACCATGGAAAATATTCGAAACCACCGTAACATCCAGCTGGTCACAAACGAGGAGAAGTACACGAAACTCGTGATGAAACCGAACTTCAAGGGTGTAAATAGGTTTAGCAAGCACCTCCTCGGTGTTGAGATGGGCAAGACTGAAATTAAGATGAACAAGCCCGTATATATAGGTCAGGCCATTCTGGATCTGTCAAAGATGGTCATGTATGAATTTCACTATGATTTCATGCAACCCAAATATGGTTCTAAATTACAGCTATGCTACATGGATACGGACAGCTTCATTTACCACATTCGAACAGAGGACTTTTACCGTGATATCAAGGATGACGTCGAAAAAAGATTTGACACAAGTGCCTATAATCCTGATGATAACAGACCTCTTCCTATAGGGAAAAACAAGAAGGTCGTGGGCCTCATGAAAGACGAACTAAGTGGGAAGGTCATGACCGAGTTCATCACCCTGAGGGCCAGGGTATACGCCTATAAGAGCCTTACACCGGAGGGTGGGGATCGTAAGGCCAAAGGTGTTAGGAGATGCGTCACTAAAAAATCCATCACTTTCGACGATTACCGGCAGTGTTTGGAAGAGGGCGTTATCATCTATAAAACCCAAGTCTTAATCCAAAATCAGAACCATAAGGTCTATACCAAGGAGGTGAACAAGCCGGCACTCAACAGGGCAGATGACAAACGGATCATACAACCCGATCAAATTTCAACGCTTGCTAGAGGCCATTACCGCCTGTCACCAAAGGAATAAAATGGAGGTGTGTTTGTATATTGCTATACTTCTACCCTATGCCATGATTGCCTACTTTCTTTTTCGTTATAAACGACTACTAATAAAGATGTCCGATATCGCACAAGTCTTTGACAATGCCTCTGCGGAATATGAGAATATAGAGAAGCCTATCTATAAGCGCCAAATTTTAAAGGAGGCCCTGAGGAAAGGCAAGGGTCACCTTTTACCCCAAAAATGCACAGAGGGCTTTGTCGATAAGGCCCCTGAGGAGGCCATCGATAAGGTACATACAGAGTATGTACAGTGGGAGCTCTAGGAGAAGGGGGACAAGACGGCAAAAGCACTGTCAACTCATGTTATCAGCCTCTATGCCAGCATGATTGGAAATATTGTGGATATCGACAGCGTTGAGGAGCTCCGAAAAGATATCGAAGAGGATCCTATTATCCGAGACTCCATGACAGATCTTGGTATACTTGTGTATTGTACCATTGGGAGGTGTTTAGCACCCCTCTTGGTAGCAGGACATACCGCAAGGCACATGAGCAAGAAGAAAGAGGAGGACGCGGTGACTAAAGATAACAAAGATGAGCAGCGCGTGTAGCATTATCATCAATCAACAGCAACCCGAGGCCACGGAAAAAATTATTGAAGTACACAAAAAGCATCCGGGAAGAGTTGCTGCCGGCAAGAGACTTGTCGAATGGAACCGACTTCGAAAGCTTGGTCTCCAAAAGGAAGAACCCATGACGTTTAGGGAGTTCGTGAGATACTTTGAGAGGGATCTAAATACCGCTGAGGCTATACTCAAGGGGATAAAGGAGACTTTGGAGATCCTTGAAGATCAAGGTCTATCTATCCATCTTATAGTAAAAAAGAAGTGATTTATCTTATAGCTCTTGAGGGCTATAAGATAAATGAGTGAGGATCAGAAACAAGAAGAGAGAGTCATTACAAAACCACCAAAGCATCCGGGAAGGGTTGCGCAGGGGCACAAGTTGGCGGCACTGATGAAGAAGAGGAAGGAAGAAATGAAGCAACAATAGGCTACTGTAGAGCCTGCAGCCAAAGCCTCTTCTGGAACCAGTTCCGTACAGTCCATGGATAATGTATACCTTTATGGTGTAGGTACGCTTGCCGTGCTTGCCATGATAGGGGTTGGGGTTTGATATAGATTTGGCAGGGTTGAAAATGAATCCCACAAGCCAGCAACTAATCCAGAGCTTCAGCAGGGGAAACAGGGCAAAGCCCAGCCTCATATCTCTAATGTTATAATATAAATGAGCACAAGCAACGTAACCCCTAAAGAGAAGGAGATTTTGGACATGTTGTACGAAACAGTCGTAGATCTTAGTTTCACCTTTGCCTATGCCATGGCAGGTAAAAAGTTCCTCGGTATTACGAGGCCGTCTACCAAGATGGATACCAACGATGTTCTTAGGATGGTAGCGTACTTCGCAGCAGGCAGGGCGAGTCGCGAAATGGCCGTCAAGAAAGGCTGGTTGCCAGCAAGCATAGTCCCAAAACCAAAATAGAGCGCCTGGTAAAATTCTATCTCTCGTAGAGAGATATAGATATCAATATGGAGGAGACCAAAAAATGCTCAAAATGCAAAAAAGTCTTAACCTTTGATAATTTCGGGGTTAAGACTTGTGGTCGGCTAAATCAGCAGTGCATACATTGTCTCAATATTAGCAAGACATCACGCAACAAACATCGTACAGAATGTGAACATATAGGGACTCGGCCTCTATATGAGTTAATGACTATTTGTCGGGATCATATGGAGGTCCAGTTTTCCGAGGGCTATACCTGGGAGCTCTACAAATATTTGCATATAGATAACAAGGTCCCGTTTAAGTATGTTGAGACCGGTAAGTCCCCAACGCTTGCCGATGTTTCCAAACCATTATATAGGGCGGCGAGTACCTTCAAGTAAAAATGAATAGGACATGCATCAAATGCAAGCACGCCCTAACTCTAGACATGTTCAGAGTTAGGGGCAATGGTAGGACGAAGAGCTGTATAGGCTGTCTGGATAAAGCGAAGGGGCGGCGGCGTACAAAATGCAAGGACCCTGTGATCGAATACAAATTAGACCCCCTTGCCCTTGATGCTGAGATTAGGGAAATTCAGCAGGATGAAAATTATCTACTTTTGTATACCTTGTTGGTATACGGTATCATATCCCAGTACACCGAACTCGTCGAGGCACTAGCCGATGAGGAGGCTGAAAAAGAGCTACTCATCAGGCAATATCGCAAGGTACTACGATGCCTACAGGGAAAATTAACATATACTCCACTACCTATGGAATACCAGGCTCGAAAGACCAAGCTATGCCCTGCCTGCCGGGGGTCTTTGGTGAACAATCACAGCGGTGTGTTGATATGTTTGGGCTGTGCCGGTGTATTTTCAAAAATCCATAATCAAAAGTGGTTATATTATTAGTAAATGAACGTCGTAAGAGAACCCCACACGGCTATCTTTACAGGCCCAACAAGCTCCGGGAAAACACAATTTGTTCTAGACCTGCTTGAGCAGGAGTATAAAAAGCACTATCACAACATAGTCATACTTTGCCCTACTATACGATGGAATACCACCTACCTTGAAAGAGCCTCACTCTGGAAGGACCCATATGTCTTTTTGATAGACCCCAAAGATCAATTCTTCGAATGGATTCAAAAATTGTCCTCATTGTTGGCGGGCGAAGGGACGTTGTTTGTGGTGGATGACTGTATTGCCGACGAGAGCCTTGATAAGCGTCGACAACCACTACTTGAATTAGCTATCAGTGGTAGGCATCGCAGGCATAGCTTGTGGCTATTGACGCAGAGCTACACTGCATTACCCAAGAACCTTCGGAGGCAGAAAAAAGCCCTGTTTTTGTGGTTTCCTCATGAACGCTCTGATTTGAAGCTGATCGACGAGGAGACTAATTTGATACCCTCCGGTTGTTGGGCTGACATCAAGGCTGAGTTGAAAAAATCAAAGCATGCCTGCCTGTTCGTGAGATTGGAACATCCTAGGAGTTGGAGGATTCTAGAATGACCATACAAGAAATCCTCCGGGTAAGCATTCTTATGTAGAAAGATGTCTCTTGCAACAGTTGATTATTTTCAAGGAAAACAAGTCCGATTATTTTATGTTGAGGATAAAGGCCAATGTATCGTGGCCTCTGATGTTTGGATAGCCGCAGGATAAAAACGAGGAGCGGGAGTAAAAGCCATTCAGCGATATGTTTCGGATAAGTATAAAATGAGGATAGGCGACGCCGATATCCAAGGTGTGGACAGGGGTGTCCACACCCAACCAAATACAATTTTACTGACCGAACCCGGCCTCTATTGTTTTCTGTTGAGATGTGGTCAGCCTAAGGCAGAACCTTTTTTGGAGTGGGTTGTAGAGGAGGTGCTACCCAGGGAAATGCGAAAGCTTGCTGCAGCAATAGAGGAAAGAGATATTGCCATTGCCATTCTCGAGGACGATCTTGATGTCAGGGATGAACAGCTTGATGTTCTTAGACAGGACAACTCCGAACTACGGCAGAGGCATGTTCCACACAGGCATCAATATGACAACGTGCCGTGCGTGATTGATAAAAACGATCCACACGAGCATGGAAAAAAAGGCGGGCATGATCACTACATGATACGATGCCAGCGTAAAAAACTCGGTACAAGGATAAGTATTTTAAAAGCAATGTACCCCGAGATGACTGTAAGGAAACCGGAATGTGATGATCCCAATGCCGTGCATGCTTGGTGTAGGTTCAAGGAGGATGTTCTTACCAAAGACAATTTTTACAAGAACCATTTCACCCTACCTGACGATGATACGCGGGAGCTCTTCGAAGGCATGTTTGATATTGATATGTCGTAAGTAGGCACTAATTTTACTACTCTTTTGTGGGTAGTAAAATTATCACATATTTATTACCACAGTGAAATCCTCTGGGTTACGTTGTTATAGGAGAAAGATGTCGCAAGTTATGTTCAACGCAGGAGCAATTGAGACCCTATCCAATAGCCAGGATCAGCCTATGTTCAAAAGGGCTGACCTGGGACGGTTTTTAGGCATTGAAAAGATTAAAAATATGACAATATCGTCATCATTCCTATCTACCAGGTCCGAAATAGTAGGGTCCGTAGGGGCATCTCCCATGGGCCCCCGATCAGGTATGCGGGGAGGAGGCCAAAATGGGCATGACGTCTTTGTCACGCTTGAAGGTTCATTGGAGATCGTTCGCCGTTCTAGAAAGCCCAAAGCTGTAGGGGTCATCAGATGGTTAGCCAGGGCAGGTGTCCAAAAACTACAAGATGTAATAAAAGAGCATCGCCAGGCCCTAGAGGATAGGAATATAGATATCGCCATTCTCGAGAATGATCTTGATTCTAGGGATGAACAACTTGTGGAGCTGGGGTACGAACTCGAGGTACAGACCCTGGAAAATGCGAGGCGCAAAGAACGGTACGTACCACATGCCCAAGATCCAGGTAAGGACAACGTCATCATGATTTACAGAAAACATAGTGCACAGGATGACGACGAATTTCATCATCTTCCATACTACTGTGCGCGTGTTCAAAGACGTATTATTCATACCAAAAGGAGATGGTTTAAGGACAACTACCCAAAATCCGAAGAGATTGTTGTCATTGATAATCCCAATGGTAAACACGCCTTTAATCGTTTTGAAGAGGCTGGACACGTAGAACGTTTCAGGAACCATTTCAGTCTTATCAACATTACCCGGGATGACCTGTACGATTTGGGTGTTCCGGCATTGGAGGATTAGGCGACGCTGGTATCCAACCAAACACGATTTTCACATTAATTTTAATATCCATAAATGTATTAAAATTATCCTCATATTGGTTACTAACCAACCCCCTTTGGGGGACCTCTGAAATAGAGGGTATAACAACTGTAGTCGGCGACTACAGTTCTTCAGGTATGCGAGGGAAAAATCATATAGCATCAAAGGCCTCATTTAGTGGTGGGTTCCCAGCCCCTACCTTTTTGACCAGTTTGGCTGTATGTTAAAAGGTAGTGAAATAACAAAAAGATGGAAGCCTATGTACAAAAAATGCAAAAGGATTACGATATCAGCATACCCGTACTACGATGCTGCATAAAGGCAGGATCAGTGACAGGTTATTTCCCTAATTGCCTTGAAAATTTTAGGTATCGAAATGGGGAATATTATGAAGGTTTTGAATACACTACCGATGACGACCTTTTGCACAGGCTAGCGTCAGGTATGAAAGCGTGGGGTACATTTGGAAGAAGCGAGATCGATGAGGAACTTGAGGATGATATTCAAGCCCTAGGACTTCATATCGTTTCAGTAAAGGAGAATAGGTATGGAGCACTATGCTACGAGGTTGTCAAAGATGAGGGGCTGAAGCTATCGGATTTGGCCGACATAGAAACAATAGGCAATATCCTCAATTTTCATATACCAGATATACGCTTGGTTGATATTGATTTGGATATTGAGCCTGATGTCATCAAAGGTATCGTTTATGGGTACCCCTTCTATACCCTGCTCCCTTTGCTGTATATAAGGGATCCGAGTAAAGAGTTGGAGGACGAACCCTTGGAGGTACTCTTGAAGATATTCTTTACCAAGCCTTGATATGCTCCGGGGGTACCTGAACATCCTCTGGAATAAGCATCAATTCCTCTGAGACGAAGCTGCGATCGGGACCATCCTTTAAATAATACAAAAGGCGACTACCCGCCACAATACGGTCCAACCTGTAAGTATGTTTGCTGTAAAAGGCGTCGGTGGCGCGTCTTTTGGAGTCACCATGCTCTTTTCCTGGCTGTAGCAGATACAAGTACAATCCATCCTCAGGTAGGGGTTTTTCTTCGGGGTATTCTTGACTTTTCGCAAGTGGTACCTCATCCATCTTAATTGCTTTGCTAGGCTTCAGGTTGATCATAGTAGTCTTGGTATTATTGAGACTTTTGACGATGGCATACAAGTGCTTGACCCAAATGGTACTATCCTCACCGGAAACCAACTCCTGTGCATCTTGGGGCTTGAATAGCCTTTCAGCAAGTACCTTATTGTAGCTCTCTACAAAGGCTGTAAACGTATGGTGGTACTTAGTGGTGGCCCGCTTAATTTCCACCCCCTTGTCCTCCAGCAACTTGGTTGCATCAGATTTAAACTCGCTACCGTTGTCACATTGGAATGTTTTAGGGTATCGCAAAGGTCCTGCTTTGTAAATATCTTTGATCATCTCGGCAACCTCACTGGCTTTTTTGGTACGCAATGGTCTCGCTACTTTGTAGCGAGAGGCTACATCAATGCCTGTAAGGATATATTTGTAGGTGCTTCCATACAGCTTGTCATGCGGCATGTACAATAGATCAAACTGATGCATCTTATTGGGTGCCGTAATGGTAAAATAAGGGTAATCAATACGCTTCGGACCTTTGATGTGTCGTAGCCACAAGAGTTGACGATACAGCCAGTGAGTGACTAACTTTTTGGATAGACCAGCCTCCGCAGCGAGTAATTTGAGAGCCTTGCGCCCGGTCCAGAGATGCTCTGGGGTATAGTAAATTTGGCTTAGCTTTTCGGCCTCCTCATTGATAATACTATGTAATGCTTTTTCTGACATGTTTATTATATGTCAGAAAACGTTCTTACAAATACCTGTAGGCTATAAAGCCTAGTAGGGACAACGAGCCAAGTACGAACGTCAATTCCCCATCCTGTTGTTGCTTTGAAGGCGTGTAAAAGTCAGACAACACCGGGGCCTTCTTTTCAGAGGCATTATAGTATTTATAGAGGTCGTCATCCAATTCACGAAGGCTCTTCCCTGCTTTTATCTGTATTTCACGTTGCTCACTGAACCAATCAAGCTTGGCTTGTCTGGTTCTAATCCACTCTGCCTGCGCAGTATTTAACTTCTCCATGGCTTCATCATGCCTCTTCCGTTCGGCCTCGCCATGCCCCGATAGTTTGCTAAATAGATAGTTGGTGCCGCTGAATGCTAGGGCGTTTATTAGGGCCCCTCCTGCCATGATTGCCAAGGTTGCCATTTATTAGTACTCCACCGAGTGGAATCGCCCGCCTAGGATGTTTAGTTGGGCGTCCATCAATAAGTAGACATAGCATCTGAAATCCCCAGTTCCCTCGGCTTTTTTGGTCATATGAAGAGTAATGCCGTCACTAAGGCGTTGTAGAGGTCTACCTGAACCATGTAGGGTATTGTCATTAGAGGCTCTGAAATCGACGAAGAGCGCATACCGTTCATTGAAAAATTGGCCAATTGTAACATTCGAGTCATGACTACCAAAGAGGTTGGCAATTTGCTCTAAGTGGTCTTTGGGAAGCATGGCATGGCTATACAGTTCATTAGGTTCACCTTCCACCGTGATCGATATCTTCTCTATTTTCGGGTTATAAAAGACCTCGTTGATACCAGCGTTGGCCTTCACTTTCCCAGGGTCTATAAATAGTAACAAGACACCTTTGAGACTCTTTGCGGGGGGTATCGACTTGCAAATTTTAGCTTGTATCGGCCTTTTTCATGGTCACCACTTTGCTTCGTAGGATCCTTTCATAGGGCAAGGCGAGACGGGCATACCTTGACATCATGGCACTTGCGAGACCTTCATGGGTGATCTTGTCGAATTCCAACTTGATATTAGTGATCTTATAGGTGGCATCTGCTGCCTTGGCTGCCGTAGATCCCACGGCTGCTGTCCCTGTATCTTTGATGACATCGCTGTGCTGTGCGAAATGTAGAACAAATTGCAGCCTGTCATGTAGCTCTGCCGGGTAAAACGGTAAGTCCCTCGTCAGTTCAAACATCTTGCCCAATGGCACGCAAAAAGTGTTGCCATACGCCGCAGCGATAGCTTTTTCTTCATCTGTCCCGACGTACTCAGTAGCCTTGACCTGCAGGGCTCTGATTGTACCATCGTTAGGGTTGATGCCTTCCAAAATGAGGTTGTTTTCCCTGTCAAATTTGGGCAGCCACAGGTCGCGGTACAATGCCAGGATATTGTAATCAGATATATTTTGTACCTCATTGCCATCCAAGGTAACTCGCAGATTTTTAATCATGCTCTTGCCGATATTCGAGACAATGGTACGTTGTGTGTTGGTCCCCGTCAAATTCAAATCAAATAAGAGCCTGAGACTACCAGGGAAAATGACATCGTTCTGGGACATGTTGGGTATATCAACGTATAAGTCTTCATTCTGGTTAATAGTGCTTGGTATGTGGCTTTTCTGTACCCTTTGACGGCGTCCCTTGATACCAAAGAGCTGCTTGGTCTCCGCATAGGGGTCCAGGATGGTTCCGAATGTATTCATGTTTATTATATAGGGAAATGTTCTAATAAAATGACTGATAACCCAATATTTACACATGAAGAGGATATTGGTAGGGCTGGTGGGGATGATGGGGATGATGATTGTACACAACAGCTTCCATCAACACATCAGCTTCCATCAACACCACGGCCTTCAACCCAGGGAGAACAACAGGGGGCCCCAGGGTCTAGACTTTCGGGGCAGAGGCAAAAATTGCTAGAAGATAAGGTTAATAGCCTCTATGCCCATCTTAGTCAGAATACGAGTCTGGGGAAGCCTATTGCGATACCATACGACAAGTTTAGGCTGGAGGGGAAACGTCTTTTTTTCAATGATATAGACCTTACGCCATTAATCACAAAAGATAGGGGTGGGTTGCGGGCTGCCGGTGAAATCATCAAAAAATTAAAGGCAGATCTCGTGCGGGATTTAGGCTTTACCGATTATGTTACCACGCCCAATAAAAAGGAAGCAGTACGTAAACTCGCGATAGAGGTTGATGCTATTGTTAATGAGGGTGGAAAGAAGGACCCGGGTGAGATCATTCAGATGAAAAATATAAATAATATTAAGAAGGTTATGCATGATGTAGGAACTATGGTAGATGAAACTTCATTCACCCAACGAGAATTGAAAGGACTTGATACTAAACTTCAAACCTATCAGGGTCACATTACAGGTATGGGACATGAAATAATTTCATATGATGATAAAATTAAGAATGCAGAGGACAGTATTAAACGGATCAATTATCAGGTAGATGCCGACGGCGAGATTTCCGAACACAATAAAAAATTAATAGAACAGCTTGAGAAAAACATTAAAACTATGAATGAGGAAAGGAATGCCTTACAGGAAAAGGTGAAAGAATTAAACCGTGATATTTACAGTCAGCTGAGACATATTAAGGATACGCTATTGAAAATATCAGGTAATGATACATCCCTCCTTGAAAAGCTTAAAATCTTGTTCGGGGAGCAGGGTTTAACTATCGCTAGCATCGTTTCGGCTATTGGATTATTGATAAGCACCATCGTGCTCTCCGTTACGGGAGGTTCTGCCGCGGCGCCTGCCGCAGGAGGAAGTGCTGCCGGTGGTGCAGGAAAGGGGTTTGTGGAGAAGCAGCTGGAAAGGCTCGGAAAATTTTTAAAGTACTTGGCAGGTAAAGCAGGTGCCGCACTGCCGGGGATTATTGGTACTGTTGTCTCCTTCCTTCTAAGGGTAGTGTCAACAGTCGTGGAATATGTGGTAAAACATTTGTATATGGCAATAGCGGCGGCCGCCGGGTTTACTATGGTCTATGTTGGAAGGAGGAAATAGGTTACCTAAGCCATATATATGCAATGATGAGGCCTACCCCCGTTGTGATCAATACGGTTTTGGTATTCTCGTGCGGATTTTGCGGGGGTTGTTCAGTGGCATGTATAGAAGGCGTAACAGGGGGGATTTTGATATCTGCCACCACATGTCCGATGGTATGCTCGGTATGCCCAAGGGGTGTGGCATGCTTAGGAGGTATATGAGGTGTACTATGCTTTGTAGTACGTATAGGTGGTGTGGTATGCTTTGTAGTATGTATGGGAGGTGTCGCATGTCTTACAATAGGCTTGTTGTTCATATCAACTTGTACCCCCACATTTACATCGGAGGGCGCTATCAGGATATTGTTGTTGTACCCTACAATTTTACCTATGCGCAGGTTCATGTTGGAGGGTAGCATGTAGACGCTTGGCATGACAGCAAAATTTATCGGGGTCCTTGCATATTGCAGGACTTTCTGGAATTCTGTGATGTCATGCCCTACGTTCTCTTGACGCTGGACAATAGCCTCAAACTTTTGCATCAGGATTTGCCTTGCTGTGTAGTTATCAGCACCGGACCCTAGTAAGGATGCCTTGGCACCTGCCTGTGATCCAAGCAATAAGACCACGTAGACGCGAATACTCTCACTTAGCTTAGTCAGATCCTCCGATGTCAAGCCCTGGCTTGCTGGTATAATGAACTTTGCCCAGTCCCCATTAACTTGGGGCCACCATCTCCCGTTGGTGAGTGATGCACTTAGCGACTTGGTCTTGTACATGCCATTGGGATCCGCGCCATATTCTCTACATACTTGCGCATACCCGGAGGTTGAGTAGGGGTTTGAGTACCGTGAAAACCCATCGTTAAAAGACATGGGTACCTTCATCCTTGCCAGAATACGACGCATGTGGTAGTATACATGGAATTTGAAGATTGAGTTGACAAGTGGTACGGAGCCTGTTAGATGTTTGGCAGATATACCCAAGGCCGTGCTTGCACAATGGGTTGCAAAGTTAACCTGAATATTCCAGTAGTCCAGGGCCTGCCCTCTTGTCCATCCCTGAATGACAGAGTCGTTCAGGTAGGTACTTGTAACTTTTATGGGATATTTGGTGAACCCGGGGAATGATACAGAAATGTGTGATTCTATAGACACGTACAGGTCCTGATGCTCCAAGTTGGTTACACCAAGTGGTCATTCACTCCTGTTTGACTTGTACTTTGCCTTGGGATTGTATGAATATATGTTCATCTTTTGTTTTAAAACAAAGATGAAGCAACTCTACATTACTGATATATATAAGCCTACGATATTTGAAGACTACCTGGGACAGGACAGTAGGATAGCCCTTAAATCTATAAGCATCCGGCCTGTATGGTTGAACCTTTACAGCGATAATGAATTTGTCATCCGTAAGATGGGGCCCGATCAGAGGGAGATTAGAATTGAGATCATGAACGACCTATACAGGGTCGAGGATTTAGCGGCTATCGTGAACAGTCAGGCCCAGAACAGGATTAAGCTGTTTGTCCTAAAAAATGGACTCTGTAGGCTCCGTGTCACTGACGGGTACACGGTGGTGATTCATCAACAATTGCAGGAGCTCTTGGGCCTACCCTACGATCCTAGTAAAAAATATTATATGAAGGGTGACTATGATGCCTTCTATAAGACTGACATTTACATTAGACTACGACTCGTTTGCCCTCAGCTGGATGAATGTAATGCCCTGCTGGATGGTAAAATATCTAAAATTCTGGCCCTGCTTCCCACCAAAGAGCTAACCGCCTGGGGGGATATGCTGACATGGAGTTTTGATACTCCTATCTACCTACCCCTAAAAGGGTCCACAGATCGCCTAGAATTCATGCTTACAGATGAACATCATCATGAGAAGAATGTATCCTTCACCGGGATAACGATGTGCATTCTCATAGAATAAAAGATGAGCGATATCAGCAAACTATACCCTAGTTTGCCGAGTGCACCTGCAGAAGGTGCGAACATGCAGGATGAAAGCCAAAAGTATAGGCTTGCTGAGATTGGTGAGATTGAAAAGTATCTCCGAAATGAAATTAAGGAGCGGGACAAACTCGCAAAAAAGTTTAAGATGCATGGGACATGGATTCGATACTGTGACCATGGGCTGCTTGGCATTAGTGTAGTAACCTCGGGGATCGGTATTGGTACCCTGTTATCCGGAATGGGTGTACCATTAGCAGTGGCAATGGGTGGCCTAACCGTGGCTGTTGGTGTAGGACAGGCGGGTCTTAGAACAGCTGGGAAAAAAATGGGTATTAAGTCTAAGAAACATGAAAATATAAGGCTGATCGCCGAGGCTAAATTGAACTCTATAGTCGATCTTATTTCAAGGGCCGTCGAAAATGGGGAGATTGATAAGTACGAGTTTGGTTTGATTATGCAGGAGAAGCAAAAGTATATGATACTTAAGGAACAAATGAGGCAACGTTTTAACCGTATTGTGAACGCCCTCAATGAACGGGAACGTGCCCAGCTAGTTGCGAAAGGCAGAGAAGAAGGTAGAAGCAACGTTTTAAAAAAACTTCAGTCTGCACAGTATGCCAGCGGTATCTAGAATCCCCGCCTGAGTATAGGCCTTAATTTTTTATATTTTATGGGCACTATATGGCCTATGAAATATATGGTTTTTTCAGCCCTCCCCTAGCAGCCCTTTATTCAGTTTTGTATATTTACATTCAACAACATGGACCTTGCGCGTATACAGATGATATCGCCAGCACACCATTAAGTTTGCAGGGGCTCATTATGGGGTACTGATTGGCCATGGAAGTTTGTATTCATTATATCCTTGTAGTATTTTAGCTTGGCATTCACGTAACGGTCCTTTTTGACCGGCTCCGTCGTCAATTTTTGAGATATAAGCTCCTCAATCTTGTTCCAAATTTGCCGATATTTTTTAATCCAATCGGGGTACTCCTCAAAATCAATACTCATCGCCGGCACTGCATTGGTATTGTATTGACTCACCCCATTGGACCAGACCCCAGGCGTCTTTACCCTAAGTGCTACCACGAGGTCTATTGTATGGTACCTTATAATGTACCGCTGATCCTTGCCCCCGTTGGCTGGTACTGGATCTGACACTGTCAGACAGTTCACATTGATATCGTTGATGTCTGTAAAGGTAGCGGCAAATGAGTAGAATAGCTTGGGGGTTGACGAGCTCTTTCTCAAATTGTAGCATCTTGTTTTATTTGTAATTCGAACGACTTCAGAGAATTACATGTCATCGTACATACACACCCGCCCCCGTTATAGGTGATATATTCCTGGTAGCATTGCCAGCATAAAAGTTTACCATTTATTTCAAACCTGCGCCCACATCTACACCTATCATATTCATCCAGCATACGTTCACAGTCATTACATTTAACGCACATTTATTAGTATCTTACAACTTTTGCTGTAAGATAACCTTGATCTTAAGCCCATAATTTTTCAATGTCTGCCTTTTTATCCTCTGAAAAACACCAATCGATTACCCTATCTGGATGCCAGATAGGGTAATCAGGCCACATGTCCCGGGTGACAAACCAGTCCGGGACATATTCGAGCGCCCCGGGATACCTTTCAAGGGCCCTGAGGCACATGTCCTGCGTTTTGAGCCGATCCGGTACATATTTGAGCACGCGGGGATCCATTTCAACAGCCATATTGCATATGTACTCCGTCATGAACTTGTCCGGCACATCCCCTAGCATGTAGGGATCATCGTATACTACATTATTGTATATATATGGCATCATGAATTGATCCGGGATATACTTAAGCATGCGGGGATCCCCCCAACGGCATTGCAGCACATGCCCTGCGTCTTTAACTTATCCGGCACGTACCTGAACAGATGGGGTTTCTTCCAAACGGCCCTATTGCACATGGCATGTGTCTTGAATTGATCCAGTACATATCTGAGCATGCAAGGGTTTCTTTCGACGGCTTCATTGCACATGTATTGGGTTAAAAAACGGTCCGGTGTACGTACAATTAGGTGGGGGTTTTTAAGAACTGATTTATTGAACTGACGATGGTATTCCATATCAATATATATCATATCTAATAAGCCAGTCATTTTTAAAGCTTTATAATTTTGAAGGCCCCTCTTTTTCGCAGCCTGCCTCATTTTATTTAATTTCATTCGCCCTATTTCTTCATTCATATTGTACAATCTGTACAAAGACAGAGACTTGTAATATTGCTCAATACTAACACATCTTTATTGCGCATGCGTTCATTATTTGATGATATTTAGTATCATTAGGGAATTACCCCTTTTCTACTTATTTGATGTATGATTTTTGATGTGCGTAGACTAATAGGGAATTGTGTTAGAAATTTACTCATTTGCAGCATTGATTTTTTGATATATAGGGATAAGCATGGCATTATACCGCAGGGTACTGGATTTTAGGGGTTTGACTGTGGACGTCTGTGGGCGAGCACTGCGACTGTGCTAGAAATGTTTTGAATCATTTGTAGAATAATATGGGACCTGTGTTGGATGGTACCGGATTTGTTGTGTTTGACCGTGGCTGTCTGTGGGCGTCTGTGGGCGTGCGCGTGCGACTGTGCTAGAACATCCATTTACTAATCTCTGTACTGGATATACATGGCTAGGCACTGCATGGTACTGGATTTGTTGTGTTTGACTGTAGCGTGCGCGTGCGCGGGATGTGCGTTGCGCCAGAAGGAACATTTCCCTATCTCTTCTAATATGGTCTGCTTTTTATCCCTAGTAACCATATATCACCTTAGCAGCACATTGGTTACCACTTAGTAACCAACATACATGTAATAAATATTTATATACCCAATACAACATCTTATAACATTCTTACATGAATGTCAACGGTTTTCAAAATTCCAAAAAATTTACGCCCGTCCAAAAAATGCAATACCCCCAGCAAAGTACAAATTTTTTCCAAATTTTTTTTTTCATCAGAAGCCCTATTAAAAGTTAGGAATAGTCACAAAATTTTAGCACTTAATCACATGTGTATCTAAAGTTATGCCTAGTCAAAGAGGCCGCGGGCACTTTGTGCCTCCCCCCCAGGTATAATAGGGTTTAAACATTTATGCAACAAGCCTGAAAGAGAGCATCACGAACTTCACAAGCAAAATTTATTTCGCATGCCAACTTCGCAGCCGAAATGTAATTGGTACGCTAACTTGACAGGTGAAACTTGATTGGTACGCTGATTTGATAGATAGACTGTGATTGGTACGTTAATTTGAAAAGTGAAATATGATTGGTACGCTCACTTGACTGGTAAAATGTAAATAGTACGCTAACTTGATAGGTGAAATGTGATTGGTACGCTAATTTGACAGGTGAAATGTGATTGGTACACAAACTTGACAAGTAAAATGTCATTGGTAATCAAATTTGACAAATTATATTTGAGTTGTACGTTAACATAACAAATGATATTTGATTAGCACGCATATAAACCCGCCCTGTAAATACATTTCAAAAATGTGACATTTAAAATATCAGGTATTAATTAAAAAATGTAAAACATCTCACAAACAGGGAAAAAATTTAACTGAATTTTTTTTTCGACTTAAATAAATAAATACACATAGTACAAAGAACAAATTATTTTTAATAAACATTTTCTAAACAAAAAAATTAGCTTGACGGAGTATACTTACACCTCCGCTCGATCTGCCGCACCGAACAACCACCCTCACCCTGATTGCTAATTTTCGAACTTGAAAAATACTTAAGTACTTAAGAGAAGAAAGTGTTTGCGGAAGAAACTTTTGCGGTCCTTCGATACAGCAAAAGTTTTGTGGGAAATGACTTTTGAGGTTCTACAATATTGAAAATTTTTTTGCGCTTTGAGGGAAAAAAATCGACTATTTTCTTATGGCAGCTAAATTCTCGGAGACACTTTTTTCCTTTCTTAATTTGAAACATGCAGCCAATTTTCTTTTGAATTAAATCGAGTTAAAATAGCAAGAAGTCTGACGAAAAGAATGAAGAACAATGTTGCACTACACATGTCATTTGAGTGTATAAAGCAAACATAAGGCGTTTCCAAAAAAAATTCATGTTTTCTCATTTTCCAGCCCCAGTTCAATTATCCCACGCCACTCAATTGTGCAATCCCGCCCCATTTAAGCCCCGGCCTCATTCGTAATAATTTGGTACCCTAGAGTACATAAAATATACAGTGTAGATTCAATCTCGTTCCCATGGCTTTTTCGCTTTTTTGTAAGTGGCTGACAAAAAAGAACGCTTTTTCATCAGAAGAAGCCCTGGGATCGATGTTGTAGGTGGGTTTTCCTTTTTATAATAATAAAAACAAAATTAACAATAACGACGATGACCACTATGATGACGACGGCAAAAGCGATGATGACGTCGACAACAGCGACAATAACGACGACAACAGCGACGATGACGATGACAACAACGACGAAGACATTGCGTCTTCTTTCTGCAGGAATCAAGCTATTAAAAGCGCTGTAGTAATGATTTCATGAAAATTGTCAATTCACCAGAAGTGTTATTGTCCATTAAAATAGGTATAAACGCTAAACCAGACGGTTAACCAAGAATTTATTATGTTATAATTTTAATATATTTTATTTACTAATCTTGTTTTCTGGTAGGAAGATAGTTCCTTGTAACTTTATCTTCGCATTTACGAAAGTAAAAGCAAACCAGTGAACTAAATAAGTTACGTTTAAAATTTTCAAAGTTTGGAGCTTTCTGTATGATTATTAGCGTACATCTCAAGTGCACTTTCAAATTTGATTTCAATCTCGTTTGATTCTTTGAAACTTGAAAGTCTGACATCACTGTGTCCAAAATTATTTCGCAGTTCGTTCTGCGTCGAAAAATCGAAATTCAATTCGGGTCCAAAATAAGACGTCCGTCTGTCGTCGTCGAATGATTCATTTGGACGTGAGAGTGACGGCACTAACGCCAGCTTTGGTATTTCTTTTTTCTTGAAAACCGACAACCAGCAATTTTTTATCTGTAAGTTTCGAAATATAAATAATAACGGGTTAAATGCGCTGTTTGAAAACCCGGCCACGTAGGCTATCGCTAGAAAATACTTCGATGACGCACTTTTATCTCGTGCGACGTATAAAACTGCATAAATAAAGAACGGCGTCCAGCTGAATATAAATGACATAAACGCTAAATACAATGTCTTCATCATCCTTTTCTGTGCATCCATGACGTTTGCGTTGTAAAAGGTTGTAAATCTCAGTCGTCTGCCGTGTTTTTCGAGTGCGATGAATATTCTCCAATACACCAAAACATTGATAAAGGTGGGTATGAAGTATGAACTTAATATGATGTAAACAACGTAACCAACATCGTCAATTTTAATGGCGCATTGAGCTGTGTACGGGTTAAAGTAAACCCTATTCTTCGCAAAGGGTATTGTGGTTACAACAACCGAGAGGATCATGGTAAAAAAAATTCTGTAAGCAACAGGTTTATAAGATGCGTTTCGAAGCATGGGTCGAGCTATTGTGAAATACTTGTGCACTGACAAAACAGTTATCGAGTAAACGCAAGATGTCAGCCAAAACGAATTCATGTAGCCATTAAAATAACACATTTCTGAACCTAGTGCCCATTTCCCTGTTACTAACGTTATAATTGGAAACGGGATAACAAATATGGCAGCTCCTAGATTGGTTATCGAGACAAAACTGAGATAGATATATGTTCTTGTTTGTTTGTGGATAGGACGGCGGTAGAAAACAGCAAAAATGAAAAGTAAGTTGCCAAAGAATGCTACCAATTCTAATGTTATCAACACAATTAATTTTACGAATCTTCCTTCGTCACTAACTTTGTAGGTGTGGTGCTCAATTGATGTATTAAACATAATTCCTGATAGTGTATCAGCTCTACATGCATTATACCTTTCCTTCAAGATTTTACGTACAGGTAATGTATGTGTTTTGTTTATTTTTCACAGTGTAACTTGTCCGCCTGTTTGTAGTACCAGTGTAGTTAAATTCTTTCCATCATTGTTGTACTGAAATAACAATTTAAAAACAGATTTCATTTTGTAATATTTCCTGTAAGGGAAAAGGTATGATTCGTTTAGAGGAATTTAATTAGCTAATATTTTAAGAGATATGTTTTAACATACAAGTAACGTAATTAGATAACCTGTAACCAGTAACTACAAAATTAACACATAAAAACACACCCAAATATGGTAAAAGATTTGCTCAAATACGGAGTGCTTATATCGCCTGCTTTGAATTTTACTTTTTTGATGACAAAAAAATGCAATTTTGCGATTTATGAAGTAAAAGTGACAAAACTATGTCATACATTGTTCGCACACCTCTAACATCCGGTCGGCAAACATTTCGCAAATTTGAAACAACGATTCATTAATTTCAACCTGGTTGTTATCAGAACAATGACTTTGGCGTTAGCTTTCGCGACAGTAAGTTGCCAGAAGCAACAACAACAACAACGACAACAATAACAACACTAAGGACAACAACAACAACAACAACGACAACAACATTAACAAAAGCAACAACAACAACAACAACGATAAGTTAAATTTAGCTTACTGTCAATTATGTATGAATAAAAAACAAAAAAAGCGGAAAAAATATTTTTGTACAAAAATCGTATTGATGATTCTCTTTTATTTTATTTTCACTCTACTCTTTATCCTCTTAAAATGTACATGTACACGGATGTAACATGCAATATATACCAAAAGCATATACACAAAGTTATCCTCACTACGTTTTTGAAGTCTATAGTAACCAGGAAACACTCTTTAAATGCTTGTGATAAAGTTTTTGTCACGAGATATCTACCCCGTGTACAAATTAATTTTTTAGACACAACGTTGGTTTCTTTGAACGCCAGAAATTTTTTTTTAAAGCAAACACAGCTTATGTTGTTTTTATAAACTGACAATACAATAAACACGAAGTTAAGAATGTTTACCCAGCATGTCTACTAGCAATAAATTCTCATCACAATTCCTACTTGGACTTGTTGACAGGGCTTCTTGTTCTTCTTAGCGTCTAGAATTTAAACATTTAAGTTGAAAAAGACCGTAGAGTAATCAGCTATTCGTATGATAAATCAACTTCGAGCCCAGGGCTTCTTGTATCTTTTTGACATCAGGACGGCGGTGCGAACAAACGATACGAGATGCCCTGGGGACGAGGTTAATGATAAATTTTCTCTAGGAATAAAACAACAGTTATCAATTAATGTTAAATATGTACATCATTAGTTGAATAATAAAAGTAAAAAGTAAATTAAAAACAATAAATGTTTAAAAATCAAGCATAAGCTTTTTGATATAAATCATCATCAGTACTGAAGGGTTAGCACTGAGGTAGCACTGATGATGATTTATAATGAAAAGCTTTTGCTTGATTTTTAAACATTTGTTGTTTTTAATTTACTTTTTACTTTTAACAGTTATCAATTAAACTCTTATCAAGTAATTCTTGTGTCATTTTCTTTACACTTCAAATGGAATAATTTTATCATATGACACCATGACACTCAATCACGAAACCAAAACAAAGTTTTAAAGACACTTGAAAAAAGTATTCTACTGACGACTAACGATTTCTTGCGTTTTAAAGTCCTGTTGTCACTGACAACCAAGTAATCCAGGGTGATGATTGGTTCTTCAGATGCTATGACGCAATTTTCCACCAATTAAATTTCAAAGTTTATTATTAACCGAATGACATGCTACGTACCTGACACCACTTAAAAATAACTTGAAGTTTCTTTTCAGCACAGAGAGGAGAGCATATTGTATTTTTCATATATAAACATTTGTGACGTATTATAAAGTTTGTGTAAGTTAAGTTCGAACAAATAGTTACCCCCTGTTATTTAGATTGTACAAATCTGTTTTTGTTAAGGCACATGTCTTTTTGAGACAACATCACCTATGAAATTGAGGAGTGGCTTGGATTCTTTTGCTACGCACCGGTAAATAGGTCCTAACAATAAAAATATTCTCAGTAGCAGCAAAAAACCTCTTTAGGTTTTTAATTCTTCTATGTTATAATGTAATATTTTTTTGTTTTATTGTAATACTTCTTTATTGTATTCTAATATTTTCCTATTATATTGTAAAAACTTTAATTTTCGTGGTTTTCTTTTTGACATTCTTATAGTGTATACTATAAGAATGTTAAAAAGAAAATAGGTCAATTTTATTTATTAGCAGAAAATTAAGCTCAGTGGGACCTACATTGGACCAAGTATTTCGTCCAACTTAGGGAATGTCTCGATTATGATAAGTGAGACTTTTTGATTTGGGGTTGGACCACATGAAGGTTACTCAAGGTTATTCAAACTACTTCCAAGTTTGATTTTTCTATTCTATATGAAGAACTCTATAAAATTTGTATAGAGTATTTAACATTGTGAATAATTTGGTGAAAAAATCGTCTAGTGTTGTTTAGTTTTTAACTTGTTCATCCTACTTCTTTCACTGTGTAAAATGCGGACCGGAACTGAGACCGTAAGCGGTGTATTAAAGCCGTCAGATGGTTGCGAGTAAATTTGGAAAACCGATTTTATGATGTCAGTTTTTGAGGGCCATTATAGCAACAATATTATTTTTTGCTGTGACACCGACCTATTCTTATTTCATTAAAAAACGGGGGTTCGCATTTAAAATTGCGTGCATACATTAAACATCTTCTATTAATCTCAAATAGTTGAAGCACAGCCATAACTGACGACTTGGAATAATGACGTCATAAAGGGTGCAGCATATAACAAGAAGCATACAATGGAAGAAAAAATTATTTCGAATCTTTGTGTTCACAATTGGTATAATGACTGAATCGCAACTTATAATCAGAAAAAGTACTAGAACCTCAAGTCTTTCTGTGCATTTTGATCAACATCCCAACCTCGTATCCAGGGCATGCAGGGTTTTTTGGTAAAACCTCGATGTTCATATGTTAGAAAAGCCTTGATTTATCAGTGCTTGTTATCACTTTTATTGCCCTCCAAGCACATACTAACATAATTTTATTTTTGAGGACTGGGTAGAAAGTACTTATATACAAAGAAAACATTGCGTGATGCTATTTGCACTTACGTATTGTACTCGTCTCAATATTTATGTCTCTGACAAGTGTTTTAGATATTTATTTGGATAGGCCTTACGCTATAAAACCGTTACACAGCAACAGTTTTACACTTAAGGCGAATCTCCACGGGACGATTTTTACGACGATCGTCATCAATACTCGAATTTGATTGGTCGCGATTTTCGTCATGACGAAAAGTTGAATATCGTCCAGTAGAGATTCGGCTTTACGTGACCGATTCGAGAAATAGAGTGTAAAAAATTGAGAGTGAATTTTATTTTTAAATTTCCTTTATGATTTAATTGTGTTTCTGATCAATCGAGTCAATATGAATATCATCTCACAGCTCGTTCCCAGGGCATCTTGTATCTTTCTTGACATCGAGACTACGATATATTCGTATCGCCGTCTATATATCAAAAAAGATACACGATGCCCTGGGGATGAGGTTGCCAGGATTGGTCTTATTTTTTGATAAAATTCAGACTCGAGTTCTTCTTTACTTAGAGCCTAAAGTTTTTCTTATTTTGTTCTTATTGTTCGGTTTTCGAGGTTAGTGTTCTTATAAAATTGTTCTTATGTAAGAAATGATTACGAAAAAACAAAAATAGTTATGAACGCCACAGTGTTTAAAATGCGAAACGAGTGAGACTCGACCAATTTACGGTCACGGGTGTCCATTTGAACTTGCGCTGTAAATGTTTCATGTCGCTACATAAAAATCGCGTAGTTAAAAATATGTATATTTATATAAATTTACTGATTCTTCCAATTTAAAGAGACCACAACAGTTATTCCAAAGACGTAAACATTAAAATAAATAATTAAAAAAAAAGACATTACTAATAATAATTTGGAAATGTGGTGGTGACGTCAGTTATCTTTTACCGCGCAGGTAACTAAGGACCACCTGGGACCCACGACGGGTTGATGAAGTTACCAAGAACCATTGAAACCGCAATTGCGGAGTTTCACACCGCGCAGGTCTGGGCACTAACGAAGGTCTTGGAAGTAAAATAATAATATTTTAAAAAAAAATTAACTCGTCGGAAATAGGGCTGTAATTCAATCCCTTACGAAAAGAAAACGAGGTTAATGTTAGCTTCCTGTTTCCATCCGACATTCAGTTTAGCTCGAACATTTGTTTCCAATGCTATCAGTCACTGACAGAACGCTGAAATGAAAGTTTATTTTGCGAATTAAGATCCATGTTAGAATCCTATGAAAACAGTATATATGGTGAGAGACATGCACAAGTTGCATTACATGAAGCTATTTCTGTCTGTGATTCAAAAGCATATGTCAAATTTAAGCCGGTTTTTAGCATTTAATAAAATTGACCCACAATAAAAAAATTTAACATCGCTTCCAGTTCCATCCAGTGATCTGTTAGGGTGACTTTAAATAATTTACTTGTACATATATTTTGGTCTGTAAAATACACACCTACATCCATTTTTTAAAAAATATTGAAATATAAAGTAACTTCTTAAATCGCCCGTAACGGATGACTGGTAACTTTATAAAAAAATGAAAAAATGCTTTGCTTTTTTTCTGCGGCGTAAGACAAAAAAAATTAAAAAAAAATAATTCTAGAAATTTCCACGACTTCTACCAGCACAGTATTCATTAAGGTCGGTTTCAATTAAAGCCAATAATTGTCGTGCAAAAGTTGTTGTGGTAAACACTTTCTATGTCAATAAAACCCGAGCTTTAATTTACGCAAGTTTAACCAGAACAACTGCAAAAGCAACAATATTTTTAGTAATTTTGTAAAAAAAATACAATTTCAGTAAGATTAAAAATTAAGATTTTAAGAATTTTTATAAATTCGCAATTACGGTAGGCTCTCTATAACTCGAACACGCACGGGGTAAAAAATCGTTCGAGATAAACAAAGTTGCTCTATTTTTCAGTTTAGCATGATTCTATGGTATTATACCTTATTTTTAATGATTTTTTTTGCAGCAGCAACGAACACCAGAAACAGTTCGAGTTAAGGTTCGAGTAATAGACAGTCGAGTAATAGAAATTCGAGTTATAGTGAGTACTGTAAGATAGGCACCTTAAAAGCATTTCACAAAATTTTAAATAAAATTACATTTTTAAAAAAACTCCACTAAATGAGGCGCCAATTTCTGCAAAACATTCTTCTTTTACAGTATCTTCCAACTAATACCAAAAATACAAAAAAGAACGGAACTGAATAAATTAATTTTGGATTGACACTTAAAACAGGCGCAAAAAATATATCATTTTTGCATTCTGTTAATAACCAGTGCAACGAAGCGGCAATGTATGCTACGTACAGGCCAGTTGCATGTGATAAACACCCGCCTATAAGAAAGAAAAACAGAGCGACGTTACAGCACTGCAAACAAACTGTGCTTGTTCTAACAAAAACAAACAAACAGAAAGATTCGTACCAGATACAGTTTGTTCCATTAATAATTTTCGTTTCGTGTCATCACTAAAAATAAATTAAAAAAAAAGATTGAAATCAAATATGGCTGAAACTATCACATCCATTCAACTTTAGTTTCAACCATATTCAAAAACCTCCCAGATGTACATTAAAGTAGAAAACCCGTACTTTTCATCCGCCATGTTCTCTTCTTCTTCATCTTCGTCGTTTTCTTGTGTTTCACGAATACAACCACTGGGATCCTGCCAAGTTAACGCAGCCTCCAACCACTCCAAATTGAAGCAAGAATCTATCCCCAGCCACTTGCAAACGACACCTTGCTCAAGAAAAAGGTCTCTATCTTCAGCAGTTTGTACGCCTTTCTGGTACAATTCAGTCATCTGCGATAAAATCTGCGATCCCAGGTAGGTGAAATGAGCGTCTTTCTTATAACCATACCTCATTTCAACGTCGGACATACAATCTGGAAAAAATCCAAATAACAGATTACTTTTCCGTACGTAAACGTGTCCTTACTTCAAATAAATATATTTTTGTTATTTTGCATATATATGTATATGTATGTGGACGGTGTTGGTAGATGATCGAGTAGGGGACCAACAAAATAGTAGTAACTACAGCAAACAGGGATAGTTCGACAGATGGATACAAAAGTTTCAAGATAACATAAGAATACTTAGTCTTTTAGCTTTTACTCACGTGGCGGTGTAACTACTTCAACTTCAAAAATAATATGCACTATTTAGTTTAAAAACTCTTAGAAAGAATTATTTATTTTAGTCGTTAACGCCAACTGTCACCTGGGTAACTATGGGCCACTTAGGACCAAAAGTGGGCCAGTTCACCAAGGCTAAGCCAACTCGCTTGTTTTGTAAACCACAGGTTAATGACGTCATCTAAAATCCTTAAACCCTAGATGCTATACATTTTCCTGACCAGCATTACAAGCTGTACAATATTGGCAATGGGCTTAAAAATTAACCAATTTTTGTTTGCATAAAGGGACAAGTAATTGCTGATCTCATCAAAATTTTATTTCTTAAAAAACATGTTTCTCAATGATGTGAAATTTTCCACGAGTCGCTCAACCAGTATTGGAATTTAAATTTTGCTGCTACAATTTCGCAAAACATAATTACAAAACCCAAATTTCTTCGCCCAGTACTCCTGCTCGAAATGGGATAAAATAAACAAGATGTTAAATTATAAGAGGAGTGTATTGGTATAGTTACAGATTGGTTAGTATATTTTGCAGAACACACAAATTTACAGACAGCCTAACGTCACAGAAAGCGCAAAAACAAAACAACATACCGTTGACGTCCGTTAGGATGAAAAACAAAGCTTGGTGAGTCAAATAATATCCAGTTGCTCCGAATCGGGTCATCGCTTTCCAACACTCATAATTGACAACACACTTTTCTTTTGAATGTACATTCTGCGTACCGAGCAAATCCCTCATGCATTGATCGCTAAATTCCTCAGAGATCTCGTCAGCGATTGGTTCACTTTTAGGTAACTGCCGACTAGGAGGGCGCAAAGGAGATTCATAATACCATCTCTTGCTGACAACTTCACTGAATGCATAATAGTATGCGTCACCAGTCCTCTTTAGATGAGACAGTGCTGTAACGGCGATACGATGTATTTTTTGATATACCCCGTCAACATTTTTTCCGTACTCAGCCAGTTCACTTTGGTGGTGGCGTATCAAATTGTGTAGAGCGCCTATAATCACCATTTTTTTATTCTAATTTTTCATAACAGCTTTGTGTTTGTAACCTATATTTTCGTTATTGACTTGCTAGTTAATGATTTACATGAGTACCTTAGGGAAAGGGATAGTCTGTGGAAAGAAAATTGCGAATAAGACCTAGACAATTGTGTAAAATGCGGAATAAACATTGCGAAGGCGCACATTTTTTATTAAAATTGCGAAATTAAAGATTACCAATCAGTAACGTCAAATAGCTGAACTCGTTTGATATGCATTTACAAAAAATTGCAAACGAGGTATAATGCGAAATAAGAGATTGCGAATGTCCGTCCTTATTTAAAAAATGCGAAATTCAAGTACTAAAACACAAATATGGGGCAAATTCGCAAGTATTAATTTCGCATTCTGCTCTTCAGCATACATTTCTTCCTTCAAGGTAAGTTAAAAACAAGTAAGGTGAAATAAAAACATCACGTGATGTAAACAACAAACATGGTACCTTCAGCTGCGCGTAAACCAAATATAGAATCCAAATTCACCTCTTTGAAATTCTTTTCGTAAAACAAAGATGCATTCTGTAAGCTTTGTAGTGTTTTTGTAACATAATGATGTTTCGACGCTTCAACTGAAACAAGTGTCAGACATATCCCAAATAGAGATGGCAACTTCATTAACCATGTAGAAACTATTACTCAATATACTATAGATATTAAATATACTAAATATAAGGCAGATTGGATAAAAAAAAAACTCGCTATAGAGAACGTCGAGGCATGCAACTCAATTTTTAGTATGTATGTGGCATACATGTTGTGTTTAGGAAAGGAAAACTTTTTAAAAGGAAAGAAACATACATGTAGCATAAGAAAAACGAGGCTTAAAAACTTAAGAAACATTTAAGAAACATTTCAGGCTCGAATGGATTATTTAAGAAATATTAAGCCTGCCTTGCAAAATTAGTTTCTTTACATGTATTTCACCTCAGATGGTCAGGTGTAGCATATACCTCAACACGACGTGCAGTAGCTATAACGACTGAATTTGAATTGTTAGCGTAATACACAAAGAATTGACAATGCAGCCTAATCATTCCAGAGAATATGTGATCTTTTAATTTATCTGATACAAGTCCATGTTTATTCAGTAACTTACTACAGACTACGCCAAAAGTACAACCACAGTTTCGAAACATTACACAAGATGGAGAGACAGCAAGCACACGAGAGCTTGTATGTATACACAATAGAACTCTCTGGTTTGCTTCACATAATTTACAACTCCAAGTCAATCAAATTTTTACCACGGTAAAATTCAAAAAATACAAGATAGAGTTTAAAAATGAGGTTTTACCAAATTCGCTATTGTAAGAAACAAAATTGTGGATATACAGAAATGTACCATTACAAAAAGTGTAAAATTGTATTTTTGCAATCTTAAACAACTGAATGAATATTGTTCCAGGAAGACTTAAAATTACATAACCTCCGGTTTCCCAGAATCTCATAATCCTTAGGGACCAACATTGACCAGTTTATTATTTTAATAATTCTTGAACAGATTAGACCTGCGAGTAAAATAAAAAGGAAATAAAAAGTCAAAACGATTTCGCAACGCATAACAGAAATAATTTAAAAACTTCTTGAATGTTCTATAACAATGCATATACTAGATCTATATAAAATATAAAAATTACAATAACAAAAAAATATAAATATAATAAATACAACATAATACAGCATTAAACGCTGGAACTTTTTACACTGTTAAAACCAGTGCTCACTCCATCGCAAGTAAAGCTAAAAAGAAAAATATAAAAGAAAAATATTTATTCTGAAATGTGATAGTCATGTAGGTTGTTTTAGCACTGAAAACAAACCAGAAAAAAGGAAGTTGAAATGACGTTAATTCTAAAATAGTTGCCAGTAAATATTCTCTTGACTTTTTTTCTGAAAATCAACCCCTGAAATTTTTTGATATTTACTCCTTTGCTGATTTGCACGAAACACAAAAGTTTTGCAAAAGGTATCGACAAATGATTTTTATTGTTTAAATTTTAAAGTGATTTGAGAAAATTATTCGCAAATTTTCGCATCATAAAGAAAACCAGTCAACTTTAAATTTAAAAAAAAGACAACTTTAAATTTGTTTTCAAAAAACGTACGTGAAAAACGCGCAAGAAGAAAACATTCAGTTTCGCTTGTTGTTAATATTGATTCTTGCGAGTCTGAAGACGAAACAGTTTTAAAATTCCCGAAAAAAAATTTACGCGGCAATAAAAAGTCAATTTACGACAAAAGGCGATACAAAGTATGCAAAAACATACCATACCTATCTAGCAGTAACGCCATTGAGTTGATTTCGCAACAACTCAACCTCTTTCGACAATAAATTTCGATCTCTTAAAATCATGTTTTGTTTGTTCATCAAAATAATAATCTAAAAAATAACAATTAAACAACAATAGTTGATATTTGCAGTTGATATTTCCAAAATCAACACAGATCTATACAAACTTGATAAAATTTCAAGAACTGGGAGTTAGTGTAGTACAGTACAGTACAGAAATAAATAAATCAAAAAGTGGAAAATAAAAACACGTGAGATTGGCACCAAAAAAGAATAGTTTAGGCTGCATCTACATTAACTTCCTTCGACAATAACATCATACTCACTTGCTCTTTGTAATCATCCAGTTCAGTTTCATAGTGTGTGATTTGTTGATGGTAGTTGTGGATAATAACTTCTTGCTTCTTACCGTTCGTATCATGCTCAGCCATTTGTTTCTCCATTTCTTCACATCGACCAACCAAATCGGTCAATTTGTCCCTTTAAAAACAAGAGTTGAAATTTCAAGTGTTTTAGAGACTTGATATGCTAATTACAAAAACTTTTCTTAATCAATAAGAATTTGATTAATACTAGATCAATGTATAAAAAAAGATTTATCGTAATCGATGGACAGTATATCCAAAATAATATAAAAAGCGAATTAAGGAAAAACATTTGACGGGGGAAAAAAACGCAAAAACATGACAATAGAATATATTTAAAATATAACACATGTTAATACCAAATTATGTCGATTAAAAACTAATTTTACACCCACTGTCAAAAGCTGTTGAATTATCAAATATCCTTCGTCTTACGCCAAAATCATCCGTGGGTGAGAATAACCAAGGAGGTTTAAACGGACCTGTAAACACCCTTGGAGGAACAAGACGTCAAAAGCAACGATACATAAACACATAAATGCAATAAATATATATTATACCTTGGAGGAAAAATTCTTACAAGATTATAGTTACTTACTGATATTTTCTTCTTTCGGCTAACATGTTGTTATGAAGTATTTTGTATTCTTCCTGATATTTTGTTACAATGTCCGTCTGTGAATCCAAAAGACTTGTTAATTCCTGCTTCGCCGCACCTTCAAAAATAAGGAAATCATGCTATGCTAACGAAAGTTGCTTTTTATAATTCTGATAGAATATAAATCACCAAAAAAGATTGCAGAAAAAATGGGAAAAATATGGACTATTGAAACAGCGAGACAAAACTTTGTACGACTGTTTATTTTACGGAATTCCTATTAGTCTCGCTATTTTGTTTTAAAAATTGCCAGTTTGAAATAAACTTGACTATGAATGCTGCAGAAGTAATTTAAAAAAAAAAAAAAATCACGACACGAAGCACCTAAAAATTTATTGCAACTTCATATTATATTAAGATATTTCCAATTGGAAGCGACAGAAAAAATTAATGACCATGTCACTTAAAAATGCTTCCATAAAATGATTGTATCATTTTAACCAGGAGAGACACGATTTAACAATCACAGTGGAACCTCCATAAAGCAGACACTTACGGGACCAAAATTTTTGTCTGCTTTAGAGAGGTGTCCGCTTTGGAGAGGTTGGGACGGCTTGTTTTTGCACTAGACCAACTTTCTCTTGGACTCCTCCCCCCGCTTAGAGTTAACAGAAGAGGAGGGTATAGGGTTAAAAGTACCTTGTAAATATTATATTGCTGGTCAAGAAAAAGCCGTGGAGCTGATAAAAAGAAAAATGACTGCTTTTTTAAAAAAAGAATCGCTTGCTGTAAATAAATGTTTAGGAAAGAAATGTGAATAGGAAAAAGTGATTTTGTCTGTGTCCGCTTTATGGAGGTCACTTATGCTTCAAACGCTCTTGTAGGACCTGAAAAAAGTGTCCGCTTTATGGAGTGTCCGATTCCAATTTTGTTATTATAGTTTCCTATAAGTTTCGTCCGGGGAAAAATTCCTTGTCCGTCTTATAGGTGCGCGCTTTAGGGAGGTTCCACTGTAGCTTAATCAAACATGGTTTGTAATGATCAATTTAAATGTATTTTTAGAGATGTTTCTACATGGGCAGTACTGAAATCATTGCTTTGGTTAAAACCACCTTGATACGATACATCTTTCAAAATATGAAAAAAGAAATTGCGTCCTTACTGTACCGCTGGTCTGTTTCTTGCAACATGAAAGCAATTTCTTCTTCTCTTTCTTCACGTTCATACTGAAGCTTCTTCTTTGCATCTTCAAACGCCTGCTTTTCTATCTGTCGCTGGTACTTCTCATTCTGCAACTAAAGGGAGAACGACAAGTGTGAAGGATTTCCAGCAGTTTGAAACTATAAAGGCCAGGTCCAGGATTTACAGGAAACCGTGCATTTCCCGTTTCCGGCGATAAAACTGCTTTCACTCGGCGTCTGATCAAAAATAATACCATTATTGAAACAATCATAATTATGAACCTTTTAGCAGTTGGTAATATATAAAATATGTTATTCTCGTGTCAAACCTATTTCACTTACACATATTTCCACGAAAACAAAATATTCTTCACTTTCGCTGTTAAATTAATTTATTCATTGTGCCAATTTTGTTGAAAACAGAGCAGTTTTAATATTTTGACAAAACTAGGTTTAAAAAAAATACCAAACGTAACCATCATATTCTGCATACTTTCTTGTACCCATTTTTATCTAGAATGGAACATTTAATAATATGGAAAAATTTGACAAAGTTCTGTTTTCGCCATATTACGAAAATTGTCGTAACAGTTAATAAAACCGAGAAATTCTTTGGCGAATTTCGAATTGAATTTACAATTAAGAAAAATAACGCACCAACTTTTTACTCGTGACATTAAATTTGCCAGTGAGAAAAATGTATATAAAACCTACTTAAACTAAGGTGTCTACTTAAATCCCATATGATCAATCTGCTCAAACAAAGTCATTCCAAAGTGACGAGAATTTCCGATAAAACTTAGTGCCAATAATAAAATTTCGTCAAAAAGTGATAACACTTTCGGAGGGGGCAAAAACTTAAGACCGACGAAAACTTAATGCCGATAAAAAATTAAGGCCAACGAAAATTTACACCGGCTTTGTGTAGTGTATTACTTTGCAATCATATCGCACTGTTTAATCTTATCGCACTTTGTAGTCCAATTTTGTCGCACTTTGTAACCCATGTCGAACTTTTTAATCCCAAACCTATCGCAGTTTGTAATCCTTACATGTCGCAGTTTGTAATCCTTATATGTCGCACTTTGTAATCCCTCGGCTTGTCGATAGGTTTGGGATTATAAAGTTCGACATGAAAAGATTTCAAACTGCGATAGGTTTGGGATTGCAAAGTGCGACAAAATGGGTTACAAAGTGCAATGTGACTATAAAGTGCGACAAAATTGGATTAGAAAGTGCGATGGGATAACAAAGTGCGACGGGATTACAAAGTGATACACTACATTTTGTTACGACCGGTGAGATAAAATATTCCCGAGTTTTTCCATTATCCAGTTTCAACTTTTTTTCGTCCTACGCCAGCTTTCTACTATCTGTTATGACAGGTTTGCTTATGGCAAAGAAACACGTCTAAAGCTCATCTTTATTTTCTAACATGACATCCGAAATGAGTTTTTCAAAATATCTTACAACATCTTGCAGTTCTGTCGAAAAGTATTTAAACCAATGTTTGTACGCCTAAAAATCTTTATTTCTAACATGACATCCGAAAAAAATTGGCTTCACCATAACATATTAAAGTTCCGTTACAAAATCAATATTAAAAAACTAATATCAAAAAAATTCTGATTAGATCCCTATCTAATTAAAAAATTTTAATATTAGTTTTTTCTCACCAGATTAAAAAAGTAGTAAAAATAACGTCATTTTCAGGGACGTCATTAGCATTGTCGTCAAATATACCGACACAGGCTGACGGTATTAATGGTCAATAATTTTAAGAGGGAAATTTTTTCGAAGAACATTAATTAATGTTGGTAATTATTTACAGACATATACCTGTTGTGAGTAAGAGTTTGTTGTTTTTGTTAAACGAAAAACTTCGTTCTGTTGCTGTTGAAGTGTTTGTTCGTTCAATTGAAGACGTCGTTTCGTTTCTTGAAGTTCCAATAAAAGTTGATCGACTTCCTAAACAAAACACAACTACTTACATTACAATCCCTAACTTCCGTCAATTCTCTGAAGGATTCCAAATACGTCTTAAAAAAAAATCCCTATACAACGTAATACATTTTTTAAGTTACATGGCGACCAAGATGAATTAGGAAGCCCAGCATACGTAAACTAGTGTCATTTTTGGCCACTGGAGCAAAAATATCGCCAGCCTAAATCGTCCTCAATTCAAACATTTCATAGTGACAAACCAAAAAAATGTTTACCTAGTAATTTTAAGAAAACATGTCATGACACTATGCAATCTGTACCGGAAGTATTAAACGCAGCGCGGAACCCTAACGCAAATGGGTTGAAGAAAATTTAATTAGGAAATTAATTTAGTGGGAGCTAAACAGACCAGCTTAAATTAATTAGTAGCAAAGAATACCTGCAGAGGTCAATTTTAAATTTTTTAAAGTACTTTCATAACATTGCCTGATGATTCCACTTAATAAAAAAAGCAAGCCTACTACTAGAATAAAAGAAGTTTTGCAATAAATCAGTAGAAATGGTGTGGCCTCTAGTCTTTAAACATGACACAAGAAGAACAGTTAAGTCTCTACGAGTGTGTGTCAGTAATACAGGGTGGTCACATATTAAAAAACTTAGGAGAATTTTAGTAGAATTTAGGAGGTTTTGATTGTAAAATTTAATCGCAGTTGGTCGTTTCAAGGACTCAAAAAAAAAAGACTTTAACCTACAGACCTATATAATAGATTTTTTGTATTTTCATAATAAATCTGCAATCTCACAAATCCTAAATCCAGCTTCAATTGCACTAAATGCTGCCTACATTGTGAAAACCAAATTTTGGTAAATGAAAGATTTTGAAAATCGTTGCGAGCAAAATATAGCAGACATTTTTCCTTGTATCTTCTTAGTGCTGAGTAAAACTTAACATTATTACAATTTATCCAGATGGCACAAGAATCGTATATGTAGGTACATACTATAGTAAATAAAGCTAAAAAAACATTTTTACAACTCTGGCAAAAGACCTGACTTATAAAACCAACTAATTGCAATAGAGAAATTCATTTGGTTGGATGCCTACTACAGAATAAAAGAAGTTTTGCAACGAATCATTAAAAAAGCTGTGGCCTCGTGATGTACTTGTAAGGATATAAAACGGGCAGTCATTGTTGATAACCTATGATCCTGCTTCTGTTGGTAAAGAAACTCATTTTATACAATGCTTGACCATTGATTTAGGAAATTACACAGACTGATTGAGATTATTTTGATACAATCTATAGTCACCATTTGTTTTTGTTTTTCTCTCTTCTTCAGATCTAACTGATATTGGTGCGATTCTTGTTCAATCAAAGTCTTTTCTTTAAATGCATTCATCACTTCCTTACGCGAATCTTCGACAATCTATAAAAAACATGGTTATGTAATCTCATCAATTCTTTGTATAAACTAGCCTTATTCCCAATGAAATCAAAAAAGTAATTCCATAAAGTGCTTAAAAAAACATTCCATGAGAAAAAAGAAGCAGGCCACTAAATGTAAGATATAAACAAGCAACCATAATAAACACATTTGTTTTCAATGGGTTTAATAAGCTCAAACAAAGTAATGCAAAGAAAAGAAAATGCAATGAATAAATAAATAATATTGTATAATAATAACTGGTTATTTAAACCCACAAAAGTATCCACTTTTTTTTAATTTATTATGCTTATCACAAAAAACACGGTTTGTTGTTAATTTCATACAAAAAAACTGCAAACAAAACGTTTTGAACGAAATTGACACCAACAATAACAATGTTTAATAGCCCGTGACCTTGCCCGTACTTTAATTTATAACAAAGCAATTACATTCCATGTGGTTTTAAAACTCGTCGCAGTAAATTAGATTACAATAGCATTGAAATTATTCATTTTATCACGTGATTTGTTCCAGCCAATTAAAAAATGTAAACAGAAGTTTTATAAAATACAGAACGTAGGTTTTTAAGAGATGGTTTTATATAAAATATACACAAATAAAAAAACCATTTGGATTATAAACTCAATTTGTCAGGTCTAATTACAAGCTCGTCAGCTTGTATTAAAACGCAAATGTGTCCCACAAGAATGGAAATTTTTGCCTCTCTGAGCACCGAAACGGGAGTAGTCGTGTGTTCGAATCTCATCTTGGTAACTATTTTTTCTTTTTCTTATTCTTTGCTGTTATAAATTTTATTTTTTAAAAAGATAAGTGTTCAAACGCATTATTTAACTAACTGGTAAAGTAAAGGTGTTTTTTCCACCAAAGTTTACAAAAGTGAATGTAGGCAGAATTAAGATCTCCCCAAATGCCTGGAAAGTAGTCTTCGAAAAATAAAATTTCCGTAACATTACGTAAGAGAGAAACGGAGACGCTCCACCATATCAATTTATTAAATACATCGATTTTACAAAATTTGGTTAAAAAGTAAGCAAAAGGCAAATTATATTGTAAATAATGACGAGAACGGAATTCTTTTCGCTACGCTAATGACACGCCAACATAGAAAAATATGATTTCGGAAACACTCCGAAAGAACGTAAATTTTCTGATTCCGTTCTTGTTATTTGTCTCCGCGCCATAAGTGCACAGGATTCTTTTTAACGAAGTTTGCTGTTTGTGACAGTTCTGGTAATATATTTTTTTAACTACAGCTATTTCCTTTTTCGAACAATTAAGATTTACTCATATATTATTTTGTTTATTTTGCTTTTTCTCACTGAATAACTCTCTTATACCCCGTTCTTTTTTGGGGAGGTCTACTGAATTAGTCTTTCTTCTTCCTGTCAGTCAGTTTACCCCAGACTGACCCATTAAAAATTTCGAGGAATTTTCCGTTCAAGAAGATCTCACAAATCAATTTTGAAAAATAACTGCATAGTGTGTAACAAATATTATTGCCTATCTAAATAGCAAAATTTTTCGTGTCTAACTTCGTAACAGAAATCACAATCTGATAGACAACTTTTTGTAAACTTTATTCGCGAGGTTGTTTACGTATACCATACGTCTTGTTTTTTGCTAACTAGAGGTTTGGCTCTTTACACATAATAAGAAGTGTTTCAATAGAACAAAATTTAGGATTTTTTAATACTTCAAAAGAACTATGGGCAATTGCAAACTGATATAAATAAACACACAAGGAATGATGTTATTTAAATTATGCCTGGGATGCAGGCGGACCCTTGAGTCAGGACCCCCGCCCCACATTATTCCCTATACTTGCATTTTATAACCACTATACCCTACAATCCCTGGTCATTTTTTTTTCTATTTTTCTAAATGGACAAACAGCACAGCAGGTTTGGCAGGGGCGTAGGCTAAGTAAACAGTGTCAACAACGTGCCAGCTGCACTTTCCACAATGTCTGTGTTATCTGCTCCATGGCCTGAAAGGTTCGGACAATAAAGAATAGAGGTGTGGTCAGAAAAAATAAGTACCATTAAGATTTTAGATGTAACCAAATAACCAAGGTTCTAAGTGCACTTTGAAAAGTTTGAAGTGCGCGTTATAACGTAATCAATTACTTGTGGTTACGACCGAAATCCAATCCTCTTTTTCTGCTGTCAGGAGTTGCAGCAATACAGCAATTTATTAGCAAAATAAACGAATACGCAAACTTACAGTAGAACAGTGCAATAAATCAGAAGCTGGTGTTAAGTCATTAAGTCAGGTAATATTCAAACTTTGAAATTTTTATTTTTTATTTTTTCATCAGCCAACTGGGACGGGACTGGACAAACAATGAACTAAAATTACACTTAAAATAGAATATATTTACAAGATAATTAAAAAATCATGCAGTCTAAAAGAAGACCCAAAAAACAATAGGTCTGTTTATTAGTCCATTTTTGGAGCAAAAATAGTACTGGGTGTAAATATAATTAGTCAATTTCTTTACTAGACTCAGCATACCTTGGCCAGTGCCCATACATACACATTCATATTTAATTAAAAATGGAGTCAGTATTGTGGATAAAGAAAATACTGAGTGTTAAAAATTAAACATTTAATGTCATCGTTATGATTAAAATGTTTAATTTGATCATGATTGCCTTTAGTGTTATAGTAGATTTATAAATTCAAAATCTTATGGTCGTGATGACAGACAGTGTTGACAAATGTTTTTCGATTACTACACGAAAAAAAGTCTTTGTAAGCTTCTCTCATAAAGTCTTTCTTTTTCAAAACATATTGCTTCTGAGTTCTCTCATCTTGGTTCTGAATCTTTTTCTTAATTTTCCATACATCCAAGGGTTTAAAACACTATTAACGTATGTCATTAAATAGGTTATTTGAACTAACCACGGCTGTAACATGTCCTCTCCGACTGACGCAAAATCTATGTACAGCCATAACAGATGGTGCGGTAAGAAAAAGATCGCATAAAGAATAACAATGGCTGAAAACATCTTTAAGATATCTCGACTTTGTTTTAGTCTTATTTGAAAGGCTTTTGTTTGAATGTGGTTAGAACCAATACTCTCTTCACAACGCTTTACGTTCTTTGGGATGATGTAATAAACGGCGCAGAAGATTCTTGTGCTTGTATTTTCAACACCATCCTGTAGAGATTTCTTTTTTGCTTCACTATGCTGGATGTCGTTGTTGGTTCCAGCTGAACTCTGTTCTGCTTGCTCTAACTGCTTTTGCTGGTCCCGTATTGTGATGGACGCAACATATGATAGCGATTCATAAATGACCATCCAAGACTTTGTGTATAACACTACCATTGTGGGCACTGGAATGGCATACTGAAAACAGAACAGTACTATGGTGTAAATCCGGCGAGAACTTAAGCTCCATTTTTCATTGCATCTCAAATACAAATAGCGTAAAGACATCATGAACGGGATAATGCTTAAAAATGACACGAAGTGGATACTAAATATCGTTATGAATTGTTTTCGAGCTGTCGGAATATCAATAATTCTTCTAGTTGTCACATTGTACCTTTGGATTGCAATTGCCACCAAAGTAAGTGCAGTAGCATTCGCAGCATATGTTGAGCAAGGATCAATTAACTTGCAGCCGGCAGCTCCAAATGGATAGTTCGGTTTCTTTCGATCAATCACATGACTGGTTGGTATTGACAGTAAAAGCAACAATAGGTTGCAACAGGCTAAGTTAAAGAGGAGCTTTTCAAATAGATTTTTGAGGTATCTCAACTTTGTGAGACAAACGAGTAAAAGTATGTTTCCAACGACACCAAGAATGAAGATAGTTATACCCGCAACTTCCAACATAATACTACCAGTCTCTTCACTATTGTGAAATGTCTTGTTCATTTTACAATAGAAGGAAATAAAATGCTCTAAATGTGTGAACTATAGAAGTTAAAAATCAGAAGCAAAATAATAAACTTTACTTATATACAAAAATAAGAAAAAGATAACATCAAAATTAGTAAAAAGTATATTAAAACGTTGACCAGAGAAGCTTTTTTTATCAGTAATATTACCATCAATGAGATCACTTTGAACACATCTGTTCAGTTTTGTTTTTCATCACTGTCACTTTTTATGTCACAAGTAAAACTAGCGAATGGCAGATTTCACAACCATTTATTGCCAACTAAAGATTAATGTCTGTTTTTACCAGCAAAACAAGATTTTATATATATATGGTAGCTTAAACTTTACATAACAAAATAAGAGAAGGTCTGACAGTTTAACAATCATGGTAAAACAACCAGATGTATTTGACACAAGGCTGTTTATATCTGAGAATCAACAAAAATATTTTACCGTAATATTCACTTCAAATTTTTTTTTACATTCCCAACATTTTTTATTCCAAATTTTAAGTTTGTTTACTTCTCACTTTTCGTTCTCAGCCTGCTATTAAGTGAAATTAAAAATATGATATGCCTATTTTTCCTTAAAAATATTTTTTCTTTTGCAAGTAAATTTAAAAATATACCTAGGAATCTTTTTCCAACCTACCGTCTTAGTTTTAAAATCAAAATTTAATATTGCTTACAATTTGGTAATGACTGCCAAAATATATATAGACACCCTGTTTAGCAGGACTATAACTAATTTTTATTCGTGTCAATATCAAACCCAGGAAATTCATGGCCTCTTGCTTTGCTATTTTGAAGAACACCAGTATGGTGGCCGATTTATTTATTTAACCATTTTTTTCTATTTACTTTTACTTTATTTCTACTCTCAATTTAATTTACTTTTATTGTGCTTTTTGTATTTTTATTTATTTTGCTTTTAAAAAAGTTTCGAATTTAGTTTATTTTTGTTTCATTTTAAATTTTATTTATTTTACTTTACTTCTAAGTTTTTAACTTAAAACATAATTTGAATTTAAAATTTCAAGTTTAAATTCTAGCTTGGCTGAGAATTGGCATAGTATACCATAATACACTTCGCCGTTACCACGTGCATGCGAGTAAAACATTTTGAGAGGTGATAGAAACCAGCTCTGTGGTGAAGTTTCACAACACATGCACACAGATAAGCTAGTTCAAAATGGTAACACCAGAAGCAAGACAATTTTTTCTGTTTATGTCCACAAAAAGGTTAAAATGATTTTAACTTTCAGTTTCAATCAGGACGGAGAGAAATCACTATTGTAAGTTCTAATCAATTTCGTTTTGTGCCTTAAGTGAATCATCCTGTAAAGTCGGTGATCTAAGCATCATTGGAAACTGGTACCTCCAGTACTTATTACCAGACAAGGAGAATAGAAGGATGGATCACGGTACTGAAATGATTTACCAGCTATCCATGCCTAGTTACGAAGTAAAACTGGCTATTACAATCCCTGCGATAAATTTTTATAAACATACCTCTTTTTAAACAATCATGATTAACAACAAAAATGTTATATAGGTTGAACGTTGGTGAAGAGACCTTCAGAAAAGCTCACAGTTGCTCACATTGACAAGGTGATGACTTAATCAGGTCTTGATGTCATCGAAGATTATTTTCTGACCACTGAAGACAGAAGAGCATTACAAATTTATTTGGATGTTCTTATCGAACGAAAAGCAAAAGGATTCAGTTAATTATACAAATATGTGTTAAAAACTTGGGTGGTGAAATTGTTTGTATTGTGTGTTATTGTTTCTAAAATACATGACCCATACTTTACAGACTCTAATTTTACACAAACCTTTAAATATAAACCATGCCACTCATGAAATAGCGTCTATTTTATAAGGGCCTGGGTGCAAGGTTGAGTCAGTGCTTAACAATACATATGCTGATGACAATATAGAAACCAGATTTCCACCTGCTAATGAAAATATCGCAACAAAATGTCTAACACTACACACGGTTATGACAACATGGAAACCAGGTGTTTGAAATGCATTATGGTATACTATGGCAGCTCTCGGCTAAGCAAGATTTTGAACTTTATTTTTTAAATTCAATATACTTTTGTTTTAAGCTAAAAGTAAAACAAATTAAAATTAAAATCAAATTGAAAATGAAATAACTATAAATATACTGTAAACCATATATAAAAAAGTAAAATAAATAAAAATACCAAAAGGAAATTAAAAGGAAATTAAATTGAAAGTAGAAATAAAATAAAAGTAAATAGAAAAAAAGAAATAAAACAGAAATTGAAATAAATAAATAAATTAAACGCAATTTTAAACAGCTTTTTAATGTGGCAGTTCACAGCCACCTTATACCAGACTTAAAATTGGAAAGATTAAAAACCTCTTTAGACTTTGAAGTTTAAAGTTTTCTGGTCATTATAAACGTTTTTATATTAAACTTCTGAAAAGAAACCGAGTACTAAGAGCAATAAAGTATAGCTTTATTATTTATCCCAAAAATTAAGAAACTTTATAGAAGTACGAGATTATGCACTGTTTTAATTTACACTTTTTCCTTACACTTTTTTTGAAGAAAACATCAAGTTGTTACTTGTTGATACACACAATTTTCAACCCTTCGTTCTTAAGAAACCACACAAGAAACTCAAGCAATATCTAAGAGTCATTAGTAATGTAAAATGCACATAATTGTAAAATTAAAGAAGATGTTTGGATTTGAAAACAAATGTTTCTAGGACAGTACCATGAAGTAGTGCAAATAGACACAAGATTATGTCAAAAATGAAGCAATTAATTTAACAACCAAACTTCTGACTTTTCAACATAATTCATGGTTTCAAGACACAATATTCAGCCTTCCTAATTAAATTGACTTGCATTTGGTTGCATCACGCTGGCCAACTTGTGTTTCATTCGGCAATTTATATATTTTCTTGCAATTGCACGCTTCCATGCAGGAACAACAGTTAAATTGAGAGAGAAAACCAGAACAAGATTTTTGTAAGTTCGCGTTACATCTAATTTAAAGAAAAAATTGCCAAATTTTTTGTTAAGACGTTGGTATATGCATAGGCAATTGCCGAGTGTCAATGTGAATTAGAAAGGCTGATAATAAAATACATATACACAAAGTTCTACATTTGCGTACATCACCATCAACAAATGTACAAAGACAAGGCGAAAAAACTTCATCAACCTCGACCATAAAAGAAAAAGTTGAGAATACCATTGACTAGTCAATTTGTGACCTTGCATAGGAAAGAATGTATCAAAGATAACATACCGCTGCTGTTTCAGCCTTTTGAGTCATGATGTGCAGTTTCATTTTCTCCAACTCTTTTTCTAAGTCAACCTAAAAGTAAACTTTACTTTATTTACTTCCCTTACGACGACTTTTTGAGAAAAAAATAGGTATTTATGCCTAATTATCTATTATAATACTCGCTGTCTGTGAGCCAATTTTAAAAACAGGGGTTTTGTAATCGAAAACGCTATTATAATCACACCTATAATCATCAGTAATATCAATCAGTAATAACCACCATCTTAACAAATTTCATTACTTCATGCTAACAGGTAGGCAAGCATGCAAGAAATAGCGATGCGAAAAATAAGTATAACAGACCCTAACGACAGGCTAATGACTAGTGTATTTATAATACTCCACAAAAACTGCACTTAAATTTTATTGATACCATTAGTCTTTTTGTGCAGTTAAAAAAATTGTTTGGTTTTTGTAAGATTTTAATTTACCTAAAAATATTACCTATAATGTTAGTTTTATCTAAAAGATTTTTTTGTAAACTTTGCCTTTTTGTCTATTTTTTTCCAAAAGCAGTACGAACTTGAGGAAAGGGTATTTTTTTAACTGGGTGCTCATTTTAATAAAAAATGGTAATAGAAATATGAAGAGTTATTGCTCAAAGTAGGTGTTAAAATGTTTGCAGTTGCTGCCGCATAAGTAGAACTTATCTAGTATAAGTGAACTTTCACTTAGTGGAACAATTTTTTCTGATGATTCCTTAACCTTTATAGCTAAAATTCCCTTAAATTTTACTCTGAAACTGAAACTCCAAATAACTGGAACATACGCTAAGTGATACGTTTTTTTTGCTCCCATGAACCAATTTACTACCTGTAATTGAAATTTTTACAGAAATTTCATTGTCAAGACTTTTTTAACCTACAATGGATATTTCGCTGTTTGTAATTTACAACACATCCTTGAAGAGTAAACAAAGACTTTTTGTTACATCCTCAATGCATTTCGTTATTTACTTAATAGCAAAAAGGGATAGAGAATAAGTAATAAAAAAAATGTCACATTGACAGAATGAAAAATAAGAAATTCCAAAATAATTATTTTCCAAATTTTATTTTGCTGTTGAAAAACCAGTTAGATTTAAAAAGTCTGTCATGAAATAAATGCTTTAAAAATAATAAAAAAGCAATTTAAAAAAAAAAAAAAAGTTTTTTAGTATTAAACTAAAATAACTTTTTAATATATTTTTATGGCATTTTTTTGCTATATGCTTAAATCCTAAAATTGATGAATATTTTATACTAACCTTCTCTCTTGTCATTTTTTCAGTTTGCACTTGAAGAACACTCGTCAAGTTGGTATATTCATCAACCTAGAAAAAACACCAGTATTAAAATTTCCAATACAATATATCTCAATCTCAATATTAAACTTTTGTAATTATTCAGACAGAACACAATGCACAACGAAAATGGTCAAATCATTCGACGTCAATCAACAAAAAGTAGAAAGCAATCTTTTACATCGAACAACGTTACACAAATCCATTAATTTCATTTAAGTGAAAACCTTTCTTTATAGTTGTTTTTACAAATTTAATTATCCAATCTTAATAAGCAATTATCTAATTTTAGTTGACACGTTTTATACTCGCAACCTTTAGACATCCCAATAGCATTATTCTTTTCCCACAACTAAGATAAGGCTTGCATCACAAGGGCAAATTTCTAGTGGTATTAATATACAGTAAATGCTCCAATAAACGCCTAGCCTCAATTAAAACAAAGCTCATTCCCCAAAAAACTCCTTCCTAAAATAAGTCCCCCTAAACATCTCAAAAATTAATAACATGGTCGTCAGGGCATTTATTAGTGCATTTACAGTATCGAATGTTTTTACAGATAGGATTGATACCAAGATCTGTGACTCAACAATAACCCTAGCAGTGCTAATAGTCTCTCTGCAGTTTGAAATAGGAAAGAGTTAGGTAGTTGTCAGGTCTATATTCACAAGAAGTCTCTAAAGACAGAACCAAATAGCTAGGTCAAACAACCTAAAGAACCAGATTTCAATCAGTAAATTGTGCTTTTTTCATTTTATTATCAAACTAACCTTTTTATTCAAATTTATAATCACTTCCTCCATGTCTTCTTTGCTTTTCCTGTCCACTTGATTCTCTTCAACATTCTTTTGCAGTTTTTGACATCTTGCTATATATTCATCTAACTTTCTCTGCAGTTGTTTTGATTGAACAAGAGCCTAGAACAGGATTTATTGCAGTTGTTCTTAACAACCATAAGATGAGTTGAATATAGCTGTTTCTTTGCTATATACTGCAATGTGTACTTTATATCCAATAATATAATTTATCTAAGGTTACTTCTTTGATAATATAAAAATCTATACTAATACATAAAACGGATTGTAAAACAGTCAAACACAAGTGAAGAGTATTAGAAAATAATTATTGTTACTTCCTGCTTTTCGATTTGGGCCAGCTGGACAAGCTCACAACTTTTTTTCACTTGATGATAAGCTTCCATTTCACGATGGTTCCCTGCAGTTATGACATCTTTTTGCTTTTTAATACTTTCAACCAATTCATTTCTTTCTCTGTGAACATTAACAAAAAAAAGTTATATAACTTAAACATCTGACACTTGACAGCAAATGTTTACAGAATGTTGTAATTGTAATTTCTCATATGCCTTTTATCCTTATTTTCGTCTGCGTACAATTTAGTTTTTAACATTCACATATAGCAAAACTGTAAAAAATCTGAATATAAGCCAATTACTAGTTTTAACGATGTTTCTTGACACTAGACTAAAACACAATTATTAAAACAACAAAACCACATACCTGTCATCGATCAATCATTTTTCTTTTCTAACGTAACCGCAGCAGGCTGCAAATTGGTTTCAGCTACGTGCACACAACGACTGCCAGTACAACTCAAACGCCACCTCTATTAAACAATAATGTCACGTTTATCTATATATCTTTTAGCAAATGCAAATTAGTTCTTTTGCTATTTAAACCAGACATTTCATCATCATTCATCATTCTCGGCTTAACGTCCGTTTTCCATGTAGCATGTTGGAGGGTATATATTAATGACCTCTTCCAATCGGGATCTAGACTGTGTTAGTCTAACTCAACTTCCTCTGTATCAAGTATGTCCTGTATAACCTCTTGCCAAGTCTTTCTCGGTCTGCTCTGGCTTTGCCCCAGAACTATCAAGTCTCTCACTTTCTTTACCAATTATCCTCCTCCATTCTTTCCAAGTGCCCCAGCCAATTCAATCGTCTTATCTGGATAACATCTTTAATTCTACGGAGACTTAGCCTGCTTCTTAGCTCATCTGAACTCTTTCTGTCTCTCAGACTGGCGTTACACATCCACCTAACCATTCTCATATCATTCCTTTCTAAACGGTCAAGATCTTCCTGCTTCACTGCCCATGTCTCACTACCGTACAACATAACACTTCTTACACAGGCCTCATACAACCTACCTTTTACCTCAATTGACAGGACTCTGCTAGTCAACAAAGGAAGTAACTCTCTGAACTTTTTCCAAGCAGAACCTATCCTGCAAGTAACACTTCTTCCAACACCCCCTTCACTGCCCAACATATCACCTAAGTAACAGAAGTTCTCAACTATCTCTAACGAGCCACTGTTGTACATCATTAAAGCTGGAAATACTTCATTCTCTATAATCTCACCTTTGCAACGCTTGCATACAAACTGAATGTCAGCTCTTAACCTTCCACTAATACTACTGCACTTCTTATGTATGTATGTACATTTAAGATGTAAAAATTATTTTAATTTTTTTACACTGTTAAGTATTTAAACAAATACTCCTGGGGAGACTTACCTCTCTACCAAATGTTTTTACATTCCTGAAATGAAAAGTAAAAAATATATTTTTATATATTATAGAAAGCATTGTATCTGGGTGTTTCAAAAAGATGTTATTGTGTCGGGTTGGGAATCAATTTACAATAAACATATCTGTTATCCTTTCCTGTTTGCTGAATAAGATAGAAAGATTTTATATTAAAAAGACTTTATTCACAACTAAACAACGAACATTATCATTAATAAAAACATTTTAAACATTTTGGTGACAAATTTTCTGTTTCATATCAAAGTCATTAAAATATTTCAATATTTCTGATTTGCCCTAGGCCTTATGATGGTTTACTCTTTCATTGTGGCAATGATGGACAACCCTACAGTAGGGCAACCTTACAGTAGGATACAAACGTTGGAAGATGCTATAATTGTCAAGTAGAGTATAAATTGCACAAATGTTTTTCTTCATAGTTTGTAGATCATAGATACCTTTTGGAAGTTGCCATTAAGGCAGCATGTAAACATTTATCCAGTTTTTACTGCAACATTACGAGGCAAGTTAAGAAACTTTAATTAAATTAATTTCATTTAAAGCTATAGGGTGCAGGGTGGAAAAAAGATTATACAAAAACTGTGGCCCAATAAACTGAGTACAAGTTTGATTTATTTAAGGGAATTAAATATATTTTCTATACTTTGCATCAGATTTAAGTTTCCATATTTCTTCTTTGTACTCCTCTGCTTGTCTACGAGTATCTTTCAGCAAGTTTGATAAGTGTTTTGTTTTTGTTTCGTATACATACTGCATTTTTGTCTAGAAGATATAATATACTTATTAGAAATAAACTAAATGGGAGGTTATCTTAAATTGTTCTAATTAGACAATGTTTTCAGTGTTTTGATTGTTCTTACGGTCTTTTGCTATAATTTAAGTCAGATAAGCACACCGACGCAAGGAATATCCAAACGACCCAAAATAGCTTTGCAAAACACTCAAACTTAGAAGGAAAGTATACAAAAGAATGTAAACATAACAAGTTACTATGAGACAACTAGACAAAAATGTCTTTGACAAACTTATATTTCAAGTTTTTTTCTGGAGAATAATACATATAGAAGGTCACATGGTCTAATTGCGAGTTCTAGCAAACACGCTGGGTAATTGTAGCATTAGATATTCTAAAGGTATGATGATACGCTTACTATCTCTTCACACAGCATATCATGACCAGAAAATTCAGTTGGAATACTATAAACAACATCATCATCTACATGGTTCTCATCTTTTGACACGTTTTTCTAAAAAAAATCACTTTATCAAAACAAATACAAAAAACTTATTTAAAAATGTTTGCAATGTCTACAACTAAATGTTTTTAATAGCAACTTCAATAAATCTAAATGGTTTTAATTTTGAGTAAAATATGATTGTCAATATTATCAAGGTCTATTTCACCAGGTCGAGGTCTATTTTACCAGGGTGGCCACAGGTTTAAGTTTTAGGAAAGCACCCTTTTTTAAGAGATTTTCCCAGAATGGTAGGAGGAAATTAGGAGTTAGTAATAATAAAGCCTTTCCTTTTTTGTATGTCATGGTGGCTGTTCATTTAGACTTGATGTACAATGTAAATATAATTTATCAGTCCTGTGTCATGATACATAATGCATAAGCTCATTTTTTTGTCACATAAAACGTGATAAAAAGTTACTACTGGAAAAAAAATGAATGCCACCATAAACAATTTTAGGAGATTTAGGAGAGATCAATATTTTGGGTACGAGGGTTATTTAGGAGATTTTAGGAGGTGTGGCCACTCTGCTTACTTAGTCAAATTTTTGCATTTTCCAGAACTGCATTAAACATTCCTAAACTTGAAATGTGTTTCTCAAATTTTCATTTGCTGTCTTTAGGGAAGATCTCACAAAAGATAATAAAGCACAGAAGATACAGATGTTTTAAATTATCAGGTTGTTCCTTTTGTTTGTTTAGATCAGCTTGTTATTTAAAATTTTTAGTATAAAGGCCCTTTTAGACGATAAATTATTCGCGTAAAGTTACTAAATATGATAACAGAAAATATTGTAATAATTTAATTTACGTTCAAATATATATTGAGTTATTCACTAAATTATTCCTTATCTGTTGAGGAATAATTGATTCATTTCATTCATTCATATTTTTAGTAAACTTGATGTATCATTTTATCGAATAATTCACCGTCTAAAAGGGCCTTAACAAAGATAATATAAAGAGTGTGAAATAACCCACGCTATTGTTGTCCTTTATGCCTCACTTCCTTAGCTTTTTTTTAAAAAATAATGCATTTTGCTACTGGTCAAGAAATTTAGTCCAAGATACCAAAGCTCTGTCTCAAAGTTAATGTTTGTCTATTTTTTTTTTAAAATTAAACAACCGAGCACAATAAAAATAACATGTAACTAATACAAAAAATTGCAAAAATAGACAAATATTACAAACGAATAACATCGAAAATATTGTGACAATGCTTACATTAGCTCTACATTCATTTTTCGTTCTTAGAAGTCTCTCCTTTGGTTTTGTTGGAAAGGTTCTTTTAAGATCATTGTCTTTTGTCTCCCTGTCATCAACACTGGTGTTCTCATCATCAGTTGAAACAACACCGTCATCATCCAAATTTGCTACATTACTATCCAGAACAACACTGTCACGCATTCTTTGATATAATCTTGCATTTTCATTGGTTATTTCATCTGATCGCTCTTTTAACTTTAAAAGTGCATCCTTTAAATAAAAAAAATACTTATAAAATATAAAGAAAAGAGAACTTAATAGTCAGACCTCAAAATTTAATGGTAACCATCGTTCAGTTACCATAACAATTCCAAACTAGCAAGGAATCAAATTTTCATTACTCTGATCAATATCATTACAAGCAGGCCGTGCAATGATAGGCGTGCTTGCGTGTCCACACACACGCAAAATCGTAAAAATATATAGCATAATTTCTCTATATACCTTGCATTTATTATTTTTTAACCTAATAATTTTAAGCCCACTACGAAAAGTTAATTTAGAAAAGGATAGCTATAGTCAATTAGCAGGTTGGCTAGTCAATTCTGACTTTGATATTTCCTCAATACTTGTGGTGCTTTCGTCTCTTTACTATTTTATGTTTTCCTCTGATCGGAAATATATTGCCTGTTCTGCTTGTACGTGCAATTATGCAGACTTGTTTCATCCGTGTCTCATCAACGTTCACCCCTGCACTGTAAAAAGGATCGCATGGCGAGGTATAAGCTGTAATTCGCAGTTACCATCTACTAAGGGGCAGTGTTGCTGATATCTAGTCTACGTAATTCTTTATCTGGGTCAGGAGTACAGGTTGGCTTTTAATCGTTAGTTAATTTTCTCACAATTAGAACAAAGAAATGATTATTATTCCAGGATTGCGTGATTATTACGTTTCTTAGAAAAGTAATTTTTAAAAGTAACAATGTCACAATGATCAGGTTTGAAAATGTTATTTAAGGCGCTAATATGGTCGTCTTTTAAAGAGAAATAAAAGAAATTAAATATAAAAAGAAATATTATTTGTAATGATTTTCATGTTCCATCGTTAGCATTGACATTGCTAGCCACCGTAATTTAATTTACATATAAATATTGTTTGTTTCACAAGTAGTCACAAAGTTTAATTAATGACTCGATTTATAACTTTTTGGTATCTGTGCTGAAACTTGTACTGAGTTTGTTATTGAATTTTTTTTGTAATTTTTTGGGGGGGAGATCGCTCATGCAAACAAAATTATCGAAATTTGGGCCTAGCGATTTATTGCGTAGGTGCTTTTTTTAATGATAGGCCTGTGACAATGCGCTCCAACAAAGGTATTCTTGTTTTGTTAGCTAGTAACTTTCTTTCAGCATCTGATATAAAGTGATATGTTTTTTAATAACAAGTAACATTTAAAGAAGCAAAGAAAGGTGGAAGGAAAAAATTAAGCTTCAATGGTGGCATTCAGAGGGAAAATGTCAAAATTCTATGGTCTCAGATGCCCAGTTCTTCTAATGTTAACTCAATGTAAAGAGTCCAAGTCAATATCTACTTACTAAGTCGCCAATCAAGTATCCATCACATACTGAATGTTAATACTAGAATTTGTGATTTTAACAAAATATTTTCTGCTTTCCATACCTAATAAACTTTCGTGCAAATTTCCATTAAAATCCAATGCTTTTTTTCAATAGATAAATTAAGTTTAGGAGGGTTTCAATGCTACAACAAATTTAATATGGAATAAAGCTTTGTATGGTGAACAACTGGCAAGTAAGACCTCTCCCCTCACAGTGATGGCAAATTTAAAGGCATCTCAACTTCCATTGGGAAATCTGAAAAATAAAACTATCTGAAAATTCTGTAACCTATACAGGATTCAAATTAAATATTAAATATTAAAGTAATCTGTGAATATAAAACTAACAATTTCTAAATTCTTTTGTTCTGCACGTAGAAGAAGGATCAAAACAACTTCTTACAAAGTGTATATATCACCATATTTCATTATAGTTAAAAAATCCTTATGAGGCTGAAAGCAGTCAAGTATGTTTTAACCCAATCATATTTATAAATATAGCATATATCCCTGTTTATACAGGGTATAATACATTATATATACATTTACAGTGTTAGATACACATTTTATATCAACCTGGTAAAAGTTGACTTGCTCTTGCAACTGCTGCTCAACTGAAGCTTGGTTGTCAACTAATGGTGCAATGTCAGTTGCATTTGGAATGTGAACACTTGAATATTTGTTTCTCTATAAAATATAAACATGGCATGTTTTAATAACAATATTTTTGATTTCTAAAACAAGTTTATCTAATGTTGAACATATGTGAAGAAATGTGTGATATATATGCTTTGGATACTTTATGCATTTTATATTGGCACATCATGCTTAAAGACAACTTACATCACTGATATCAATAATTGCCTGTCTTCTGCGCCGTTCATCATCTTTTTGTAATAACAACTTCAGTTTGTCTGCTATACCAAAACAGAAAATTTACTGTACACATAATTGGTTGACAACCCAAAACATAAAGCAAAAGTAATTTTAAACTACCTTGATTGGACAAAGAGTTTGTGTCAGTCATGTTGCCAATTGTGTATACTTTTTAAAATTCTAAATTTTAATAAAACAAATAACATTGTACGAAAGGTAATAAGGACAGACTTTATGATATTTGAGTTTAGATCTAATACAGTCTAGATCAGAGAATGGTGGTCATGACGATGAAAGGCTTAAACAGGAGTATTTGACTAAGTGACATTGGTAAGTGAAACTCAGACATTGCTCCATTATCTAATATTTAATGAGTACTATACAAGTACTTTAATAAAAATCTTGGCTCAGTTAGCTTCAAACGAAACAACATAAATCGAAAATATCAAAATAATAAAAAATAAAACTTAAGGGCAAAAAGGGACAAAACTGAAAAACACACAATTTCCAGGACAATCAAATCTTGTATATATGCAAAAAATTAAGCTTGAAAAGACAAATTTACACAACTTTAAAAATCAAGTTTGAGACAGGATGGAATTTCATTGATTTTCGAATTAATTTAAAGGGATCCCGAGGTACTTTTACAAGTTGGACTCCTCTGAAAGATTTGCATGAGAAATGCTAAATGATATATTTACTTTTTGTTAAAACTTCAACTCCAGATATAGCTTTTTAAATATTTATTTTTCTTGTCGCTCGACCGCCATCTTGGTTATCTTCAACCTTCTTCTTCGTTAAAAATTTTCATTCTAGCTCCAGTCTTTTTTAGTGGCACGTGACCCTGTTACGTATTATTTCAGTAGCGTTTTAATTATTACTGACTGCATAGCCAGAACATATACCTTCGCGCGGCAAAGTGAAACGAAAGCTCTCTACGAACAATTATTTTTTTTAAAAAAAATTAAAATAATTCTGCATAAAGTTCTTTACGAACGATTTTTTTTTTTTAAAAAATAGAAATAATTCTGCATATGTTCTCACATAGCTGAGCAATCAAACGAAAAATAAAATGTGCATGATTTTCATTTCAAAGGACTTTTTATTTGAGACGCAGGTTGTGCATGATTTTTATTTCAAAGGACTTTTATTTGAGACGCAGGTTGTGAAAGTTACTGATCATTCAACATGTCACACATTTGTGTGTGGTTTTTATTTCAAAAGGATATATTTTGGAAGGCAAATATAAGTAACAAAATATCAAGGTGTGACTATAAGCCCATAAAAGTTATAGAAAATGTTGAAGGGGGAAGGGAGAGGGGGCTGCATCACCCCTCCCCCTCCAGCACGAATAGGATTAAGGGCATATACAACCTTTGTAATTTGAGACGGCACTCGCATTTGCTGAGGTAATTACCGGCATATTTTCAAAACATGTACCTTCGCGTCGGCAATTATTAGGCCTTGTGCAATCAGGCGTGTAAAAAATAGTCGAAGATATAACAACGGAAAAAAGTATTTGTTTTTTCCACAGCATAATTCAGTTGCCTCCTACGGCAATGCACGAACAACAAACTCTTAGCTTCAACTGCATCATTAAAAACAGTTTGTCACCAATGTAGTTTGATTAAATCATTGCAGAAAACGCTAAAATATATTTAATAAAATGCCGTTTTTTCTGCGTTGAACTTTAATATTTACGCAATTAACTATTATTATTTTATTTCTTATTTTTCTTTCCTTTTCTCCGGTAAAAATAATATTTTTTATTTAGGAGGTAGCTAAAACATTTTTTGTGTTTTGTTAAGTTTAAAAATTTAGAAGCTGCCACAGTATTCTAATAAGTGCGAATATAGCCACAACAGTTATTAGTCGTCGCTAAAAATGGCGAATTATGAGGGTTTCGTTGGACATTAATGTATGATGTATGCTTTTAAAAGGTCTAATCATGGAGGTACAGAGCAGCGTTGATGTTAGACAGGATACCTGTCTCTCTTTTCTGCTTTCGCGCTTCGATGTCTGTCCTGCTTTTGTAACCCTGCTTATTTTAGCGCGCTATCGCAAAAGGGAAAAATGATGAGTTTAATTTACTAGACTACGTTGATGTTTGCGCTACATATTGGAAGAATATCATAAAAACAAACTTTAATTAGACAGTAAATTCTGCTTCTCTCTGTATCGTGGGATAAATTAAAGTAGTATTCTTTTCTATTGACTTTTAATATTTTTTAATAAAAAATATATCCATCTACTGAGTAACTTAGGCAACCTCGTCCCCAAGGATTGTTGAGAACAAGGTTAGCAATACTCACTTGAGCATCATACCCCGCCTAGGTCGACAGGTTATAGATCAGTAATTTTTACAACCTGTTTGTTGAAATAAATTCTTTTAAATTTGAAATAAAAGAAATCATGCACACACCTGCTGCTAATATCTTATTTTTTTGTTTTATTGCTTAGACGGCTAGAATATCATGTTGAATTATTTTTTTTAAACAAAAACAAATCATTCTTACAGAGATTGATGTGGAAAGTACATTGGATTTTTTTAACTTTGTTGCCACAGTATATTAATTGTTTTTGGCTATGAAAGTCATTAATAATAGCGAGTGAAAGTCATTAATTTGTGAGCGCTACTGAAATACTAAGGAATAGGGTCACGTGCCACTAAAAAGGCCTGGAGCTAGTCTGAAATTTTTAACGAACAAGAAGATCGAAGCGGCCATCAAGGCGGCAAGAAAAACAAATATTTAAAAAACGATATCTGGGGTTACATGAACTTTTAACAAAAAGTGAATATGTCATTGGGAATAACTTATGACAATCTTTCAGGTAAGTCCAACTTGTAAAAGTACCTCGGGATCCCTTTAATGTGTCTGCTACTACCCCCACAAAAAACACAATAGATAACTTAGACCTACATTCAAAAATTAGAAAAAAAACACCATTGAGGCGGAAAAATATACAGTATACTTTAAAAGGTATCTTAACAACATGTCCATCTCTCATGCATGTCATGATTGATGAACGTTTGTCTCAATAGAACTAAAGGATATCAAGTTTGTCAGGATGTCTTGATAGACTCGATGTATTGCACAGAATTAACTCAATGCCACAAATTACTTTTTAACTATTATTTCAAATTAATTATGCTTAAAAGAAAATTAAAATGTTTTGTTTTTTACAATAAAAAAATTAACCGAAGTATAAATATTTTTAAAATGACAATAAATTTCAGGGCAAAAATTTATTAGTCTATATTAAAGGTTACATACGATGTTTTTAAAAGTTTATTTCAAATAAGTCTTTACTATATTAGAAAACAGAAAATCTGCCGGCATGCTGAAGATCGAGCGAGTTACGTAACAAAATGGTTAGAAATATTTGCAGCACGCTCTTTCTGTACGAATGCTTTAACAATTTTTATATCAGCACATATTTACCCTGTTTAAAAAAATTATACTTTTCTTCTAAAAAATAATGAAATATTAATGATAAATATTGCACGCTTGTAAATATCATACGATTTAATTGCAATATAGCGAAGATATCAACATGTCTTGGTGCGCTGCTGTTAATTGTACAAATAGTAAAGTTAAACAAAAGAATTTAACTTTTTTCACTCTTCCTAAGGACAAGGCTTTGGCTAACGCTTGGAAAGTAAAAATAAAAAGAGAAAATTTACCGAAGCAAATATTTTTATGCGAAAAACATTTTGAAGAAAGCTGTTTTGACGAGTCTGTTGATTTACGCAACAAGTTACTGAAAGGTATTACTGGTATAGTTCCATATATTTTCTGATATGGAGGACTAAGTACAAAGTTGTTGTTTTTTATTTAGATGCAAAACCAATCAGACGAAAATTAAAATTAGGTTCCATACCATCTATATTCGACCACACTAAAACAAACAAGAGCAGGAGGGCGAATATAAAAGATAAAATCTCCAAAAAAACAGGTTAATGTTCTTATATAGTTGTGCTGAATTTTATTTAATTGTCAAAGTTATTGTAGTCACACCGAGATTTATTGGTTTTAAATGATATCCCAAATTTGTGAGTTGTTTCAAAACAACGAGGAGACAGTGGTAGATGAGGATGAACACAGTATATGCGATATTGCATCAACGCAGAAATATCGGGTAACTAAAAAACTCACTATGGCTTTGAACGAGATGTTATTGTATTTCTAAAATAAAGTTGAGTTTTTTCTATTCTAGCCTAACTACCGAAGTAAAGCATGTCAGACAAATTTTGATAGTGAATGTACGCAGCATATGGAAGAAACATGTGTGCGATTATAAGTTAATTTGTAAATTTTAAATATCAAATCAGTTATAATTAATATTGAAACAAATTATCATCTTAGCGAATGTAGCAGAACTGTGGAGACAGTTTAAGTGTCTGGCACGTCAACTTGGTGTAATTACTGCTACAACAGTTGGGTGAGTATCATGAATATCATTTTTTGACGATTCTTTTGACTTGAATAAATTTTAATTTACTTTTTATTATAAAAGTGAGTTCCCTGATTCATTCTGTGATACTGCAAGTGTTGATACGGAATCGATTGTAAACAATGAAAGGTATGTGGAGTCAATATTGTTCTAAATAATTACAGCCTTACATTCTTTTTATCACTTTTCAAATTACTTTTGTTTTTATAGTCTAACTGAGAAAAATGAAATTGTTCCTGTAGAAGTAGGCAACCAAATAGATGTTTCATTTCCAATGTAGGTTTGGCTCTATCGAGACCTGGTGATATTACCGATCTGTTTCACTTTTAATTTTATACTTACTGACTTATTTCCTATTAGCATGGAAAACCAATTTTCTGCATCATCGATTGTAGGCAACGTGTATCCATTGGAATCTACCGCTATTATGAACTCGTCTTTTAATGAAGACACGGATCTATGGCTACAAAGCTCTATCAGAAGAAGTGAGGAAGCAGATCCAGATTTCATTCCCGCTGCTGTTGCTGATAATGAAATGCTAAAAATTAATGTACCTGCAAATTTAGATTTCAAAAACGATCGTGTACTGTTAGTTTACGAATCACAACTGAATAAACTTTTGCGCAACTGTTTAAATTGTGGCAAGCCAATTTGCAGCAAAAGAGAAATGCAAAGAGACGGTAGCCAATACAGATTAAAGATGGAGTGTTTGGACGGTTGCGATACGACATGGGCATCACAGCCTGTATTAGAAGCAACAAATGGTGAGACATACTGCTTCGTTAAGGTTTAATTATTTTGATGATAGAAATGTTTCATAATTCATTTACTTTAGGTGCTGGCAATATTATGGTAACTGCAGCCGCTGATATGGTGGGAATACCTTTTCCAAAACTCAAACGTTTTGCAAGTACTTTGAACCTAAAGTTATTCGGCAGCGAAACATTTTACAGATTAAGAGGTTCTTTTGTTAGTTTTTTAATACCAAGTAATAAGTTTTTTGTTGGTATATGTGATAATCAGAAGCATGTTCTTTATTTTTCCTCTAGAGAGTTACGTATTTTCTGAGATTCACAATGCTTGGAATACACACCAGCAAATTGAATTGGCAAGAATAAAAGAGTGTGGTGGTAATATTGATATCGGTGTAGATGGCCAGTGTGACAGCCCTGGCCACAACGCAACCTATTGTACAGTAACGTCAATGGACTGTAAAACAAACAAAGTTTTAGATATGGAAGTTATAAATGTAAAGCAAGTCAAAAATTCGCAAGGTAGGTACTATACCTAACCCTACATAAGTGCCATTGCTTGTTATATGTATACACTGTTTAAAAGTGACACTGATCTCATATTTAGGAATGGAAAAGCAGGGCCTCATGACTTGCGTGAAAAGGTTGGATGATGAGGTTGGTGTCAGAGCTGTCTCCACTGATAGGCACATACAAATACGAAAATTAATGGCAACAGACGATAAATTTAAACACATAATACACCAGTTTGATCCGTGGCAATTAGCGAAAAACATGTCAAAACAGCTTGTGAAGTTTGCAAAGAAAAAAAGTAAGTTCTGGAATGGTATCTGGTAGTAATATAGTGAATACGTGCAATACAATTGTCAAGCTTTTTTATAGCGCATCAAAAACTTGGAGAGTGGATTCCATCAATAGTAAATCATTTATATTGGTCAATAAAGACATGTCATGGTAATCCTGAAGAATTGGCTGAACGATTTCTTTCAGTTATTCATCACTCGTGTAATCGACATTCGTTTCCTGGTATCTATTACACTAAATGTGAGCATGAAAAGTATTCTGTCGAAGAGGCTCAAAGCAGAAATTGGTTAACGCCAGGTTCACCTGCCCACGAAGCCCTTAAGAATGTCGTCATGAATGCACAATTTGTAAAAAGAACTTTCGCGATCATGCATCTCCACCAAAGCCGTCCAAAGATTTTCTTTTAGCAGTATAATAGGTGCGAAATTTACGTAGGATATTATGCACCCAGATTCTAAAAATATACGTACATAATTATCCAATTAATAACTGACGAACTTAGTTTCCAGGACTACATTTATAACAATATCTCGTTCGAAAATAATTATTTCCAACGTACCACTCAACTCGTATGAATCGAAGGACTCGAGTTCATGACAGCACATGCATTCACGTTCTGTGGGCTGTAATGTACAATTTCCACGCTTACACCACGTGCTTACAGCAAGATTTGTTCTCAAATTGGAAGATATTTCTTCCACTTCTTTGTCTGTTTTGTAATCCACCCATTCACTCTCAGACCGTGATTTGAGAGTTTTCCTAGGTTCAAACTGGAAACCAAGAACTTGATGTTGACAATCAACATCAGAAACGTCTGAAGACGACATGATTTCTTATTTTCAAGTTTTAAAAGCTGGTAACTTATGATTCACGCCACATTAATAACTTTACTGCTTTAATATTCAAGGTGATCACAGGGGGGTTAGATTTCTTCGGCATGCACATACATTGTGACGTATCGTGCAACCATCTTGAATTTTGGCGTTTTTAATGCGCACTCAGAGAAGACATCGAAGAAGAAGCACAAGTGTAAAAACGATGAATTAACAAAGCTTGTTTCTTCAAGTAGATGAACTTTCAAAAATTAAGGAGAACGTTTTCTTAATTTTGAATTTAATTTCTATTATATGATGCCCAATTGTAAAAGTATCGTAGGTAACATTTAAGTGAAAATGAATTAAATATATAATATATATTTTTGACTTGCGTTCTTTTCAGAAAATCATTTATTGTTATCATTTTACAAGCCTTTAAAATATCAGCAATAAAATTGCCAACATAGAATATTTTTTAACTTCTTCACCTCATCAAATTTAAGAATATTGTAAGGGCTTTGAGTATGATTGTTATAATCGCGAAATTCCCTAAAGAGTAGTTTCCACTGCTACAATATATTTTACACAATCAATTGTACAAAATTGTATATTCTGGTACAAGATATTGTACAGATGTAACCATGATGTGCAATATATTGTGACTTAAATAAACTTGTAGCAGGTTCCTATTGAATCAATTTTGAAAGAACTATCCTTCTTGTGTATTTGTACACTACTATAGTTATACTACAATAAATTGTACAATATATTATTTACAACTTAGCATATTTTTACAAGCTATAAGTTTACTTACTCACTCAAAGCTCTATGCTTGTATTATAAGTTATTTCTTTCCTATTTAAATGATCAAATATATACTTCAGATTTTTCTTTAAAATATAATATACTGACTGTACAATCACTCACAGTTGGTTTTGTTAGGAGGAAAAATATTTTTCCCAATTTTACCATATTTGAAATTAGAAATTTTAAAGATTTTGTTATCATTAAAAAACTCAGATTTTCTTTAAAAGAATATGATACTGGAAAATTATTCCACATTTTTGCAACTCTAAACGAGAAAGGAATTTTTGCCGAATTCTGTGTTGACCAAGGGAAGTGTGAACCTGTTTTTGAAAGCTCCTCTTGTTTGGTAATTGTGGCAGTTTTTTTGCAAAAAGGAATTTTGAGCGCATGTAATCAGGAGCAATGTGATTCATGGCTTTGAAAACTAACATGGCATCGTTTTTGATGAGTAAATTATTCAATGAATATATTCCCAAGAAAGGTACGGACACATTTTAATCGTTTTTCTAGTTACCCAATCTACCTTGGGTGGCACAAGCCCATGCCGTGGAGCAGTAGTTGAAATATGGCATGACAAGTACATTAATTAAAAAGTTTTTGGTGTGAGGTGTTAAACAAGATGCAATGGTTAAAACTTCAGAATATTTAATTAGTGTTTTTCTACTTAATGTGTTCTTCCCATTGCATTTTGTGATCAAATATTACCCCAAGATATTTAACTTTTTCACTCCTCTTCAAAGGAATACCCATATAGTTGATATAGTTTTGTTCTCCACCTTTTTTAACTGGCTGTGGTTGCCGAAAAAGATTGTTTCAGTTTTGTCTGTATTAATAATCATTTTGTTATTATTCAGTCAGAGGTCGACTTGCGAAAGTTCTAACTCAACCTGTGAGACAAGGGTATGCAAGTTTTTATGGGATGAAATAATTATTGTATCATCTGCATATATAGATGATGGTAATTTGAATTGATGACAGATTTTAAGTCATCAATATACAAAAGAAAAAGCCCTACACAGATCCCTGCGGTACCCCAAAAGCGTTCTCATGAAGCAGATCTGATTTTGTGTCGTTTACAAGAGTCAGCTGCATTCAGCGCGTTAAGTAGGACTCAAACCAGTCAAAGGCAGCATCTCTGATGCCCAAACACCATAGCTTTTTTAACAAAATTTTATGATCAACAGTGTCAAAGGTCAATGAGCACAGCACAGGGTAAATTTTCGAGACATCTGTCAAGTCGAGGAAGGAATGTCTGAAAATAGTTTCACCTAATTAATTTATCGCCTTTGTGCTTTTTAATTGCTTGGGGAAAACAATTCCATTCAGAATTCATTTCGTAATTTGTTTTAAATTTTGTTTATAGATTCCTTTTAAAATAGTTTCGAAATTGTTTCTCAATCATTTTCCATTGGCTTCCACTTTGTATCATTTTTGAGCTTAAAAAACAAAATAAATTAAAATTGTTTCAAAATCGTTTCATTCGCTTCACGTTTGTTTTATGAAACAATCTGTAAACAATTTTAAAAAACGATGATGCAATTTTGAAACGATAATAATCGTTTCAATTCATATGAAATGTGAAATGGTGGTGAAGACAGTCCCTTAGGGAAACAGCAACGTTTCCCCACCCCAAACTTTCCAGGATATTTTAAAACCTATTAGCTAGTTTTTAATTCTCTGTTATCCTGTGTAAAGACCTTTTTGAATGTTTACATTTTTTGTGGTAAGCCCTTTAGACTCTAAGAGTAGCGTGGCAGGCAGAAAGATGTGGGCGCTTGCTGAAGAAAGGTCATTTTCAACCCATTTCTTTTTATGGAAACATTGTGTTGAGGCTTTAAACTATTACCAAGTGTAGATGGCTAACTTTTGATTGACATATATTCATATAATGTTGTAATGATAACCTTTGTGCAAGGACACAGACTGAACAGGACCTCACTTCACCTAACGCCTGCATCTTTTTGCCTGCCACACAATTGCTAAAGCCAAAACGACGGCTAAACTTTAGAATACCATCGCAAAAATTGATCTACACAAGAATGAGAACCAACGAGCCAACAACCAATTTATCAGATTACCTAGAATAAATCCACCAACGAGCCAACGAGCAACGTTTGATGAATTATTATGTACAGTACAGTCCAGATGTAAGTGTACGCGTACGCTCAAGTTTCACACCTTTTTCTTGGAGGCGGTAGTTGTTTGTCTTTTGTTCTTATAAATTATCTTGCGAGTCTTGTAAGTAATTAACTTGCGCGTAATAAATAAAAGATTATTGAAGAAAAAATAGCTTATTATAACTGCGCTAAACTATTGTTAAATAGTGTTAACATAACTATTCCCAATAGCATAATTGCAAATGTTATCAACTCTATCAATGTGACACGAAGAGCCATTGTTTAATAGTTTTATTAAATAAAAGTTTTGCGTGGAAACTAAATAAACTAGCGAGAAGGCATTGTTGGTTGCGCGGGTTAAATAAAGCTTTTAAGCGATAGAAATTATTATATTTTAACAAAGATTGAAACTTTAATTTTGATAGAAAAGCTTTTTTAGATCGCGTTTTAGAAGTTTAAGAACGAAAAACGGCGATAGAAATGTTTTTTTAGGTCGCCTTTTAAAAATTTTAAGGATGAAAAGCGTCGATAGAAATGTTTTTTTAGATCGCATTTTAAAAGTTTAAGGGTGTATTCCATTTAACACAAAAGTGGCTAAATTTAATAATTTTACTCAAAAGTTTTACTAAATCCATTTCATTTAGCTTTGTTTTTAAGTTAAATTAGCACTTTGAGTAAAAAAAGTCACTTAATTTAATTATCAACTCAGAGGTTATTAAAATAAGTATATATAAAATAAAGCTCATTGTGCATATTTTACTCACTTTTAACTCAGATTATGGTTATCTCTTTGTAAAAGTCAACACGCCATTCCATTTTGCCGCTAAAAGTGCTAAACTTGCACAAAATATACTGCCATTATGGAACGCATAATTAAATAATTAAATTATGTCAGCAAATCTCCATGGTAATTTCCGCATAATATATAGTACAAATTAGTACAAATTCATTCTCGTTGGCTAAGTTGGTTCGTTGGCTATGTTGGTTCGTTGGCTCATTGGATCGTTGGATCGTTGGCCACAAATTAAAAAGCTGCGATGGCATTCTAAAGTTGCTCCAAAAGGACTTACCGCGAAAATTGTAAACATTCAAAAAGGTTTATGTACATTATGTAATGATGCGAATGTTTGATCAAATCAGATGGTTGTTCTTGTTAGCCTGTTAATCAACACAGAATGATTATACAGTGCATACAGTATATCGATCTACGCAATCACAGTAAATTTTAATTAACATTTAGCTATAGCTATAGCAGCGCTTTCGCTATAAGATATAAAAATATTTAGCTAGCTAGCTATATTTTAACGTCAACCCCCATATCCAAGCATGGGTATGGAAAGATTTTAGGAGGCGAGAGCGGAGAGGCTAGCCTGTTGTGCAATAAATAATTTTTCAATTAACATTTAGGAATTATTGGGATACGTGAAAAATAGAAAAACCTTGGACTTCTGGAATTTAGCACGGCCAATGAAAACCGCCATTTTTTTTACAAGAAATTTCACCCATGGCCTGATCAACCCTGATAAACCATGTACATATATCACGATGTTAGATGCACTTGTGTGACCATGGAATAATAAAAGATCATGCGTTAAACGCATGTGCTAAAAATGGCGTCATAAAACGTAAACAACAATAGCAATAAATAATCGAACAGCATAATCGTCCAGGTTGTAAAAACGTGCTGGTGTGCAAGTTCTTTGAGCCAATTATATTCTTACTTAAAATTAAGGGCTTTACAAAGGTGTGTTAATTAATACGATGGACTGTATAAGGGTCAGTGCATTTGCAGATGGCAAGATCTCTAAAAGGACCAGCTTGTTGAAGAAACTATCAAAATGTGTAGCTAGCTAGCTACTAGCTAGCTGCATGAATTTTAGGCTAGCTAGCTAGAGCAGCTAGTTAGCTCTGGCATTCCTTAATTTTTTCTGCAGGACCCCATCAGTTATATATCTAGTTATTTATGCTACGCTAAACTGTGTTAAAAATTTTTTTTAGGTATTTTGCATGAATTACCTCCAAGCCAATTTAGAGATTGACCTTTGGCTGTATTTACCTATAATTTGTATACAGGGTATGTATATCTTTCCTTTGTTAGGATCACTGATCTGGTTGTTTTGGTTAGTGGCCAAGACCACCACAGCTAAGAACATTGAACTAAGGCCTTGCAACAAAGTTCAATGGAATTCATTTTGATGGAAACTTTATCAATTAACTGTCCTGTGTAAAATAGGGCAATTTATATTTTGCAAGAAATTGCACACTTTGTGAACATTGGCACCATTTGCATTTTTTAAAGACTATAAAATAATGAAGCACAATCTGTTAAAGCTTACCTTCCACAAAAATACAAGTTGACTTCATTTAAAAGTTGTATAATAAATCCTTTTAAAAAAAAAAAATCTTTATTGGTTTCTAAGGTATAGGTCTTGAAGTTTAGCTAATTATGTGGAATTATGATATCATAAGCTAGATGTTGGAAATAATTGCTGATATACTTACTTTTAATAGCTTTTGAAGCAATTTTTCAAGATGATAATCCAATAACCGTCTTTATTGACCTGCATGTCATCCTAAAAGGTCTTGAAAGTTTAGCTAATTATGTGGAATTATGATATCATAAGCTAGATGTTGGAAATAATTCAAATAATTCCAAGTTTATGGGTTGCTTTTACAATCTACAACTAAGCAATACAGCTATGACTTTTCTAAATAAATACTAAATAACTACTAAATAACGTTTAGTACTTATTAAATAAATTTTGGTAATTTCATGTACTTGTATATGATGTATTGTTTTAAATTTTATATTTTCAGGAGGTCCACATCAGTTTTTAAACTGCCATTGTAACTAACCTTCTTTAACAAATAAATTATCTATCTATCTATCTATCTAAAAAAGGACAAAAGGTGGCACACACCTTCTCATCTTTCCACACACTAAACCATATGTAAAAGTGAGTTTGAATCTGCCCTTCTATTTGCTGTTAGCCCTATGATTAGGGGTTAATCTGGAATTTTAGACAGAAACCTATCTAGCAGCTTCTTAATACTGGAAAATCACATTTTGTGCAATTTCTCACTTCTTTTGGTAAGCAATTAAATAATTTTGCACAAGATTCTGAAGGTTGCTAGGTAAGGTGCAGTTGTAGGGTCCTAATAAGCATTTCCTACCCAGGTGTGGGTTAATAGATACTTTTATTCTGTTGTGACTAAGGTTTGGAACCAAGCCTTTAATGATTTTCCACACATAGATAATTCTGTATTCTTCACGACGTTTTTAAAGTGAGTATAAGTTGTATTTTTTGAGTACATCCCAATAGTCAGATGTATTTGCCTTTAATTTTGCGTATAAAGTACCACTGAATCAATTCTCTGTTGAATGATGCCAGCAGTGGTTGGACACCACAGCTGTGAACAATATTCAATTTGAGGTAACACAATGCTTTTCCATAGGGTTAACATCGCTTTCTGTGATCTTGTACAAAAGGTGCGTAGTATCCAGGAAGACAAATTCTTTCCTGTATCAATTACACTTTGTATGTGATTTTCAAACAAGGCATCGTTTGCCATCAGTGCACCAAGATCGCTGATTTAATTTTTTCTGTGATAATTGATCCCGAACATGTTAGGAAGCTTGTGCATAGTTTTGAGGTATCATCGTGACCGTACCTGAGAATTTAGCCAAGTAATATATTGTGTTGATCACCACATATGTTGAAAAACTGTTAAACACAGCACCTGATTTACTTCAAGTATAATGATGACTTCCACTAATTACGAAACTTCTAATTTTAAAAATCTTGAAAACCGAGTCCAAAGTTTGTCCTCGAAAATAACAATTTTGCTATGGTCTCTGTCTTAATGGAACAATACGAAACCTGGTTTGTACATTTTTGATGTTCTGTGATTCCAAACATTAATATTTTTGTTTTATTTTCGCAACATCAATAATAATGTAAAATAATCACTAATATAATACGAGATAATAGAGACTAGGCATTTATAATAACATTTACGCTAATGTAAATGTGTTTTTGCCTTTAAGGGGACCCAAGGTATAAAATGATATTAGACTTATGTTATAGAGATTAAAAAGTTGATTAACAATTTTAAGTTCTTTTCGTTTTCACAATATTCACATTTACAGAATTTCTGATTTAATTATTCTGCATAAATTATGATGTCATATTTAAGTAATAGCAAATTTTGACATTTTCTGTCATCAGTAATTTTAAACCTGTTAAGGGATGTGCATTTAAATTTTATCAATGCATAGATATTATAAAAGTGAATTGATTAACATAAATTTTTTTGACAAAATGACACTTGTTTGCTCGTCCCAGGCCTCATTTTATACCTTGGGTTCCCTTTAAAAATTATAACTTTTTCTTTGATTTCACTTTCAGGGTTCGAATTAGTAAAGTAAAGTCGGTTAGCAAAAATTTCGGCACTTTGTAATGAAGTAAACCACCATCTAGATGTGGCCTGGGAACATCGTAGATCAATTACCATTGGCTTGTTCATTAGTAGCTACTTGTTTTTCGAAGAGAATTTGTATTTTTTTGTGACCTGCAAGCTTTACTTTTTTTCTGCGTTATTATTCTTTATGTTGGAGACAAGTGGGGGACGTTTAAACTCGTGAACCCCAAACACGAGAACTGAGCGTCTGAGCTAGCAACTCTCTCAGTTTTAACTTCCTTGTCTCTGATAGCCGAAATAATGTTGCAAAAATGAAATAAGTTTATTTTTATAGCATGCTGTAAGAAAATATTCAAAATGTAATTATTGTTTCAGAGGTTCTTAACCAGTTTTTGTGAACATTACAACACAAGTTAAATACAATTAAGCAATTTAACTCAGTCTGCCATTTATTTACTGTTTTTAACGAGGCTGTAAATTCCGACATTTTTCTCCCTTACAAAGCTAACTGCGCTGAAAATCAGAACACTGATTTTCTGTTAAAAACACTTTCGAACTATACCTGTTCTATTCTAATTTTATTTTTTTCTTTGCGCATGCAACTTTAGTCATAAAGTTAATAATATTAATTGAACTATTTGCCGATATTGAAACTGAAAACTTAAAAAAAAAGCATTTTGACTTCATAATTTTGTCTACACAACGGCCTTATGATAAATTAACATGTAAATATTTTACGCAATCATTTATAATGAGCTGTGCTTGATAAATAAGGTTTTAATAACAATTTCTTATAATAAAAACGGCTTTTCAGAAGCAAATGTTACGAAACTTGCTCACATATTTTCAGTCGAAACTTCATTAAATATGTACAAGTGAAATACGCTAAACGGAAAGGGTTATTATTTCTTCTCCCGGCATAAAAAAACCAAGCAAAACATGAGAATTAAATGGAAACACAAACAAAAAGAAGGAATGATTAGTTTTTAATATCGCAAAAACAACGACAAGACAACAAAGTGATACAAAAGTATTCAATTCACAATTTTATCATTTTCTTCGCAAAGTAATTCGCAAAAATTGGCATTTCGATTCGCAAATTGTGAATTGCGAACTGCTAATTCAAACCCTGACTTTAATGTTGATTGTTTACTTGCACATAAGTTTTATATCCTGCATAAACCCTAAGGACTAAACCAGTCTTTATAAAATGACCAAAGAACCAATAGCAAACAAACAGAACAACATTAGAACCAACAATGGATGAACTCTGAACTGGGTGTAGGAGAGTGCAAGCACTAGCCTTTGAATAATTCCCAAAGCTGAATATTTTTTCTTTTTTCCATTTATTTCAAACATTTCCCAATGTGATGAGACAGCTCTTGATGTAATAGACTACAGTATATACATCATAGTAAGATGGTTATTCTTTTGATAAATATTGATTAATTTAAAATAACGATGTAATTTTTTATAGAAACATATTTTTTTTTCATTAAGCCTATAGATGTTTCTTAAGTTTGAGGTAATTTAGTGTTTCAGACTGTTGCTGCCATGTTTAAGCAACACATGAATGAAGTATTGCGCTTTCCTTTGAGGTGTCTCACAAGATGATTAATTGAATCTAGAAGTCTTGTCCCCCTTGGGACGATTGTATCCGTCCCATTTATGCTAAAATCACATACATATAAGGGGAATTTTTTTTAGTTCTGTGTTGTATCATTAGTGTTATGTTGTATGGTTTCTGTGGTGTGTGGTTTGTAAAAAGTGAGTTAGTAAGTTTGTGTATATTGTTTTTTCTTATTTTTTAGTTCTAAATGCTTTCAGTCGTATTTTTATTCTACTCAGTTCCCCAAAACCGCAACATTTGCAAATTTTTGTGACATTATATTTCTTCTACTTACTTACCTGTGTTTGTTTAGAAAATGTTGGAGAAGGAAATTCTCGCAACCCTTGTTTGGCGAAATTAAATTTCTATGACATTTTTCTTTTTTCAATCAATTTTCTTTTCCTATTATTTGCACAGGATAGCTTTTTTCAGTTTCTATTGGTTCCTGCTTGTTCACGAATGGTTCTCTGGTCGTTCTCTGAAGACTGGTAATTACCTGTTTTAGTCCTTACATGCTAAAAAACACTTTTACCAAAGAGAACAGCCCCATAGATACTCTCATGGCAGCGAAAGATGAAAGAAATTTGCACAGTTCGTTTTCACACTGTAATAAACAGTTTAGGCCTAACTTCTTATCGATCATTAGATCTCCTTTAAATAATGTGTACAACTTAAAGATTGCAATTTTCATATTTTGATGGTGGTATTTCTTTTTAGGAAGACAATGATAATTATTTAAGATATTTTATATATCACTTGTAACTATGTTGCGTGTTCAAGTGAACAAACTCAAGCAAAATGTCTTTAGACAGTTTGCATTTGATCGTAGCAGCAACTCATCATTGTTGTATTTGCAAGCTGCTAGGGCTTCTACATCTGTAAAGCAAAAGAAACCAACAAAAAGCAAGATAAAGAAATTGCTGATTGCTAACAGAGGTGAGATTGCTGTCAGAATTGCTCGTGCTGGAACTGAAGCAGGCATTCGAACTGTTGCTATTTATAGCGAACAAGATGCAAAACAAATACACAGACAGAAAGCAGATGAAGCTTATTTAATTGGGAAAGGAATGCCACCAGTTGCTGCCTATTTAAATATACCTGAGATAATTCGTCTTTCCAAAGTAAGTGTATACGGTCGCAGTAGTATTTTGATTATATATAAGAGTTGTAACAGTAACTTTTGTTTTAATGAAGTTTAAAACCCTCTTTATATACAATCAAGCATCCTTTACGCATTACTGTGTTTTTTACAACAATTCTGTATTGATAATTTGTCCTCTGTGTATGAAAAGTTGAACTCACTGGCTAAAGCATGCTGATTTCAGTGTCAAAAATCTCAAAAGACAGATGGCCAAAAATTACCCCGTCACAATATTGATAGCAGATATCCATATGCATGCTTTTTCTTAAAAATTTGTTTTATAAGAATATCAGGCTGAGATTTCACGGTAAAAACAATAGGTCTATTGTTTAGAACAATAGAAAAAAAGAATAATGACCAGCCTAAGAATTTTGGCGTAAAGTTTTCTGCTATTTTAAAATCTAAAAAACCTGAAAACATCCCTTTTCCCTATAGCAACTCACAGAAGGGTTGCTATTTTGGTATGGGGAAAAGTGTAAGTTCCAACCCTAACCAATGTCATAGGAGTTGAATATTTAATTAAATTTTGCAACTACTTAATGGGACCATCAAATACTTAAAAGTAAAAATATTTAAATAATTAAATTACAGGAAGTCAAATGTTAACATTTTTTAAGCTTATAACCAGTCTTAATTCTGGGTTTTTCTTCATAACACATTCACAGCAATAATCTATATATACATATTAATAATGCTAGTCGTCTATCTGTCTACCTTAAGGGAATTAGTTTTCTGCGGTTTTCGGGGATTTATGGCAAAAAGTCTAAATACCCCTGAATCCGCGAAAATAATTTCCCACAAAATGTTCTTTAACACTAAATCAGCGAAAATAAATTCCCTTTTTTTCTGCGAAATTCCAGAAAAAATAAATCTGCAAAAATAAGTTCCAGCGAAAATTAATTTCTGTAAGGTATAAGCTAAAACAGTAGCTGCAGGTATAAGCATTAGGCAAACTCTCTTCAGTCTTATTAAACATGCAATAACATTTTTTTTAAGCTTACCTTTTTTTCTTTTTGTCTTCATTTTTTTCTAAATATTGGAAATCTTAAGCCTTAATGCAATCTTGTATTGTATAAATTTTACATCATTTTGTAGATTTTATAAATTAATCAAGAATGTGTTTTTTAAATATTCTAATTTTCTCATCCGAAATCGTCATTTAGAATAATTTTTCATATTTTTTTATCATCTGTTTTTCTATTTTAGGAGCATGATGTAGACGCTATCCACCCAGGATACGGCTTCTTATCTGAACGCTCGGATTTTGCTAGAGCTTGTGTCAAAAATGGAATAAAATTCATTGGACCCAGCCCAGAAATAATTCATCTTATGGGGGATAAAATAGAAGCTCGAAAAACTGCTATTGCAAATAACGTACCTATAATACCTGGAACTGAAACACCTGTTAAGTCTCTTAATGAGGTAAATAAAAATGCCTACTTTGTACTCTAGAAATTATAATTTCAGAAATGATGTCCTTTTATGAAAAAATGCAACAAGGTCATAGCTAATTGCTAGGTATTCTCCTTAGGTGAAAGAATTTTGTGAACAGTTTGGTTATCCGATTATGTTGAAAGCTGCTTATGGTGGTGGTGGAAGAGGAATGCGTGTTGTAAAAGAAGAGAGTGAAGTACAGAAAATGTATGAATTAGCAACTTCAGAGGCTACTGCCGCTTTTGGGGATGGATCAATGTTTATTGAAAGGTTTATAGGTATAAATAGCAGTTGACCTGCTAGCAAATATTGATAGCCTATAGTAAAGAAGAATTTCTATCATTATTCAGTAAGAAATAAACAAGGACAATGCTGAAAAAATTGCAATAACTTTTCTACAACAAATATTGAAAATACTTTATTTTACACTAGAGAAACCAAGACATATTGAAGTTCAAGTACTAGGTGACCACTATGGTAATGTGGTACACCTTTTCGAAAGGGACTGCTCTGTACAAAGAAGACATCAGAAAGTAATTGAAATCGCACCGGCACCCTTGTTAGATCCTGAAATTAGAAAAAAGTTAACGGATTGTGCAATACGTTTATGCACAGCAGTTGGCTATCAAAATGCTGGAACTGTGGAGTTCTTACTTGAAGATAGTGGCGAATTCTATTTTATTGAAGTTAATGCACGCTTACAAGTTGAACATACTGTCTCAGAAGAGATCACAGGGTATGTGTTAGTAGAATCTTTTTAAATTAACACGAGCAGTAATACTTGTTCAAATACATGTTTTGGGTGGGTTTCTTATAAGAAACATACTTTTTGAGTTCAGCCTGGATGTTCTTAATTTTAAAGCGTGATTTTCTAAAAATTTATAGAGTAAGACACCTGTTTTATCTCTTTAAAATGCTTTTCAGCTAGAGACTTTTCAATCTTTTATATACTTTTATATATAATTTTCTCTATTAAGAGTTACCATTTGAAAGTACCTATAATTTCAGCCTCAAGTTTTTTTTCTTAAAAGATGTCTACAAGGTTTAGAAGTTTCAATTTGTTTGTACTGCATTTATTATGTTTTTTTTTACTTCTAGGATTTGAAACAAGTTACTACTTATAATGTTATCTGTTTTATGAACATGACATCTCAACTATATTACGATTTCTGTAGTGTTGATCTTGTCCGTGCGCAAATTGGTGTAGCTGAAGGAAACTCCTTAGAAGAATTGAATCTGACACAAGATAAAATCAAAGCCCAAGGGTTTGCTATTCAAGCAAGAATTACCACTGAAGATCCTACAAATGACTTTGTGCCTGATACTGGCAGAATTGAGGTATGTTTGGGCAAGTTAAACTTGATTAGTTTGGGCAAGTTAAACTTGATAAGTTTGGGCAAGTTAAACTTGATCAGTTTGGGCAAGTTAAATTGATGGGCCTATTAAAGTTCGGCTTAGCTATAGAAATTTGAAGTTTTAATTGTTTTACGATGGTGTTACTAGTTAAATGAAACCTAACTGTTTTCCACTATGTAAGTTTTTTATTTGTCAAATTATTTTCTTGTGTGTGTGCTTTTTGTAGGTGTTCAGAAGTGGCGAGGGTATGGGCATACGCCTTGACAGTGCATCAACATTTTCTGGAGCTGTCATATCTCCACATTATGATTCTTTGCTGATAAAAGTCATTGCTCATGGAAATGATAATAAAGATGCTGCGAATAAATTAGTTAGAGCACTTAAGGAGTTTCGTATACGAGGGGTCAAGGTATATTACTTGTTGTTGTTGTTACTGCTATGTCATTGAATTCATGACAACACTTCTATATTTATTATTATCAGACATCTTCTATGGATATATTGTTGAACCGTTGTATTTATTGATGTGTGTTTTAGAATTTTTGCAAATATATATATTTTTTTTAGACGAACATACCATTTGTACTAAACGTGTTGCAACATAAAGAATATCTCGATGGCTTCGTACACACAGACTTCATATTCAGAAATCCAGAGCTATTGAATATTCGCCCTACTCAAAACAGAGCACAGAAATTACTTCATTATTTAAGTGAAGTAATTGTAAATGGACCATGCACTCCTTTAGCAACCAAGGCGAAGCCAGCAAAGATTGTTCCTCAAGTACCAGAGGTACCAAAAAGTTAATAACATATTTCTTTACGTCATGCTTCAGTATATTTTAGTTAATGTGCAAGGTTTTTCTGTGTTTCCTAGTTGACAAAGAATTCGTGAAACTATACATAGATATTCTTTAAACTAAAACTGCTACATTTTTTTTCTTTAATAATCATAGCTACACTATGCTTTTTCTCAGCTTCAGAATGCTTATAAAAAGTCTTCTTTCAGGATTTCCAACATTGAAATTTTCAAACAACATTTCAAGTCGTTCAATCCAGTGTTGATTACTAATGTGTTGCGGTGCAACTTGCATCAACATATTGATGCTTTATTTTTTGAAATTTCATTCCCTTCTCTCTATTTCAAGACTATTCTATTTCAAAATTATTAAGCTTCTGAAGTTTAGCCAGTTTATAATTACGCTTTAGTTATGCTAAATTTTTATAGACTTTTCAGCTTTGGTATGCTTTTCATGTTTCACTAAACTCTCACACCTTAGGTTAAAAAAAATCCAGGACCAATAAGTCGTCCAACTGGTTTTCGTGATATTTTATTGGCATCTGGACCTGAAGGGCTTGCCAAAGCAGCAAGACGAGAAGGAAATCTACTTCTAACTGATACAACATTCCGTGATGCACATCAATCCCTTCTAGCTACTCGTGTTCGAACATATGATTTACTTCGCATCTCACCATTTGTTTCCAATAATTTTGCAAACCTGTTCAGTTTAGAATGCTGGGGAGGTAAGAAATAAAATATATGTTACTTCTAGTTATGGCTGTGGTATCTTTGGTCACTAAAGTAGATGGAAACTAATTCGAAATGTTTTCATTTTTTCCAGGTGCAACGTTTGATGTAGCCCTAAGGTTTTTGAAGGAATGTCCCTGGGATCGATTAGAAAAAATGCGAGAGCTCATACCAAATATTCCTTTCCAAATGTTACTGCGAGGTGCTAATGGTGTGGGCTATAAAAACTATCCAGATAATGCTGTCTTCGAATTTTGTAAGCTGGCTCAGAAATCTGGAATGGATATCTTTCGTGTTTTTGATGCTTTGAACTACCTACCTAATCTCCAGGTGTGATTTCCAATTTTTACTGTACTTTGTTCCTATAATGTGTTGTTCCAATTTTAGGATTTTTTTAATTTAGCTAGACTTAGTCTAGAACGTTTGTGGTTCTTTCTAATAAAATGTTTTGTGGGAAAAAACTTTGTGGTTGATTGAAAAGAAAGATATTTTTCCATTGTTTATTTGTATATATTTACGTCCTTACAGAAGTGCAATACGCGATTTCTTTTTCATCTAGTTCCGACTAGTTTTTTATGATTTTTTTTCATTTTGCCTTATGGCAGGAAAATTTTGAGAAACAATTTCTAATTGAAATCTTTTGCGGGAATAAACTTTTGCAGTTAGGCGACAGTAGAATGTTCTTGATTTACCTTACTTTTTGCAGTAATAAACAATTGTGATTTTCCAAAAACCGCATTACTTTCTTCCGCGAACACATTTTTCCCTTAGAGCAGAAGATGGCATTTATAGCATACCTTAATGGTACTAATTGTGGTTTTTTTTCCAGAATTTGACCAAATTCACAAAATTCAGTACTCTCAATATATTTTTCAAGACACTATTTGTGAAAATTAATACTTGCAAAAAAAACACGAAAAGTCAATAACTCAGACCCACGAAAAAAAATGCCAAAATAAGTTTTCGTTTATTTGCTAACCCTAACTTTCTATACAAACTCCTTGTATTTTTTTGAATTTTGTCTTCAGACCATTACTAATTAGAATTTTTTGCGGTTAGGTAAAACTAACACGTTTTTCACAAAAAAAAACTTTTTTCGCTTCACGATTGACCTTACTTTTTGCGGTAATAAACTTTTGTGAATTTTTCAAAACCCACAATGGAAATTAAGTACTCTCAAAATATTTTTTAAGACACTACTTGTGAAAATTAATTCCCGCAAAAAAACTCACGAAAAATCAAACTCAAATCCACAAAAATAAATACTATTAATATGTTTTAGTTTATTTGCTAACCTAACCTTTCTACAAATATAAAATACAACAACAATTTAACATCTTTACTTTATGATGTAGCTTGGTATTGATGCTGTGGGAGAGGCAGGTGGTGTTGTCGAAGCTGCAATTTGCTACACTGGCGACGTAGCTGACCCAACCAAAACAAAATACAGCATAGATTATTATATGAATTTAGTCGCAGAACTTGTAAAATGTGGAACACATATTTTATGCATCAAGGTAGGTCGAATCATTAGTCTGTTCATGTGTGATCATGGAAGTATAAATGGTGTGATATAATAAGAGTGGAATTTAATTTTTAAAATCTGTACATTCATGCTCCACCTTGTCACGAACATGCAGCAACATCGCCTTTTATTGCTGCTTCTTTTCATGTGTTTTCTATGACAGTTTTGCATTTTACAGGACATGGCAGGTCTTCTAAAACCTCAAGCAGCTAACATTTTAATTGGTTCATTGCGGGCACAGTATCCTAAACTACCTATCCATGTTCACACTCACGATACTGCAATGGCAGGAGTTGCATCGATGTTAGCGTGTGCAGAGGCCGGTGCGGATGTAGTCGATTGCGCTGTTGATTCTATGTCTGGGATGACGTCACAGCCTAGTATGGGAGCGCTAGTTGCGAGTCTTCAAGGAACAGAATATGATACCGGTATGATGGATATCTTTGTTAGTTAATTTGTATGCAACACTGTGCGTCGAAAACGTAAACGATGTAAGAAATTCCTCTTTTTATGCAGACCAAAGTTTTGAATTTGAGGTTGTGTAATTACTTAAGATAAAGCAGTAACTAGTGATTTTTTTAAGACTAATTTGCTTCAAAACGGAAAGTTTTAACTGAGGCCCCTGGTCCAAACGAAAAGGAAATGCTTCAGCATCAGCAATATTCCGACGTTTTTGGATTACCAAACTGGTTACAGCTTTATCGTACCCAAGTTAGACGTGCTATTTAGATGTGAAGTAGCCATCTTCTTTGTTTAGGTATTTCACTTGACAGCGTATCACAATACAGCTCATACTGGGAGCAAACTAGATGTTTGTACGCTCCGTTTGAATGCACAACAACAATGAAAAGCGGAAATTCTGATGTGTACGAAAATGAGATACCTGGTGGCCAATACACCAACTTGCAGTTTCAAGCATTTAGTTTAGGGTTGAGCGATCAATTCCCCGAGGTTAAAAGAAAGTATACCATAGCAAACCAGCTGCTTGGTGATTTGGTGAAGGTAATGATGACGCTATGTGGCGCACATGCTTGTTTTTATTTTGCAGCTATTACCATTTTATTTCCTCCCCTCACTTTAACTGAGAAAAGGTTTCGAAAATGTCTGTCTTTTCTTGTCATTTGTCTTTTCATCGAATTGTCAATCTCGCTATGTTTTTCTTATTTATGCAAAAATAAAAAGGAATCAATTACGAAGAAGGCCCTATTGTAAAGCTTGATGGATGTGGTTTTTATATTTCGATTTTTCTTTTTAAATCTGAAATATGTGGTGGATGGTGTGGGACAAAAATCACATGACACCATGCGTCAACAAAAAGAACTTTTACAGGGTTTTCGCGCTTCCTAAAAATCTTAAAAAATCCTAAAAAAAAAATCCCTAATAATCCTAAAATTTCCCAAATTTTAGGGAACAACAATTTATCAAACTCTATTTTTATAATGGACTTTCTTTGTGGAGTATAAGTCCAAAATATTTACATTCTGCTCATGTGGAAATAAAATTAGACCAATCCGATTTGGCTTCCTTTTTTAATTTGTTTGACATCCTTGATTCTTTCGATTCTAATTTGCGCCTCTAATTCAAATTCTCCTAAAAATCTCAAAAATGTATATCCCCTAATGCTAATCGAAAGAATCTTCTAAAAAACAGCTAAAATCATTCTAAATTCTCCTAAATATCCTTGAAAGATTCGTTGCAAAATGGGTGGGAACCCTGTTTGTAGGTTTATATTCTTTCACAAGTCACGATTTGTTTCAAATTACTTCGCAGGTGACACCTACATCTAAAGTAGTCGGCGATTTAGCTCAATTCATGGTTCAAAACAAACTGGAGGCTTCAGATGTCGATAACAGAGCTGACGAGTTGGATTTCCCTTCTTCAGTTGTAGAATTCATGCAAGGTCAACTTGGACAGCCATATGGAGGCTTCCCTGAACCGTTCAGGACGAAGGTGCGTGGTTCGAACAAATAAAATACCTTGTTTTTATTCTTGTTAGTTTTGCATTTACCGGTATTCAGGATTTTTTTCTTACAAAGGTTTAGGTATTTTGGGTTTTTTTTCCTTCCTACATTTACCTAACTTTAGGGGATTTATTTTTTAGAAGAAAAACAATACGCAAATCTTGCACTAATGGGTGAAATTTTGTATTCCCATTATTAATATTCCCAAACTTCATTTATTTCATTGACTCTGCCATTGGAAACTGAAACGTTTAATATTGTTTACAACAAAAATATAGATAAAAAATGTACCTATTTTTTTTGTCATCCATCATTAATTTGGGCATAAATCTAAACTTACAATCTCAACTAATCAAAGAATTGTTGTTGATGTGCAAGTGAACTTCGCTCTCTATCACTGATTATTTATTATTTCTGTAATACAGTATTCTCTCCAATCAAGGAGGTTGAAAGAGAGAAGGAGATACATCTCAGCAACGTCCATTTAAATTCTATTCAAATTTCTTTTGTTTACGTGCTCCTTTGAACCGATCCGTTGCGCCGCTTTTGCTGTATTTTTACATGCCGAGTGTGAGACGAGTGTGAGACGAGTGTTTTAACGACAAAGCAGAACTTTCAAAAAACATATTAAAAGCTATACCGAACATAAATAAAACACATGGCTCTGTTGAGCTATAAGAATTAATGCTGGTGAAGTTTATTATCCCCACTTGCAAAACGATTCAGCTGGTATTTTGAGCTTATATTGTGTAAATTGTTGCCCTGAGATATGGTGTAATTTTATATCTTGTAGATGTTTCTGTATGTTCCCTCCTAGCACAGCGTCAGTTAAAAGATTGATAAAACTTTTAAAAAATATTACTGCAGGAGGGGTTGCATATTAGTACATATTTTCTTCTTCAAAGTTATTGAATTTTCGGTATAGAATCGGTGTTCGGTGACTATTGTTTCTTTCATAGAACAAAAGAAAATATTAGTCATTCGTTACTATCTCTAATTATACGTTTTTCGTTGGGCAATGATTTACTTTTATTACTTCGCGTCTTTATTTTCTAATATTGTTTTTTTATCTTTATGTTACCATAATTTCCCTCATATTCGGCTGATTTTACTTATTTTCTGCATGTACCACCAGAAATGTTTAAAAACTGATTTTAAACGATCAAAATACAAAACAAACGACTTTTTACCGCTAGAAAAATAATTTATAATTATGCAGAAATAACAATGAGCAACGGTTACTTTTATAATTTACGCGCGAGATTTCAAAAAATTTTGTTTACAAAACTGAATTTGAAAACAATACAGCAACCTGCAAATCGGCAACGGATGGTTTCAATAGAAACTGCTGAGATGTATCTCCTTCTCTTTTTAAACCTCCTTGCTCCAATTAACGGACACTCCAAAAGGCGGACACCTCTAATTAGCGGACACTTTGTTCGCTAATTAGAGAGAATACTGTATTTTTTTCCCTCGTGAAGAATATAGTTGTTTTACAGTTCTTTAGCCGCCCAACTTTCTTGTTAGCCTTGTATTTTTTTTTTTAAGATATCCAGGTTCCCTATTGGACCAGTGTTAAAACTGCAAAGGTTTTCTGGTTTATCTTAAATGCTGTTATTAAACTTATGGTTGTAAATTATTTTCGCAAAATCATAAGCTAAGCTACACACGGTTTTTTTTAAATAATAACGGGCTAGGCTGTGATTTCAGGTTCAAAAGAATAGGTCTATTGTTTGGGACTGGAGAAATGAAAATAGTTACCGACCTGGTTAGAAATTTGATACTGTTATACAAAAAGAGCATGTAATGAGGTGAAAAAAGTGGAAGTGATACAAACGTACTACTGAATTAACTTTAGAATTAACTTTAGATGTTGAAAGGTAAAGCGAAGTATGACGGACGTGTTGGCGAATCTCTTCCTCCTGTTGATTTCGAAGCGATGCGTGATGAGTTAGTCAAACGTTACGGTATGTTCGCACAGTTTTGTTCACAACACATCTCACTATTGTGTTTGTATGGGAAGAATTTTTGTTAGAACATTTCATTTGAACTTAGAAATTCTAATACACCTTTCCTGAATTGGTTTTCTTTGACGTACCGCTGCTATTTCTCAACTTTGTCAAACAAAATGAATGTGAATTTCGGAATCCTAACCTAAAACTTGATAAAATGTAAAATCTTTAGATTTTTACAGCAAACAACCTGTTAAAACTGTTTTTTGTTACTTTTGTACTAATTGACCTCTGCTTCAAACTTATTAGTACAAGTTGAAAATTAAGAAGACTTTGACCGTAACATTTTCAGACGAGCAGCATTTTTATGCTTTGTTGTTACGAAGCTGACATCAACAAAAATTGATGTTTTTCATTTTAAAATGACATTTTAGACTGCGGATTATGCTTTGACTATGCTTTATTTTTATGCTTATATAAAAACGTGTTAAACAAATATGAACTTTGTAATGTGATCCCAGTCTTGCATTTTTCTTTGTTTTTACAAAGCTATATTTTTATTTTCAGGGGAAGTCATCACAGATAGAGATGTAATGAGTTATTGCATGTATCCTGACGTATTTCACGAGTTTGCTCAATTCCGGGAAGAATTTGGTCCGGTTGATGGCCTTCCAACACGACTGTTCTTCGCTGGCTCCGATTTAGGAGAAGAATTCGAAGTGGAACTCGAAACTGGAAAGACTTTGCACTTGAAGATTATTGCACTTGGCGATGTCGATAAAGACGGTAAACGAGAAGTGTTTTGTGAAGTGAATGGTCAACTGCGTACATTTTTGGTGGATGATAAGAAAGAAGTTGGGGTAAGAATCTACATTAATATTAAAGCCTTTTTAGTAAGTTTTTCAGACGATGATGACTGGCCAGCATGCTTGGTTGTAGAAAAAAAGATGACCCAATGTTTAACGCGTTGAATTTATTTTTGCGGTCAGAATTTTTCTGGAAAATGAGGATGATATAAGTTGTAATGTTGTAACTGTAACAGTAAAGTTCTGATAGGAGAGGTGAAATTTTAACGGAAGTTGAAAAATTGCTTTGAATTACTTCCCTTATCCGAGATATTGGCACCCAGTGGGCGGCAAAAGGTAGATCGATAAACGTATACATAGGATTTTATACGGTAACATGATGTGTGGCATTTAGTGATTTTCAAAGGAAGCCTTTTAGATATGTTAAACAGCTGTGCCAATGCATTTTGCTGTGAATTAGTAACTCTTTTTTAGAATGTGGAACGTAATCCTAAAGCAGTGAAAGGTGTCAAAGGATCAATTGGTGCTCCTATGCCAGGAAAAGTAATCGGAGTACGTGTGGAGGAGGGTCAAACTGTTAAGAAAGGCGATCCGGTTGCTGTTCTAAGTGCCATGAAGATGGAGACGAATGTGACGTCACCTATTGATGGTGTTGTTTCGTCAATATCTGTCACGACCGGTATGACATTGGCTGCTGGTGACTTAATCGTGACAGTGGAACCTTGAACGATATAAAAATGACAGAATTATTTTTTCATTATTTTTTGCTAGTGTTGTGTGACATTATATCGTGTGTAGTTTTTGTATGTTTTGTGTAGGTTCGGTTCATTATTACTCATCGTAGAAATTATAATAACATGCAAAAAAATGTATATAATTGTTTAGGTGTAACAGGTTTTAAAACCCCTGTTATACCCTTTTTACTCGCAAAAATGTGACAAATGCGCGAAAATTGCCACTGAATTTTTTCAACTGTGAAATTTGAAGTTTGTTATTGGACATTCCGCGGTGATTGCAAAATAACGCAAAACCCGCGAATGTTCGTTCACAAAAAGGGTCTGTCGAAAGTAATACATTTTTTTCAAAAAAAGTCTTGATCTCGACAAAATTGGGACTCCTTTTTCGATTTTCAAGGTAATGTAATTAACATTTTATTTGCTACGTGTTTCCTGTTGTTAAGGTCCATCGAACATGCGTAATTTTGAATTAGGCGATTGGCAGCTTTTGAATACGTTGAGCATAGCACAAATGATTGATTGGAGCGGGCGAAACGTTTTAGAACCTTTTTCTTTTATAAGAATATTTATAAGAATATTAGGCTGGGACTTTAGGTTAAAATTCTGATAAAATATATTCTCCTACACAGAATATTTTTTAAAAAATGCGTGTATACAAAAACAAAAAACGGGATTGTTTCGAATAATTTTGGATGAGATAAAAGCTACTCGTACGGCAAGACCATAAAAATAAAATATGCACATGCGCTAAGTATATACATAAGCTGCGTGAATGAACCCTGAGAAATAAAAGAACTCAAAAAACCTCGAGATCTGCAACTTGAGATTTGCAAATGTTTTAAAATTTGTATGTATCCTGCATGGGAGAATATACTTTCCCGGCATCAGAATCACCCAAGTTTAAGTCTTGAGAAATTTCGATTGCGAATTTATTATACCTCGCGCTTGAGTAGCTTTCGCGGTTTCAGATTTTACCAATAAAAATTGAAATTTTATCAAAATAAAAAAAAATCTATTGAGGTAACGAGTAATAAAATTTTCTAAAACACTTTTTTTGAAGTAGCGACAGGATTATCAAAATTCAAATAACAGGGTATTTCCCACGGTTTTTTTTTGATTACTCTAATTTAATAATAGGCTACTTCATTGGTCTGTCTGTGACTTTTGCAAAAGTCGATTAAATTTTTCATAAGTTTCATAAACGAAACTCCTACGCTAACACAGTATTGACGTCAAAGCTAAGTATATTAAGATTAGTAAAATCATTGCATTGCAGTTTTAGTTTTGAAAACTGATGAAAATAACTGACGTAATCTCCTGAGTAACTAAGCACTACCTAGGACCAAAATGGGACCATTTCCGGTAAGTCACTTTTTGAATGACTTTGCAATAATTTGGTTGCTTTTACAGAGGTGACCACAACCATAATTTTTTTTATAATTTACATTGTTGACATCATCAAAATTTATATAACCTTTTTCATTGTTCGTCAATAGCACGATCCTATACACTTCCTTGATTAGCGGTTTAAGGTCTACACAATAGAGGCAACAGGTAAACAAATTTCTGAAAAAAAATTGTGTATCGCTGCTAACGTCATTAAAACTTATACGACGGATTTTTTCCATTGTTAATCGGCCTAATAATCTTAATAAGCTTAATAATAGCCGCATTATGTCTGTCTGTCCGCAAGAAAAACGTCGTGCTACGGAAACACGTAATAGCGTGTAATTTACTGACGGGCGATCCCGCGGATTTTACCGCAGGTTAACAACTATCTGTATTATAATACCCGTATGCGTCTGTCTGTCACGCAAAATGGTACCACAAGTAGCGAGACGCACGCCATGCGATATAAAAAGAAACAGGCGAAACCGTGGATTTTTCCACGGGCTACCGACTAGTCTCTATAATAATAGCCGTATTATGTGTGTTCAAAATGGTTGCGCGCAGTTTTTTCGGAAAATTATCGCGGGCCCCGATTTTTACGGACCTCCGTTTTTCGGTTGGACGCATCTTAATTTCGGAATAATTTCGGAATCACGCCAGAACCGGATAAACAACATGCTACGGAGGCCATTTCAGTTTGGAAGTGATGGTGTCAAGTTTGCAGATCTGTTTGACCTTTTTGTCTTCTATAAGCTTTTTACTTTTGTAGTATTTCTTTTCTTTCTGTTTTCACATTTAAGGCACATATATTTACGTTTTTTTTTGCCCACATACAAATCTTAAATCATCAATTTTAAGAGTTTGGCAAGGAACGTAGATTTTGAATCAGCTTGGCTAGCTAGCTAGCTAACTTAGCTTTACTTATTCCTGTTCTTTTGACGTTTTTATTCAGTTTGGCATACTATTATTCATTCGTAATTAGTGTTGTGGCTATCTAATTAGCTTTTTAGCTACCTCTAACTTAAAAGTGACGGTAGCTAAATACAGTTTGGCTATCAACAAAATTCCTAATAATAATTATGCTAAATACAGTCAGGTGGCTGCAGCTTTTATTACTGTTATGAAAATTTATTCTGCAAAATAAAATAGCTGAGTAATTTTTTTAACTGAACCAGGTTAACGCCAGGCTGTTCACTGATTTTTTTTAAAACTAAAGCGATACGGATTTTTGGAAAATGGTATTACCCCTATGCTCATGTAAGACACGATTCACCTGTTAAGCGCTCAGCCTGGTGTTAACGACAGGCTGTTTCCTGTGTTTTTATTTGAACCGTTGTGATAAAGTTTCTTTGGAAAATGTTATTACGCCTAATACTCATGTATGACATGATTTAACCTGTTAAGTGCTCAGCCTGGTGCTAATGACGGTCTGTTTCCTGTGTTATTTAAGCCGTTGCGATAAATTTTTTTTTGGAAAAGGGTATTATGCCTATATGCCCGTTCAACTCTGTTTAACTGTACTAACCGCTCAGCCCTGTGTTAGCAATGGACTGTTTCTTGTGTTTTTATTTAAACAGAGGCTGCAATAAAGTGTTTTTCAAAAGGGTATTATCCATACCCGCATGTGCGACTCCGTTTAACTGTACTTAGCGCTAAGTCTGGTGTCACAATTAATTTTTAACTTTCACAGTTATTCAGCAAAATAAAATAATAGTGACCGGTTGTTTTTGCTATGACGGGGTAACAACGGTTTGTAAACTCTGTTTTTATTTCAGCTATCATTGCAGGAAAGTTGTTTTTTGAAAAATATGTTACAGTTGCAACACTACAATGGTGTATGCGCTTCATTTGATTTACGAAATACTGTATACCCGTACTAATAGCGCTCCACCTGACCATGTCACACAGTTTGCGGTTCTTAAAGCGCTCCTTAGGGCGTTCAACAACAGTTACTTGTGGCTTAGCCCGGCGTTTCGACGCCGGGTCTCCCGGCTAGTCTCTTTAATAATAGCCGTATTCCGTCTGTCTGTCTCTGCGCGGACCCCCCGCTGAGTTAGAAAAACGTGCTACGGAAACACGAATATCAAATGCGATATATTTTTGTCCACTTTGCTGCGACGGGTAAATTTAAAGGACGGGCGAACCCGTGGATTTTTCCACGGGCAACGACTAGTCTCTTTAATAATAGCCGTCGTCTGTCTGTGTGTCCGCGAAAGGCGCGTCCTGTTACGGAAACACGAAATACGATATATAAAGGACGGGCGACCCCGTGGATTTGTCCACGGGTTAACGATTAGTCTATATTATAATGCCCGTATACGTCTGTCTGTCTGTCACGCAAAATGGTAACCGCAGTAGCGAGATACACAAAATGCGGTAAATAAACAACGGCGAACCCGTGGATGTATCCACGGGCTACCGACTAGTCTCTATAAAATAGCCGTTGTCTGTCTGTTCTTGCGCGAGATGAAAGTCGTGTCACGGAAACACGAAATGTGATACATAAAGAACAGGCAAACCTTGGATTTAGCCACGGACTTCTGACTAGTCTATTATTATAATAGGCTTCTTCCGTCTGTAATGCGCAAAGTGGATATGTGCATTTTCCTTTGAAGTCACCGAAAAAGTTGTCTCAAAAATGCTATTTGAAAAATCAAACATCAATATGTCAATAACATTAACTTAACGTCAATAGCTTTTAGAAAGCACTTTATAAGTTTGAGGTCTCATAACTTGGAAACAGGTGGCCGTATTATGTGTGTTCAAAATGGTTGCGCGCAGTTTTTTCGGAAAATTATCGCGGGCCCCGATTTTTACGGACCTCCGTTTTTCGGTTGGACGCATCTTAATTTCGGAATAATTTCGGAATCACGCCAGAACCGGATAAACAACATGCTACGGAGGCCATTTCAGTTTGGAAGTGATGGTGTCAAGTTTGCAGATCTGTTTGACCTTTTTGTCTTCTATAAGCTTTTTACTTTTGTAGTATTTCTTTTCTTTCTGTTTTCACATTTAAGGCACATATATTTACGTTTTTTTTTGCCCACATACAAATCTTAAATCATCAATTTTAAGAGTTTGGCAAGGAACGTAGATTTTGAATCAGCTTGGCTAGCTAGCTAGCTAACTTAGCTTTACTTATTCCTGTTCTTTTGACGTTTTTATTCAGTTTGGCATACTATTATTCATTCGTAATTAGTGTTGTGGCTATCTAATTAGCTTTTTAGCTACCTCTAACTTAAAAGTGACGGTAGCTAAATACAGTTTGGCTATCAACAAAATTCCTAATAATAATTATGCTAAATACAGTCAGGTGGCTGCAGCTTTTATTACTGTTATGAAAATTTATTCTGCAAAATAAAATAGCTGAGTAATTTTTTTAACTGAACCAGGTTAACGCCAGGCTGTTCACTGATTTTTTTTAAAACTAAAGCGATACGGATTTTTGGAAAATGGTATTACCCCTATGCTCATGTAAGACACGATTCACCTGTTAAGCGCTCAGCCTGGTGTTAACGACAGGCTGTTTCCTGTGTTTTTATTTGAACCGTTGTGATAAAGTTTCTTTGGAAAATGTTATTACGCCTAATACTCATGTATGACATGATTTAACCTGTTAAGTGCTCAGCCTGGTGCTAATGACGGTCTGTTTCCTGTGTTATTTAAGCCGTTGCGATAAATTTTTTTTTGGAAAAGGGTATTATGCCTATATGCCCGTTCAACTCTGTTTAACTGTACTAACCGCTCAGCCCTGTGTTAGCAATGGACTGTTTCTTGTGTTTTTATTTAAACAGAGGCTGCAATAAAGTGTTTTTCAAAAGGGTATTATCCATACCCGCATGTGCGACTCCGTTTAACTGTACTTAGCGCTAAGTCTGGTGTCACAATTAATTTTTTAACTTTCACAGTTATTCAGCAAAATAAAATAATAGTGACCGGTTGTTTTTGCTATGACGGGGTAACAACGGTTTGTAAACTCTGTTTTTATTTCAGCTATCATTGCAGGAAAGTTGTTTTTTGAAAAATATGTTACAGTTGCAACACTACAATGGTGTATGCGCTTCATTTGATTTACGAAATACTGTATACCCGTACTAATAGCGCTCCACCTGACCATGTCACACAGTTTGCGGTTCTTAAAGCGCTCCTTAGGGCGTTCAACAACAGTTACTTGTGGCTTAGCCCGGCGTTTCGACGCCGGGTCTCCCGGCTAGTCTCTTTAATAATAGCCGTATTCCGTCTGTCTGTCTCTGCGCGGACCCCCCGCTGAGTTAGAAAAACGTGCTACGGAAACACGAATATCAAATGCGATATATTTTTGTCCACTTTGCTGCGACGGGTAAATTTAAAGGACGGGCGAACCCGTGGATTTTTCCACGGGCAACGACTAGTCTCTTTAATAATAGCCGTCGTCTGTCTGTGTGTCCGCGAAAGGCGCGTCCTGTTACGGAAACACGAAATACGATATATAAAGGACGGGCGACCCCGTGGATTTGTCCACGGGTTAACGATTAGTCTATATTATAATGCCCGTATACGTCTGTCTGTCTGTCACGCAAAATGGTAACCGCAGTAGCGAGATACACAAAATGCGGTAAATAAACAACGGCGAACCCGTGGATGTATCCACGGGCTACCGACTAGTCTCTATAAAATAGCCGTTGTCTGTCTGTTCTTGCGCGAGATGAAAGTCGTGTCACGGAAACACGAAATGTGATACATAAAGAACAGGCAAACCTTGGATTTAGCCACGGACTTCTGACTAGTCTATTATTATAATAGGCTTCTTCCGTCTGTAATGCGCAAAGTGGATATGTGCATTTTCCTTTGAAGTCACCGAAAAAGTTGTCTCAAAAATGCTATTTGAAAAATCAAACATCAATATGTCAATAACATTAACTTAACGTCAATAGCTTTTAGAAAGCACTTTATAAGTTTGAGGTCTCATAACTTGGAAACAGGTGGGAATAACTGACGTCATTTCCTGCGTGGGTAACAAGGGACCACCTGGGACCAAAATGGTACTAATTTCCTAAAGCTGGGTTGAAGCACCCGTTTCGGAACCGACGGGTTGATGACGTCACCAGAAACCTTTGAACTCTAATATCTTCTCAATTGTTCGTCACAAGCACATGGTTCTGTACATTTTAATTTTTTTTTGTATATAGACGGGTCATTGCTGACGTAACCAAAATTCAAATGACGGTTCTTATCCATTTTTCTGCCTAAGTGGATTTTCCCACTAGCTTTATCAACTAATGTATCACTATATTTTGCAACTTTTGTGTGCAACTTAAACTTTCTGTACTTAAACTCTGTGTACCCTTGGAACGTGGGTGCTGCTTATATTATTGGGGGGTATGAAGTGTTTATGTACAGCTGTAAATATCTTTCTTTTGACTACCTGTGAAAATATCTAACTCACCTATCTTTTATGGTATTTTAAAGTACTTTGGACAGGAAAGGAAAATCTCCGCAAAATGGAAATCAGCAACATTGATGTTGATTATTGAAAAATATTACTCACCGAGCGGCAAAAATCTGTAGTGTCAAATTTGTAGTTCTAAGCAATAAATTCTAAAAAACGGGCTAAGTTCGACAGCAGCATCCTATGTTTAATAAAATATTTAATCATTTAAAAGAAGACGGTTGTTTTGAAAATATGTTATGGTTTTCTATAGAAAGTAAGGCTACTTTACTACTATGCCTTATTAATATGCTGACGCAGCAAGTTTTATACTTTTTGTCTCTTTTGATATACCCGGAAGTGAAAACTGATTGTCAGCTCGTTCCTATCAGTTTTGTAAATTTTAGTTTCGCTAAATTTTTCCATTGGCATGTGATGAAGAAGAAAAAAAACTCATGATCGACAAAAAACGCTTACGATTTACGCGTGACGCAAATGCAAGGAAAAATGGATGTGAAAAACCGTCTGTTCTGTAACTCTACTGGAATAAGAGATTTTCAGGCAACTTTAAAACACGAAGAAAAACAGCTTCAGCAAAGGCGCAAAAAAAAGAAAGAAAAAAGTTAGGATAGGCATTAACGGAAGAAATCGGAAAAGTAAATTCGACAAGAATAAGGCTGGGTGAAATACAATTGACTCTCTCTAATTCGAATCTTATGAGGGAAAAAATGAAATTCGAATTAGAGAAAGTTGAGTTTATAAAAACACATTAGTCAAAGCGGGAAATAGAAGCGAAAGAAACAAGTTCTTCATTTACATTACCTGCTATGCCTGCCTTCCACGCATTTTTACTTCTTAAAACGAAGCCTTGTTAGGGACACAGATAAAACAGAGCATTTAGAATTTGATCGTGATATAATATAAGTTGCTTAAAATTGCTTTAGAAGAAAGTCGTACTATTTTAAAGATTACCAAATACATTTCATAAAAATATCTGCATCTACACACAATTGTTTGATTGTATGTTGAATTCTTACGTAAAACGAGGAGTACATTGTTACTCAGTTCAAAATCAGAATAACCTGAGATTTCTCATAAGTATTAAGGAATATCTTGGAGACAGTTCGTTATTTGAAGAAATAACCTATTGCTTATATTACTTGCATTAAGTTCCTTAGTAATCTTTCACAGTAGCTTATAAACTGGTTGCTAATACAAAAAAATAAGTGTGTTATTATTGAGAGACTGTAAGCATATTTAAAGGCTATAATAGGAGTTTACAACCATACTGAGGTGAAAAAAAAATACACTATATGCTTATAAAAAAAGAGTTTATCCTAAAAAACATCCACATTCATTTTGACTTTTTTGCCAAGTAAATACAACTCTTTTTCTATAGTTTCAAATTAAAAAAAGTTTTGTAACTAATAAACTGTCAAGATCAATACAGTCTATAACGAAAACTTCTATAACCTCCAACAATCGTCCTCCTCGTCAATAATTATCTAGTCTGTATCAAACCCCTTTTTTTCCTGATGAAGCAGCGATCTGTTAAGCTTGTTACCATTGAATTTCTCTCTTGTTACCGACTAATGCGTTTTTCTGAGTGACAATAATTCAAACTTCCCGTTCCGCCACAGCTGGTAAAAATATCGTTTCGCATAGAAGTTTAAAAACCTTCACTAATCCAAAAAACAAAAAGTTTTCCCTTTACTAAAATATTCAGCTGAAAGTGGAGCAGTAAGTATAAAGTGACGTCACTCTGGAAAAAAGTTATTCGGCCGCAGTAAAAGCGGTAAGTGAAAACCCAGCTTTACACCCTAAAATGATCGGCATGATTTTGCACTACTTCCACTATCCCCTCTCTGACAACCAATTGCATTCATTTTCATCATTTCAATTCTGGCAAGCAGCTCAAAAGATATTAGTAGAAAGTCAGCCTTTCACTCCTTCCAAGATTCTTCTTCAATACGTTCTTAACACACCCACAAAGACTTTTATTTCAGAGGATCTCCCATCACATCTTTCCTTGTTAAAACCTTATGGCACATCTTCCGGTTTGTCGACAATAATTTTAAAATAAATCGCATCGTCCTTGATAAATCCATCCGAGTGAAGTTTCTCGTGGCTGCAAAACTTCGAGAATCCAATGGCGGGATTCATTTCACTAAAGGGTTGCTGAAAATGAATTTTCTCATCCGGTATGATTTTGTGTGAGATATTATCTTTCTTAGATAGGTTTTCTAAAGTAATTGTAATAGGATATTTAAACGGGTAACTTAGGATTTCGTCGTAGTCCCCTTTCATCAGAACGAAATACAACGAGATAAACGGAGTTGAACTTATTCCACTTTCCCGGTCCTTTGGATCTCCATACAACAAAACTTTCACGGAAAACTTATACCCAAATGGTGACGTATATAACGGAGGAGTGTACAATTCTCCGATCGTGCCACTTAACGCTCCTGCAAATCGATTTTTTAAGTTATCTAGTTTCCAGATATAATTACCATTAAAGGTAGCTGACTGAAATAATCGGATTTTCAAATCGATATCTTGAAGTGTAGAATGATGTTGCTTGCCTGTTTTTTCCAAGTTCGCTGTTTTCTCTTCCACTTGTTTTTTAGTTTGCAGCAAAGATGATAATTGAGGAGCCTTACTACCACTGGTCGCATCTCTTAGCATACTCTGTTGCTTTTCCACTTTTTCAAACAAATCTTTAATACGACCTTCCAACTGTCGCATTTCCGGCAAACCGTCACGTTCTAAACTTGTCAATCTCCGATCAACATCCGCATACCATGTCCGTAAATCGGCTTGCTCCAAGCCCTGCTGATTCAAAAAAATTAACGTTTCATTTAGCGCAACCTGCGTTGCTTTAACGTTATCAGATGCGTTGTCTAATCGATTCTGCAGTTTTGAACTCAGGTTTCTCAATTCGTTCATGCTATGTTTACCTGCATCAAACGACTCTATGATCTGTGATAGAAACGTTGCAAATAAACTGTTATGCTTTGTACTACTACCTTTTAGATGTTCCTCAAGCTGTTTCTTGCTTCCTGTGAAATCACAATGTACGCCACTCCATGGACAAGGAAGATTTGGACTGAAATCACATAGTTTTAAATGCTCTTCGAGATCCAATAACTTTCCTTCCCACGCACAACCCTCGTCTTTGCTGACGCAGTAACAAAGCAAGAACATAATCTCAGTCAATGCAGAAATATCTGGAAACTTCATTTCAATTAGCTCATCGTCTACTGGGCAGTTTTTTTTGACCAGCTTCGTTCACCGGAATATCTTTTTCGCATCTTGTGCAACATCTATGATCAAAGTTAACTTCATTTAGGAGATAGTAACAGGAAAATGATCAATTCTTGCCTCAAAGGTTCGTAAGGAAATCCCCATATTTTTGCCTCACAATCATACTTGTTTTTACTCAACAGCAGAAATTCCAATATTTAATTGGTTTTTAACTTTCGCGAAAGGAACATTGACATTAATGAACCAAATCGCAAAAATTACGCCTCGCGAAAAAATTTTAAATGACTTATTTGTGAAGGTTAATTGTCCCGAAATATATTGAAATGGGCTATTCGTGAAAGTTAATTGTCGCGAATTTTTTATTTATTCTGTAATCTTTTTGTGGGATAAAAAAATTGTAACAATTGTTATTACCTAACACTTTGAATTGATTAGAAACGATGTTTTTATCGTTTTGTGACCTACTTCACTTAATTATAATCAACAACTATGCTCATCGCAAAAGTTAATTCCTGCGGAAAATCAATAAATCTTTATTCGCAAAGATTAATTCTCGCGATAAAAAAAAGAACGAATCAATTGCGAAAGCTATTTCTTTTAATTTCTTGAAAGTTTGTTCCTTTAAGAAGTATTCACAGATTACAACGAATCAGTGTAAGTTTTCGGAAAAAAACAACAAAAAGGCAGAAAGAAAAATTAGAGTTGCTTACGATCGTTGAAAATCAAAATGCTAAAAGAACCGCTAAAGACTAAGGCTTACGTGCAGTGCATAAAGCTGAATTTCCATTAGACAGAAAAACGAAACACAACAAGAAAAATACTTATACTTGATTGGTTATCTGCTCATTATTCTTTTCTTTTTATAATAATTTTTCCGTTTTTATCCGCGAGAAAAATTAAAATCATTTCAACTTCCAGTTAAGATCGGAGCAGATCGAAACGGAAAATTTCATTAACCAATTAGATTCCGGAAGTAACAATTGTCTGTTCCGTTCCCGTTCCGTTCCACTTCGTTTTTTGAGTGGAAATACACCTTAAAGTTTCAATCGCAAACGAATACAGTAACTCACCGATGTCCACAAGACAATTGCAATGGTCTCTGTAAAACATTACCACATTTGCAACAATATACACTAATTGGTGGTATGTCTTTGAATTCCACACGAGGTAATAAGTTATTGATTAAATTATCTGATGCTTTTTCTCGAGCCAATCTTGCCGACATAATGAAATCTAAAATCATAATGTTGTGGACATTAAATCACACTGAAAGTACATACTGAAAATACAACATAATTCAGGAATCTTGTGTACAAACACGATTAAATTTCCCTAAAAAATTGTTTTTTATAAGAAAACTAAATTGGGAAATTTGTAAACACTTAAATCCATTATTTATTTATAAATTAATATCTGGATAAAACAGGGAAATTCCGAACGTTCCCATCAAATATCAACAGTCTTAAAACCGCGATGACACACTTTTTGTAGCTGCACAGAGTGTGTTTTTGTTGTTACGAGTTCAAATGTAGGTTAAAAAAAGCCCCAAAACTATTTAGTTTAGACAGAAATTTCGCGAATTAAGTGTTTACAAATTTGTAAGAAAAGAAGAAAAAAAAATTACTGTTGCAAATACAGGTAGAAAGCGAAACAACAGAAGCAAAAATGTAGACATTAAAAAACTGAACCAACAGTGTAGTGTGTGATTCTATTTAAGGTGGATGATTAAGGAGAATAATCTTACATACTTTCAAGTTATTAATGATCTTTGACAGATTACTTTCTGTAAGAACTATTCACAGAAAAGGTTAAGGGAATTCAGTATATTATGATATATGTAAACTTTATAAAATATACAAGCATTTGAGCCTCGTGTTTCTTATGCTACATGTATGTTAATAATCTTTTCTCTCTTTTTTTCTTTTTAATAAGCTTTCTAACTTTCCTTGGCTTTATTAAGATTTATGATAATCTTATTCATTATCATGTTTGATAATCTTTTAAACCACACCTTACAAGTAGCAGTATAATTAGGGCACTTATCCATGTGAGAAATCTACAGTATAATTTGTTTTTCACACAAAAAAAGTTATGTTTTCTTTCCTATTATCAAGCTGGTAATGTTTCTGAAATTTTTAGCATTTTGAGCCTTATGTTTCTTGAAATCGTGTTTCTTAAAAAAAGGTGTACTGCAGTTTTCAAAATGTAAGCAACTGTTGTGCTTTTCTCCTGTGACAGAATAAACATGGTAAGACAAGTGATCGGTCCAACCAAGGCTGAGCTTTTCATGTTGGTTTGATGTCATGTTGTAAATGCTGTCATGGCTTTAAATCACAAAAATCGCAAAAATACAAAATAGCGGTATTTTGATCTACTGATATTTGAATTGACAAAAGAAATTAATATGAAGGTCAAGCTTTTTTGAAAATTGGATTATGCTGAATCCAATGTTTGGACTTAAAAATACACTGACCTGCAAAGAATGGTTTATCTTAGAGGACTAAGATAAACCATTCTTCAGGCTTTTAGCTATTAAGATTAGTTTTCTTTTTGAGGGGAGAAACACTGTGGTCAAACAATCAAAAAAGATGTTTAAATGAAGATCTTATAATAAGTTTACTTTAGTGTTCCGGGCTACCATGGTTTATAAAGTAAAGGGGCTACAAAATGGCATTCTTCATGGTGTGGGACTGAAATTTTTTTATGAATTTCAGACCCTCTAAAATGGCCTTAAATTGCTTCATTTTAGTTGCTTTCTTATTTTGAATTACAGAAATAACACAGCAATATTTCAATATTTGCTGATAACTAAAATCACATCACAGTTTGTCATCCACACCATCTACTTCTCGAATACCTGTTTAAATTTTTTTTAGCTAGATAGGTCCATTAATTTCAACAAAATTTTATTTTTACACAAGTCATTTTTGTGATTTTCTTCACCCAACACAGAACTTTTTTTCTCCCGTCTTTGGTACTGTTCTTCAGTGATGCACTAGAGAGGCAATTCTCCAAGTTGGAATGTCACATGGTACAACTTTTGGTTGAGGGAAAACACTGAAAGTCAAACTCTCGCAGAAGAAGTTTTGATTAAACAAGGGCAACAACTATCTGAATTAAAGTAAAGCTACATTAGCAAAAACTAAAGTACACAATATGACAGGTTTGAAGTTAGAAAACAAGGATTCTTTAAAAAGTTAGTCCCTATTTATGGACAGGTGATTGCGTAAACAACGTGTTTTCCCTAACCACATAATGGCTATCCTGAAAAATACTGTCCTAGAGAGAGATGTGCATATTTTACATGGCTAGCCTCACAAATATTGAGGGATATACCCTGTCTATTATTTCCAAAAGAGACCATGGCTTAGATGGGGAGTCCTAGAGTATTTAATGCTCATTTTAAGCTACGCAGACCCAATTATGTCCGCGCTCTACTAGATAACTCCCTACAACATGCCATCTCCCCAATTCCCCTCACATTGCTTGGGTTAACCCGGGGCTATGGTAACATTCACTCGCCCATATTGAATCGCCTCCAAGGGGAATCGAACCCTGGTCTCCCGCACAAAGTATGAGAGTTATAACCACTAATCTACGGCGCCATAAAATTGTAATTGGTTTATAAGTATTACGTGACATTTGCAGACCGTGTTAATAGACATATATACTTGTTTTCTTCCTTTGGCTTCCTGATTGCACATTTTTTTGTTTGGCAATACATGCTCAGCTCGGATGGGATGTAAATTCCCTCTGCTCAGCCTAAATTGTAGCAAAAAGTGGTGCCCCCACCTTAGTGTTTCATTTTCCCCGAAGTATCATCTTAACCGTAAAGCGTTCTAAAAAACACCCATAAAAATGTCTTACATGTGAATACTAACACAGTACGTATTAATCTAAATTAATACAAGAAAAGTTAGCTAACTTTACAAAATGAAGTAGCTACATACCGTCTACCGTCCAATTGGTTAAATTTAATAATTCCCAGCACAGAGATGATTCAACATGTTAGCTACATAGGGCATTGCCCCACCAATGCATAATTCCCCTCTTAAAAAGGGAAAGTCCCGTTTGAGCATCCCGAAATAAAATCCGGATATGCCATGTAGCAAACCGGGGACAAAATGGAACATTCAACCTCGATCCATCCCCGGAGCTCTTTACAATTGTCCCCGACATCAAAAATGAAAGGACAGGCCGTCCACTCCAGATATCAAGAAGCGAAAAAAACACCCCTTTCCCGAAAAGAGAATAAAATGCTGCTGAGCGAAATCTTGTGTTTCGTATTGCGTGTAAAAGAGAATACAGATTTTATCCGGGTGGTTTCTGTTCATTGCATACACGGGTATTTTATTTTGCTATCGGATCATCTCGTGCAGTCACTCTCGAGCTTTAAATCGTCTCGTACAGTCACTCTTGCTTTGTAAACAAAATGCAGTTTTTATCCTAACCGTGTTATAAAATTCTATGCTTACTTACGGATACGGGTATTTTATTTTACTATCGTCTCGTGCAGTCACTTTCGAGTTATTATTATTATTATTATTACTGAAATTGTTTACCCAGGATAGCTTTTCAGTTCCTATTGGTACTGCTATCAACGAGAGTCCTGCAAAGGAGGTGCATTTAAAGCTCCCATTTGAGCTGCGAAAGTCGTACAAGCACAGTAATCGCTCAACTAGACAACCGCTAAGATATCAATCCTATTCTCATGCTGAGCGCTAAGCAGAAAGGATAGATTCACACTTTTATAGTCTCTGGCATGACTTGGCCGGTGTGTGAACCCAAGACCTCCCGCACTGGAAGCGAACACTCTGCCATAATGCTACTATTAGATGTGCATATTTTACATAGCTAGCCTCACAAATATCGAGGGATATACCCTGTCTATTATTTCCAGGAGGGGCCATGGCTTAGATGGAGAGTCCTAGAGTATTTAATGCTCACTTTGAGCTACGCAGACCCAATTAGAGCCCGCGCTCTACTAGACCACTCCCGGCAACATCCACCGGCCCACACAGTGTGCCATCTTCCCAATTTCCCTCACATGGCTTGGGTTAACCCGGGGCTATGGTAACATTCACTCGCCCATGTTGAATCGCCGTCAAGAGGAATCGAACCCCGGTCTTCCGCACAGAGTACGAGAGCTATAACCACTAATCTACGGCGCCACAAAATTGTAATTGGTTTATAAGTATCACGTGACATTTGCAGACCGTGTTAATAGACATATATACTTGTTTTCTTCCTTTTGGCTTCCTGATTGCACATTTTTTTGTTTGGCAATACATGCTCAGCTCGGATGGGATGTAAATTCCCTCTGCTCAGCCTAAATTGTAGCAAAAAGTGGTACCCCCAGCACCATTTCTCTCTTCAACTAGCATCTAGGCTCGGCCTGCAACAGTTCAGAATATTTTGCGAATGGAGAGGATGGAAGTTTTGCCGATGCATAGCCATGTATTAAATACATCGTGCAATAGCTATACATCAATGGTAGTAGTGGTAGTAGTAGTAGTATATATTCGCCAACAACAATATATACAAAAAATGTAGTCATATTATAAGTGTTAACAATATGGCAGGGGCAAGCAGAAGACATATTTTGTCTTATCATCAAGCCCCTTAAAGCAAGCAAAATTTATTTACAATGGTTTATATTAACAAAAAGGGTAAAGTAGAAAAAGAAAGATAAAGCCATTTTGACTTAGTAGAGGTCTTTGATGTCTTGATTTAGAAGAAATTTTTTTAACCGATTTAGTCAACAGTTTTAGTCGTTGTAAATAAGGTATCGTCACGGATAATTATACGGTTTCACATATGAGGACCGCGGAAATGTGTGGAAGAATTTAGGTGTTGGTAATTTAAAACCATATTTTGAAAGTCTGGTCTCATACCTATGATTTTCAGTTGAAAATTGGTCCCAGAAGATTCTAGGTGTGTACGATTTAGTTTAACTTTGTACATAAAGATAAGTGTGGTAGTGCATAGATTATTATTATTATTATTATTTCATTTATTTAAAGTTGGTTTTACATAGTAAATGGTAAATACTAATTTACACCAACTAAAGTAAAAAAATAAATAAACAAAAAAAACACAAAGATGTACCAAACATTAAAAATAAGAGACGAGAATAGCCGACTTATGTAGCCTACATGTGCAGAGATCTGAAAGATTAAGTGAGATAAGTTTCTTTTTAAAACTCTTGATGGAGAGAGAACTCTTCACTCTGTCAGGCAAAGAGTTCCATAACAAACAACTTCGAAACAAAAAAGATATAGTACCAAAGCGTGTTGAACTTGTGGATGGTAAAAGTAGACTATTTTTGCTGCGCAAATTGTAACTGATACGTCTTATAGGGTAAAAAGACTGCATAAATGACGGATTTTCGTCTGTTAATGTTTTATAAATCTCTCTGCAGATTATACGTAAATGCAGTTCGTGAATTTGCACACAGTTACAATTTACCAACAAGTCCTGATAACTGGAATGATAGTCTTTTGTTACAGCTCTCAATGCACGTTTGTGTGTTGAAATGATTAATTTATACTGCACAGCACTGCAATACATCCATATAATGGGACAATAGGTAAATATTGATAAAATATAAGAATTAAGCAATAACTTTGATTGTTCAAAACTAATGAATCGTCTTATTCTGTAAAGACATCTGACATTACTATTTCCTTTTTTACATAGATTAGAGATGTGCTCATTAAAAGTGAGACATCTATCAATAGTAATGCCTAATAATTTTACAGATTCCGATGCGACTAGGAAGTTATTGTTTATTCTTAGCGATAAAGTATCACTGTGTGGACAACCTAGAAACATCATCTGAAACTTTGCTGGATTAGCAACCAATTGGTTGTTTTCAAACCAGGCTAATACGTTATTTAAGTCATGCTGAAGGTCAGCAATGACTTCATTTAATTGAGATCCACAAGTGTAGATTGTATTATCATCAGCAAAGTTGCAAATATCAGTTTTTTCAATAAATAATAATAAGTCATTTATAAATATATTAGTCATTTATAAATATATTGTTTATCGCTAAACCCTGATTGCTAAGAGAAATAAATAAACCATTTTTTAAACTTTTTGACGCTTTTATGTCGCAAAAATCCGTCTGATGTCTAAACTTACGTGGATTAGCCCCTATAGGGTTGATATTTGAGAACGAGAGAAGCCGCGATTTACCTCGTTTGGAGTCTTCGTTTACGCAAACGTTTTAAAGTGTTGCATTTTGCCTAACAGCGGGTAACCATGGCAATAAGACAAATAAATCAGTAATAAGGGATCAGTCAGTCTTGATTTAGCTTTCCCCTTTTATGTAGACATTTTAAACACGTGGAACACCACAAAAAAACCCGGGATTTTTTTTCCGGGTAAAAAGAAGCGGGAAATATCATCCGCCTCCACATTTTACGCCTCGGTTGGAGGATATTTGTGCGTTATAATTTGACTACATGAAGTAAGAGTCAAACGAAATCGAAACGAAGAGGAAAAAAGGGGACTACATCACAGGAAGAGGATAAATTTTGTTAACAGAGTTGTTGATCACTGGAATTAAATTTAAAAGGTAAAAGTAACACTAGGTTTCATTCTTTTAATGGGTTTGGTGACTGCTCTGCCCTCTTGATCCTTCATAACTTAATCATTGTTCAAGTGATTTATATTTTATTCCCCATCAACCATAAACTGCTCAGGTCTATAGACCTTTTTGAATGTTTACGTTTTCCGCGGTAAGCCCTTCTGTCTCTAGCAACTGGGTGGCAGGCAGAAAGATGCGGAAGCTTGCTGAAGAAAGGTCTCTTTCAGCCCATTTCTTTCTACGGATACATTTTTGAGGCTTTAAACTATTATCGAGTGTAGATTGATAACTTCTGATTGACATATATTTATATAAAGTTGTAATGATGCCTTTGTGCGAAGAAACAGACTAAAAATGACCTCACTGTTAAAGCCAAAAGTCTATAAGTCTTTCTGTTTTTATGTGGTTGCATTTTTATCTTGTTGATCCACCTAGCTTAAAAGCGCGTAATCACCCTGTAGGCAAATTTTTTTTAGGTGCCTATTTTATTGTAAAAATTGAAAGATATATATACATGAGAAAACATTACCCTGAAAATTTGATTGAAAACTGACAACCAGAACATGTTCAAATGTTTCATAGAAATAACAAACTTACCCCAATTTCTCTTCGTCTACGGAACCGCCATTGCATTTCATTTCACGAATCATCAGGCCATTCCTTGAGACGAGTTCGATCGTACGCGCACTCGCCCGCACATTCGTAAAAAAATTTACGAGTGCTTTTTATCGCACTCGTGAATTTTTTCTTTTTCTAAAATATTATAGAGCGATGAAAAAGGCTATTACGCTGATTACATAACATTCATTTCTTCGTGATTGATTTGTTTAAAAAGTATAGAGAACATTAAAGTCGGCCCCTTTCCTTCATGCCCCATTCCTTCATACAGCAGGCAATAAGTCAGCCCTGCCCTCGGTTTTGTTAGGAGAGATGTTCTGTGAAGACTCTAACAATTGAGTCTCCTGTACAGTTTTGCTTCATGTTAAATTGTGCCGGTGACAAGCATTTTCGAAGCATGTCACTGGCGACTTCTGCGATATACAACCTAATGATGCCCTAACCTAATGAGTTCAACTCGAAACATAAAAAGCCAGTTGGCAGTGAACTATTAACCTAACGAAAGGTAGGAAGGTATGTCAATAAGACTTGTACTCCAATCCCATTTGTCATCGTCTTAGGAGATCCAATGTATCGAATTTATGAGAGGTCTAGCCCTAATAAAAAGTGAATGACGAAAGTTATTACCAGCTGAAAAATTTCACTACAAAAAAATATTGCTGACGCAAATCAGTTGATATGTATCTCACGTCGTCAGTTTTATTGCCGACGAAAAAATTCTAATTTTAAGGGCTGCTGAATCACACTTGCAAATATTCACATCGCACTTGTAAATTTTGATTACAAGTGCGATTTTTCGCACACCATAGCACTCATAATTTTTTTAGCGGGTGCTTTTTGTAGCTCTGGCATAGTTTTATTCAAGAAATGGCCTGAATCATGCGATAATAAACGCACGGCAAAATCGATCACATGGTTGCTGGATTCATGCCATTACAGAAAAAATAATGAATGAGGGGGAGTATCCGTAGCTGTGTTTCCATCATAATGCTTTTATAAATGTATCAACAAAGTTCCGAACATGATAAATCAGATAAATCAATCGAATTTTCTGTGTTATTCTTTATTATTTAAACGTTTTAACTATCTGAAATCAGACTTCTTTGCAACACTTACCACTTCTTGTTGTTGTTTCTGAGGACAGCTTCGCCTCGCTAGCTGTCTTACTTAGTTTTTGATTATTTTCCTTTGTTCAAACAGTTAGTCGTTTCCTTATGGAGACATAAATTTTCAGAATTTCCACTTTCATGCTCTAAATTTAATTATCTCCATAGTGCTTCATCTATCTTCAACTATCACAATGAGCATTCTCCCCCGTTGGGTTTTTTGGCTTATAATATGCAATAATCCCGGTCATGCTAATAAAAAAAGAAAGGGCGTGATAAGCATTAATTATCATAATTAATAACCACGAGGCAATGCTGTGATTTCTTCTTTCTGTTTTGTTTTGTCTGGTCTCCAAAAACAATGGCGAATAGAATAGAAGAAAATTAAATCTAAGTGGAGAAAGTGATACAGATGTTTTTACGCGCGGCCACTTTTTTAAACAGAGTCAAAATTTCTTTCCACTTTTTGATGCCATGTTTTACAAAGAAAAATAAGCCAAAAAGAACAGCATGAACGGAGCCTACCATAATGGCGATTTTATGGAACTCCATCTCAGTGCTCATTTAAAGATAAGGCCGTTTGTTTGCATACGGTTTCACACGAACATTTTGCGACGGCCCGGTTATTAGACCAGAATATCGTTAAATATGAAATAAATATAAATAATGTATATGTTAATTTTTTTCGATAAGGGTGACTCCGCGCCTTTAAGAGAACTATGTGGGAACACACTGTAAAAAAATATTATTTTCTTTTGGAGGTTAAATAGTATAGCTATATAATGTTACTTCAAAATGATTCACAGCGTCAGAATTAACTGTCCACAAATCGCGATTTGCAATTACCTTTACCTTTGATGCCTTTGATAATCTTTCAGCTCATTTAAGCTTCGTCTTCGTCGAGGACGCCAGCGACTTCTTCTGCTACAACATTTGACCTGAAATGAAGGTCAGTGGGGAAGGCAGGAGTATCTGTTCTTAGAACAGCCAGAAGGCTATTTGTGTCAAGTTCTATTGTTTTGATGACCTGGCAGTGAGGGTTCGTCAGAAACATGGATTAAGAACTTGTCAAGGTGATTTTTGAAAGCAGAGACTGGCACTCCAGAAAGGTCCAGCAAATGTCTCGGAAGAGCGTTGAATATCCTTGGACCAATATGACTTAAACTCCCATACATTTTAGTTTGGAGGGATTTGGGTATGTTGGTTAGAACTGGAGGTAAGGTGCACAATCGACCACGTCCAGGAGAGGTGTAGTGAGAGATAGCAGTACGATTAATGTCACTGAAATTTGGTATATATACTTAATTCTCTAGAATCTTTCATACAGTACTGGAATCAGGACACCTAACATCGTGGAAACAGCACAAGAATAATTCTTTCTGTACAGCCTTAAAAACAACACAAGAAAAATTCTTGCTGCATAAGTTTTGAAAATAGGTTTTTGAGCATGCAAGTATTTTTATCTTTTCACCTTGAGTACTAGTTACATTTTTTTAGTGAGACAAATTATTATTATTTTTTCTTCGCAACTAAAAGATATAAACTGCATGCGTTATGCGAAAATACATAGAAAAATATGCTTGTCGTAACACCCTCCTCCGTTGTTATTTTTTTATTATTTTTTTGTTGTTGTTCTGACCATTCATTCTTATTTTTCCATGTACTTTCATTAAATCAAACATTCGCTAATTCAACATTCGCTAATTCGAGCAAAACATACATAGAAAAATATGCTTGTCGTAACACCCTCCTCAGTTGTTATTTTTTAAATATTTTTTGTTGTTGTTCTGACTATACATTCTCGATAAAATTATTTTTATTTCGCCGACCGACCGTAAGCTAATATCTACTTCGCCCGTAGAACAACTAATTAAGTTGGAGTCACCTTATTTCTAAAATCTAATTTCTAATAAAAATACAAGATGCAAAAGAATTTTTAAATGTAAAAAAAAAACAAAGACACAAGATTATACACATCTCAGGCCTTGCCTGTTAATTCATATATGCTTTGTATATTTTAGTGTATATAATAGATAGTGGGCTTGGTCCCCTGATTGGCGTAATCTACATTGTTGTCAATTTTATCAATGGTAGCAGAGGGTAATCACCATGTCGGTGAAGATCAAACCTCCAGAGTTTAAAGAGAAAAATTATGAGCGTTATCGTGTAGAGCTAGAAGCTTGGCGTGAAATTACAGACTTAGCGAAGTCGAAACAAGGTATTGCGATTGCCTTGTCGTTACCTGAAGATAGTGAACAGGGTATTCGAGAGAAAGTTTTTGATGAACTAAGTATAGATGACTTAAAGACAGACACTGGTCTGGATACATTGTTAGCGTTTCTTGATACAAAGCTTAAAAAGGATGATTTAGCAGATATGTGGCATAAGTTTGATGATTTTGAAGAATATCGGCGTGAACAAGGAATCAATAGCAGACTACATTTCAAAATTTGATCACAAGTACAAGAAACTGTTGAAACAAAAGATGAAATTGCCTTCAGAAATATTAGCTTTTAAACTTTTGAAAAATGCTAACATTACTACGGATGAACGTTTATTGGTTCTTACTGGTATGAATTATGATGAAAAAGAGACTTTATATGAGCAAGCACAAGCATCTTTGAAAAAATTTCAAGGGGATCAAGTCAAAGCTGACAGAAACTGAACTGCCATTCAGTTAAGTGCTGCATACTTAGCTGAAAACGAAAATGCTTTACTAGCTGCTGGATTTGTTCGTAGAAATGCTAGTGATAGCTATGGAAGAGGCAAAAGAACTGGTCAATACTTTTCCCAAGGAGGCCGAGGAAGAGGAAGAGTACAAGGACGAGGAAATTCATTTGGCAACCATAACAGAACAACAACGGAAAGAGCAATGAATCCAAAGAATGCGGCAGGTAGAGTTCTAACCTGCATATCATGTGGATCGTATCGACATTTAATTGCTGATTGTCCACACAGTTGGGAAAACTTGACCAAAGCAGTTGTTGTAGAGAATGAATGTCTTTTCACCAGAGGTATTAAACAAGAAGTGCAACTGCTTGGTGATGAAGCTGTTAAATGTGTTGTGTTAGATTGTGCATGTTCAAGCACCGTTTGTGGAGAAAAATGGCTTGATGACTACATTCAATCCCTGAATAAAAGTGAAAAGCTTAGTCTGCAGAGACAACACAGTGATCGAATGTTTAGATTTGGAGGTGGAGAGATTTTGAAATCACAAGGAGCTTTTGATATTCCTGCAACTCTTGCCGGTAAGAAGATAACCATTTATACCGATGTTGTTACTTCTGATATCCCGTTATTGCTATCTTTGAAAGCAATGAAAAAGGCGAAAATCAAATTGAATCTTGAGAATGATTCTGCTGAGATCTTTGGGAAGACCGTCGTTTTGAACCATACCAGTTCTGGTCACTATTGCCTACCAATAAATGGTTCAGAATTCTCAGTTAGTGAAATATTTGCGGTGCAGTTATCCAGTTTAGATGATGAGCATTTGTATCAGAAGTTGCTGAAGCTCCATCGTCAATTTGCTCATCCACCAAGAATGAAATTAGTCTCATTATTGAAGGATGCCCAGATTTGGAGAAGTGAATATATGGATGTGCTCAAAATGATAGAAGAAAAATGCGAATTATGCAAAACACACAAAAAAACTCCACCTCGACCTGCTGTTTGCTTGCCAATGGCAGCTGAATTTAATGAAAAAGTAGCAATGGACCTCAAGAGTTGGAGTGGTCGTTGGATCCTACATATCATTGATATGTGGTCTAGGTTGACAGTTTCGAAGTTTATACCAAGAAAAAAGCCCAGTGATGTCATTGATACTATAATGCTTCATTGGGTTGGTGCAGGGTATGGAGTAATGCAAGCCATGCTGACAGACAATGGAGGCGAATTTACATCTGAAGAATCTAGGGAAGTTGCAAGTATTCTTAACGTTCAAGTATGTACAACAGCTGCGGAGAGCCCTTTTCAAAATGGCCTCTGTGAAAGAGTCCATGCAGTTACAGATTCTATGCTTCTCAAAATGATTGACCAGTGCCCAAAGACCCCTGTTGAAGTTTTACTTGCTTGGCTACAATGGCAAGAAACGCTTTACAGATGTGGCATGGTTTCAGCAGTTATCAACTAGTGTTTGGTAAAAATCCTAACCTACCAAACATTATGGAAGCTACACCACCAGCTCTTGAAGGATCAACGTCAAGTGCAATACTTGCTCAACATCTTAATGCACTCCATGAAGCAAGAAAAAGTTTTATTCAATCAGAAGCTTCAGAAAGAATTAGACGTGCACTACGAACCAAGATTCGATCATCCAAAGAGACGTTTGAACATGGTGACAACGTCTATTACAAGAGAGAGGGACATGACCGTTGGCTTGGACCAGCGAGAGTGATTTTCCAAGATGGAAAAGTTATATTTGTTCGACATGGATCAGTTTTTGTGCGTGTATCTCCCAATCGTCTCATCAAAACGAATTATTCAATGACAAACACCAAGGAGAATATTGAAATAACAAGTCGAGGTGATGAATTTGTTCATCCTAAGGAATAAGCCATCAATGACAGGCATGCTTTTTCAGAAGAATTCAGCAATACAGTGCCACAGGAACATACTGGCCCTGTGAATCCTGTGCCAGCATTTGACAAAGAGGCAGTTTCTAGCAGGAGTGACATGGATGTAAAACACTATCCCAAAAAGAACGATGTCCTGACAATACAGCACGTTGGAGATAGTGTTGTCTCAAAAGTGAGAGTGCTTGGCCGTGCAGGTAAATCCTCAGGGAAACACAAAGATTGGTTCAACGTCAAAGATGTTGATACAGGAACTTCAACATCTGTGAATTTGAAAGGTTTGCAATGGGATTTTCATGTTGATTCTACACAGAAGAATGATGTTTCTAATTCTGCACAGAATGATAGTGTCAAAACAATGGCACATGAACATGTCAACATAGTTTTGGTACCGAAAGAAGATCACAACAATGCTGATTGTCTTGTGGCAAAGCAAGAAGAGTTGCTTAAACTCAAATCTTTTCGAACATACGAGGAAGTGCCAAACAAACACCAGGAGACGATATCGACAACATGGGTTTTATGGATGAAAGGTGATGCAGTGCGAGCTCGATTAGTTGCCAGAGGGTATGAAGAGAATTGTTCAGCACCAACAGACTCTCCAACTGTTAGCAAGAGTGGTTTACGAATATTCTTTGTTGTAACTAATATGAAGAAATGGAAGATGCAGGCCACTGACATAAAATCAGCATTTTTGCAAGGGAAGAAATTAGCTAGAACAGTCTATGTAAAGCCACCAACAGAAGCAGATACTGCTGATGGTTTTGTCTGGAAATTAAATCACTGTCTGTATGGTTTGAATGATGCCGCAAGGCAGTTTTATGACAGTGTACGTGAAGAGTTGTTGCGGTCTGAATGCCATCAATCCAAATTGGATCCTGCATTATTCTATTTTGAGAAGGATGGTGAATTACATGGTATTTTCGCTTGCCATGTTGATGATTTTCTGCATGCTGGTTCCAGTGTTTTTCAAGAGTGTGTGATCGACCGTTTGAAGGAACGTTTCATTGTTGGTAAGTTTGAAGAAAACGTCTTCAGTTATGTTGGTTTTGAAATAGAGCAAATAGAGTCTGGAATAATGTTACAGCAGAATCAATATGTGGATAACATTGAAAATCCATGTATATCTTCGCAGCGATTGTCGCAAAAGAAAGAAGAACTAACCAACACTGAATATACCCAACTACGTTCAATTGTTGGACGTCTCAACTGGGTTGCCCAAGGAACACGACCTGATCTGGCATATGATGTGGTGGATTTAAGCACAAAATTTAAGAATGCATGTGTTCACGATCTCATTCGAGCGACTAAAAACATACGCAAGCTGAAGCAAGGATCATGCACAATATTTTACCCATTTCTTGCAGAGATAAAAACATGGCGTATTATTGTTTTCTCAGATGCATCACATGCAAATCTCAGTGATGGTGTATCCAGCATGGGTGGGCATATTGTCTTTCTTGCTGATGCAAACAATCACTGCTGTGTATTGTCTTGGCAAGCTAATAAGATCAAACGTATTGTTCGATCAACCATTGCAGCTGAAGCCTTAAGTCTTCAGGAGGGCTTGGAAGATGCTATTTTTCATCAAAACATGTTGCTTGAAATATTTGGACAACAGACAGCATCAATGGTGGTGCAAGCTTTTCCTATTGATGCAATTGTAGACAACAAAAGTGTTATTGAAGCCATTAACTCGACAAAAATGGTTGATGATCGAAGACTACGTATTGACATCAGCACTATCAAAGAATCATTAAGTAGGGGTGAAATTAGAAGTGTAAAATGGTGCCCAGGATCTTATCAACTTGCCAATTGTCTCACAAAACGTGGAGCTCAATGTAGTCAACTCATTCAAACACTGCAGAAGGGCAAGTTAATTGAACAGTGGATCTAATGACTTTTGTTGGTTGAAGTCGATTCAAAACTGTTATAGCACAGATGCTTATTGTTTGATTATCGATATTGGTTTTATTCTGAAGATTTTGTGTTCTTAAAACAGCGAGAAACAATGATAGATGAGAATCGATAAACGCTTATCTTCCACTGTGGACATTTTCATCTCTGGACGTTTCATCTTATGTTTTGGATTTTCCTATTCTTTGTTTTGTTTATTTCTCCAACGCTTCACGGACCAGCCACCATAGTGGGCACAAGAAAGACAGAGATTTTTACTAATGTTAATTCATATATGCTTTGTATATTTTAGTGTATATAATAGATAGTGGGCTTGGTCCCCTGATTGGCGTTAATCTACATTGTTGTCAATTTTATCATTGTCATTAGCAAATAACCTCCCGAGCAATTAATTGCTCGCGTCAGAGTGTCCACGCGAGCAATTTTGCTCGCCATATTTTTCGCTAAAAAAACTTTACATTTAGTCTCTCAGGGCATCTTTTTCAGGAGAGGCATGCGCCTTGGCACACACCTAAATCGTTTCAGGCGTGTGATTAAAACGTCCGCCACATTTCTAATTTGGTCGGACATGTCCGTAGCTCGTTTCGAACTTTCGTCGGTTAAAACATCCGATAGATTTCCGTCTTGGTCGGACACTTTTAGATCTCAGAATTATTGAATAGTCCTGGTCCTTTAAATTCACGAGCAAGCCTATTCATAGTCAACCTGACCTGCCTAGCTAATTCACCGACTCCTGACTTAGTTAAAAAACTACGTAGACATAAATCTCTTTTGCCTGGCCCCTTCGTCGTTGGTAACCAGGTCTTACACAAGAAATCCAGCCATGCGGTTCTTAACTAATGCGGAGGTGAACACCGACGGAGCACGGATGACGCAAGTCTGCAAAACTGCACTTACAGGCGGAACAGACAATTTATCATGGATTTAATTGTAGATAATTTCTTCATTTGACGAAACAATTGGAAACCATAGCAGGTCCAAATTTAATGGATTCTTTTCTTTATGCCGCAACTGTTATTCAAACAATTTTAAAAACGAAACCCACGTGCGGTATAATTTTTTTTTTCTGTATAAATTTTATGTACCTGAAGTGTACCTGAACTTTCCGAATGAATTTTTAGTTTTATTTAAACCACGCTGATAAAGATTTTTTTTCACACATTCGTAGAAATGTGTGATTTGGTATGGGCTGCGTTCTGTCATGGTGGTAACGAAAAGTTGAAAGGGGCGCGAATAGTATCAAAACCAAAGCCACCACAAATAGCGCGCTATATTGACCAAAATTTTGTTTATGTATCGTTTTTTTGCGTATAGCTGCGATTTTTTGTTGTTTTCTTATTATCGTGTAGCTTTATATAGTATACACAAAATAATGAAACCAGTAGATATATATTCTATTCGAATTTCGAGAAATCTCGCATCAAATGAGGGTGTTCATTGTCTTGAAATGATTGTTTTGATTTACGGTATGTTGACAATGTTATAATGTTCGAAATTGACTCGAGTTGTGTGCTCTCCAACCATATCTCAGTTATCGAAAAATAGTCACAACTTTTAATATGATTCAATTTATCATCATCAAGTTTAGGCCTTAATATTTTTATACCAAATTTTATCATTGTATATTTTATATTTTAATAAATACATTTTAATTATTTATCATCATAGTGTTGTGTGAGTGTTCAAACCGCTTCAGTTCTTGTTGTTTTTACATGAGACATTAGAAATTCGATTGACAATATTTTATGTTAAAACTTGGACATCCATGTGTATGTGTACATATTAAAACGACGTTTCGGGTGTCATACACCCATTTTCAAGTAAAATAAAAATTATACAACAGGTCTATATAAACAAGAACGTTGCCATAGATACAAGATATATAAACATAATCAATACAATATTTAAGTATAAAGTATGTGTACAATACGAATGTGTGATCAAACCGGACGGTTTTCTTGTTTAATTTGAAAACGAAGCATATTTTTTCCTATTTGCTTGTGATGACCTGAAAAATAAACATTAAATTTATGGAAACGACAGTATAGTCATGCATACTATTTCGGACATGTAGAAAAGGAAGTTAAGATTGAGAGAGTCGCTATACCAGTAGACGCTCGATCATCGTGTTTGGGGTTCACGATTTAAAATGTCCCCCACTTTTCAACTGCAAAATGAATGCGCAACAAAGATTAACCTTAATGCCTGTATCGCACGCGTTTTACAAAATGGCGAATGAACTGTTGCACGATGGGTGGAAAATAATCACACCAAATATCTTTTCAGTTTCAGGTTCAGCGTTCGTGCAGCAATTTCACTTAAAAGACCAATCAATTCTTGAGAAAAACGTTTACACTTATCTCAAAATGTTAATATTTACGCGAGCAATAGAATGCTCGGGTAACAAGCATTTACGCGAGCACTACGCGGGCGCGAGCAATTGCTTGCGACTCATGGCAAGGCCTGCATCTATTGTTTAATATTTTTAATGTTATTCACGATCCATCGCGCCAATCACGATTAATGGTGACGATCGCGATAGCATCATTATTTTTTTATACATCGCGACTATCGCATAGTTTTTCGTTAACATTTTTTCTGTCACGATTGGATTGCGGATCGTTCGTGTCACGCATAATATGCGCTCACGATGTTAGGTGTCCTGATTCCAGTACTGTATGTATATTATTTGGTAGCGATCTCTGCGACGTCGAAGCGAATATGTTGAGGCACTCCCAGTAGTTTTGGTTTCTTGAACCATCCATTTTACGAAGGAAACTCTACTGTACTGCTTCGAGGGATGCAATTTCACCTTGTTTGTGAGGACTCCATAGTTGGGAGCAGTACTCAACTATCGGTAACACCAATGACTTCCAGAGTTTTATCATAACAGTTGGTTGGTTGATTATTTTTGTTTTTTTGCAGATCAAATTTGCCTGACAAACAAGAAATTTGGGATAGAAACTCAATATTTTAAAACATGTATTGCGCATAAATTTTATTTTTGGTGTATTGTGAAATATCCAACAGGTAAAAAAACTCACATGAGCACCTATTGTTTAATTGTGTAAATGAGAATTCAAAATCAATTAAATCATGGTAAAAAGAAAGAAAAGTTTCATTCATTCTACAAGTTTCATTTTGGCTCAAAACACGTATAGCTGTTAAAATAACTTTTGTGTCACAAGTTTAAACTTGTATAACTAAGAAAGAAGAAAAAATTGCTAGTGTTAATATAATATTTTGTTACCTTTTCAGGTCTTTTCCCAAGACAAAGTTTTCACATCGCCGTATTTTATTAAAAACTGTTAAAGAACTTTCTTACAAAGTTATCGCTGTATTTTGTTATAAATCCTACAGAAAACCATATCGCAAAACTTTAGATTTCATTAACATCCTCCATTGAACTTTCCGTAATTTAATATAAGGGGAAATATTGTTTGTCACACAAGTAGATAAAAAGTTTAATTAATGACTTCAATTACAACTTTTTCTACATGGATTGAAATTCCTGGCCGTGACTTGGAATTTGCACTATATGGGATCCCCATGCCCAGGCTTCTCATTTTGGAAATTGTGTTTACGTGATAAATCACGTACGTGATTATCAACGTGATTATCAACATTGTCCCCAGGGTCTTTAATTGATAGTTCAATTTTTTTAGAAACCAACGAGGTGTGATAACCGTGTTATATTAGAAGCTATTTTAAAACGATTTGAACTGAAACGAATTTAACAAAGTGTTGTGAAGAATTAATTTTAATTTTTTTAAAATATTGAGAAACGAATGTGAAACGATTACAAATTGATTACAAAACGATTTTCAATTCAACAAAGCGATTTGAAACTATTTTAAAAGGAATTGAAACGAATTCAAAACGATTTTTTCTGAAAAAATGTTTGTAGAATTCGTTTTAAAATTGTGTAATGATTGTTTGAAATAAAATATTATACAAATTCAAACAATTATTTTTTAAATGATCAGGAAGACAATCCCTAAAAGAATGCAAATGTCTTATATTTATTTTATCTACTCCAAAATCTTGCGAAAAAATTTTTGTTTGGAAGATTAAAAAAAAAGTGCCAACTGTTGTGTATAGGTTACATTAAATTAAAAATGAAAAGTGGAAAACAGCTGTCTATATAGTGGCAAGCTTGGGCGAATAAAATTTCCGTCTTTGACAAATAACTCTCAAACTTGCCCAAATTATTTCCAAAATGCAAATTAAAGCTTTCAATTTTGTTGAATCATCGACAAACAAAGGCAACCTTTGAAGTACTACAGAATTATTTATTAACTATTATATTGATCAAATTATATTAAATGAAGCTTTTTTGAAAACTCTACGTCATTTCTTGACAAAGTTTGCTCATGATACCATCACAGTATATCTGTAATTATATTTTCCATCAAAGTTGTGTTCAGGACTTTTGGGATAGAAGGCTTGATATCCTGCTGTTAATAAACCGTTAGTAAACACTTTTCTCACTAGGCCAAAATCACAATATGAAGAGTCACAAAAGTGGCACCAAGTGACATCATAGGTAAATATTGGACAATGTGTATAAATTAAATATGAAAGAATTTTGTGACAGTATAGATATCTTTTTACTACAACAAACTTTACAAAGATATATAATGTATATCTTTTCCCATTTTGATCTCGCCACAGATAGAACTATCAGCACTTCCAATTTGTTCTTTGTCAATCTGTTGCCATTGACTGAGCCAGGATGAGTGAGATCTAATTTCAGCTGATTCTAGAAGTTTAGATATTGTATATTTCAATACAAACACTCATGCTCAATGCAACAGACATCCAAAGCACACTTTGAAGCACTTGTAAGCATTTTGATTAATCATATTTTTGCACCTTTCTAAAAAAATTACATTGGCTAATCTCTTGAAAGGTGTGATAACATTTTATGATGGCTATTGAAGACAGTGATTTGATAGATTTATAATTGTTTGACCCTGTTGTGATGTCTCTGATAATTGCAACTAGCTATTATCACTGAAGTGACAATTTTTGTGTTGAAGTTTTTCCAATGAACTCGAGTAATGCTCATTCCATGACTGTTAAAATTGTATTCCTTGTTAACATGGTTAAACATTATTCCGTTTTAACAAAGTAGGATGCCCCATAGGACTTTTTCATGTCCACATTTGAATAAGCACTGCCATCCCCATCCCCAATAAACTGTTTGTATCAGATTCCATACTTTTTAATGATTCGTTTGTAAAGCTGAAGTATACCATCCAATTTCATTTTCTAAGAAAGGGTAAAAACATTAAACAACTTAATACACTATAAAAATAATTTATGCGATAAAAAAAAACACCTTTAAAACAATGATCAATGTACAAATCTAGATGACAATTTGCTCTTTAGGATAAATGCTACTCAAGTGCGTTGCACAACTCAAGTGCTGAACGTGTTCCCATAACATGGTTTGCTATCCGACATTGAGAGACCCAAGAAAGTTGTGATTCTTATCAAACCTCAAAGTCCTTTATCAGTGAGGCCACTACCAGGTACACTCTCCTGATTTAAATTGTAAAAACTCTTTTTTTCATGTCACATTCTTTGTTTTTGCACATTATGGAAAACTGTGTTCCCAGGCTTGTGTAAAATTATTCTTGTTCAAGAAATTTATATCACTATGGCATAGTTTGCATACACAAAAGCTTTGAAAACGTTTAGTCAAATTGGGGCGTCTATAATCCAGTTAGTGGGAGAATCGTTAAAGATTTTATTACAGTTTTCTGCCGGTGACACACTTGTTTGCGGAATTTTTTCTCTTATTAATCTTTGCTTAGCTGGAGTGTTGAAATACTTTTTTCTAATATTTTATCTCTTTTTTTAAAGGAGAAAAAGCTTTATGGCAAAAAAATAGCTTTATAGGTAGACATTTTTTAATAATACCTTAATAGCTTGTTATCCTTCTTGTTCGCTAGTAAAATCAATTTTTTTTTCCAAAAAGCCAAAATAAAAGTAAAAAAAATTAATAAGTGTTTCTTTATTGGTCTGCTAAAAACAAACAGATGAGGTAGTGATGGCATTATTATAACTAAAAATAATCTGATACATTATAGTTTATTCCCAAGGTGTAAAAACAGACATTAAAACTATATTTACCGTAATTATCTGAATTAGCGCCGGGGCGCTAATTTAATTTTCGTCCTTTCAGAGGGGGCGCTCATTTAAGGGGGGTGCTAGTTCAAGCCGGGGCGCTAATAAAAAAATAAATATTAAGTACCGTATCACTTTAATATTTTTAAAAGAAAAACAAAATACAACAATGGCTAAACTTCTATGTCTATGTCTCCTTCTTCATCCTCCTCAACTATAATGAAAGAAGGAACCTCTTCTTCACTCTGCCCTTCGATAACATTAAATGGGTTCGTTTCGGGCTCATTTAAAGTTAATAGCTGATCTTTCAGTGCGGGAAACCCTTTCTCACATGGCCCTGTAATAAACCTCCCTCTATTAAAAATCGGATTTAGGCATCTGAGTGAATTAAATTTTTCAGCTGTTAAGGGGGGCGCTAATTCGAAGGGGCCGCTAATTTGAGCCGGGGCGCTAATTCAGATAATTACGGTAATCTTTTGAGCATGATCAGTTTTGTAGATGCTGAAGATCGTGTTTTTGAAAAAATCATTTCACTATTAAAAAAATCATATTTTTTATTGTAAAACTTCTCGTAGATATAACCGAATTAATCCAACGATGCCTCAATCTCAATAAAATATCTGATGATGAATGGACCTCCTCATCAGATAATGAATGAGCCTTTTACACTTATAGTTTTGTATTCTTTTTTCATGTCTTTTAATTCAAAAGCCGTTGCACAATGTTTTAAAAATCTTAGAAAAAGAGTCTTGTTTTAGTTTGCTTGTGATTTGATTTTGATGTGATTTGGCAATTACCACAACATAGTTTCCCTCACTTAAATTTCGATGTCTTAAAAGTGAACACAGATTGTGAATGAGATACTAAAAACATTTTAACATTGACAATATCTAAGTAATCAACATTGTCAATTAAACATTATTTTGGCTTCTGGAGACAAGGAAGTTAAAACTAAGCAAATCACCAGATCAGATGCTCAGTTTACAAGATTAAAGGCTGGGGATGCTTTCTACTGTGATAAAGCTTTTACTTTTGTTTACTTCCAGTGGATTGCTTATGAAAATTAGCTAGTTGTATATTGAATTGTTAATATTTTTCTCTTTCTTGCAACTTACACACTTTTTCATTCCCCCATAAAGTTTCATGGCTGCTTGTATACTACCATTGTGTAATTTTCTTGTTAATCTATTTCTAGAAAATGTGATACATCAAGACAAAAGGAATGGATTATGGTAAGCAATATAAAATAGAAATCAAATCTTTTTTGGTTTTCTAATGCAATGGTTACTACAATTTTGCTTTTACTACAACAAACATATAATGTGACTTATAGAAATGGTTTTAAGAGTAAGATGACTTTGACCATACTAATTCCAATCATTAATTCTGCTCTAAATGCTCCAAGTGAACTGCTCCTCCAGGAGTTCATCTAAATGCTACACCAACTACCCCAAATTACCAAAGAAATGGTAAGTAGAGCATTTGGAGCATCCATATCCCAATCTCATGTACCAAAGAAATAGCCTCTGAGCTATGCGTACCAAGTTCGCTGTTTTAAATCTTTGAAGGGGAAGATTTGGAAACAAATTTTAAAACAAAAAATAATCGATATGAACATGCTCATTCAACCTACTTTACTTGACTAGTGAAACATGGTTGTACATATTTTAAGTAAAACTCTTTGTTTGAGAAAACCATAAGTTTGAAAATATTGATGCAGTGGGAAACAAGAAAAATTAAACCCTTTTTAGCTCAGTTTGAATTTGCAGGATTTTCCAATGTCTAAGGATTCAAAATATAAGAAAGCATTATTTATCATTATTTATATGTTTATATGTTTCTTATTTATATGTTTCTTATTGTCTCGTTAGAGATAGTTGAGAACTTCTGTTACTTAGGTGATATGTTGGGCAGTGAAGGGGGTGTTGGAAGAAGTGTTACTTGCAGGATAGGTTCTGCTTGGAAAAAGTTCAGAGAGTTACTTCCTTTGTTGACTAGCAGAGTCTTGTCAATTGAGGTGAAAGGTAGGTTGTATGAGGCCTGTGTAAGAAGTGTTATGTTGTACGGTAGTGAGACATGGGCAGTGAAGCAGGAAGATCTTGACCGTTTAGAAAGGAATGATATGAGAATGGTTAGGTGGATGTGTAACGCCAGTCTGAGAGACAGATGAGCTAAGAAGCAGGCTAAGTCTCCATAGAATTAAAGATGTTATCCAGATAAGAAGATTGAATTGGCTGGGGCACTTGGAAAGAATGGAGGAGGATAATTGGGTAAGAAAGTGTAGAGACTTGATAGTTCCTGGGGCAAAGCCCAGAGGCAGACCGAGAAAGACTTGGCAGGAGGTTATAAGGACAGACTTGATACAGAGAAAGTTGAGTTTAGATCTAACACAGTCTAGATCAGATTGGAAGAGGGTCATTAATATACCCCGTCCAACCCATGCTAGCATGGAAAACGGGCGTTAAGCCGAGAATGATGATGATGATTCTAATGAAAACAAGAAATTTTACAAGTATAAGCAAAGATGTATCACATAAGATGTAAAAGGTATTCAATGTCTTCAATACAGCATGCACTAGTGAAGTGCTTGTACAGGAACAAAATACTTAAAATTGGGTGGTACAACTAGAAATTATATAAAACTAATTGTTAAGGATATCACGTAAACAACATCTTTTTATTGGCTTGCTAAAAGTGTAATCTTTTTCCAGCTATGAAACATGTTTTTTTCAAGAGCAGCAAAATTCTAATCCTATACCTATCTATCATTTTTATATTATTACTTTATATTATTGCTGTGGATTTATGTGTTTAAAGAAAATTAGGCTGGTGCAGACTGTGGGTAATCTAGGTAGGTATGCCTATTGCTGTCCATCAGCAAGGAAAGACTAAAAACATTTGACTACACACACTTTCATTACTTACATTCATCAAAAACTTTTATTACAGCATCTGTTGCCACATTTAGCTATATGACACAGATCATAACTTTGTACGTTAGGTAGCAACATTTATAAACCATTTTTTTGGGACGAAAAAAACTGAGATCCGAAAAGAAATAATTAATAAAATGAAAATAATTACTTATAGATAAAGGTGTTGACATTTTATAGCAGAATCTTTTGTATGCGCATAAACCTGAGCGATAAATTAACCTGGTGTTTCATGAAAAAGCTGCGTTTAAGTAAAACTTCAATCGACAAGTAAAAGATGTGACATTGCTGATATAGTGGTGTGGCTAGCTTGTCTGCTTTTGGACACAACTCTTGAAATTCGGCACCTGCAAACAGGAGAGCAAATCAGCATTCCTTGCACCTGTGACATGATGAATTAGCAAGTTAATGTTACTTTAAGCATTAAAGGAGAACAATTTTCTAATTAACCTCATAATATGCTTGCATTTACACAAACCTGTGCTCCAAGTATGCACCAATGCCTCATTGTCTATAAACAAGACAACCTGCCTATCTCTTCACCCAGCACCTCCAGTACGTACAGCAACTACAATGGACGGAAGATGTAAAAAGAAAATACTGTGACTCTTCCTGTTAAACTTAAAAGAACCTTGAACCATCAAAGAAACTATCCAAACCTATGTCAGACGCGTCTGTAAATAAATTCAAACTCAAGTTTTACTGACTGTATAATAGCCACACCGCTCCAAGTAGGCAAGAACCCACACCACCATTCTATGTCCTTCTGTGATTCAGAAGGGATACTGATGTAATGGAACAAACTACTCGGATGTGAAAAGATCAATTAGGCGCCTCAAGAACATGCTACCACATTTAACTACTTTGCAAGCAAAGGACAGCAAGCACATAAAAGACAAGAATTCTTTCTTTGTGCACTTCTTCTTCTCTCATCACAGTTGCAAGGTATTAATTAATTCCTTAAACTAATCCTTAGGTAAAAGTATAATAAAAATGCTAGTGTCAATTTCGATGCCAAGGTATGTGAAAACCTGTGATGGTCTAAAAAGCTTATCTGGGGCTAAAGGAACACCAAGTGCTGAAGAGACATCTTTACTTTCTTGTAATGTTGTTAGACAGCCTCCCTCATTCTCTGCCCTGTGATAAAATTGTCTAAGTAATGTAATAAGTTTTTTTATAAAGGCAAGATAGTTAAGGATTCAATCCAACAGATCTGCAAACTTATTGAAGATAAACGGTAAAGAATTACCTACAAAGGGAAGAACAATATCAAAAACTACCATCCTTTATATTGATAACTCAAAAGGTTTCAGTCCACAGGGTGAACTGGACACAATCTAAAAACATGTTTAATATCCAACTTAGCTAAGAAACAATGCTCACCTAAACGAAGAACCATGCTGACAGCGTCACCCAAAGAAGAATACAAAACCGAACATTCATCCTCAGAAATCCCATCATTCACTGAACACCCCTTCAGAGGTGATGAATCTAAAACAACCCTTATAGTGCCATCTTTTTTTGGACCATCACCTAGAGGAGAACAGTGGAAGTTATGTAGTAGAGGATATGGGAAAGGACCTACGGTATGTTCACGGTTTTTATTTTTATGACTAGAAGTGAGATAACCACTATTATAACCCAGGCGAAATACATGGTTAAAACCAGATACAATGAAGTCGACTAAGGCCCTATTAGGATAAGAAGACAAAGGACTTTCCAAAACACTGACATTTATAGGTGTTGACACTAAGATCTTAGCCATGAAAAAGTTATTGGGAACCTTGTCGAGAGGCCCTAGGTGGGCAATTAATGACTGAGTGGTTTTCGTAGCAGCAAGAACACCTCTAGATATACTGGCAAGGCCTGCTGCAAAGACCTTGGTTGAACCGCCAACATACTCCATTAGAAAGGGAAGCATTCTGATACTGATTTGAAAAGTCACTTACCAACCTGTTTGGACAAATGGACGTAAAATGCTCTTTCTCAAAACAAGTAAAACAGGTAAAGTCCTGGAGGCGAGAGAAGAAGAGCTAGAACCATAAGATTACGAGGATGATGTTGAAGGAAACAATGGGGGCCGTGCAGGTTCTGACTGAACAGAAGGTTGTCTATGATGTCCCACCGACGTGATGCGTTATTAGCCATGTGCAAGTGATGGATTAGCAAACTGAGTTACCAAAGTCTGGTATGAAATCATCTGGTGACAGAGATGCGAAAAAAAGACAAAACACATCTTAGGTAATTGCTCCATGCTAAACACCAGACTTAAAATCCTTTGTGTGTGATTTACCTGTGGTCTTTCTTATAAGGAAAACACTGGGACTACCATCCACTGTTTTTACTTTCAGGTCGTATTCACCAATATCATCCATCCATCCAGATGTGGCTAGAGGGGCATTAAGCGTGGAAGGAAGAAGCAGGTCAAAGTTTACATACTTGCACTTTTTAATTATTTCCAAGACTCTTGTGTGTTGAGCTCAAGTTACATCTGAGGAACTAGTACAGTGTCAGTGCTGGGTTTTTATATGCATACATTATTAATCAAGACTTGAGTAGGGTTCAGACTCTAGCAGGCAAGTGAGACTAATCTCCTTTGCAACCTGTAAGACCAGGTCCATAACTAGAAATCACCCCCACTCTGCAAGGCTTTACTAGACATTGTCAATGGCTAAGGTAAACCTAATGCATATTACCACAAGTGCTGAAAAGTTGTACTTCTGTCATCACAATTAACATGACTAAAACTTGCAGTTTAGCTCCATAGTTTTGGTCCATATGTTAGAATAACGATCTTCTCTCAACTAGCAGAGTATCTACAAAGAAATGATCTGTTGTATAACAGATACTTTGTATATATAAGTCAGTTTTAGATAATATAATTCATATTAAATTCTTGTTTGTTCTATAAACCACCAGGTTAAATTAAGTGGTCTGTCAATCAACTCATTAAGCTATATGTAGAAATTAACTTTCTTATTAAGGTTTAAACTTTCCTACCTCACGTTTTGTGTTTCTTCTATATTATAATTCTCACTCTCTGTCTGTCTGTGAGTCAGTTTATAATCACACCTGTAATTATAGTAATAACCCCCGTCCAATTAAATTTCATTAGTTTACGTTAGCACGCGGCTACTACTAAAAAGAGGCCCATGTCTTCTTTATAAGAACCCAATCCTCAAATATTAGTTATAGAACTAAAACAACCTAAGTCCAAATTTTGCCATAAGACAAGAACATTCCAAGATATTAATTCTCTTATAATTCTCTCTAAAGCTAACAATATTATTTTTTACTTGCGGTCATTTCTTTTTTCATCTATGCAACTACGAAGTAATATTTTTATCGATGCCATTACGGCGCTGTCCATAAACAGATTTGTGAGTATTTCCATAAATAAAAAAATAAGGCCAAATTTGAAGTTATGCAACCTCATTCCCAACGCCCGTTGTCTTTTTCATATTAGTACGGCGAGACAAACATCTCTTGGCCCGGATATAAAAAAAAGAAGGTACTTGGAATGAGGTGGAAGTTATGTTTTTACTACTGGGCTAAAAAGAACTTCGCAACTAAGAGCACCCCTTGCAAAACAGATTTTATTTTATTCAAAAAGAGTGCACTAAATTTTTAAGAATATTGTGGCTAAAAATTCTAAATCAGAAAATCATATCTTTCTTAAAAGCCTTTTTTATACGCACATTCCTACATTCCCCATCACCCTTTTTACTTTTGATTTTGGGACGATGTTCAGTTTCTTTTACACCGTCCTAATATCAGCAAGTAAAGAATAACCCTGGCGATGAGGTTGACAAGCTGTTTCCGGACATTTATTTGTATTCACAATTTTCCTTAAGAATAACATTTTTACTGGACGCGACAAGATTCAATCTCAAATCGCGACTGATGAAGAATTCAGAGGTCTATCACAATCTTTCACTGAATTTATGATTCCACTACACTGCTATAATAAGTGTGTAGAGAAGTGAAGACCATCAGTGTGGAATATTGTGAACTAAAATGATGTGCAGAATAAAAAAATAGAGCAAAATTGTTTTTTTCCCGAGGTTCCTTTTGATGATAGGAATAACAATATTGTGTATTATTGCACAGAGATTGTACTCATCCCTTGCATCCCTTATGTGTATTACGTGTGAGTGTGATTGTTTCATTAAACTTTTATTGGCTACGGAAAAAAACGTGGTTCTCAATATTTAGTATTATATACAATCTCTTCTCTGATCTTTTTTCGAGAACATTAACATTCTAAATCTAATATATTTCGTAAAGCAACGTTACAAAATTGCAATTTTTTTTTAAAAGTTGAAAATATCGCGGGGTTGTTCTCCAACACTTGTTCAGCATATTTTCCGTCTGCGTGAATCATAACTTGCATTACGTGAGCAAATTGGCCATTATGAATGCAGCGTTTTTAAAACAGCGTGGCCATGTTATGAGAAAAGGTGAATTTAATACTAGATCAGAGATACTAGATCAGAATGAAACTAATAATTATTGATTTCTTTATCCACACCATATATATTTTCAATATAAGAAAAGTTTTTTTGAGGTGGGAGGTCCCTTTAAGAGTTTAAGCAAACAAAATTTAAAAAAATACTAAACTTATTCATAACTTTTTTATCTTATAATCTTTGTCGTTTTTTAGATCGATTGGTACTAGCATACAAGTTATCGGAGAAATTTATAGAAGAAGGAAATGACAATGTCGCAAAACGATTTTGTGATATTTTGTTTGATTTTGGCGCAAGCAAAGTGTCTAGCATATTTGCCAAATCTTCCAGGTTTGAGTATCCAGTGTTAGATTGTTTATGTGAATGGCTGTTCAAAAAGAATGCTAATTTTTTCTCTGGAGAATGTTATTAAAACAGTCAATCAATGCTTAAAGGAATGTGACAGATTATTTTATGAGATAACACAAGATGATTTGAAACATCCCTTCTACAAAACTGAAGGTATTTCTTAGACCTATCATTTGAAATATCTTGCACACAATGAGTTATACGTATTTTACCATGTATTTACTCTACGATTTAGTTGAAAGTCTGCCATTTCCATTTGAAGTAGAGGACAGAAAGAGGATATATCAATACCTTACTCATAAAATTTCTGCTCAGGACGTACGTTACTTTGCACATTTTCTGATTCCCTATGACGATGTTGACAAGATATACGCAGATAATGTAGAAAATATTGAGGGAGTTATAACAGCTGTGCTGGATAGCTGGGATTGCATGTCACCGTCTTGGAACAAACTAAAGTCAGTTTTGAAGTTTTTGGGAAGGGACGAACTTGTCAATAACATTAAAGGTAGGGGATTCTCTTCACTTTATTATTTAATACTATTTAACAGATTTCTACTACATGATTTTTGTGTAACGGTAATTAACTTTTTTATGACCATTTTTTCTATTTTTTGTAGGTGGTGCACATGACAATGGTAAGTCTTCCTAAGATGTTTAAGCATGAGAACTTTTTAGAAGTGTCTATGTATGGCATTATTCATCATGTCTAATCTTGTCTTAATAACCTTGGGCATTTATGTCTATTTAATTTAAGGCCATCAATCAACTGTGTGTGATCATTTTTTGGATGCACCTCTTAATGTACCGAACTTCACTGGACGAGAAGACATTTTGAAAGATATTTATTCGAAATTACATGAACACAACAGCTATTCTCTGTTTACTGCAATATGTTTGACTGGCTTAGGTGGCGTTGGAAAGACTTTTGTGGTTACAAGCAGATGATTTACACAACTCCTTGCAAACAATGTGTGAATATTTTGACATAAGCTCCAATTCCCAATCCAAACCCAAAGTTATGGTTCAAAAACTATGTTGCAAAATTAAAAAATCAAAATGTTTATTTGTCTTGGATAATGCAGAAAATTTTAATTCAATTGATGCAGTTTTAAAAAATCTAAATTTGGAGAAAAAGCCTCATGTTATTGTAACCTCCCAACAGAGTGATTGGTCTAATTTGGGTCTGGAACAGATCACAACAGGTGTTTTTACTGAGACTGAAGCAATCAAGTTTTTTGATGAAGTAGCAACCGACATGAATAGTGTAAAGAAACTTGTGGAAGAATTGGAAAATTTGCCATTAGCCATGCAGTTGTCTTTGAGTTATATCAAAAGACATTCTATGAGTGTTGCAAAATACCTTGAAGCATTTTGCGAAGAAAAAAGTCAGTTGTTTCATGAAAACACTACTAACAATAAAGCACTTTTAACAGTTTGGAAAATGGCATTTGAGAAGCTGAAATTGCATGAAGACAAAGTTTCTATTAACATTTTGAATATGATTGCATATATGAGTAACACTTTCATAAACATGAATACTTTTTTGTTTTACGATAAAGTATTTAGTGAATTAATGTTAAATCGTGTAGTTGATATTCTGTGTGAATATTCTCTGGTTACAAAAAGAGATACAAACTTGAAGTCAGGGCAAGTTGTCACCATGCATAAGCTTATTCAGAGAGTATTGAAAGAATTTGAAGAATTGTCTAGTGTCGATTTAGATCATCTTAGTGTGTTAATGGGAATCTTAAAGGCAGTCTCCACGCAACAAAAAAATGAGTTTGACATCGACAATGAAAACTTGTGGTTTATACACATGAAACATGTATTTAATAACAATGAAGTAGATATAACAACTTTTCCTAAAGAATTTCCGACAGTAGCTTCTCAAAGAGGTGAGGGAGCTGTAGTACATCGTTATGCTGTTGAATATTTGGAAATGAATTTAAACAGTGAAATTATAGACTCCCCTTTAAACTATGCATTCATATTTGCAAATTGGATGAAAGATCATTGCCTTATTAATGAAGCATTTTACTTTTTGGATAATATAATAAAAGATTCACAGAAAAAACTGGAAAAAACCTCTGCCACGTTTTTATTGTTTCAGATGAGATGCGTTATGATTAAATTTCAGAGTGGCCATAAAAAAGAAGCAATAGAACAATTTAATGCAATTAAGGATTACTTGTATGAAGATGAAGAAAGCAATGTGGATTTGACTGTACAATTGATAATGATACATGTGATGCTTTTATTACATAACTTTTCTGATGTTGAAACAGCAATAAAGTTACTAGATAAAGCTATTGAGTTATGGTTGAGTAATTCTAGTGAAATATGCAAAAACTATCTTTCACTTTTAATGTATAAATGTAAAATATTTTGCAGTATTCAGAACTTTGAGAGTTGCGTGGTCATAATTGCTGAACTTGATGATTTGTTTAAAGAACATGGGATTCCAGAAAACCATAAGCTCATGTTTAGTTTAAAGAAAGTGAAATGCGATTACTTTTTTTATAAACAAGAATTTGAAGAAGCATGCAAGATATGTTTGAAACTGTTAGAAGCGAATTTTGATTATGATTCAGTTTCTTTTGCCAAACAAAATTTAGTTAAAATTTATATACTAGAGGGAAAGTATAAAGAAGCAATAGCCATGTGTGAAAAACCAATATCAGATCATATTAAAGAAAAATGTAAAACCCTTCCGTTTGAATTTTACAATGAAGCATTGGATATCAACTGTTATAAAGGACTATCATATTTCTGTTTTAATCAGTTGGATGAAGCTTTGTATTCTCTTCAAAATCTTTATAATGATGACATTTCAACAAAATGGCTTAATGAAAATGGTATGAACCTCAAAGATGCCATTGATGTAATTGAACAGTTAAAGAAATATCAAGAAAAAGTAAGGCAACTTCATCAGTCTGGAGGTAATAGAGAGGAGCTTCAGGAATTGCTAACAAAATGTCAGAATATCCAGCGTGATACATGTGCTCAGTATAAAACATTATTACTGAAATTTATTTGGTAAGAGATGTTTACAACAACGGGTTTCAGGATCTGATAATGTACTAAGAGGAAAAGTCAAGACAACTTCATCAATCTGGGTATATTTATTTATAGAAATCGCTGCTAACACAGTTTTGAAACATCTGAATTTATGCACACACACAGTATAAATCGTTTTAGATGAAGTCTACATGTTATGAGCAATAACATATTGCATGTTTTACTCTGTTGAATATGAGAGTAGTTTTAAAAGTATAATGTTACAGTTTCAATTCAATTTTCAATATAATCATATTTTTTGCAGAAGTTTAATTTTAAAGGGCAAAGTTTCCTTCTCTTATTTTTTAACTTGAGGCATGTGTAGGGCTACATTTGTATTGCAGGGCAATAAATAGTGTGAAAGGCACTGTTAGAAGACCTCTTTCGTAGTGAAAAATTGGCTATGGTTTTTTAGAAGGTTTTGATTTATGGAAATAAATTTTAAACGTAGTAAAGAAAGTTCCAGGCCAATCCTTTTAACCAATCGTCACGCTGTAAATTAAGGAAGAAATAGATTTATATTTTTTTAGTCAACAATTTTACATATATAATGTATAAGTAGCATTTTTTTACCATTTTTATTATTTAAATTTTATATTATACGTTTTATTTCATCCACTCTACTTCATATATTTACAAAGCTAGTCGTAAAGCCCACGGAAAACTCCACTTTGAATTTTGATGGTGTTGGCAATGAACAGTTAACACACAAATTTTTTATAGAAAAAAATTGTTTACCTGTTGCCTCTATTATGCTGAGCTTGTAACGCTGATCAAGAAAATGTATAGGATCGTGTGCTTTTGACAAACAGTTAAAAAGATATTTGGGTTTAAACCTTTTTTTATGACGTCATAAACCTGTCTGTTTCAAAGCGAATAGGTTGAGCCAGCTTAGAAAATTAGTTCAAGGTGGTCCGTACTTATCCGTGTGGGAGGCGATGTTAGCAGTTATTTGACCTGAAAGTTAAAATGGCAATATCTTCACTAATTTATTTAAAAACATTGATGTCAATTTAGTTTATTGACAATGTGATGTAACGACAAAATAAATTATTTGTAGTTTAGCAAATAAGATACAGTTTCTCACTTATTCTACAGGTTTAAAAAAATGCATGTCAGAATTGCCTCTTACAAACAGACACAGTTAGCATATTGTTAAATAAGATAATATCATTTACCAATTTATCACTTTATGTTATAATTAAGATTGTTAACCGTCTGGATTTTGCAAGCGGGAAATACAAGGTTTTAGGCATTCTGATTGGCTTAGCGCTCTTGACGACAGGCTGATATGTAGCGGTATTGCCCATCGTCAAGAAAAATGGTAGCTTAAAATGTAAACAAGCACGAAAAAACAAGTTTCAGGAAGCATTTCGAAATGATTATTATCAAGTCTTACAATACATTTATCAAAAAAACCATTTTCATAGCATAGAAACAAAAACAATGTCAAGTTTAACTATTAAAATAACCAAACTCGGCAACATTCTGTCTGGATGATTCTTCAACATACTAGTTGACTAGCTAGCTGCTACATTGTCAATAAAAAAACGACGTTTTGATATCCAGTTTTATCAAAAATTTATACTAAATACAGGACGACGAATATATAACAAATTCCTCGTCATTTTCAGACTCGTTCCTTCAGCTTTTTGGTTACTCAGTCAATATAAAAATCGTTGAAGCCCATGTTATTCAAGGCTAGCAAGTTAAAAATTTACTTTTTTAGTTGCACATTCAACTTTTCACATTCTTCTTTAAGTGTCAAACATCGTAATGTTTTGTTTACAAAGATTTATTCTTTAGGGACTTTCGAATTCTGCATGGAATGTTTGTTTTTAGACAGGACTGTTTCGAATTTTGACCTCGAATGTTAACGAAAGTAGTGCGATATTTTGCGGTTCAGCCCGGGGTAATCAGTTATTATTGTATTAAGATAAAAGCCAATAATGTAGTTGTTTTCAATTTTTCCAACCATGTTAAATGAAAGGTTTAAAAAATGATTAAAGTGAACATGCTATTTGTGTAAGTTTAGCTAAATCATTGAACCATGTAGCTGAATGTTTTTTTTATGTAACATTAATGTTGGATTGTAGTTATTGTTTTTTTAATTATTCTGTAATATTATGCAAGAGGAGTTTATTTTATAGTGATTTATACAAATATAACTGGGAGTAAGTTTACTATTTGCAACTTATTTTTAGCAGACATTTTTTAGCATTTTTTCTCATTTCAACATAAATCAATCACTTTGAAACGGCTTAAACTGGAAATTTTAATAATAACATCTGTTTTGAAGATCTCTAGAAAAAGATTATAACACAAAAGAGATGAATCACAAGAATTTTTTATTTGTAAATGTATTAGTCCACCATCTTCTTTTGTATTGTTTATCTTCTCTGTGTTTATATTACATTATTTAAATGCATTTTTATAGTTTCTGTTTTGTTAGTTTGTATCACTTGCCAATGTTAACAGTTGTTTCACACATTTTTTATAAACAATCCCAAATTTATACAACCAGCCCAAAAATTATGAGAATTTTATGCAATTGCTAAACAATCTCTGTTACCATTATTTGTGCTAAATTCAAATAAAAACTATAGAATGGTCAACTGATGCATAAGTGATTAAAAAAGTAGTAAAACGACATACATACCTTGAATATAAACATTGCCTAATGAAATTACCCAGGTAAACAATGACTAAACAATATTTAAGGTAATTTCCAAGTAGCTAAACAATGTTTAGGGCAAAGTGTGAAAAATCAATTGTTCATATAAAAAAGTGTATTGAAAATATGTAATAAAATTCCACAACTTAATATTTTTAGATGGCTACCTTACAAAGAATTATATTACAATATGAAAAGTGGTTTCGACTTGGTCTATTACACCATGAAGTATTAAAAGAAATCTTATTAGAAACATTTCATAAAAGTTTTTCAACTTGTCCACAAGCGTTGTACTGTGAGCTTGACAATGGCTACCGAAAAAAGTTAGATAAGTTGTTAAAAAAAGGCGTTATAAAGCAAGATCAGTATGATTTAATTTTCCCACCAGGAAAGAGTGAAACTATTTCATCAAAATTTGATGTCACATTACTTGCTTTATTAATTAGAAACTGCTGCAAGAAGTAAAAGCCAGTTGCACCTACAGATCAAACATCAGGTGCAAATGTGATTCGAGCAAGAGATTGGAGAAATTGGCATCATCACGTTGATCCAAACAGTATCGACTCATCATTGTTTACTTTGAAATGGAATGAGGGAGTAAATATCGCAAAAAGTCTTGGTTATATTGGTGACACTAGTGCATTACTGACTGCTTCATTGGATGTTGGTAGAACATCAGTTTTAGAATCGCTGGTTGAAAGGCTAAAACTTGATGTGGTTGATTTAAAAAAAAAAGTAAACGATAACAAGGATAATATTACAGATTTATCGAGTAAATACCACAAGATTGAAAAGACATGCTCTGACCTTGGTGATCACCTTGGTTCACTTTCTAACAAAGTAGCAAAAATTAATGAGATAATTGAACAGTTGAGCGAAGTAATAAAAATGCAAGATGAGCTGCGGCAGTATTTCACAAGACTGGAAAGTGTGGAAGCGAAAGTAGAAACGATAGATAAAAGAGTACACATTGTCGAAAAAACATTAGCTGTTCAAGGTAAAAATTAGAATTTCGGTGGCTTTTGTGCTGTGTCTTTAGGCATTTAGTACTCATAATCACAATGTTTATAAGGCAAACTTTAAAATAGATAAATTTAATTTATCTAAATAAATTTAACAAATTTACTTTTTTGAAATTTCGCTAATTAAATGAAGTTCATTTATCCCAAATTTCTTGTGACGAGTCACTAAGGAGTACATAACAATCATTAAATAAATAAGACATATCTTCTATCTTCTCTGCCTAACGAATAATGAGTAATCAAAAATCTTTTTACTCCAACATACGATTTGCGAAAATGAACATCGCTCAATGAACATTCAAAAATTATTTTTTCATAGATCTGGTTTTATATTTTGTTTATTCTAAACTTTCAAAGCTAAACTTTACAATATATAAGTAAGATATGGGCTTGTCAGCATCTATGCTTTTTAATGGTAGAGTTTAACTGGAAACATGTGTTTTAGTATTATTTGTTATAAATATTTGTGTTAGCTCTTTTTAATGTTTATTTAATTTAAGGCCATCAATCAACTGTGTGTGATCATTTTTTGGATGTACCTCTTAATGTACCAAACTTCACTGGACGAGAAGACATTTTGAAAGATATTGATTCAAAATTACATGAAGATAACAGCTATGATCGGTTTACTGCAGTATGTTTGACTGGTTTAGGTGGCGTTGGAAAGACTTCAATTGCTGTTCGGTATGCTCATTTAAACCGACATAATTATGAGAGTATTTTGTGGTTACAAGCAGATGATTTACACAACTCATTGCAAAAAATGTGTGAATATTTTGACATAAGCTCCAATTCCCAATCTAAACCTGAAGTTATGGTTCAGAAACTATGTTGCAAAATTAAAAAATCAAAATGTTTATTTGTCTTGGATAATGCTGAAAATTTTAATTCAATTGATGCAGTTTTAAAAAATCTAAATTTGGAGAAAAAGCCCCATGTTATTGTAACCTCCCAACAGAGTGATTGGTCTAATTTGGGTCTGGGACAGATCGCAACAGGTTTTTTTACTGAGACTGAAGCAATCAAGTTTTTTGATGAAGTAGCAACAGACACGAATAGTGTAAAGAAGCTTGTGGAAGAATTGGAAAATTTGCCATTAGCCATGCAGTTGTCTTTGAGTTATATCAAAAGACATTCTATGAGTGTTGCAAAATACCTTGAAGCATTTTGCGAAGAAAAAAGTCAGTTGTTTCATGAAAACACTACTAACAATAAAGCACTTTTAACAGTTTGGAAAATGGCATTTGAGAAGCTGAAATTGCATGAAGACAAAGTTTCTATTAACATTTTGAATATGATGGCATATATGAATAACACTTTCATAAACATGAATACTTTTTTGTTTTACGATAAAGTATTTAATGAAATAATGTTAAATCGTGTAGTTGATATTCTGTGTGAATATTCTCTGGTTACAAAAAGAGATACAAACTTAAAGTCAGGACAAGTTGTCACCATGCATAAGCTTATTCAGAGAGTATTGAAAGAATTTGAAGAATTGTCAAGTGTCGATTCAGATCATCTTAGTTTGTTAATTGAAATCTTAAAGGCAGTCTCCACGCAACAAACAAATGAGTTTGACATCGACAATGACAACTTGTGGTTCATACACATGAAACATGTATTTAATAACAATGAAGTACAAATAGGAACTTTGCCTGGAAAATTTCAGACAGTAGCTATTCAGAGAGGTGAGGAAGCTATAAGGCATCGTTATGCTGTTGAATATTTGGAAATGAATTTAAACAGTGAAATTATAGACTGCCCTTTAAACTATGCATTCATATATGCAAATTGGATGAAAGATCATTGCCTTATTAATGAAGCATTTTACTTTTTGGATAATATAATAAAAGATTTACAGAAAAAACTGGAAAAAACCTCTGCCACGTTTTTATTGTTTCAGATGAGATGCGTTATGTTGAAATATGACAGTGGCCATAAAAAAGAAGCAGTAGAACAATTTAATGCAATTAAGGATTACTTGTATGTTGAAGAAGGCAATGTGGATATTACTGTGGAATTGATAAATATCCATGCGAAGCTTTTAGTACATAACTTTTCTGATGTTGAAACAGCAATAAAGTTACTAGATAAAGCTATTGAGTTACGCTTGAGTAATTCTAGTGAAATATGCGAAATCTATCTTTCACTTTTAATGTATAAATGTAAAATATTTTGTGGTATTCAGGACTTTGAGAGTTGCATGGTCATAATTGCTGAACTTGATGACTTGTTTAAAAAACATGGGATTCCAGAAAACCATAAGCTCATGTTTGATTTAAAGAAAGTAAAATGCGAGTACTTTTTTTATAAACAAGAATTTGTAGAAGCATGCAAGATATGTTTGAATCTGTTAGAAGCAAATTTTAATTATGATTCAGTTTCTTCTGCCAAACACTATTTAGTTAAAATTTATATACTGGAGGGAAAGTATAAAGAAGCAATAGCTATATGTGAAACACCAATACCAGGTCATATTAAAGAAAAATGCAAAACCCTTCCGTTTGAATTTTACAATGAAGCATTGGATATCAACTGTTATAAAGGACTGGCATGTTTCTGTCTTAATCAGTTGGATGAAGCTTTGTATTCTCTTCAAAATCTTTATAATGATGACATTTCAACAAAATGGCTTAATGAAAATGGTGTAAGCCTCAAAGATGCCATTGGTGTAATTAAACAGTTAAAGAAATATCAGGAAAAAGCAAGGCGACTTCACCAGTCTGGAGGTAATAGAGAGGAGCTTCAGGAATTGCTAACAAAATGTCAGAATATCCAGCGTGATACATGTGCTCAGTATAGAACATTATTACTGAAATTTATTTGGTAAGAGAAGTTTACAACCACGAGCTTCAGGAACTCATAATGTACTAAAAGAAAAGTCAAGGCAACTCGAAGTGTTAAAATATATCTGCAGGTGTACATAAAATAACTTTAAAAGGACAGTGATTTATGAAAATGTATGTGTAATAAGAAAAATGTGAATAAAGACAATAAAATTAAAAATATAGATTTCAACAGACATTTTCCAAGGTTTGTAAATTAAATTCAGAGTATTTTTTTTAATTGTTTGTTTAACCCTATTCGGTCCGGGGGGGGCGGATTCCGCGCCCCTGTCGGTGTTTTTTAAATAACTCCTTAATGCTATGTTGCATGGCTACAATACTTACTGAGTTTCAATATTTATCTATTAGACACCTGCATGCAAAATTTTTAGGTCCCATACCTTTCAGAGGCTTTGATATTGGCTATTACTCGAAACTACCCCTAAAAATCTCTATGAAACCCTTATAAAAGGGAAAATATAATAACTCTTGTTAGGATTATGTATGGAACTTGAAACTTACAACACAACTTTGCTTTGTCAAGAAGAATCTTTTTGCATGTTTTGGTCACGTGATTAATCCGATTTCCCGATTTTTTCGGATTAAACCAGAAAATCGAAAAAAGCGGATTTTCGGGCAATATTTGGCAATTTTTCATACGATTTATGTAAAAACCGGAAAATATGTTAAATAACTTTTATTTAGCTTTCAGAAACTTCAAACAGAATGTAAAAATTCGCTCTAGAACTAAAGTAATTGAATTTTAAGCAGATAGTGGTATTTTGAACAAATTTCAAGCTTTTGATGACGTCACAGAAAATGTGCTGACGCAAGCAAAAAATTTTTGCTACCATTTTGGGTCATAATATGTTCGAAAAACCCCGGACCGAATAGGGTTAAAGTTGGCTTGATGTCTCTGAAGCGTATACATTTTAATCTAAGGGTACCTTAATTTTTAAAATACCTAGGCAAAGATATTTAGATCTCACAATACATAAGTTTTAAAGTTTTCTTTTAATATGTACATTAATACACGAAAAGATGAGTGGACATCTAGTGTATACGCTTGGATCATGAAACTCACTAAATTAATATTATTATTATCCTTAATCTAATATAGAAATGGAAATAAGGATTATAATAGTAATAAGAAAGACATTTAAATTAATAGAATCACATTTTTTGCAGAAGTTTAGTTTGAAAGGGTTAAGTTTTCTTCTCTTATTTTTTAACTTAAGGCATGTGTGTTGCTATATTTGTATTACAGGGCATTAAATGGCACTGTTAGAAGACCTCTTTTAAAGTGAAAATAATGGCTATGGTTCTGATTTATGGGAATAAATTTTTATGATGTGGAGATCGTTTGTTTCATTGAAAGAAATTCTCAAGTTTAAACTTAATAAAGAAAGTTCCAGGCCAACCCTTTCAATCAATCGTCACACTGTTATTCATACGAGAGGCGATGCCAGTAGTTATTTGACAACAAAGTTCTTCACTAATTTATTTAAAAACATTGACGTCAATTTAGTTTATTGACAATGTGATGTAACAACAAAATAAATTATTTGTAGTTTAGCAAATAAGATATAGTTTCTCGCTTATTTTACAGGTTTAAAAAAATGCATGTCAGAATTGCCTCTTACAAAGACACAGCATATTATATATAAGATAATATCATTTACCAATTTCTCACTTCATGTTATAATTAAGAAGATAAAAGCCAATTTAAATACTTTTTCCTGTAGTTGTTTTCCGTTTCTTCAAAAATGTCAAATAAAAGGTTTTAAAAATGATTAAAGTGAACATGCTGTTTGTGTAAGTCTAGCTAAATCATCATAATGTTTTTTATGTAACATTAATGTTGAATTGTAGTTGTTGTTTTTTTAATTATTCTTTAATATTATGCAAGAGGAGTTTATTTTATGGTGTTTCGAATAAATATAAATTAATTATCTTGTAATGTTATGTAAGAGCAATTTATTTTAGTGCTTTAGAGCAATTTATTTTAGTGCTTTGTACAAACTTAACTGGGAGTGACTTTACTATTAGCAACCTATTATCAGGAGACATTTTGTAGCATTTGTTCTCATTTCAACATAAATCAAACACTTTGAAACAGCTTAAACTGGAAATTTCAATTACAACATCTCTTTTGAAGGTTTTCAGAAAAAGTGTATTATAACAAATAGATGAATCACAAGAATATTTTTTTTTGGTAAACGTATTAGTCCACCATCTTCTTTTGTATTGTTTATCTTCTCCGTGTTTATATTACATTATTTAAATGCATTTCTATAGTTTCTGTTTTGTTAGTTTGTATCACTTGCTGATGTTAACAGTTGTTTTACACATTTTTTTATAAACAATCCCAAATTTATACAACCAGCCCAAAAATTATGAGAATTTTATGCAATTGCTAAACAATCTCTGTTACCATTATTTGTGCTAAATTCAAATAAAAACTACAGAATGGCTAACTGATGCATAAGTGATTAAAAAAGTAGTAAAACGACATACATACCTTGAATATAAACAATGCCTAATAAAACTACCCCAGGAAACAATGACTAAACAATATTTAAGGTAATTTCCAAGTAGCTAAACAATGTTTAGGGCAAAGTGTGAAAAATCAATTGCTCATATAAAAAAGTGTATTGAAAATATGTAACAAAATTCCACAACTTAATATTTTTAGATGGCTACCTTACAAAGCATTATATTACAATATCAAGAGTGGTTTCGACTTGGCCTGTTACACCATGAAGTATTAAAAGAAATCTTATTAGAAACATTTCATAAAAGTTTTTCAACTAGTCCACAAGCATTATTCTGTGAGCTTGACAATGGCTACCGAAAAAAGTTAGATAAGTTGTTTAAAAAAGGCGTTATAAAGCAAGATCAGTATTATTTAATTTTCCCACCAGGAAAGAATGAAACTAATTCATCAAAATTTGATGTCACATTACTTGCTTTATTAATTATAAACTGCTGCAAGAAGATAGTTATTCCCTTAAATGGTTGGAAAGAGCCAATTGCACCTACAGATCAAACATCAGGTGCAAATGTGATTCGAGCAAGAGATTGGAGAAATTGGCATCATCACGTTGATCCAAACAGTATCGACTCATCATTGTTTACTTCAAAGTGGAATGAGGGAGTAAATATAGCAAAAAGTCTTGGTTATATTGGTGACACTAGTGCATTACTGACTGCTTCATTGGATGTTGGTAGAACATCAGTTTTAGAATCGCTGGTGGACTGGCTAAAACTTGATGTGGTTGACTTAAAAAAAAAAGTAAACGATAACAAGGATAATATTACAAATTTATCGAGTAAATACCACAAGATTGAAAAGACATGCTCTGACCTTGGTGATCACCTTAGAAGTTCACTTTCTAACAATGTAGCAAAAATTAATGAGATAATTGAACAGTTGAGCGAAGTAATAAAAATGCAAGATGAGCTGCGGCAATATTTCACAAGACTGGAAAGTGTGGAAGCGAAAGTAGAAACGATAGATAAAAGAGTACACATTGTCGAAGAAACATTAGCTGTTCAAGGTAAAAATTAGAATTTCGGTGGCTTTTGTGCTGTGTCTTTAGGCATTTAAGTACTCATAATCACAATGTTTATAAGGCAAACTTTAAAATAGATAAATTTAATTTATCTAAATAAATTTAACAAATTTACTTTTTTGAAATTTCGCTAATTGAATGAGGTTCATTTATCCCAAATTTCTTGTGACGAGTCACTAAGGAGTACACAACAATCATTAAATAAATAAGACATATCTTCTATCTTCTCTGCCTAACGAATAATGAGTAATCAAAAATCTTTTTACTCCAACATACGATTTACGAAAATGAACATCGCTCTGGTTTTATATTTTGTTTATTCTAAATTTTTAAAGCTAAACTTTACAATATATAAGTAAGATATGGGCTTGTCAGCATCTATGCTTTTTAATGGTAGAGTTTAACTGGAAACATGTGTTTTAGTATTATTTGTTATAAATATTTGTGTTAGCTCTTTTTAATGTTTATTTAATTTAAGGCCATCAATCAACTGTGTGTGATCATTTTTTGGATGTACCTCTTAATGTACCAAACTTTACTGGACGAGAAGACATTTTGAAAGATATTTATTCGAAATTACATGAACATAACAGCTATGATCTGTTTACTGCAGTATGTTTAAATGGCTTAGGTGGCGTTGAAAAGACTTCAATTTCTGTTCAGTATGCTTATTTACACCGACATAATTATGAGAGTATTTTGTGGTTACAAGCAGATGATTTACACAACTCCTTGCAAACAATGTGTGAATATTTTGACATAAGCTCCAATTCCCAATCCAAACCCAAAGTTATGGTTCAAAAACTATGTTGCAAAATTAAAAAATCAAAATGTTTATTTGTCTTGGATAATGCAGAAAATTTTAATTCAATTGATGCAGTTTTAAAAAATCTAAATTTGGAGAAAAAGCCTCATGTTATTGTAACCTCCCAACAGAGTGATTGGTCTAATTTGGGTCTGGAACAGATCACAACAGGTGTTTTTACAGAGACTGAAGCAATCAAGTTTTTTGATGAAGTAGCAACCGACATGAATAGTGTAAAGAAACTTGTGGAAGAATTGGAAAATTTGCCATTAGCCATGCAGTTGTCTTTGAGTTATATCAAAAGACATTCTATGAGTGTTGCAAAATACCTTGAATCATTTTGCGAAGAAAAAAGTCATTTCTTTCATGAAAACATTACTAACAATAAAGCACTTTTAACAGTTTGGAAAATGGCATTTGAGAAGCTGAAATTACATAAAGACAAAGTTTCTATTAACATTTTGAATATGATGGCATATATGAATAACACTTTCATAAATATGAATACTTTTTTGATTTATGATGAAGTATTAAATGAAATAATGTTAAATTGTGTAGTTGATATTCTGTGTGAATATTCTCTGATCACAAAGAGAGATACAAACTTAAAGACAGGAAAAGTTGTCACTATACATAAGCTTATTCAGAGAGTATTGAAAGAATTTGAAGAATTGTCAAGTGTCGATTCAGATCATCTTAGTTTGTTAATTGAAATCTTAAAGGCAGTCTCCACGCAACAAACAAATGAGTTTGACATCGACAATGACAACTTGTGGTTCATACACATGAAACATGTATTTAATAACAATGAAGTACAAATAGGAACTTTGCCTGGAAAATTTCAGACAGTAGCTATTCAGAGAGGTGAGGAAGCTATAAGGCATCGTTATGTTGTTGAATATTTGACAGTAAATTTCAATAGTGAAAATGTAGACTCCCCTTTAGACTGTGTATTCGTTTTAGCAAATTGGATGAAAGAACATTGCCATTTTAATGAAGCATTTCGCATTTTAGATGAAATGATAGAAGGTGTACAGGAAAAATGTACAGAAGTAGAAAGAACTTCTACTATGTTTTTATTGTTTCAGATGAGGATGTATTTCTCTGAAATATGACAGTGGCCATAAAAAAGAAGCAGTAGAACAATTTAATAAAATTAAGGATTACTCGTATGTAGAAGGCAATGTGGATATTACTGTGGAATTGACAAAAATACATGTGATGCTTTTATTACATAACTTTTCTGATGTTGAAACAGCACTAAAGTTACTAGATAAAGCTATTGAGTTATGCTTGAGCAATTCTAGTGAAATATACGAAAAATATCTTTCACTTTTAATGTATAAATGTAAAATATTTTGCAGTATTCAGAACTTTGAGAGTTGCATGGTCATAATTGCTGAACTTGATGACTTGTTTAAAGAACATGGTATTCCGGAAAACCATAAGCTCATGTTTGATTTAAAGAAAGTAAAATGCGAGTACTTTTTTTATAAACAAGAATTTGTAGAAGCATGCAAGATATGTTTGAATCTGTTAGAAGCAAATTTTAATTATAATTCAGTTTCTTCTGCCAAACAGTATATAGTTAAAATTTTTATACTGGAGGGAAAGTATAAAGAAGCAATAGCTATGTGTGAAACACCAATACCAGATCATATTAAAGAAAAATGTAAAACCCGTCCATTTGACTTTTACAATGATGCATTGGATATCAACTGTTATAAAGGACTATCATATTTCTGTCTTAATCAGTTGGATAAAGCCTTGTCTTCTCTTCATGATCTTTATAATGATGACATTTCAACTAAATGGCTAAATGAAAATGGATTGAACCTAAAAGATGCCATTGATGTAATTGAGCAATTAATGAAATATCAAGAAAAAGCAAGGCAACTTCACAAGTCTGGACAAAATAGAAACGAGCTTCGGGAATTGCAAACAAAATGTCAGAATATCTGGCATGGTGCATGTGCTAAGTATAAAACATTATTACTGAAATTTACTTGGTAAGAGATGTTTACAACCACAAGCTTCAGGAACTCATAATGTACTAAAAAAAAAGTCAAGGCAACTGGAGGTGTTAAAATATATCTGCAGTTATACACAAGCACAGTATAATATGTTGTTAGTGACTTGTTTACAACCAGCCTACTGTTGTAAGGATCTTGCCTGTTTTTAAATATGTGAGTAGTTAAAAGTGCTCTGAATAGAAATTTACGGTATACAAATATTTTTGTAAAAAAAATAACTTTAAAACAACAATGATTTATAAAAATGTATGTGTGAATTTATGCTGCAAGACGATAAAATTAAAAATATAGATTTTGATAGAAATTTTCCAAGGTTTGTAAAATAAATTTAAGTATTTTTTTAATTATTTGTTTAAAGTTGGCTTGATGTCTCTGAAGCGTATACATTTTAATCCTGAGGGTACCTAAAGTTTAAAATATCCAGGCAAAGATATTTAGATCTCAAAATACATAATTTTTCAAAGTTTTCTTTTAATATGTACATTAATACACAAAAAGATGAGTAGACATCTAATGTATACGCTTGGATCATGAAACTCACTAAATTAATATTATTATTATCCTTAATCTAATATAGAAATGGAAATAAGGATTATAATAGTAATAAGAAAGACATTTAAATTAATAGAATCACATATTTTGCAGAAGTTTAATTTTAAAGGGCAAAGTTTCCTTCTCTTATTTTTTAAATTAGGCATATGTTTTGCTATCTTTGTATTGCAGGACAATAAATGGCACTGTTAGAAGACCTCTTTTAAAGTGAAAAAAATGGCTATGGTTTTGATTTTTAGGAATAAATTTTTATGGTGTTGACACCGTTTGTTTCGTTGAAAGAAATTCTCAAGTTTAAACTTAATAAAGAAAGTTCCAGGCCAAATCTTTCAATCAATCGTCACGCTGTAAATTAAGGAAGAAATAGATTTATATTTTTTTAGTCAACAATTTTAAATATAATGTAAAAGTAGCATTTTTTTACCATTTTTATTATTTTAAATTTTATATTATACGTTTTATTTTATCCACTCTACTTCAAATATTTGCAAAGCTAGTCAATAAGCCCATGGATAAATCCACTTTGAATTTTGATGACAGTGGCAATGAACTGTCAAAACACTAATTTCTTATAGAAAAATTTTGTTTACCTATTGCCTCTATTATGCTGGTCTTAAACGATGGTCCCTAGCTATCCATACGAGAGGCGATGTCAGTAGTTATATGGCAACAAAGTTCTTCACTAGTTTATTTAAAAAGATATTATTGACAATGTGATGTCACGACAAAATTAATTATTTGTGGTTTAGCAAGTTTCTCTCTTATTTTAAATGCATGTCAGAATTGCCTCTTACAAACAGACATAGTTAGCGTATTTTTTTATAAGATAATATCATTTACCAATTTATCACTTCATGTTATGATTAAGAAGATAAAAGCCAATAATGTAGTTGTTTTCGATTTCTCTAACCATGTTAAATGAAAGGTTTTAAAAATGATTAAAGTGAACATGCTATTTGTGTAAGTTTAGCTGAATCATTGAATGTTTTTTTTATGTAACATTAATGTTGGATTGTAGTTATTGTTTTTTAATTATTCTGTAATATTATGCAAGAGGAGTTTATTTTATGGTGCTTCGAGTAAATATAACTAGGAGTGAGTTTACTATTTGCAACCTATTGTCAGAAAGCAATTTTTTTTTATTTGAACATAAAGGGGACCCATCAAGAATTTTAAAATGGCTTTAATTGGAAAATTTAATTACAACAACTCTTTTTAAAGGTTTTTAGAAAATGTGTATATCACAAAGGAAATGAATCACAAGAATTCTTTTTTTGTAGGCATGTTAGTCCACCATCCTCTCTTGGTGTTAGAAACACGTGCTACAGTCCTAAGTTATTCAATTACGTAGGAAACAAGTTGGTGAGAAATACATGATAGTTTTCTTAGTACTGCTGACCTTAACAGTTCTTTGACCATCATCTCTCAAATTAATAAATTGTTTAGGGAAATAAACATTTTTTTTAAAAACCTTCGACTAACAAATGAATTAAAAATACTATAAAATGCAAGTACTTTTTTTTTAAAGAAGAATTTAAAGAAGCATGTAAGATATATGTACGAATCTGCTGGAATTGAGTTTTGAATATAATTCAGTTTCTCTTTCCAGAATGCATTTACCTAGAATTTATTGGTTGCAAAAATGTATATAGAGGCCATAAAAATTTGACAAGCCAGTACCAAATAATATAAAATAAAAAGGCTGAGGAAATTTATATATTTAGCAATCATTTTTTATCCCCTGGTTACCAGCATAAATCACACAACCAACACAATGTACAACACTGTTGCATGGTGATTAAACAATTTCCTTTTTTATAGTCGTAAGTGTTCAAAGAAGGCATTAGGTTGAGCATGATTTTGATGTGGATACGTAAAGAGCAATGACATGATATTTTTTTTACAATATTTGATATGTATTGTAAATAACTAGAAAGCTCTAAAATAAAGTGTATGTTTATGTAATTAATGATTGCTTCCTGTAAAAATGAAATATTATTGTTGGAATACACAATTGGAATTTTTATCTGAACTTATACTTATATACCTAATTTCGTACTTTTTTAGATATAAAAAAAGCATACAAGATTAGAATAATAGCCTTTATCGTAGATGCATTGTGTTCAAAATGGGAGACAAAAAGTTAAAAGGCAATTATGCACCTACTGTTGAACAGATTCAAGCAGATGTTTTGACACAAGTACTTATCCTACATTTCTTTCATAAACCCATACTACAGGAATTTTAATTGTAAAATATCTTTCATGTGTTGGTTTTGTCTTGTAATGTGATTGTAATTTTAGTATGCTCACCAACATTGGGCACATTCAAAGAATGAGGCAGAAAAGAAGTTTGATGCAAAGGTAGGTTTGTTGGTTTCTCACATTTTCATCTTTCAGTGTCAATATGAAAAACAAACCTTGGCTGACCTGCAACTATTTCTGTGTGCTACTATTTGTTATATTAATGTTTATAATATCTTTCACCAATAATAAGAAACATAAACCTCAGCTGGTTCACAACTGACAGTGTGATAATTGTAGGTAGTGTGAACAAGAATGATTTTTCTTTTTTCTGTTTAGCACGCTATAATATTTGTTATTTAAAAGTTTATCATGATGCTTTAAAATAAAAAATTTACTTATACACTTAAACTTAGATCATTGATACTATATACGTCGAGGAGTTGCAAGCTAACAAGTATGTCATTTGTTTATTTTGTTTTATACGAATTCTGCTGACTCCCAACTGCGTCTGGAAAATACTGTTAGGTCATAGAAAGTAGTTCCCTGAGATTTCTAATCAGTTGATGCTCAAAATTACAAAGTTTGAATAAATTGATGACTGATCGGGTCATGCTGCCTATTGTTTTGGAATTTCAAGTATCAACTCTACGAAATATCAACTCTACTCTACAATACCTATGCAAAAACTTTAGAGATTCTGCATTAAGATAATAACATTAAACAGTTATGATATGACTAAAAATGTAATTTAGCACATTTTTTTTGTTTTTTTTGTTTTTGCTAGTAAATTCGAGATGTCTTATTTTTCATATAATTTATGCCTAATCTTTTTTTCTTTTAGGTTTCCAATGAAAAGGATAATGTTGTTGGAATTCAGGTATAACTTCTGAATTATTTAGGTGGTAATATAGCAGCCATTTGGCTAGTAGTTATATATCGTTTTAGTATCCTTTAATTGTAATGCTTATTTATTGCCATTAAAAACTATTTTGTGTGGTGAGCGAACATATTAGAGAAATAATATGCATATCTCTGGTTCTAATGTAAGTGAGTTACAGTCAGGAGGAATGAAAAGCAAAGCAATAGGAATTTCTGCAGGGACGTAAAACCTCTTGCTGGTTACTGGGTGTAGTCAAATTTAAATGTTTTTGTGCCATGTTCACTTTGCATACAAATGATCATTGTTTATGTTATTTCGTTTCAGTCAGTATTTGGAAAATTATCTTTGGAAAAACTTTTCTTCAAAAAACGTGAGTAAAGAAACTGTCTTCATGATTTATCCTAGAAATTAGAAGACGAGTTAACCGGTGCCGTTTTTGTTTTTTAGGCTAGCAGGTCACACATTATATCCATATGCATATTGGTAAATGAAAAGTGTCGTGAAAGAGTACCACCATGGGAGGTTAGACTTACCGTTTTTTTATTTTTCTGTTGTTTGATGAAACTCGCGTATGCTTTTTATGCTTTTTTGTATGTGCTGTTTCTTAGAGATTTTTTTAATGCAAGGTAAACACAGGAGATATCACTTGGTTTTTTTACAGCTAATTTTGATTTTAATTGAAATGAAGGTTGAATGAAGTTGTAGACCACAATTTTAGTTTATGTCAACCCTTTTTTTCTCTGATGTAGTTTAATAATGAGTATATTTGGTTTAGAAAAATTATAACGTGTGTACTATTTTTTGCTTAGGTATTTAAAGAAAAACCTGAAGAGTTTGAACAGTTTTATCAAAATGTTTTGCGTTTTGTAATAACAAAAGATAAGGTATGGTGTTGATTTTAAACTTCAAAGTCATAATTATAAATCACAGATAAACAGTTTTCAGTTCTAAGTAATTTTGAAAACGTCTTAGAGTGTTTTTTTTTTCATTTCTAGCGTTAAGCAGTTAGAAAGTTTGATGAAATTTTGGAATTTTAGATTCACTTTTTAAGAAGGTTTAACTTTCGTCTGTGCAACTGTGCTAAGTGGTAATTTTTCTTATTTTTAGCTCTCCATAAAAGAACGCACTATCCTTCTCATTTTCCTTATAAGATGTTTCAATAGCCTGGTTAGTTTTGCTTTGTTGTGCCTGTTTTTATTCTTATAACATGGTGTGAATTTGTTTGAGTGACTGTTTGAATGAATGGCATCGAACAAAACCAATGCAATTTTAATATATCATTAAATTCATGCAGAACAACTGAAAAATTACTCTTAATCTTCTTAACACTAGCAAACTTTTTTCTTTCTGGTCTTGTAAAAGATGTGGGTTTTACTTTACGTTTCTATACTTTTTAGGAAGTTGATTTGATTCGTGAACAAGTACAAAAGCTGATTAGTCTGCCCATGTGGACTTGTTTATTACCGGTAGATGCACCACTATTTTTTTACTATTTTTCTCTTATATTCTCAACTTTTTTCTCAACTCATTTTCAATTTTTCCTGTTGGTGTATTGCTTTTTCTTATTTTGTTGTTTATGGTCGTGTAGGGTCGTTTGGAACAAGAATTAAAAGCAGTATCACGTTACAGAAAATATTGGAATATAATAAAAAAGAAAGACGCGAAAGCTGATGTTGAAACACTGAAAAAGTATGTTTTTTGAGGTTTTTAGAATTTCTTGTGTGCAAAAGTTAGGAGTAGTTAGGTAGGGGTAGTATCGAGAATTTTAGTTCCAGCAATTAGAAAATCTTGTTCGTACCATTTAACACTAACTGTGAATGATTTTAAGCAATTGGTATTGTACCGGAATGCTGGAAGTAATGTTTATATCTGAAAACCAATGGTTTTTAATTAGCAAGTATGACAGTTTGTTAATTTTTTGATTATTATTTAGAATGCAATTCGAAAGGACGTTTTTGTCTGACTTGATTGGTGTGTTCTTTACGATATTAAACACGATCCCTGAACAAGGTATTGTAAACCTGCTAATTCATCAACCTCGTCCCCAGGGCATCTTGTATCTTTTCTGACCCTGGGACGGCGATACGAACATGGCCCTGGAGGAGGCTGGTCCGATATGAAACCTGATTGGTGCGGATATGTCACATAATTATTGCGTCATACAAAACCTTTTTGGCGAGGCGGCGAGTCTGTATCGAACAGAAGGAAGCTGTTTGTATTAAAATGGGGAAGGAGCTGTATCAGTATCATGTTTTTTCAAAGTGAAACATTTAATAAAAAGCATTACTAAGCAATGAGAGTATAAAATAAGACATAAAGTAATACTGCTTACATGGAAATATTTCAATAGCTGGGAAAGTTTAATAAAACTAAAAAAAGTAGCTAGCTAGCACACTATACCCAGCAAACTTTTAAGATAAGAACAAGAGAAAGAAACTCAACTTGTTTCCAAGTGGCCAGGTTTAATTTGCAGCTTTATGCAAAGAATGATGTTACATAAAATTACTAGCAGAGAGACCTAGTGCCTCCCATGTCCTTTATAGACGAAATAATTTTTGCACAAAATATCGAAAATGTTTTTTTTACAAAATATATGTATCATTACGTTTTAAATTATATCAGATTGTTATTAGTGGGCATATTTATTATTTTATATGCTTTGGTTACCATAACAAATATAAAAAGCCAGTAGGTTAACCGTCGGAGCCATTTTATCATTGACTGCACATTTACCCGGCTTAATTCAAGAAAATTCAAAGTGCAATAACTTCAGTAAAAAAATAAAGTTATTGACTTGAAACTTGTTATGGAGTACTTTTAGACCAATCCGATAAAAGATAAATTTACACAAGGCATAAAAAAATTACACAGCCATTTTGTGGAAGAAAGAAGGTAGGGAGATTTTCTTAAACTGATTCTTACTAGGCCTTATTAACACACTATGAAGAAATTTTAGAAGATCGAACTCAATCAAATTTTAAACCACACTTTGATTAAGCGCTCAATCTGGCATATGGTTAAATCCAGGATGTACTGAAGATATTGGTAGATATTGAACAGCTCACCACTGTGATATATTATCTCAAGAGTTTTAATACTAATTACAAAGCAGTAAACATAAAAAAATAACAAGAAAGTCTAAACCAAGTATAAAGTATATATAGCAGCCCATAACTTCAGTAAAAATATTGACTTGAGATTTGGTATGATATGGTTTTAGATTGGTTTGGTGAAATTGAGCCAAAAAATAGTTCTATTATCATCATACTTTCTGAGTTTCAGAATTTAGCCCTCTTCAGAGACGCCGATAAGCCATTTTTGACAGCATATCAATTTTGACTAAGATACAGGTTCAGAAAATTTTAAAAGCTATTCTAACCTCAGAAATAGCTTGGATAAGATTCAACCTAAAATTATGCCAGTAAACGAAAAATTTAGTTGCAAAGAATATCTTTTTGCTGATATATTTTTGTGATGGGATGCTCTTATGAGAATACTGAATTAATCTTCACAGTTAGCTAGTTTGGCATTTTAAATATTTTCCAAGCAGAATGAAAACAATAAATAGATGTATATATCAATTAAAAATGGTTTTTTGAACAGCAGCAGAATTTTGATGAGCTCTAAAAAGTGCGACTTTATAGAACTAATTTTGGTCCAAAATCCCCAAAAAAATGTTCTCAAAAAATTATTCCCCAAACATTTTTTTCTTTTAAGGTAGCATTACTTTGCTGTTGGTAAAGTCGTTATACCAATTTTTTCTAAAACTATTAAGGCAGTGATACACCAGCATAATGCTTTTCATAAAATGTTTGATTATTTATGTTTTAAACAAAAAAAACCTTGTTTTTGTATATCTGTGTGTGCAATAAAATGTGAGCTTGTTAAATAAAAAAATAAAAAAGCTGTAAGGCATTTTAAAAACATGTCATTAGAAAAAGAAAAAGCAGAATTTATCAGTAATGAGTGGCTTTTTGGAAATGCTAAGGCCACAAAATGTAAAAGCAAAAAAGACTTCTAAAGTAAATACTTTTTCACCCAATATAACTGCAAGCAGTGATTCCACCATATACGAATTCAGTTTCAGTTAACTATTGTTTAAATAAATTTATGCAAAAAAATAATAAAAAAGCAACTTTAGAATTCGTACAGCAAAATCTTGGTCATCATATAGAAGCAGTAATGCAGACACAGATATGAACTTACAGTAAATGAGAATTCTAAAGTTCAGCCAAGATGAATAAAAAATGTAATATGAAGTTAAATTTCTGCCTAGCTACTTTTAGTCAGGCACCTAGGATGACACAACCATTTGAAAATTATGTAGCCATATTTGCACCTTAGAGAACCAACGAAGTGCTATGTCAGGTGGGCAAATCATTTACCAATTTCCAAGTTTCCCCTAGCTAAAAGTTTTGCAACCCAGTGCTTGCTAGCCAACCAATTCAGTAAAATACACATAACTAAATTGCTTGAATTTTTTCAAGTAAACAGCAGCCTAAATAACATGATTGTATATTTATACATTTAAAAAACAATCAAGGGCAATACGCGAGCATTTTGTGTGTTGCGTATAAGAGGAATAAAAACAAACTAGCCGCACGTATCTGTGACGTAAAACGCCGAGCTCGCTTAGCTCTGCAAGGTTATATATAAAACTTTGGTTATTTGAGACAAATCTCATTAAATATTACACACAGAAAAACTGTGTATTGGAGGGTCACGTGACGAGGCCTCCTCCAGGGCCATGTTTGTATCGGCGTCCCAGGGTGAGAAAAAATACAAGATGCCCTGGGGACGAGGTTTCTAATTCATGTTAGTAGTAAATATCTGATAATACATCAATATCTCAACTCTCGAATCTTTAAAGCAATTTTTTGTCATGTTTCTTCATCTCTATATTATTATTACCTTATTAATCTATTATTGCTTTATTTCTTTGGTAGGCGACCTTGACAATGAAGCAGTGACATTTTGTGAGCGTTTTATTGAGTTGATGTTGGACTTGCAGGTTAGTCAAAATTCTTTGTCATCAGATAAATTGAACGTGCTAGAATATATTTCTGAAAACACTTATGCTAATCATATGTGTATATTTATACATAGTCCAAAATAAGTTTTGCATTTTCTTCTTTTCGTGAATGCGTTGCAAAAGGTGTTTGTTAAAATCGCTTGGCTTACCGATTGACTTTAATAATGTTTTTTATGGATTATTGCTAAAAATAAGTAAAAAATAATCAACTGTTTTAAAATTCCACTATCACATCTAATATTTGTGTGGTTGTTTTTAGTCACTTCTTCCAACACGAAGATTCTTCAATGTTTTGATTGACAACCACCATGTTGTTGTTCGATGTCGTTTGTCTAATTTAGCAAAGCATGAAAAAGGAAAATTATTTAATCAGGTAGAGACATGAATCTTGCTTGGTAAATTAGATTGTCTGTTAATGTCAAGTTGACCTTTTTGGTGGAGATTACATTACAATGTTGTTTTCTTTTTATTTTGTACAGTATCTTATTTAAATTTTGTTTGTTCATTTTGTTTGTTCATTTACAACAACATCTTATTGGTACATACTGGACATGAAATACGTTGTTGTTTTTGTTGGGTCAGTGGCTGTTATTTATTGTTTTCTTAAGGAATACAGGTTTAATTTTTGCATAGAATATGGTATAGTGGTAGCGCATTCGGCTTGTAATTACAAGGTTTCAGGTTCGAGTCCTAATTTTAGCGCACTTTAAATGTAGTGTTGTCAGCCCATTTGACCCCTAACCGGCTTGTGTGGTAGGTAAGCAAGTTAGAGCAATGTTATACGCATCTCTGGCGGTAATGTAACATAGTTACAGTCGGAGGGGAGGAAGAGCCAGCCATTAGGATGGAATCCCCAAAGACATTAAAACTTCTCGTTGCTTACTTACATATTAATATAGTTATCATTATTGAGCCATTTGATATTTTGAAAATCACATAAATGTTTTATGTTTAGCTTGTTGATATGCTCAAGTTTTACTGTGGCTTCGAAATAAATGATCACACTGGTACAGCCCTTACTGATTATGAAATGACGGAAGTCCATTACGAAAAAATAACGTCACTACAAAGGGCTGTTTTTAAACACTACAGAAATGATGCACTTGACTTTGCAATGGCGAATGTTGCCAATGTTGATACCAGGCAGACTCTTACAAAATATTTTAAAAAGCTTAGGTAAGTGAATTGGAATACTGTTTCTAAAATATTTAAACTATTACTTATGGGAAATCTTTAAAAACAAGGATAAATTTTATCTTGACCGCATCAAATACAGAGTTCTAGGTCCACGTCTGGCTTAGTGGTTATGCAGTTCGCTTTGTGATCACAAGGTCCCTGGTTCGGTCCACTGCGCATGTATAGCAAGCGCCTTTACCACAGCTCAGGTCAACCAATCCCATGTGAGGGAAATTGAGTAGGCAATGCTGGTGTATACTTAATGTTTACATTCAGAACACAGGGCCCAAACTGATACCAGTGTTTCCAAACCTGAAGTGGGTTTATCCCGTATAAATATTTGGAATAATAGTAATAATAATAAGACCACATGCTGTTTAGGCTGAGTAAAAACAACATCGATTTTCATTATATGCCTTGCCCCAACTGTGTTTTTTTGATTAACATTTGAAAATTCATTTATGGTTTCTTTTTTGTTTACAGCACTAAAAAGCTTCATGGCATAGCTGCACATTTAAATTTGGTCCCCAAGTTAAAAGAGGTTCCAGAAGGGGAGAAATATGACAAAACATTTTTATTAGAGCTACTGGTAAGTGTTGTTTGAATTTATGTAAAAAAGAGAGGTGTTGTAGAAAGCCTCTCTAGTCATTCTAATAATTGTGTTGTGCATACCGTAACAAAAATGTTGCAAAGTTTCTGTTGATGAGAATTTATCAAGCCCATAAAATATTGTCCTTGTAAAAATACAAATTGTAATAGTGACACTTTTTTATCTTTAGATATCCAGACATGAAAGAAGATTGTCACAAATACAAATTTTAAATAGAACTCCTTTGTATCCTACAGAGCAAGTACGTTATTGTTTTTCTGGATGTATTTTTGTTTTTCGTATTTTTTTGTTTTTTTATAGTTTATTCTCTTGTGTTTGTAGATTTTATGGGATGAAAATGTTGTCCCGACTGCATTTTACTCTGGAGAAGGTAGGGAGGAAATTCTTTAATCATGTGTTTTCGCAATCATTTATAATGTATTTACAAATAAAAATAGTTTAGGTTTCCTAAAAATAGGTTCTTTGTTCTAGAAAATTAACCCTGGTGATATATAATAAATTAAATGTTTAAATTTTCCAATCGTTGCCACAAGTAATTTTTATATTCTGAGGTCTTAAAATTTATAACAAAGCAACACATTGTTTGTCCATTGTTTCAAACAAAGATTGTTGAAATTTATTTCATTTTCTGTATTATTTCAGGTTGTTTAGCATTACCAAAGTTGAACTTGCAGTTTTTAACCCTCCATGATTATTTGTTACGAAACCACAATTTATTTCAACTCGAATCAACATGTAAGTCGCAGTAATAGAAGTAACTGAATGGTTTTTATATTTCTTGCTATTATATCCATATGCTGCTAAGATTGTCCCATTTGTGTTGTATATTTGCAATGAAATAACCTTAGGGTTACTGTCAAGTTGTTTTGCTCTTTGATGTTTGGTGTTATAAAGTTTGTTATACAAATTATGTAATAACACACCATAGTGTACAAGCTTCCATTATGATGTTCTTCATTTTTTTGAAAAAATCCTGACCAAATTGAAATTGTATAGGAAATACGTTCCAGGCAGTACAGCTACTTGAGACTCCATGTGATTTGTGTAGCGTCCTTAAATAAGAATCTAACTTGTATCAGCACACAACTCATAATTTATTGTATCTTATATAGATGAAGTAAGGGGTGATATCGAGGATGCCATAAGCAGAATGAAACCTTGGTATGTTTCCTTTTTTTTGTTGTTGTTTTTGTTTTTGTTTTTTAGCAGAATGAAGCCCTGGTATTTTGCCTATTAAACCTTTATACTGATATATTTTTGTTGTGTTTTCAAATTTGCCAAATTGTAAGTTCAGGAAAAATTTTGCAAAAAATAAGCCCTGTTCAACTTATTTTTTCATTGTATTCTTTAAACGTAGGAAAAGTGAATATGGTGAAACGATATTTGATGGTTGGGCTAGAATGGCAGTGGTGAGTAACCATTACAATTGGTGACTCTCGTAGCTAACACTAAAATCAAATGTTTACTTAACAACAGTACTTTATTTTTTATTTAGCTTATCAATAACTTCAGTGTGATGGAGGTAGGGGCTTTCAAATGTTATTTTTGTTCGTTTGCTATAAAAAGTAGGATTTAAAGTAGCTACAACCCCCCGTAAATATATTATATATTAAGTCGTCCTCACAAGTAGTTAGTATAGTTTTATATACTAGGTTAACATAATTAAAACTTGTCAAAGTTTACTTAGATTCCATCTCTCAGTGCTAATTGTTGCTGACGTCAGCATGGTCATTTTTCTCCAACTTCAGAGCTTTGTGTGGGCTTTGACGTGGGTGGATTATTTGGTAAAACAAACATGTTAGAAGATAAAAATTGTGAAATTTAAACGCTGCGCATTTAACCTACGCATCAGAAAAAGCAACATTTTTTGCATTTCTTTCTTGGTTTCACACTGACATGAAACATGCTAATCTAAGCAAAAGTAGCGTGGAAAGCTGAAAATCGATCTTACAGGGTGACCACTCCTCCTTAAATTCCTTAAATAACCTTAGAAAAAGAAAATCCCCTTAAATGTACTTAAATATGCTTAAAAAAATTGAAATTTTACCTATTCTCCTTAATTTCTCCTTATTTCTTAATTTTTCTGATCGTAACTTTTTTGGAAATGTGTTCATGGATTGTTCATCACCAGTGAAATAAGACATATTTCTCTGTTACCTGAAATCTTATATTTTTTATCCTTCAGGGCATAATTTATATGTATATTTGTATACTATGTTTAATTTACTTTTCATAGAACGTAGTATGTAACATTAAAGATAGAGAACTAAAATTGGTTTTCTTCTTAATTATCCTTATTTTTTTTTTTTTTTATTCTCGTTCGCAGCAAAATATCCTTTAAAAAATGTCAATTTGTCTCCTTAATTCTCCTTAATATCCTTACTCTTGTTCTCATTTTATTAGTGGTCACCCTGTCTTACTTTTGAGTAATTGTAAATAAAATAAATTTCCCAGAAAGTCTACAAATTTACTACTAGCAAACAAAACAGTTACATCTTAAGCGAGTGGTAATAAATTTCACTGTAGAACTTCATTATGTTGCTATGATGTTTTAAGGTTGGGAAGCCGAAAGTAGGAGAAACATGTCCTTCGCGTGTTAAAGCTGACGTTGCAATTACGCTGAGTACACGCCAGATGCTTCGCAAAGAGTGGGAAGGTAGATTGTTTTCATGAAATTTCTAATTGCTGACTGTTGTGTAAAATTGTCTGAAAAAATATAAGTGGTACTTAGGTCAACGATAGTCATTAAAAGTTTAGTCCATTTTCCTAATTTTTAAATTTCTTGATATAAAATCTCGTAAATTATAAGCAAAATGAAATAGGTGAAAATAATTTTGTTTTATATAATGCTTTGAATATCATGAAGCCTCCCGGAATACTAGAATTGTTTTCTTCGCCATAGTTAACAGTTAATAGTTAACATCTGAAATGTACAAATAAAATACGAATCTTTTCGTAAGTAAAAACTCTTACATCGTCAGGTAAGGATATAACCTTTTTTTCACTTACGAAAAGCTTCTTATTTTATTTGTACTCCTTGAATACATTCAACACTACTGGCACCTCCTAAATTATAGTTTAAACAAGGAAAAATTAACACTCCTAAACTTAATATTTTTTTTACAATAACAATTTTTGTTTTATTGTCAGGATTGCGCAAACACGATGTATGCTTTTTAATCACTTTAAGAGCAAAGAAGACATTTAAAACGGTTAAATATGATCGTACACTGCCATTTCATGATCAGGTAACTAAATTTTTAGTTGGCTAGTAATTTGTGACAAGTTTTTAAGCAAAAATTCAATAGAGCAAGTGGAACGAAGTGATAAAAATATAAAGATATATGTTCTTCTAACGATTAAAACTATTAGACAGAATTTGACCATATTAATAGCACCAATAGCAAATAAATAAATAATTTTTTAAGCAAATAATTTTTTTTCTTAGTATGGGCTCCAGTATATACGAGGTTGTGAAATTGAAGGAATGTTGGATGAGGAGGGTCACGTGATTGAAGAAGGTAAGTGTACATCCAAATAACGTATAGCATGATGGTCAAACTGGTTAAGAAAAAATAGTGGATATCATAGAAATTCTTTTTTTTAGTATTGTGGTAGATATTGTGTGTTTACAACAACTTCTTATGTACAAAAACAGGCTCGACATAGTTCATTATGGTTTTTATCTAACGGTGTATTATAACCTTGGTTACTTTAGGTCCAGATCCTAAACCAGTTCTGAAAGGTTCTGATCGAACATATCGTATTTTGTTGGATTGTAATCAATATGAAGTTGACATGAAGAGAACCAACAATGGAGATGAGGTATGAAAATGGAAACCATATTTTCTTTTCTTATAATTCACACTAGAAATAGGTGTAATGTGAGAGCGATATTGTCATAGTTAAAACATTGCGAATTATACGAGCAGGTCAGCTCAAAAAATGGTTCGTATTTTGAAATCCCTAAATGTCTTAATTGGTGAATTCATGTTGGGGATAACAATGAACTTTACATTATGGAAGCCTGATTGATAGTTTGGGTGCTTCTGGGTCTTCATAAAAATATGCAACATGATAATCAAACTTTCCACCTAACAGTTTGACATGATTAATATTTAAAGTGGCGTTCAATTTCTTGTTGGTACATCCACTTATTTAACTACTATTTTCATGTCTTTAGGATGTTTATGAAACTTTCAATATTTTTATGAGAAGAAAACCAAAGGAAAATAACTTTAAGGTAATTTTTTTTATCATTACCAATCTGATAATATTTTTCTAGCAAGTACCAAGTTAGATAATTACTCTCGTCAGCAGACATGTCTGTGAAACATTGAATGTCTCTTATGATGACGACGGTCGCTTGTATGTGAAAGAAAAAGTGTTGGTTTTTATGTAATAATATAATATGGTATAACCTTACTAAATTTATTTTTAGGCTGTGCTGGAAACAATCCGTGACCTTATGAACACAGAATGTTTAGTACCAGATTGGATCCACGACATATTTTTGGGTTATGACGACCCTGCTGCCGCTCATTATACAAAGTATATGTCTGTTCAATATTCTTTATAGTTTTTGTGAACAAATTGGGAGTAACGTTAACAGGGTATAGTTTGCAGCGTGCAGAGAAGGCCTGTTATCAAAGCTCATAACGTGTAATATAGTCCTACTAGATAAGTTTTGTTAATACTACCTTTTGTTATAGTGCTCTCAAATAACACAAATATTTTTCAAGTACCTCTGTCAATTTTAGGATGGACAGTCAAATCACCAAATTAGACTTCGTGGATACATTTCTAACAATAGAACATTTAAAAACGTCATTCCCAAACTATGTATTGAAGGTGAGTTACAAGAGAGAGTATAATGCAGTGAATTGTTATTGAATAATATAGATATTATCATGTCATGAACAAGCGAGTTTATTTTAGGCTACGTTTCGACAGCTACAGCTGTCATCAACGGGCAATGATCTAAATCATCTTTGGCTATTTATTAGTTAAGGAGATAATAAGAGGATCGAAATCAACCAATCAAACCACAGCATTTAAAGTAATTAACTGTTTTACGGACCTAGATGAAAACACAGATTGATTAAAATCTTTCGTTTATAATGCAAAACTTTTAGAAAAAGGAAAGCCTAAAATGAACTCGCTTGTTCATGACATGTTAATATCTGAATTATTCAATGACGATGACTGAACAGATAAGTGGTAATATTTTTAATGCAGTAAATTGTTTATTCTATTTGTTGTTGTTCTGTAACCTGCATTAGTTAATTAATAATTCTCGAAATTAGAATAATGAGGAATGAAAAAATAACTGGGTTTTCTATTACCTAAGAGGGTTTTAAAAAATACTTTGGCGTCAGTCTCTTTTTTTAGCGCTCAGCTTGTCTTGTTATTACCAATACACCTCCCCCCTCCCCTCAAATATGCGTTCAAGGTGGCTATCAGAGTTTGATTAATTTCTAACAAGTGCTTTGCGATAGGAGAAAGAAGTGAATTGATTTTATTTTGTTTTGTTGAAGTTATCTTGATTGTTTTTTTCACTTCACTAAGTGAATTACCTGATTTTAAAACTGTGAACTTTTAGTGTGATTACGAAGAGAAACTTCAAGTTCCGCCATTCAAGTAAGTTTGTTGATCAATGTATAATTGTTTCCCCACAGAGATTTTTTGAGAGCTTTCTAAAACGGCAGTATTAATGCCATAAATTTTTATGGTGTCAAAAGAGGAAAATATAGAATTGTTTGCTCATTTCCACCTCTTTAATATTAAGGAATCCTAACTGTAGAATTATTTTTACAATGGTTCGTGGCCGAGTGGTTATGGGGTGCGTTTTGTAACCACGAGGTCCGTGGTTCGGTCCACAACGCTGATATGTTTAGCAAACCTTTACCACAGCTACAGGTCAACCCATGCCATGTGGTGTGAGGGAAATTGGATAAGCACTGCCAACATAAGACCCACATTGATAACAGTTCATACACATATTGTGAAAACAGTATTTTCAAAATTCGTGAAATAAAACTGTTCTTTTTTGTTTCATAGAATCACTTTTCCTGATGAAAAAATCACAAGAAAACGAAAAGCTGAAGAAGGCACTCCTGTAGTCGAGAAGAAAGAAATTATTGTTGAACCATACGTCATTCCAAACCGAGGACCGTATCCTTACAACAAACCAAAAATGTAAGTTGTTTGCTTTGCTGGTTTCTCCTTATATACATTCTGTGTTAAAGGCTTACACAAGATGAAGAATGAGGGAAATTGCCCAAAATTATTTTATTCTTACGCACTTTTTGGGTATGCTGTAGTTGTGAGGCAGATGAGAGATTAGAATGTACTAAATTCTATTGAAAATACGCACACCAAAGACATCAGAACATTTTCCACTCGAGGCTTTTATAACCTTTGCGAACCAATTTTATTTTACTATCTTATTTTTTGGTAGCTTTTGTTTTCGATTTTTTGTTACCAAACTCGCCTTGCCATTAAGGTTTTTTTTGGAACTTGTTTTTGGTCTTTGCTCTGTCTGGTGGAATTCCTATGTTTAAAACATCTATTTAACATAATCTTCTATATATTTTTTCTTGTCTTTAAGGAATACTGTTCCGTTCACACCGACACAAGTTGAAGCCATCAAATCTGGCATGGAACCTGGCCTCACCATGGTAGCTAACCTTTTTATAAAAAGAATTCTTAGTATAATCCATCCCTTAAACTTGTGTAAAGATTAAACATCTATTTTTCTTCACTTCGTGTAATCCATCCCTGCAAATATCTTATATATGTATATCCTCAATTATGATTCTTTCTTTTTTTTGACTTTCTATTCTGTAACTTACTCGTGGATTGAGTTACGTATATCGTTTTCAGGTTGTTGGTCCACCTGGTACGGGAAAGACTGATGTAGCTGTCCAAATCATTTCCAACATCTACCATAACTTCCCTGAGCAGAGAACCCTTATCGTTACACACTCGAATCAGGTAAGTTAGAACAGCTTTTTGTGATTCAATGTTACTGTAGCAAAGATTAAAGATTATCTGAAATAAAATAATAACCTTGACATCTGAAGTCGTTGGTAAGTAACTGCTGGTAGGTATAATATTAACAATATATAAATACACGTTTTTTTATAAGCAACATTTTGTAAGCGACATGGAGCTTAAAAAACAAAGCAACCAGTAAGCAACAGCCCAACCTGATATGATTATAAAAAGACATAAAGAAACATATTTTTGTTTAAATTTTTATGTAGTTTCATACAAAACTAAAGTTTGATCTCGATGATCGTAGCGGTCTATCTAAGCAAATAAAACACGTAATTTGGTCTTCCCAAGTAGATAACCAACAAGCTAATTTACCAAAATGTAAGCTTGTAAAGAAGAGAAACTTATGTCTCAGCTAATAAAATGTGTTGCTTATAAAGAAGCATGTAACTCAAGGCGCTGGTAATCTCTTGAATAACTTAACTACGATTTGTTGTTGTTGTGTAGGCGTTAAATCAACTGTTTGAAAAAATCATGGCGCTTGATATTGACGAAAGACATCTTTTACGTTTGGGACATGGTGAAGAATCTTTGGAGACTGAGAAAGATTTTAGCAGGTATGAGAATTTATTTATTGATTTTGTTGCGTAAAATTTATTATTAAAAAAAGAGGTTATCAAAGAGTAGTTGGAAGCTTAAGAACTAGTTCATTGTGTTTATTTATTACTAGTACTTTTGTGAGATGATTATGATCCTGGCGATGATGTTTTAAAATCTTTCTAAATTTTGATGTTGTTTTTTATAGATATGGTCGCGTCAACTTCGTACTGGCTAGACGTTTGCATCTCTTAGAAGAAGTGCAACGCCTTCAGGTATACTTAATAGCAGTACAGTAACGAGTCTGCCATTTTGTGGAATTTTTCTTCAGGATTGTATGTTCATGTAAGATACGAAGCAATTTGAATAATTCACTTAGTTTAGCTTTCTGTTTGCATACATAACATAACTATCCTTTTACTTTCAGCAAAGTTTGGGAGTGACAGGAGACGTTGCATATACGTGTGAAACTGCTGGCCATTTCTACCTATACCAAGTAATATTTATTTGTTAATATTTGTATTTTTATGTTTTATTTCTTTACATTAAATTGAAATAATTTTTTTTTTTTTTCAGGTCGTAGCAAGATGGGAAGAGTATCTGAGTAATCTAAAGAAAAAAGTAAGCTATCAATATGTTGTTGGTACTTCGGGTAGAAAAAACTGCAAGACGTGCATAAATATTAAAATAAAAATGTTGCGTAGTGTACCCGGGAATGTCTGCTTAGACCTAAAAATCGTAGAAACAGTCGGATTTTATGCTTAACTCGGGGTAAAAGTCAGGGTAAAACTATATGAATATGATTTTTTTAATTCCGAAATCGCTAAAGAACTTTTCACTTGGTCTTAACCAGGGATAGTAATTATGACTCAGGGAGAATATTCTTAGGGATTTCTTAGGCCCAATGTTAATTTTTGGTCAAAGTTTATTTCAAAATGTATTTTCTAAATATAATGACACACATTAGGTGCGTCAAAAGGAGATGTGTTTGTTGATACGTTGTTTCTTCGTCCCTTCGTTCGTTCGTCCCTTCGTTCGTTCGTCCCTTCGTTCGTTCGTCCCTTCGTTCGTTCTTTTGTTCGTTCGTTCGTTTTTAAAGTTCGTTCGTTCGTTTGTTTTCGTTTGTTTGTTCGTTTGTTTTTTGCGACAAGTGTACTAAGGCGTCATAACTTGTTTTAATTTTTAAGCCTGGAGATGTAGAAGCTATCGACGAACTGTTCCCATTTAAGATTTATTTTTTGAACGCACCAAAGGTAGGCATGTTACACAAAAATAAGGCATTACAAAAAATCGAAAAAAAATTTTTTATATTGTATGCATGTCAATTCAGTGAATTAGACATATATATAGTTATAATTTAAATCGTTTAGCCACTATTTAAAAGAAGATCATACGAAGAAGATTGGGATATAGCAGAGGTAAGATGAAAATTCAACCAGTGTAATTGATTGCGTCACTTTTAAAGTTCAAACTATAAAAAGGCATGATTTAAAATGTGTTTTTAGGGTTGTTTTCGTCATCTTCAAAAGATTTTCACAGAATTGGATGAATTCAGAGCTTTCGAGTTATTACGAAGTGGTAAGCCTGATAAACTTTTTCAAGCACCAGTTTTTGACTTATTTATTATTGGTTTATCCTAAACCTGATCATACCAACTTAACAACTTAAAGGGGTTACGAAACGGCTGTTGGTTTTCGACTTAGTGACTTACACGAAAGTCGAGCTAATGGTGGTAAAAAAGTTAACGATCACTGAGGACAAAAACAACATCTTAAATCATCTTAAATATAATATTAGGTATATCTAAATATAACAGAAAATGACAGAAAAGTTCCCTACATATATTGGATATCCATGATTTTTTATGTAAGCAGTTACCTTGTTTTTAACTTAAGTTTTCTAATAAAATAAACTCTAAACGTTTTGAACAAGCTATCTAGCTATATCCTTTGAAATTTTGCATAGAAACATACAAGTTTATTGTACATAAAGCGAGTCTAAGCAACAACAATGACTTTAAAATCTTTTTATAGGTATTAATTACCTTCTTTTTCTGGTAACATAGCATTTTTTAACAAATACAGATCCTCGTGTGGTCTCTGTTCCCTCCTCTAAACAAACTTTCGATTTACTGATATTTAATATATTTTACAGACCGTAGCTTATTTTACCACCAAAAAGAATACTGATGGAAATTTTTTCTTTTTTTAGAAAATAAAATAAAAAAGTTGTCTAAACGTCTATATGGTTCTAAAGTGTGTATAATTTCTTGCACCTTGACCTTTTGAGTGGTTCGTTTATTACACGCCATTCTTTGGAAATTGCGGGGATTGAGCTTATTAAATCGTTTCGTAGCCCCTTTAAGTAACTTCTTAGTAATTACTGAAGAACATAACAGACCAATTGAGAAGGCCTGAAGAGTATATTTTTACTCGCGTACATCACTTGTTATATACCTATCTATACAGAACATCGTGCTGGTAACTATATTTAGTATTATCGACGACTATAGAACTCATTCTCATCTTTCTTCCTAGGTCGAGACAGATCGAAGTACTTGCTTATTAAGACAGCCAAGATTATCGCAATGACTTGTACACATGCAGCTCTACGAAGGAGAGACTTGGTAGAGTTGAACTTCAAGGTAAGTTTATGATGTAGGAGCTAGTGAAAATGTAGAGTATTCGTCTTCGCTTAGTTTTCTGAGTTATTTATTGTTTATAACCAATTATAGTCAGTTAATAGTACACAATGATCTCTTTCTGCCCCCTCCTTATCTATTTTTATCAACTCATACAGTTGTATGTTTTAATCTTTTCTGGATATTTCTTATGACTTCTCTTACTTTTCACGTTACAGTATGATAATGTATTGATGGAAGAGGCTGCGCAAATATTGGAAATTGAAACCTTCATACCTCTTATGTTGCAGGTAACGGCAGATATTTATATCAAAAATATTCTTAATTTGGAGGATTTTTTCCAACGTGTGTTTTTGTTGTATACTGTGAAGCTTGCAGTCATAATGACATCAATATTTTGGTCTGTTCACATGTCACAGCTTTGCACTCCATTATGCGTGAATTTATAAAGTCTACTGCGTAGCATTATCTGTTTTATCACAGCCATTTTTAATTTATTTTAAGTCAGATTACATCAATATTTCCGCTGTGTTTTAGAATCCAGAAGATGGATATAATCGTTTGAAGAGAGTAATTTTAATCGGTGATCACCATCAGGTATTTCATGACATTCTTTGCCTTCGATTTTATCTGAATTCGGTCCGAACGGTTTTATCAGTTCTTTCAGAAGCCTTAACTAATCAGCAATGGAATATTCTTTTTTGTCAATCTTTGCTTTGGTGATCTTCTATGAGCATACTGAATATTTAAAAGAGACTGTATATGCATCTTTAGAGCAACTGTATAATGTCATCAATGATACATGATATGGCGCTTGCGACTGAGAATATTATTTGCTTGTTTTTCAGTTACCGCCAGTCATCAAGAATATGGCGTTCCAAAAGTTTTCGAACATGGAACAGTCCTTATTCACACGATTTGTTCGACTGGGTGTTCCTTATGTTGAGCTAGATGCTCAAGGGCGTGCTCGCCCAAGGTAGACCATACTTTGTCTCTAAAAATAGTTAATCCCTCTATCTGAGTTTATGTTTTAGCGACTTCATCGTTTGAATATATGTTTGCAGTGTAGCGCGTAATAACCAACTCTTATATTTTTTTCAGTCTGTGTCAGTTGTACAGTTGGAGATACGACAATCTTGGTAATCTACAGCACGTTGTATCATGGCCGAAATTTAAAGTTGCAAACCCAGGGTTATTTTATGATTACCAACTTATAAATGTTTCTGATTTTAACGGAGTCGGGGAGTCGGAACCAAACCCGTATTTTTACCAGGTATTGTTTATTTATTAGTTGTTGGCCTGTGAAAAATCCATCGGTAAATTTCGTGCATCCCTAATATAAACTCCTGATTTACTAAATGAGAGGTTGTAGTATAATCGGCAAAAATATTGCACTATCACTCACACACAGATACAATACGGCTACTAATAAGAGACAAAACTCATGACGTAATAAAGAAATCGTGCTACCATTTTTAAAAGTATCACGAAGCTTACTAAAAACTTTGTCTAAGTCGGTGTGTATAATATGCAAATCAGTTCATAGCACATTTGACGTCAAATATTTGTTTTTCTATTTTTAGAATTTAGGTGAAGCAGAATATTGCGTTGCATTGTTTATGTACATGCGGTTGCTAGGTTACCCAGCCTCATCAATATCTATCTTGACCACCTATAATGGTCAGAAGCACTTGATTCGTGACGTCATCAACAAAAGATGCGCGGACAGCCCGTTGATTGGTAGACCTCACAAGGTATGTGTTATGATTGGTTGATTTATTATCAGTATTGATTTATTTGTTTCTTAGTAATCTGACATTTCCTAAATGTCGATATAAATAATCTGCTACTGCAGGTTGAACACAAAGCTAGTGGTATTCTAACGTACCGGAGATGTACTTAAATGCATTATGTTTGTTAGGCAAGGATAAGTCATATTTTTTGGGCCCAGTGATTTATTCAATATACATTTTAAATCGTGTGCAACAATACTAGCAACAATAACTTCTTTTTTTTTTTGACTTAATTTTTCACGCTGTAAACATCTATTCTAGGTGACAACTGTTGACAGATATCAAGGACAACAAAACGATTACATCATCTTGTCGTTAGTACGAACGAAAACTGTCGGACACATTCGTGATGTTCGTCGGTTAATTGTCGCAATGTCTCGTGCCCGACTTGGATTGTATGTTTTTGCACGCGTTAGTTTGTTCGAAAATTGTTTCGAGTTACGACCAGCTTTCGCACAGGTAAGACGCCTAGCCAAACATGAATGTATACTTCTCATCAAAATGAAAATTTTAATAGAGCGCTTACGGTGTCTTATTTTTTTGTGTCCGTAGTTGATGTCAAGACCAATGGAATTGTTTTTGGCGCCTCATGAAAAGTACCCATCACACAGACCTGTGAGTATATATCAATGGCGTGCGAATATTTCTTCGTATGCTTTGTTTTTGTTCAAGGGTTGCATTTATTGTTTGAGCTTGAAACGCTGATCAAATTAATTCGAAGGATCTACTAGATATGAAAGAGAATTTAGAAATATATCAGTCTCTATAGTTGTTGCACTGATAGTGAAAATCAGAATGAGCGAAACTAAAAGAGATTAGAAGATTTGCTAGTAGTACAAATTAGCTCTGGAAGAATAATGCGAATTTTGCACTTAGAGGAAAGAAATTTTTAGGGTCTTAAAACGTTATTTTCTGAAGGTAGTCCTACTAACGTCAGTATTTATTGACTTTATGGTTTAGATTGCCACGCCTCCTGATGGAAAGCCATACGTGGTACAAGACATGCCTCAGTTAGCCCAATTTGTTTATAATATGTACTCAGAAAAACTTAAAACCATCGAGTTAAATGAAAAGGTAAGATTTTTGGGTTGGTTTCAACGTTAACTATTGTGGGTTCGTGAAGTTAAGCTAAAAAACAAAGTACTCATACTGATTATTTAAATGGGCGTTGGGTACAGCGTGGCGTTTATTTGGGGGCGTTCATTTGAAGATTGCAGTATGAAAAACAACGTTATATTTTCAGGTAAAACAAGAACAGGCAAAAAAAGAAGAAAAAGTTGAACCTGAAGTTGTACCAAAAGATGAAGAAGAAGAAAAAGTTGAGAAACCGATGGAGACTGGTGAACTTATTGTGAACGAAGTTGGCGAAGACATAACAGATAAATAGATGACAGTTGTTTCAATCGTTGTTTTCTTAACTGCGTGATAGAATGGTTAAATCTGACATTACAATCACAGCTGAAAAAATCGAGCTTTTTACATTTCTTGAGATGGACATATTTATACACGTACAGGTTTTGTATTTACGAGAAAATAAACAGTGTCAACTTAAATCTTTTTTATCATCTTGTTGAAGCTGACTTTTACCAGGATTTCTCATGGCCTTTGTAATCCTGAAATTATAGATGACTTGCCAATGTTTGCAAAAGTTCGCGGTTTTTTGTAGGGAAAAAAGCAAAACTATGTAGGATATACGGCTATTAAGGAAATTCAAACTACTTAGAATCACAAAGACAAAATTGTGGACACAACGAAGGTTTTTTTGAGTTTTTAATATCTGGCCGAAAACATCGAATTGTTACTTCTTCGCAGCCGGTAGACGATCAACTTGCTACTTTTCCACGTGCGCGGTCCAGGTTAACAGAGTTCAAAGTTTACTAGCACTCGGGGCCTGTGATGTAAGTTTGAAAAGATGATCATATTGACGTAAGAAGCAATTAGCACGTTGGAATTCGGATTCAACCAAATAGCCTAAGGTTCTAATTTCGCTGTGGACATTAAGTAAATTTCTAAAAATACAAATTGCATAAAAGAACTTGGAGGCATTTAAAAAGGACGTTCGTTCTGAGAGGGCGGGAGGCGGTTTCGTAAAACGATAAAGGAAGAAAGAAGGGAGCGGGTCTTGTTGTTTTGTGTACGTTAACTTTCTAAAATCATATTTTCTTTTCTGATTGACTGTTTACGGCCATGCGATACTAGTGGGTTGATTGACGGTTAGATGCGTAAAAAGAATGACTTCCTGAAAATGTGTTTCTTTTCTGATTCTTTGCTTTGCAAGCGATGCAAGGAGTGATTTCTCGTTCCTTTTGTTAAGGTATTTATTTATTAGGGTTATGGAATGCAATTAAATTTTCTTACAGTAGCATTGGTTATTGTATCTATGGGGGAGGGATAAAGTCTCAAGTACTTGAGCGGACAAGGAGGAGGGGTCAAAAATGGCACATATCTCCTAAACCATTACATAAACGCTTAGAATTTAACAATAAAAAGTCTAGTTAAATTTTATAATCGCGTATATTAGTTTTGATTTTTCTTTCCTTTTTGATACATTTTTATTAAAAATGATATAATATAACCGATAACCATAAAAAATAATTATAAAAAAATGTGAAAAACCAACAAAAAGTTAACCTACTATTGAAGCAGATTAGGTAGGCCACTTTACACCTAACGGGGACAAGTGTAACATAGCCTTTAACTTTCAACTCTGACGAACAAAACTACCTTGAAGAAGGCGATCCGCAACAGCATTCCGATTCAAATATAAAAATTAGCTGTTTTATGTAGAATACCTTATCGGTAAAAAAAAAGTCGGCAAAAAGTGACTAAATTTTGGCTAGGTGACTAATATTTTTTACCGACTAAAATTTTTGCCGACGACCTAACTTTTTTGCCGACATTTTTTTTCCGACCAACTTTTCCGACTTTTTTTACGACCATCCTATTGCCGATTTTTCTTCCCTGTTGACAATTTTTATCAGTTTTATGCAATTATTCTTTATTAGTGACCAAATTCAAAAACTTACTCGGCAAAAAGTGACTAATTTTGTCCAAGTGACTAATATTTTTGCCGACTTTTTTTTCACCGAGAAGGTACAAGAAGTTAAATCCTCTGTCCGCGAAATGTACACATTTCTAAAATTAAATTTTCGCGAAAAAAATATCCTAGGTTATAATTATTTATAATTATCGATAATCTATATATTTACATATAAGATATAAGCACCCAATAAAAATTTGTACACTCCTCAATACCGTTTTATAATCACATGTCAGATAAAATTAACTATTCGTCTTGTAGCTGTTTGCTTAACCCATCACCGTCCCTAAGGTTCTTTGAGACGCATCTTGGAGGAATGAAAAAAGGTTTTTTGTATGCACGCGTTTTATCTGTCACAGCTCAAACCCGCACAACGAAGATAAAAAGTTTTGGTTAAAGTAACAAAAAAAACTTTATCAAAAATTAGAATTTCTTTCCTCCAAGGATACTTTCAAAGTTTACTTTATATCAAAGAGCTTTGGGGACGATACTTCGGAATCACCGTCTTCTCAAATTCGTGTCGAGCCAAGCAGTTCAATACGTATTATAAATAGATCATGTGTCAATTCAAATGTAAAATAGACTTATTTACTTATTTGCAGGCGTATAGCTCTTTCCTGTTCCTGGTTTATTATCACAGAAAAACTTATGTGAGTTCCAGCATAGTTCGAAATACGAAGAAAAAATAGGTGTTTGTCATGAAAAAGTTACTTTGTTTTCTTACAGTATTCATACTAATAAAAACTTCAAGAAGAACAAGGAGTAGAAAATACAGCGTAAAAATTAAAAATTAAAAAAGGGTAATACTAAAAATATAACAATATTTTCATACTAAATCCACTGTTTGTAAAGTTAATTTCCTAGGCGATGCAATTCTTTCTTCATTTTCTACCAATTCTTCAAGTTCTTCTTCATTGTCATCAAATTCAGCCCCAAGCTCCTTTTCATCGAGTTCATCCTCAAACATCTGCTGTAGTAACAACTCGGCATTTTTCGTGCGATTTTTACGCAACTTAAATGTAACCCCTGTGTCTGACATGTACTCATCGATAGCAAAGTTGACATCTAAGCGTTGGAGGCTCCCACTTGGACCGGGAAGCGCCGACAGATCATTTCCACTAGAAAGACAAATTGTCACACACATTTACAAGTGCTAAATTTTTAACTGGCATATAAAAATCTCATGCTTTCATCCCCTAGCGTTTTTGACTTTTCAAATCTTGTCAAATTAACTTTCAACCACACGTTGTTGCCTTAACTTCGTTAAAAACCACATAAAATAATATAAAAAGAGGGGGGTCTATAAAAAACACAACAACAGCAAATAAACATACGATGGTCCCAGTACAGTCCCCCTGTTGTAAATGCACAACAACTTACGTGTTTGAAGAAGCTCGCCCTTTTTCTTCTATTTTTCTTTCAAAAGCTGCTTCGAATTTCCCTTTTGACAATGAAAACTGCAACATGAATGCTTCCAAGATAAAGGCTACAAATATGCTAAAAACAATACGCAAAAACTCGAAAATTTGTTAACTCAACCCATTTTTCGGTCCCTCTGAGACTAATTTCTCCGGATCACTCGAACTTTTTACTCGAGAATAGGAAATCAAAAAACTAGATAAATGTGAGTTATTAAATTTCTTTTGTTATCTGTCCAGACAAACCTAAAATTTATAGGCATGCAACTCGCATGCCCTCTTCATTGCCAATATTACACTCGTTAAGTCGAGTTAACTGTAATGACCGCTCTTTAAAATAGTGGGTTTAAGTATGCTAGTGGGAACAACTTGTCCAACAAGTTTGTTTACCTTACTAGATTTAACTCGCTTGGAATGATAATTTGTGCAACCAATAAGTTAAACATATTTTTTCAGTGGAATTAGTTAGTTTCATAAGCCATTTCACACATCATTTTGTTTTAAGTAAATCATCGCTTCCATAAGACAATTTTTAAATAAATGTTTTTTCCGTTGGTTAGCAAAACTTGTATTCAAATATCAAACACCGGGGAATAGAGTGCATTAAAAAGCCTTTTTCTCAGCAAAAACAACTCCAAAGGGCATATGATGCGTGAAACATAAAGCTAGATTTACATTAGATTTATACTCACTTGAGCACAACAATAACACACACCATGTGAAACGAGAAGAAGTACAAACGAGCAGCTTTGCTTGTTACACGAACATAACCATCTGTCAGTACTGAAGTACAGTTAAGGATGGAAATAAAATAACAAAGTCTGTAGGTATAAATTAAAGTTATAAAGTTATCACATGACCCCCCGGTTAGACGGGCTTGAATCATCATCACATGAATTTTTCACAGCCCGGACTAAACTATTATTTTCATTAAAAAGCTTTAATATTCTTTTATTAATGTACAAAAACATGCTCCAATTTAAATAACTTTATCGTCCACAAAAAGTAAAAAATATCAGCCCAGGTTGCCAGGCTGGAGCTATCATATGGAATTTTTAGCCCACCTTTGTAGGAATCTCGCTTTGATGAAGCGAGATTCCAGTTAGCCAGGCCAGCTCGTTTCTCATGTGATAGCAAGTTGTGTTTTCTGGGCTGGTTTATCTCATGTGATTGCCCCTTTATACGGACATCTCTCTAAGGTTGACATCTCTCTAAGGCGAACATCTCTCTAAAGCGGACATCTCTCTAAAGCGGACATCTCTCTAAAGCGGACATCTCTCTAAAGCGGACTTCTCTCTAAACCGGACATCTCTCTAAAGCGGACATCTCTCTAAAGCGGACATCTCTCTAAAGCGGACATCTCTCTAAAGCGGACATCTCTCTAAAGCGGACATCTCTCTAAAGCGGACATCTTTCTAAAGCAGACATCTCTCTAAAGCGGACATCTCTCTAAAGCGGACATCTCTCTAAAGCAGACATCTCTCTAAAGCGGACATCTCTCTAAAGCGGACATCTCTCTAAAGCGGACATCTTTCTAAAGCAGACATTTCTTCAAAGCGAAAGCGTACACCTCTGGTTCTGCTGGTGTTAGCTTAGTAACGGTTTTATTCTCTTTCGGTTTAGGTAACCTTTTGTAATTAATCTCGATCATATGCTTTTCTACGAAAGTAGTGTCCCATGTCGAGAAAGTCGTTACGTTTATATTTATATATATATTTATATTATTACATATTTTTTTTTCTCACTAAACCTAATACGGAGTAAAAGTCCTCAACACAGACAAAACTAGAAAAGTAAACAAACTGGAACAACTCGAAAAGATACCATGCCATTGATTGACGACTGTTAAATCGAACAAAATCATATACGATTTGACGATGTTGTTGAAATTCTTCTCACAGTAGTACAACCGCACGTATTCTGAACCATTCAAAAGTTTATTCCCGCATAAAAGCTGCAGTTCTGTGAGACTGCTCAAATTTGATGTTGCATAATCCTTAATGTGTCCTTGGAACAGTTCCATACCAAATATAGCGTATATGTAATATAAAACCTAGAACAGATAAAGAGCTATTTTTTAAAACTTGACAGTATTCACTCAAAAAAATCTCAACCCGGATGCAAAACAAAGTGAATTTAGGTAAAATTTGAATGCTGATCCAGGCAAGTTTCAACAATGCGATTTAAAGCATGAGATTACGCCACAAAGAACGAACAAACGAACATCAAATTGATCTTACAAACATTATTCCGCCGTATGTTACAATGGCTGGTCCAATCTGTAAAATGGTATTAATAATCACTTGAAACCTGAAAATGGATACAAATAATATTGATAATAAAAAAACACATAAGCAACTTTGTCACGAAATCCTTACAATCATCTTGTGGAAGTTAGTTAATACTTTTTATTTGTAAGGTAAGTCTGAAAATGTTCTGTGTAAATTAATCGCCGTTACCAAAAACAGGCTGTCTGCCATTTTTTTTAACAATTTCAAGGCTTTTTTCGCCATTTCGTGGATGTTTTGTGGATTTTAAGGTTCCAAAGCATACAGACCCAAGAAAAATACCTACATATATATTAAGCTAACGTAATAATATCCAAACATAACAATACTAAACATTTAAACCTATCGGGAGTTACTTATTTTAAGAAAGTGCAAACGCATCATCCTACTACGATGCAATGTTTCATAACTAGACGGTAATGATTGTGGATTTCAAGGTTTTTAATTCTTTCCTCCAGAAAATGTTCAAGATTCTTAAGATTCGCAGACACCCTGAAAAAAAGTACCTTAAGGGAAAGAATTTTCGCCGTTATTTAACTTTGCAAACAGTCTATTTCGAAAAAATTTGCAGAAATTTAATTTTGCGGATATTACCAAAAATCGCGAAATCGTTGACGCGAAAATTTGTTCCATTAAGGTAAAAAAAAAAATTTATACCAATAATATTTAAGAAACATTTTTCCCTACCTTTCAATGTTACCGATGATTTTAAAGAGACGTAGTACACGAAGTATGAGAAGAAAATCCAAAATTATTTGACTATATCGTACTAAAAGAAATCAGAACGAATGCATTATATCGTGCCATAGAAAAAAACAGAACAACACAAATAATCCACCTAACATAGTCTGAAACGTTATAAAAGGTCGACATTAGTACGGTAACCGACAAACATCCCATGACGATATTAATTTGCAGAACTTACAAACTTGAAAGAGAGCTTCTAGAATGTACAGTAAACTTGCAGATCCAATGACAATCGTGTCCATACTAGAATATAAAATAGATAAAAAATCTTTAGACAAGTGAGTTTTAGTATGGCTGCAAAGTGAAAATCGCGTTACAGATGTTATCGAACGAGTAGAGCTTGGAGCAAAACTTTCGCGGTATTTTGCGAATTTTCGGAACAAAAGTTCCCAAAAATAAATCCCCATAAAAAAATTTTTTACTTCCAAATACGAAAGGGAAATGATGTAGGTACATCCCACATTGTTTTGTTGTGGTGTTTGCAAAACATGGAAAATCAATCAATTCTCGAGTCAGTTAGAGTTCTACATAAATCTGATGCCAGATAAAAAAAATTGAAGAAAGAGGCCAATCCACAAAACTAAATCATCGCAGTTGGTACCAAACCATTTCTTTTCCTGCAAAAATTTTCCCATTCCTTAAAAACGCCCATTGCTGACATCTGACTACAACAAAGATTGTTGTAGTATGAATCGGAATCTGCGGATCGTGTTGCTATCCATACTAAATAAAAGCTTAAAAAAAAATATTCGTAAACACGCACAATAAAATTGAACCTACACGTTCCAGAATTTCGACACAAATTTTCTCGGTCCGCTTGTGTATAATTTTAGCACAATTTCCACATTGAATAGCGTAATGAATGCGGTTTCACTTCTATCTTCATTCAAGCCAATACATACAGCATTCGCGAAGATAACAACATCAAAGAAATAAACAAAAAACCTACAATGAAAATGAAATAAACAGGGATAATAAAAAGTATGCTGCCTTGAGAATTGAAAACTCTACAACGCAGATGGCAAATTTTTGTTGCATCCTCTGCGAATGGAAAATCTCACCAAAGAGCGTCGAAAGCTTGGTTTTAATTAGTACTCTAATTATTCAATTCTAACGTACCTATGCTGGACACATCTCCGTATAAACTCGCTTATTTTCGACATGTAGATAGACGGACACATTCTCAAGAAGACATGTCCTTTGCTGCTACTCGTGTCCATCTTCACGTGTAGTAAATCACATAAATGAACGAAACATTTAAAATCTAAAATAAAAGAACATGAAAGAAACATCTGATGTTATGATGTATGGAACACAAGGTAGAAAAAGCTGCAAAAGGCTGATAAACAAGCACAATCCGAAACTCGATCAGCCAACTTAAAAAAGCATGCTCTTAAAAATTGATGCAAGAATTAAAATCGTGCCAATGCTAAACGCTTTCAAAGATCTCTTTTATCCCTTTGTGAAATTCCCTTCCCACTTTATAGAAAGAAAGAAAGAAACTCACTAATAGCTTGTTCTTCCTTTTCATCAAGAACTCTCCAGAACAACACCACCTGAATCGGATTCATTTTCGGTTTCATAAAATGGATAAGTTGTTTCCACTTTTGAAAACTCACAACCCATCTACCATCTTGTTTTGTTTTTAAGCAGTCGAAAGCCAACTTCATGTTTCTTCTCTTTCTATACACAGACGACTTTACTTCATTCTAAACAACATTACATGTAAGACAGCAACAGAATTTGGACCTGATGTGAAAAAAGAATCTCTCAAAAAACACAAGGAAAAGCTTTACTTAATAACTTCAATCACTGTTGATGCGATTCGCATGGCAACCCAACAATAATGATCAACAATGAGTTGAAATATTTGAAATACAATTTAAATGTTTAAAAATCTATTTAAAAAGTATTTCGACAAGGTTCACTAACATTTCAGGCATATTGTAAACATATTTGGAGACTGAAATAAGAGTTTTCATAAGCATACTGTCCCGAATGAAAAAATACACTATGCTTATAAAAAAAGAGTGTATCATAAAATTTAGCAGTGGTGATAAAGAAAAAAAAATTCCATGTAATACAAATTATTTCTTGGAGAAGTAGTTTTTACTAAGAAGGTAAAGTTCACAAAAATGGTATATAATATAACATATGTCAGATGTAACGCTAAATAATAAATTCCTCACAATCTATTAATAATGCTAGTACCTTTAAATGTGTTCGGTAATTCTTATAAACAACAGCCAAGAAAATGCTGACAAAGATATACATGCAAATGATTGTGAAGACGATAAAAAACAGAGAAAACCAATTATTCCTATTATAAGCTGGAATCCTAAAAACAAAAATATTTTATAAACACAGAATTAACAGCTGCTCCAATTAACTATTATGCTGCATGGATTCGCAAACACTTTAATAGATTCTCCACCATTGCAACACATTCAGTAGCCCCACTAAGACTAATAACAACACAACACGGTGTCCTTGAACTGTTGCGTATTCTTAAGTCTTTGGTGCTAATCATGACACGTCCCAAGCCTTTAAGGAAACACAAACAAAATGGGCGTTTCTGGAAAATCTTCCATTTATTATTAAATTTTTGACTCCAACATGTAATAAAGTAAAGTTTTTTATGTCAAACTCGTTTAACAACGTTTCACTCAAACGTTTTACAAGACATAAACTTGTGCATTTTTTTTATTCAAACCAACAAAACCATCCTGTCACTTACATAATATCCGGATTATTAGCCGTTGTCGTCAACACATACAAATTAAAGTATATGTCCCAATAATTTGTAAAATACGGTTTACCAAATATATCATGCAGATTTCTAGAAATAAAAACAATTTTTTTATCGGCATACACTTACGAAGTAATGAAATATTTTAAAAGATTGAATCAACGCATAAAATTTCGATATATATGAGATTAATAGGTGGTCAGGTGCGTTGAATACAAGACCTATATATATATATATATTACATCTAGTCTGATCATTTTTGTTGGTCATACGGTTTGTCATAGCATTTCTAAGCTTCCATACATGTGTGCAGGTAAGCTGTACTGGAAGGTGAAGCTGATCAAAACCTATTACACAGTTTAAGTTTAAATAGAGAAAACAGTATAAGTAGACTTCCATCACCCTGCCCAAAGGAAATGACAACCCATCTTTTAAATATATACTTCGGTAGCATAACTTTATTAACTTGGTGAAATAGAACAAAAAATTGCAAGAATTCCTCTTAAAATTATACATCTGGATCCCTCCACTCCTACAGTGAGTAATCGTATGACAGCTCAGAATATTTTCCCTTTTTTTGAAAACTTTCAAAAAGCTAATGACTGCAGAAAATATCTCGGGTAATTTGTTACTACTCTATACCGAATTTCATACCTGCTTTCAAACAACGTCAAACCAAGAAGAGAATATAAACCAATCACAAGAAGAAACAATACAAGCACACTGGATATCTCAGGTATAATTCGCCGGATGTTTCTAATTGTACGACGCACCTACGTTGATAAAACAAAACACAAAAAAACATAATGATTGGTAACTACTCATACAGATACTGCTGAGTTTAAATACTTTTTTTAAATAAAAAAATGATCAAAAATCTATTAATAATGTTACATGCCATCACATGTCAGTCTGGCTGCCATGTATGCCCCTGATAAAAATTCTTTACTGGCATTACCATGACAACCACGATAATCAAGAGTTTGTTGCTATAGTGTTTAGATTACATCAGTTTTCTCAGCGGAATATGGTGATAATTTTCACATGAATGTGAAAGGGCATTCTCACCTGTCTTGTTTCACTGAAGTTCACCATGAATGCAGGTCGCAAAACTCTCGTCCAGCGAATCGCATACTTCTCAATACCTACTTGCTTCAACACTACACATATTCCCATATCAAATAAAGTCAACTATAAGAAGAATAAGATGGTTCTTAAAAACAGTACTTATGTATCACATTCACATATTCAGATAGAAATTTGATTATCAGTGTAGCTTGGCATGCTCAAATTTCTGGATTATCTGATCAAGTTTTCATTCATTTCATTTTTTTATTTTTCTATTTTTGCATTCAATCTGTTATTCTGCTAGATTCGACATTTTACTATTGACTAATTTTCATTTCACAACATCAATAACAACATCAGTGAGTGGTGTCAAAGAATTAAAATTTTGGGTGTCGTTATCATGTTTAGAATTTTCTGTTTGTGTGCTGTGTATTTTTTGTCAAAAACGGAATATCACACTCGTCTCCAAATTTCTTTTGATGTCACTGACATATGGCAAAATTTGCAATACCATACTGTTGAAAATAAAAATTTAAAACAAAGTAACAGAAATTCTACAAAAAAAATTATTCCTAATTATCGACCTTGCATTAAAAGTAAATAAAATTAATCAACAGTTTCAACATCAAATTATTATTTAAATCAGTAACTGCAATCCTCCAAGCTTTAATATACAATGTTTAACATATGCTTATTACAAACTACCCTTTGCTGCTCTCGTCATCTTTTCCACTCCTTGTTGTAAATTTTTTTATAAAAAAAACAAAAATCACTGAAAGTCACTGTCTGTAGTAAGTCAAACACAAAATCGGTTAAATTAATTAATAAAAAAGTGTAAAAAGCTTAAAAATCCTAATAGGAAGCAATCCAATTGTAATCATATTATACCATTTTGTTTTGCTCTGCAGTGAAAACCAAACGACTTTGTAAACATTTTAAACACGACATAAAAATCCTTCAATCACTTACTATAATACAAACTAACACAATTATATTCTTCCTGTCTTTCCAATGTCTTTTTAATGGCATGAACTTCCAGCCATGTATCAGTCTTAGAAAATAACCAAATACACACACCAATTCAATCATCATTGTTATCTAGAAGAAATGAAACTTGCAAAAAAAACTCATATATAAACATGCAAAATATTGCTTTCTAAAGCTTGTAAAAAAAACACAGATTCAGTTCAACTAACAACAGGGTCAGACAAGTTAAATGAACATACCCAATATGGTAGTGCAACTCCATCAACAGCAGGCTCCTCAAAGAAAACCAAAGATAAATTTATCCATATGACGAGAAATAATGCTAAACGAACGCCTTTATGATTGTACCAATAATACATCCTGAAAAAAAAGCTTTTCAAGTTGCATTTAAAACAAAAAACAAAGAAGGAACTTAGGAGCATACTGGTCTCTTGAAAACTTGGTCAATAAATAAAAAATATATATTTTAAAATGTTGGGTATCTGAAATACAACATCAACTTTTAGTCCTTTAACACAGAGAAGCATTATCAGAGACAGAAAGTCAGGATCAACAATTTTTTATACCGTTAAGAAAAATATCAATCACACCTACTTCCAACATTAATACCCTATTCTACAGATATATATTATTTGCCAAATGTACCTAAAAAAATTCTCTAATTTCTTTCCTAAACAAAAGCTGAGTCATTAATGGGTGAGTTCACATAGTCCGTTATCACCGCATTCACAATATGTGACGATTCCAGGGAATTTGATAACAACCTATAATTATCGATCACTATTTAGCGATAATTCATGAAAAAAAGAACAGAATTATCGATAAATAAAATGGATTAGCGATCAGGTCATTAGCGATAAACAATGCTGAGCTATAATTATCGCTAATTTGATTTGCTTTGTCAGCAGATTATCGATAATAGTGCAATATGGCCGACGCATAAATTTTTTAGCTTATTATGCGAAAAGCAAGCTAGACAACATTCTTTTAATGTTTGTCGATTAAATAACTTGCAAAACAGCAAAAACGGTTTGCTTGATGTTTTCATAAAGTGTATTAATATTCTTTTTAGAATCGTAAATATAATTTGTTTGATCGCTGTAAAGAATAAAAAAATAATTTAGTTAGTCTCTTTTAATTTTTTTCGTTCTGCAAAATATCGTACGCTGTAAACATGCAGCGCTGTCCAGACCCCTTTTATTTTAGATTCTTCTTTTGGACGCAATGGCTGCGCTGGAACAAAACTTTATTAAATTAACTTACTACTTTATAACAAGTAAGAAACAAGTTTCTTTTTGTATAAAAGTCTACGATAATAAATTTACAGCTTTTTTAAAACTAAAACAAGTCTGAGTTACGGGAGCTAGCTGGCCTCTAACAGTTGCATTGGAATAATTTTAATTGTGATCGTTTATAATTTGCTAAACTTTCAACAAAAAGCAGGAACAAAACCTTATTGAATTAGCTAGCTACTTTATGACAAGTAAGAAACAAGCTTCTTTTTGTATAAAAGTCCACACCAGTGAATTTATAGCTTTCTTAAAACTAAAGCAAGTCTGGATCAAGGGAGCTAGCTAGCTAGCCTCAGCTGTTGCTTTGGAATAATTTTAGTTGTGATCGTTTAATTTGCCAAACTTTCAGTCTGAAAAATTATATTATATCGGCAAATAAAAAAAGAAAATCTGCTTAAATGCAAATTGATACAGCCAAATTAGGGGGTGTTTTTGTTTGTGCCACTTAAAGCCCTGTTTACACAAACCACACAACATACAAAACACTACTGGAAAGTCCTGTTTTTAACCATGTTAGATTTTTTTCACTGCTTGCATGCCAGGAGATTTCTTTATATTACACAAAATTGCAGTACCAAAAATATCATTTTAGAGACTGACACAATAAAGCTAGTGCGTGGTCATTCTGTAACTAATTTTTCCCACACCTGTTGAATTACGTAACTTTTTGTTATATTTTTTTTGGAGTACCAGTAAAATCCTGTATCGGACATTTCATTTATGGGAGATGGTGTCGTCAGAAATTTGATATTTTGATACCCAATTTTTGGGCGAAAATTTGCATTGCATATTCCTTTATATTTAGAATTATGGTGTTACAAGTTGGAGAAGAGTTTTGTGTGCTTCAGAAATCTTGATGGTTCCCATGGTCCACTCCTGAGTTATATATTTATAGTAATATATTTTAACCAAAAAATAAATTTAGCCTATTATTTTTGGTCACACGCGATAGTGAAATTTCAAAAAATTTTTCACATTTTCTTAAAATTGATAAAATATAACCTGAGAACAAGATTATTTACCAATTTCAGTTGATTTAATGCTACCACCCAAAATTAACCGTAAATAAGGTTTTCATGTTTGTCTAAAAATTTCATTATTTATTCTCATGTTTGATAATCGCAGCATTAAGATGTAAAGTTGTTTCACTGTACAGAAATAATTTTGATATGGTTTACATTATTAGTAAGTAGCACAATTTAAATGTTAGAAAATATCTTTGTTTATATATATATATATATTTTTTTTTAAATGTTAAACTGTTGTTAACTATAAATTATAATATATCATGAGGAAAGTATTTACATCCGTAGTTTTTGCATTTTACGTTACAAAATAATATGAAATGGAAATGTTTATGTATTCATTTTAGTTTTACCTTGTCATCATCATCATCATTCTCGGCTTAACGTCCGTTTTCCATGCTAGCATGGGTTGGACGGGGTATATTAATGACCCTCTTCCAATCTGATCTAGACTGTGTTAGATCTAAACTCAACTTCCTCTGTATCAAGTCTGTCCTTATAACCTCCTGCCAAGTCTTTCTCGGTCTGCCTCTGGGCTTTGCCCCAGGAACTATCAAGTCTCTACACTTTCTTACCCAATTATCCTCCTCCATTCTTTCCAAGTGCCCCAGCCAATTCAATCTTCTTATCTGGATAACATCTTTAATTCTACGGAGACTTAGCCTGCTTCTTAGCTCATCTGAACTCTTTCTGTCTCTCAGACTGGCGTTACACATCCACCTAACCATTCTCATATCATTCCTTTCTAAACGGTCAAGATCTTCCTGCTTCACTGCCCATGTCTCACTACCGTACCTTGTGTTACTAAATTATTTCTTAAATTAGAAAAACAACTGTGTTGCAATTGGCTTCATAGGTAACATCCACTCCCCATGTCCTTCTTGATTGGTCTTCCATTCTTGAAGTTAAGCAGAAAAATTCCCTGGATAAAAAACACTAAGATTTCCATTTAAAATGCTTCTCATGTAAATTGAGAACAAAACGACTTGTATGTATAATCCTCTATTTTCCCTCAAAAGACAACGAAATCAATAAAAATACAAAGACCCTCCTCTTCCCCCCAAAATTTGGACGTCCTTTTAAGGATGACTCTATGCATTATGAAAGAAAAATAGCCAATGACCCCTTCCCCAGCCTTGTTGCAAAATTTGTCTGGGATAGAAAGTGACACATTTTATTTATTTGTAACAAAGAGTACATGAAACGCGCGCCCTATTAAATTCCTTGGTTTACTGATTTTGTTACAAACTTTGTTTTGAAAAGAAAAAGTGATACAGTTTCCTAGAGCAAGAACTACATGAAAACGCGCTGTTGAAGTAAACAAAACACATAACTATCCACATGTTCGACGGCTATCCTCTTGCTTTATTCTCTAGATTATGATCCTATAAAAAATAAAATTTATCCTGACTAAAAATCAAGGTAACTAGCTAAACTTTCTTGGTCAATTTTGATTCTTCTGATTGCTTTCCTTATCTAGAAGATAATTATCTAAAAAGAAGAAAATAACACAGATCAAATATCCCCAAAGTCCCTGATTCGCTACATAGTTTTATTCTGAAATTTTTAGTATCTTTATTTCCATTTCTACTAATGTAAGGGTTGGGAGCAACTATATTATAAAAAAAAAATAAAGAATTATTTAGCTTTCAGACACGGTGTTTTTTCCCGTGCGCATGAAACTTTTCGCAGCAAGGGAACAAAACTCGGCTTCCTTAGCTCGCTAGCATTTATCTGTCATTATTATTTAAATTTATGCTAATTTAGACCTAGCAAAATAGCGATAAATAAAAAAAGAAAATCCCTTAGCGATATTTATCGATAATTTTATATTTTTAATCTAAATTATCGATAAAACTTTTTGCTTAGTGATCAGGCGCTATAAGTGATCGATAATGAAAAATTATCGCTAAATAGCTTGTTATCAAATTCCCTGGAATCGTCACATATGATAATAGAAACCTGCAGACAGAACTATACCATCATCAATTTATGCTACTATTTCTTTTATTTCTATTCACTAAAACAGATTCACAGTACAGAAATGAAATTACGATTGTGATAGTTCACAAACCTTAGTGGTTTAGGTTCCGGTATAAAGTATCCATTTCTCCCCTTGGCAGCTTCATTAATATAAGTGCTGGCCAGCAACAACACCTATAAAAAGAATTAACTCACCCACTATTTGAACTACAATTAGTGGCCCTGGGAGCGTGAATAATAGGGTTTTTCCATATTTCACTGACTTTATCAACAAACCCATCCACAAATCTATAATTATAAACATTCGTTTTGTGGCTTCCCTTTGCTAGACGATTTTGATAAAGCTATGTAGCATTCTAACCATTTTCACAGATTTACAGCCCAGATATTACATATTCTACTGTAGATAAAGTAAATATTTTAAATTACGCTTAGCCTTGTCACTGCAACAACATGTGCCGACATTGACCACCACACTTTGCATGATTTGTAAATTTCCTCATTGGTTTTATTTATACTCTAACAACTGTCACACAAGACCTTCCACACTGGAAGCAAACGCTCTGCCACAAGGCTACGTTTCGTATTTGACAAAAATATGCACAGTAAACAAGGTATATAAACTATATAAACATGTGGATTGAAGCAAAATTGCACTTTAGATTTTATGTGAACAGTCTTTTATACACACCCAAATTGAACAGCAGGGAATTACCTTGTTAAAAAAATAGAAATCTGGGTAAATACTTACATATTCCTGCCCCGCTCTGAAATCGTTGAATTTTTTAACAGATTCTTGTTCCTCTCTAGACAGTTGTTCAATTCCATTTGCATTTACATTTTCTGTGATATTGAGCAAGTCAACGTCATCGTCTTGTATAGTGAGTCGTGAAGAGGAAAAATCAATAAGTACATTGGAATTTTCTATAGTAGAAATCGCGTCCATAACTTAGATAAAGCCAGCTCCACATTATTGTTTACTATACTTATACATTTCCATCTTCTAAATAATAAACAAATATAACACAGAATTATAAGCAGTAAAAACTTGTGCTTTTCAGTATAAACTTATTAGACATTTTTCACTATTTTTCGTAATAATTTGATAATTTCTTCAAAGTAAAATCCCTTGGTTTTTAACAACAAAAATTTTTTTCTGATTACATTTCCACGGATTTTATTGTGCTAGTTTGGAATACTAATTTTAATTTCTGATATTCACTGAAAAGAAAAATTGTGCAAAATAGTCACCATACTTGGTTTTAACCCACTTGTACCATTGATCTTTCATTTTTAGTACAAAAACATTACCTAAAATAACATTTAGCTAACTGAAAAAAGAACTTTGTTAATAAAAATTCAATTTAACGACACCTGGTTGTAATGGCTTTTTAATGTGTTGGCAAAGAATAGATTTTATAACTTTCATTTTACTATTTCAAATTTTTTTTACTCCATTTTTTTACTTCTATACTGATCAGGTTATAGTTTATGTCATCCCCGTAATTCTACTTTCCTGCTGTTATTCTGAGTGCAAAAGTACAAGTTTAAGTCTCTGCTAATCATTAGTACATTTGTTTACGTGACATATAGCTTAAAGTTTACCTCTGATTAAAAAACAAGTTGATATCATTATAAACAAGCTTAAAAAATTATCTAGGAATTCATATATTTTTGGGAAAATCTTGATTTCTTCTAAGGATTTTGAATTTAGAAGTTCTGCTAATCATGATAATATCATGATCAAAGTCAGTGTGGTGTTTTATTAACAGTTTTGCAAATGCTATAGGTTACATTTTTTTGTCATTCAGTTTGATTTTTGAACACTTTACACAAATTTTAACATCAAGTTATTATAATTATGAATGATAATAACAACTACATGTTTTAGACTTCATGATGTCAAAATTATTAATTAGCATAATTAACTTTCACCACCTATACTTAAAAAATCAATAAATATTTCCTAAAAAATAAAATATTCCTAGCCAACTTTCCAAGCTTTTTGCACTGTACAAAGCTGTACAAACCAACTTGTTTCTTCACAGGAGGTAAGTTTTAACGAAATGAAGTTGACCTCATGACAGGTCGACAACTATGACAGTATAAATAAGGTCATGGTATCACACAATAAGCCAATACAATAACGTGATAACAGAAACAAGATAGGTAAAGAAATGGCTACAAAAGTTGAATGATTTATTCACATTAACAAGCATCCCAAATAATTACAATACTCAAACAAGATTGACAATTACACAATTTTGTTCGTCTGCAGGAAAGTTTCATCATTTGTTTATTATATACACCATATATCTGCATGAGTTGCTTTCCTTTAGTTACTACAGAATATACTTGAAAAAATAAAAAATATTTTATCAAAAAAAAACTAAAATGACTTGCTTCTATGTAAGAAAACATGGTTCTTTCCCGAAAGATTGCCTTACTTAGAAACAAGTGTCACTGAATTATTGATTACATGCCTGACCGACCAACATAAATATGTACTAGAGATATGGAAAGGCATCACTGTTCCGTTTGTACATGAATGATACCTAAAGATTTAAAGTATAAATATCTTCAGAATAAATTAAAACTAGAGTACTCAGAATAAATTTAATGTAGATGCTGTGACAGATTATAAAGTTCTAACAGTAGAAAGCTTCGTAAAATGGTTCTTAAATTTGTGTTCACAGAAAAAACATCTAGTTAACATATACCATTGTAAAATATAATTTAACTCTTAAAAATTTTATTATAGCAACAGTAAAAACAAGTTTTTTCTAAGAAAAGTCCTTCCATATCCCATATTTCTTTGTAGTGTAAAAATACTATAACAGTAGCAACAGATAAAAGAGACTAAGTTAACCGAATGGTTTGAGGGTAATTTTAATGCAAAATTTGTTAAGCTAACTAGCAAAAGTTTTTTTTTCATATTTTGTTTGTTCGTTTAATTTGCATCAAATATTTAACATGATAACAAGAAGTGTAAAGACAACAAGTTGATAAATATGTAGATAATATGTGAAATTTATGGTTAAAAAATAATTTATTGTCCACAACCAAAAGTGGATTTACTACTATGATCCTTCCAAGCCACATTCCATTATGAATTTAGAAAAACAAGTATATAGGCAGAAATTATCTGAGAATGTCAGAAGCATCATTGATGTTTGGTTATTTGGTACGCAGCAAGTTAAAGCTGGCTATCCTCAACACTGGAAGATTCAAGCGGTAATATGACAACTTTTTCATCATGCCTTTCCTTTGTCACATCTTGTGAATGCTCAACATGTACTGTGCCGCTTTCTTTTCTTGATATTTCAATTGTAACATCTGTATGTGATACTTCCTCATTATTGTCTCTTTCAGAATCTGTTTTCAATTTATCATTTTCGGTTGGATTAATCTTCAAGTTAACTTTCTCTCCGGGTTCGACTATCGTAACTACTTTGCCCTTGCTTTTCTCCTTGTTGTCTGGAATTGAATTTAAGTCATATATTAAAACCTCAAATGAAAAACATTTCTTTTAGCTAAATAATTTTTTATGAAAAAATTTTGATGTTATTATTTGTTATTGAAGGTTTATCATTTCTTGAATACAATAGCTAAACTATGTTCAAGAAATAATAAAGCTTAAATAATAATATGAACACTTAGCAGACAAAACAAAATAATATCGCCAATGCTATTAGTTGTGTTTACAAAAAAGTTTTCCTACACAAAATATCACTTTAGTTACACCCTTATTTCTTGGACAATCAAAGTAACATAAAAACATTTACGTTACCTTCTTCAGTTGTATTTTCACTGTTGTAACTTGAAACTGCTCCTTCAGCTAATAAACAATATATTAAACCAGATAATTTTTACTTCTTTCAAAATCTCCCATGCAAAAAATTAGGAATTCTATCATTACACCTATATAGTTTAGTTAAGACACCATGTAATTAAAAGCTAGAAACCTTTTGGTGTGATTTGCATAGAAGGTGGTACTTTGACTGATCTTCGTTTTGATTGTCCTCGTTGAACTAAAAAAGTTTAAAAAATAATTCCAATATCAATCAGAACCATATGCAGACAGATTCAGAATGTAATTCAAAACATTGGAAGTTTAAAGAATATTTTATCAACCAACGAAACCTTACCTGCAACACGGGTAAACACAGTGTCTTTAATAAAATCTAAAAACCGCTTTGCATAATATGATGGTTTGTGAACAGATACAGTATCCTGAAAACATTTAGTAATATCTGATATTAGAATGACGCCGTATGAAAATGGACACATAATCTTTTATTAGGATGAAATTATAAGAAACACACAGGCATTTGCAACTGCCTGCCTTATGCTGAAATGAATTAGAAATAGATGCTAACCCTACCCCATCTGTTAGAAGAGATTTCCAACTATGCTCCATCTTCTTAGCAAGTCTATGAATGTCAGAACAATTCAGTTTAATAGTCAATAAACCCAGTGGAAAATCCACTTGTGCAGAATAAAAATGAAAAAGAAGCGTCATTTGAATTTTGATGACGTCAGCAAACCATCCAAAAAAAAATTTAGAACCTTGTTTTCACGTTACCTCATTGTGTAGAGCTTAAAATGCTGATCAAGAAAATGTATATGATCATGTGCTTTTGATGTGCGGTTAATGAGATATAAGGGTTTAAAAATTTTGCTGACGTCAGAAATGGCCCGTCAAAACCCAAAAAGATATTTTTAGAAATTTGTCCTTCATCTTATAGATCTGAAAACGCTGATCAAGAAAATGTATAGGATCATATACTTTTGACAAACTGTTGCAGAGATATTAAAGTTTGAAGGTTTTTGATGACGTCATCAACCCATCCATTCCGAAACGGATTTGGGAACCCAGGTTTGGGAAAATTTCCCAAATTGGTCCTAGGTGGTCCCTAGTTACCCACGCGGTGAAAAATTGACGTCACCACCTCGTTTCCAAGTTATTTGACCTCAAAGTTTTAGGTGCACTGTAATGGCTTCATTAAGTTAAATTAAGACATTGACGTTACATTAATGTTAGCGAAAAGGAAAACATAAAAGTTAAAAAAAAAATGCTGCAAAGGTGACACCAAATAGTGGATAACAACAAAGTATTGCTTCCCTTTTTTTAAAAAAATGCTCTTTCCATGATTTTTTAAGTAGATAAAATACAACTACTAAATAAATAAAAGAAATGTGAATAACTGACACCATGCTTGACTGGAACACTAACCTATAACTCTGTAGAATGTCAATAATACCCATAAACAAAATAAGTCGCTCTCCTTTATCGTTCTTCGCTAAAACACCACCATGTCTAAAAGAAAAACAATATTTCTTACTGTCTTACTGGGAAATAATAATTTAACTTCCAGTAGAGAACAGTGCTTACGGTCGTCCATCATCTTCCTCCGCATCTTTGCTTATTTGAATAGCTTCTAATGCAGCAACAAATTCGTTTCTTCTAGCCTCTCGTTCTAAATGAGCGAAGTAAGATTGCATTAGCAGCAGAAGTAACATAATAATGCCATGCCATATTAGCCGCACTTAGTAAAATTGTAACTAATTAAAAAAAATACCTGGATTGGAGTTAGTTCCACTTAATGAAGGACTGACCATATTCTAAAGAAAACGCTAAATGCATTACAAAACCTTCAGAACAAACCCATTATCTTAATTCTTGTTTCCTAATGGTAGCAAAGTTAGCCTTTACAAATTATGACTTCCACACCTATATTCCACAAACTTATTATTTATTTATTTACTTATTTATTTATTATACCAGAGACACAAAACATTTATTTTTGAGAAGCTAAAATGGAATAAAGCACAAGACAAAAATAATGAAAAAGGATGGTATCAATTTGTGGAATACATTAAAATATTGACCTCTTGTTTTTCTCTTTCAGATTCGTCAATGTTGTGTATGCCAAGCAAAAAGCTATAATCCATTATATTGAAACTTTCTAAAACCTAATATAAAAAAAAGAGATAAAAAAAACATAATTTCATGTCATTCGTTTTCCCAAACTACTAAGCAATACTCAAGATACTGATTTATTTTAAAATTTAAAGTTTTATGACAAAATAAACAAGGGCTTGTAAAATTCAAAATTCAGCACATTAAAATCTCATTATCAAAACGTGTATGCTGAATACAATAACCAATAATTAATAGGAGTCAATTTTTATGAATTTCTTATAATAACCAACTTTCTGTATGTGAGCAAAACATGATACTTGTGAGCAGCAGCAGACGAATTCTTGCGGATTTTTGCACAGGTGAATGATTAGTCTTACAAAGTTGAAGGTTTTCGCAAACGCATAAGCTATGCCAAAACACATACCACATGGAAACTAAACATATCTAATGGTTGAAAACCAAATGAGGATGAATAAAACATAAATAGCATAATTAAACTCGTACCCTAACGTCCCGACTAATAGTTTTAATGACTGCATCATAAGTTTCAGAATCCAGCAAAATACCAGTAGGAAACATATTAATGAAATCTAAATCTTTGTACGTAGGACTCTTCTTTGATCGCTCAGATTTATTCGCTTTTCGTTTATATGTTGATCCCTAAAACAAGCATATAGTATAGTTTAAAATATCAATCAAAACTTACAGTTAGCATAGAAATTAACCACAAAGCATTTGAACAAATCTACCTTTAAATCAAATTTCATATGACATTTATATTTAGAAGGTAACAAATTGTTCATGACAGTCAATCGAATGTTTGATGTACCAGCCTAAAAAACAATCATTTTAAAACAGTATTAAAATTTAAAAACTGTTAGTGGATTTTTATTTTTGTTGCATGCTTTGTTTCTACTCAGGTTCTTGTGGCTAAAAATTGGCTAATTATTTTCTAATTAGTCTATAAACCAATGGAAAAATCCACTTAGGCAGGTATGAATTTTGATGACATCAGCAACGACGTTGATACACTGATACACCAAAAAATAATTATGGGATCATGTGTTTTGAACCAAAGGTTGAAGAGATATAAGGGTTAAATGTTTTTTGATGGAGTCATCAACTCATCAGTCCAAAAACGGGTGGGTTTACCCAGCTTTAGAAAATTGGTCCATTTAGGTCTCAGGTGGTTCATTTTGGTTCTAGGTGGTACATTTTGGTCCCAGGTGATTCCTAGTTACCCAAGCAGGATATGATGTCAGTTATTTGCAGCCCTTTCCAAGTTATTTGGCCTCAAACTTAAAAGTTCACTGCAATGGCTTCACTAACTTTAATAATGTTACCAATGTCAATCTTTGTAATGAAGTCGAAACTTTGTAAATAACAGAACAGTTTAATAGGTGATGTTTTATAGGGTTGTTAAAGAAAATTGTAAAAAATAATAAGAAAGTAACCTTTTATTATATTAGATTCGCTGTGTTCAATCAAATATAACCCTACTATTTTCTAATTTCTGAGACAGGGAGGACTGATAGTGTGTCAGAAACGGGCAAGACTAATAGTAATAGTGTGTTATGGTCATGTTGTGTGTCATCTTAGTTTTAAGAACAGTGTACTATTGAAAGGTGTCACAATAAATACATATATATCTTTTACGAACCAAAATACAAACACTGATTGCAGCCAGTGACTAACTCTCCCAGTTTACCCTTCTGTTTACATACCGACGTAAGCATTAACATTAAAACAACATATTACTACTTGTCTTAGAAAAACGATTATACACAACATTTACGGTTTGAGAACTTATAGCCATGTGAGCACTTTCATGACTTGCATGCCATTTGAAAACCACATGGACTTGCCTTGGTTTTCTTATTTTGACCAGGAAGCAAAAGACAATATAGGCACACAAAACTCAACATTTGTTACCTGATAACAATATAAGCCAAAAAACTTTGGTAAAAGAGTACGTGGATTTTGATGCAAATTCTGAAACAAAAAAGGAACAAAATTTTTAGCCTGTAATGTTCGTTTTTAATACACACTTAAATCTTGAAATGATCCAAGATCACCATTGATTAGCATCATTACAAAATAACTGTTAAAACTGGTCATTGTTTTAATCCTGTAAGGACTGATCTTAATAACGAATAAACCTTAATAGCAAAAAGAGAGCATCAAGAAAAAAACTTACCATATAATAACCAGGCAGTAGTTGCTGCAAAAATGTAGCTTCTTTGTGTTGAACAGTTTTAACAATAAACATGTCATCATTTGAAACAAAAAACAGCGATCCACTCGCACCAGGGTTGGAGATTTCCTTAATAGGTTCGTTTGCGAGAGATATCTATAAACAGATATAAAATAAAATGATAAATTCGATTCTAAAACTATAGTTCTTGCTCACTTAATGTATCGCAAAACTAATTTTTTTATGGAATAAATTATTATTGTACCTTATATTGTACTTTATCAAAATAAATACTTACAAGAAAATCACTAGGCTGTATTTTGAAAATATCTCGAAAAAATCTAAAAGACAAAATGGTTGTTTTTAAAGCTTGTTTTTTTAAGTGTCAGTAAAACAGAATAGAAATGGCTGTAAGAAATGCAGAAAATGACCTTGCCAAGAGATAAGGTATCATTACAAAAAATTAAGTAAAGTACACACCGAAATGCTACAGGTGCATATGACTTAAATCTGAAGTCTGTATATTTATGTGATGGAGTTTCTTTTGAACCAGAACTAAAGATAAATATAACATTAATGTTCATTCCAGAGGCGTTGTTTTCATTTGAAGTCCACATATTTCGATTTACCACAAAACAATGTCATTTATGCATGATGCAAAGCAGAGAGCATAAATAACACTAAAGGGTGGTGAATTATAACTATTATTACTAATATCAAACAATGTTAAATTAAACTAATATCCTCTAACTTTATTGAAATCTTTTTAAATATACGTCTATATTATAATACCCGTAATCTGCCTTTTTGTGCGTGAAAAGGTTGTGCTAAGGAAAAAACATGAAATGGCATTGCGATATTTTTTTATCCACTTTGTTGCAATGGGTGAATTCCCATGGAATTTAGAGGTCAGGTGAACAAGTGGATTTTTCCACAGGCCAGCGTCTAATATTAATTAATAATTATTACCTTGGAAACCATACTTTTTCAACATAGTAAAAATCTACCATTAGTACATCTCTTTCTGGTTTTGCACTTAGGCGACCAACCTAAATTTAAAAAAAAGGAGTAAACTTCGCAAGACAACGGAGAGTTTAAATATTATTTTAACACAAAGGCAATGTTCTTGTCGACTGAAGACAAAACCAATGCCTTGGAATATATATATGGAATAAGAAATTACTTTTTGTAACCTTCCTTTCTCAAGTTACATTGCAGATAAACAAAAATGTGTAGATATAAAGAAAACAACAGAATTTGCTTGGATTTAAAGTTGTTTTGCCCTTGCGGCAGCATGAAACTATAACTACAGACATATATTCTGTTGTCTTCTTTAGAAAAATATATTTTAGTAAATTCTTACTGAAAAGCCAATACCAAGCTGGGTTGCAGCCATAATAGCTTGACTTGGTGTCTAAATGAAACATTACATTCCTTAGATTTCTTAACACAAAGGTTGTACAATACAAAAAAGGAACTTCAACATTAGCTTTAATATTATTTATCCATTAGTTTTCCAACAGCCCATTCGATATGTACAACTACATAGACACTGCTTTTAATGTTAAAAAATATATAAAAAGGGCTGAAAAACCAGCAAATATTTTTCATTTGAATTATTGTTACTTCACAATCACAGTTAGGCAAACCTTTTTATAAACTTTCTGTCCATCTTCTTTTACTCGGAGGTGACCTTGTTTTAAAACTGACTTTGTTTTCAATGATGTGTCTCTTTGGACCTGACCTCCAGTTGTCTAGAAATACGTAAATATATCCATAAACCAATACATAGAAACTAAAATAAATGTTTGGAAATGAAAAAATGCAATACAACTTCTCTTTATTGTATTTCTAATATAGCTGATGAATACTAAAAACAATAATAAAAAATGGGTTGTGATTATTTGTTGTAGCAGACCTATTTTGCAGTTTCTGACCTTTTTCGGGATATGCAATCAAACATTTTAATATAATGATATTCATTGAAAATTCAAAACACAAAAAAATACGTTTAATGAAGCAATTAAAATTGTAAAAAGAACATAACTAAATATTGTTAAAAATTGCTTAAGTTTTTATGATTTTTGCTTTCACAAATTAATATTAATTACAAACTAATGATACAAACAGGTGGTGGTCTTGTATCCCTGGCTGGGTAAAATCAAAGACAATAAAATTTTGACAATGTCAGCAATGACCTGCCTATTTACAAAATCCATAAAAAAAATTCCCATTACATACTTCTCCTTCTGGCTGTGATGGCGCAACTCCATCTGGATCAGTTTTTGAGTCAACTACAAGAAAATAAAAAACACTAATTACCCACTATTTCTTAAAACATACAAATATCTACAATGAATTAAAAAAATCAGGATCTTGAAAAGTTTAGAAAAATAGTACTCAGCCTTTGAAATTCAGGTTTGACATTTAGTACAACTTAAAAACAGATCTTTATGTGGCGTTAACCCAACATCTTCTAACACCAATGTTCTCTATAAGCTGTTTGCAGGAATAGTACTTTATACATTTTTATTCTTCTTTGTCAGTTTTAGACAATTATTTTATTTTTGCAACAAAGATTAAACGTTTGAAACATCGCTGTATTGACTATTTCAACTTATACAAACTCAAATAAAATAGCACACATGTACCTGATATCTTTTTTTCATCTGGTTGTGAAGTTACAGCCAACTCTACTGCACCATTTTCAGTAGAGGTAGACATAGTTTAATTGGATTTAGTTTGATTATTCAACTTGAAAACAAAAACATAAAACAGGTAAAATTATGTTACAAATCCAAATCAAACTATATCAGGGTTCAAATTAGAAATTAGAAATTAGAAATAAAGTTGATTCACAAAAATTTGCTGACTGTAGAGAAGAAAACCTCTCAACAGCTGAGGCCTGTGAGCATTGTAGGCCACTTGTCATTGATCCCTTATCAGGGTTGCACTCTTTTTGTAAAGCCATTTTTAAGGAGATTTTCAAGGTAATGAGTAAAGAATAAATTTTTGCTGTACCCATGTTAGCATTTTATTTTACCAATATAGTTTTGTAAAATAAACTTAAGGAGATTTGAGGAGAAAATTGTTAAAAAATCTAATTTTAAAGGAGCATTTGACCGTTCTTGACCGTTTAGAAAGGAATGATATGAGAATGATTAGGTGAATGTGTAACGCCAGTCTGAGAGACAGAAAGAGTTAAGATGAGTTAAGAAGCAGGCTAGATATCCTAAGCATTAAAGATGTTATCCATATATCAAGATTGAGTTGGTTGGGACACTTTAAAAGAATGGAGGAGGATAATTTGGTATATAAGAAAGTGTAGAGACTTCATAGTTCCTTGCGTAAAGTCCAGAGGTAGACCGAGAGAGACTTGGCATGTGGTAATAAGGACAGACTTGATGTAGAGGGATTTGAGTTTAGATCTAACAGTCTAGATCAGATTGGAAAAGAGTTATTAATATACCCCGTCCAACCAATGCTAGCATGGAAAATGGCCGTTAAGCCAAAATGATGATGATGATGATTTGAAAAGTTTTGAGGATGCTTTTTAAAATTGAAGAGAATTGGGAATCACAATTCTAACATTTTCTTTGTAGAATGATTGGTAAAAGACATACACTACTAATACGCAACCTAAGGATGGGAATTGAAGATAAATCTGTATCAGTCTGGCTGGCTAGTAGCTAGATATTGCAAAACTTTGTAGCTATAGCAATTTATTTCTTAAAATCCGTGAACATATTTACCTAGCTGTCAGAAATCAGGAGAATGCTGGGAACAAGTTTGGCCAATTTGTGTTTGGTCTTGCGCTTCCTAAAATATGTGTGTGGGAACATTGTCAGCCCCTGTCCTTCATGCTAGCATTCTTATACTTGGCTGGTGTATTACACTGAGACTCAATGGGTGAAAAGGGTGGAAAACTATTTTTAACCATGTTGCAAGGTAGTCTGACTATCTTGTCTAAAAGAATACAAGTTAAATCTCGGGACATGGGAAAAGTTAGGTGCTCTATCAGGTGTTCTTATAAAATAATTATATGATATTAATTCTCCTTTAATAAAGTGATTCTTACATAGTTGTTTCATTAATGGAGTTTAATTTAAACTGTTAAAAATGACATTTTAAATATAGTTAAAAAAAGGCTAAATATCTAAAGGAACCAATCGAGAACACAAGAAAATGAATATTTCAAACTATTTGAATTTCACCAACTTAATTCTTTCTTATGCTTGAGCATTAAATATTGTTGAAACTTCTGAAATTGAGACTTATAATATAAGTTAAAAATTCTGGAATTGATTCCTATAAAAAAGTTAGTAGCAACTGTCTGCGGCTCGTGAATATCCTTGATTCATAAATCCTCTTTAGGAAGCCCAGCCCTTAAAATGTGGTAGATGAATAGGGAGTAATTTTTTAACATTTTTCAACGGATGCGACAGTTTTGATGTTGCGCTGATGCCATTCTTATAGCTAGAAAATATCAAAACAAACTGTGGTTAAAGAAGTCCAATAACTCAATTTTTAAAAAAAGAGAATATGTAGCTAGCTAGCTAGCTAGCTATAATTAAAAATTATTTTTACTGCCTTTTGGATGCTGCGCTCTAAAAAAATCTGTATATATAAATTTCAATAATATCATTGCCCACAATAGCTATGGTCCTGATTTTGCACCTATGTATGTATGCAATAACATGTGTGTAGCTAGCTACAAAAATGCACAAAGTTTTGTAAAGTAATAAAGTTTTGTAGCTAGCTAGCTAGCTACACATTGACAAGTCATCTATACAGCTATATACCTCCTAGCAAGATATTTATAGTTCATATTTTGGAACAAAGTATTCAAAACAAGTTTAGACAGATTATCTTTCCATGAACTACTACTAGTTATATTTACAAGGTGGAAAAAGGACCATTGCTGTAGCTAATTTTTCACCATATGATATATCTCACTACCCCTCCCTTTTAACAAACATTTTTTTTTAAAAAGTCTAACATAAAGCTGTAAGGATGCTTAAAGATGCTCATAATCGTTAAATAAGTGACACAAAATAGTTTAAGGTTCGCCTAGGAAAGTACAACAACAACAATTTCCTCAGATGTGATCCGGAAATGGTAGACAGAAGTAGCCATCCTGAAATAACCACCTTTGGGATACAGGCTATGATATTTAGATTTTCATCATCAAAACATTGATTTTTTTGAAGACCTTGGGAGGACTTTCTCCGTCGCTGTGGTTAAATTAATAGGCGGGGAGGAGGCGGGGGCGCGGGCGCGGCCAAGTGATATATTATATAGTACGTGTTTTTGTGCCAAGCCGCACTTATCTCGGTAGGACACATGAAAAGTGAAAGATTAAAAAGACTACGGAAAAATGATGTTTCTTGCTATCGTTCTTTATGCAGAGCACCGTCAACTTCATCGTCTGTCGCTTTTCTACGACATGCCTCGTTTGGTGTTCACCCACCTTGTCTCCAGGACTTCCAGAGTCCTTTACATTGTTTTCCACATCTTCCAGATAAGGTATGACGTTGGGTTGACCCCTTGGACTGCATATTTGGCGCGCAGAATATTAACATTTCTGTTTAAAACTGCGAACCAATTAAATTATTTATAAAAAACAACTTCTTTTAAAATAATTTTAAATATTGTTTATCCCACCCTTTCAATAATTTCTCACCTTTCTTTCTCAGCCTGTCTGAAAACATGTCGAAATGAAAAGACACAGGGGAAAGCTGATAATTTCATTGTAAGAATTTTAAACCCGTCAAAATAACTTGGTTGAATGTTTGTTTCCATAGTTTTGTTGTTGAAAAAGTACATTTATAATACGGAATGCACGTGGGGGGTCGAAATTATAAATTAATAGCAGTTATCAATCTCGTTCTAAACATCCCTTGCCTTTTTTACATTGGCAAGAAGGAGGGATCCTGGGAACGAGATTGAGCAGAACGGAAGTTTTATAGTCGTAAATTTCAAACAAAGTCATTTTCCTGTCCACCCTTTGAAAAAGTTTGTCTTTTGACTGCGACCGGGTTTGAGAAAAAGAAAATAATGATATTAAACCTAAAATTCAACATACAAAGCATAACTCTGACGAACCCGATCAACTTTCGTCACCAGGACTCTTTTTCTATTTTTCTGACAATCCCGACCAGCTCTCTCGTTGTCCCGATATCAAAAAGAGAAAAAAACTCCTCGATCCCAGGGCTTTTTTTCTCTTTTTGATATAAAGTGACAGCGAGAAAGAAATTGTCCCTTTATCAAAAAGAGAAAAAAAAGGCTTGGGATCGAGGTTGAAGTTGAAAATGATCAACCGCTTATAATGTAAATATGCGTGAAAACTAAAAGCTGATGATTCACATCCACAGTAATTACAAAAATATATGTTCCATAAAACATGTTCCATATAGGTAAACACTATGTTCCATACACTACCCTCCTTTTGCTTCCTTGGAAACTCTCTTTTTTAAAAAGAAGTGTGCTTTAAACTATCTGGGCATTGCAGCTGAATATTTTTAAAAAACTCTCGATGAGCTACTGTAAACAATAAAAAAGTGTCAGAGAAGGGGTATAGTTATATTTTCGTAGAAGCCCAAACAAGACGCACAGGGGTCTTGTGGCATATAAGTCGTTATCAAATTCATTAAAAAATCAAAATGCCCTGGGAACGAGGTTGATTTCGCAGTGAAATTAACCATAACCGGGTTATTGCTTCACTCTCTAGCGGGTCGTTAAATTCTGTTTCTGCGGAAATAACTTTGCATGGACTAGATAGCGATTAATGCCACCTAACTCTAAATCTAAAATAATGACTTCTTAGAGTATCTAATACTTAATCCTGTTCATACTCGGCTTATTGAGTATCAAATATACTGTGAAGGAGCGGGGTGGCGGGATGAGTTTAACCACCTCAAACAACAATGGCTTAAGCTCTGTGGATAAAATTTGGTTCTGTCATAAAAATTCATTGCTATGATTATCACTTTTCTTGGAATACGTGTTTTTAGGATCGACCATATATGAGTCAATAAAGTTTGTTTGTGGTTCCACGTTAGTTCGCTAAATAGTTTCTACGTAATCACCCTTCATATTATTACTTTTGAGAAAATACAGATGACTAATAATAGCAATGCTAAAAAATTCGGATTATTTTTTTCAGAGTAAAACAATTGGATTTCAAAAAAATGTTTAATAAAAAGTTCTCAAAGAGAAAAAATGTGGAAAGTTTTATTCCTAGTAGATCAGTATTTTTAAGAGTTGTAACCCAGCCCTCACTCTTCCTCTCCCTCTCCCTCTTCCTCTCACTCTTCCTCTCCCTCTCCCTCTCCCAAGTGTACCAGGGTTAGGATAAAAATATATACCGTAAGAAAATTTCATCTTATCGGAAGAGCAATTATTATAAAGTCATATGCTTTTCCAGCATTGGACTGTTGCTCTTCTCCAGTCAGCATACCGAGTTATTATTATTATTATTATTATCAAATATTACCGCGGCATATCCGATGTTCAAACCACTGTTTCCAAATCGAGCTCTATAACCAAAAAAATACTATTTTAGCAGTGATACCAAAAGAACGTAAGATTTCCATCAACTTCCTTCGGTGTCTTACAGAGTCTCATACCGCGCAGGTCTGGGCACTAGCAAATCGCTTCCAGTGACAAATTTTCGGCTTGTAACTTCCTCCTTTATCAGCACTGTGATATTTTTAAGACAACAATGAAAACTTGCGATGTAACTGAATACAAAACTAGGTTTGTTTCTCTTTTGACTGCTACCTTTTCGTTTCGCTAACATTAAGACTACAAGATATGGGTGTAGCTACAGCTTGAAGCATGTTAAAGCCTTGTCTCTTCTTGATAATATCCACTCTTATATCAGTACTGAGTATCCTTCCTTCAAATTATTGCAAGATCAATATATCGCACCAGCTTAAAAAGTACCTGCGCGGTATGAAACTCCGTAATTGAGTTGAACATTTTTTAAAAATTAATAAATGTCATTCGCGTCCCCAGAGCTCTTTGAGATTAAAGCCTCGAGGTTTATAATGACTAGATGCAAGAATAGCTGGATGCCTTTTGGCTTAGACCCCTTTTCGATGAGTTGTCTTATTGTTATTTTCTGACCTAAAGATAAAAAATTGTTGCAGACAAAAAATATTACGACATAAATTATTGCGATTTAAATACGTACTATATATTTCGCGACATATATTCTTATTTTTGGACAGATAATTTTGCGATTTTTAATTTTTATCTACATTTGCAGACGATTTATGCCCTTAAGGTAGATGATATCTATGTGCTCCAATGGTGGTCTAAATCCGTTGTTTCTCAGATTCCATGTAAGGAATCACCCTTAGCAGCTATCTATACACCTAAGGGTGATTCAACTCAAATTAGCCTAAACAACGGTCTCATAATTACAAGAAAAAGCTCCCAATTGCCAGACCACACACCATACACTTTTCGCCTCTATAATAATAAAAACCTGCATTTTGTCTGTGTGTGCGGGAGAAAAAGGTCATACTACGGGCACACGAAAAGCATGTGCGACATATTTTTATTGACCTTGTCTATTAATCTTTATTAATTTTAAAAGTAAATATTACAATGATATTTGAAGAGGACATGCGATAAAAAGAAGAAAAAAATAATTTTTATGTAATTTCTATCATTTTTAGCGATATGAGCAACTCAGTGTAGACAGATATTAATTTTAGCTTTTTTACACGCAATTCCTGTCGTTTTTACTAGTTTAAGATCGAAATCATTTCACGCTTTACACATTTGTCTGCGAGTCTGTGGTGGGATTTTTATAAGGTGTTTAATACATCTTCGTTCCCAGGGCGTTTTGCTTTACAATAAACTTGATGGCCACAAATAACAGCCCTAAGCAAAAAAACTCTAAAAACGAGAATACGCTATAGACTTTGTAAAGGCTGTTTGCCATTCTTAAGCTTGTGTTTTGATATTACAATTTTTTCTTTTAGTTCTTTATTTCTAGTACTTACATCTTTTCTTCTAGACCTGTGGGGAAGAAGTCAAATATATTGAAAAGAGGAACGCATAGTATTCTTTTTGTAAATCATTTTTTTTTTAAACTACGCACCCTGTCAGTATTTTTAACCGGGGCACCAATCTTACTTCAACTGTAGTGGCTTTATTCGCTTTTCCGACAGGTAACTGATACAACCTCGTCCCCAGGGATATTTTTCTATTTCTGAAAATCTCTAAGAGCGTGATAGTTTTTGTGGTAGAGAATTTGCTATCAATGCAGAAAAGGTTTCGGATTCAATTCTCAGCAGTGTCTTCACAAGAAATTATAAAAATGCAACAAACGATCTTTTCTGATTAGGCTTAAACCAGCCTCGATCTCAGATCCCGTTAGTCTCTTTTGAAATGAATCATCGCCTTAATTCTTTCTTGTATAGTTCGTGTAAAAGCACCCTTTCTCTCCAGTGTGAGTATTTGGAACTTCATTCCAAGTCTGAGTCTAAATTTCTACGCAAGTAAATAAATTAAATAGCGTATTAGTGAGAAACGTGTCAACGATGCACATCCTCGTTACCAGGTTCTCTTGGCACTAGAACTGTAAACAGAAAGCGGCCAGTGAGAGTTCGTCAGTAAAGCATTCTCGTCTCCAGAGCTCTTTGAGATAAACCTCAAAAGTATTTTCGAGGTAAATTGCAAAAAACTTTCGGAACAAGAATGAAAGCAAAGGCAAAATGCCCTAGGAACGAAATTAAATAATGTGTGGTGTATTTCGTTGGCACATCATTTCAAAATTAACTGCAGAGGAGCGATTATCGGAATGTCATCATGATAGTTTTTAATGCTGTAACAGCCAGCTGTTTGACGTCAAAAGCTGATGTAATAACAATTAGTTCTTTTCCGCGCGTGGATTAAACTTTATTTTGTGACACGCTAAATAGTATGAGTTTGTGTTTTCTTTTCTAAAACCTTTTGGTAATCTTATTTCATTTTTTAGATATTTTCCTACTGTTTATGGAATGCAACAGTGATATTATTACACTTTTCGCGAGCTAAAAATAATACCCCTTGTTTATCGCGTTTATATTGCATGGAGTAACTTTCTTTGAAATATCTGCATAAAATAGAGAATTTTGTGCACTGTAACTGGGCAGGATGATGTAATGACGTCTAAATTGTTTTGAGGATGGAAACAAGAGCCAAAAAGTAACATCACGTTTCCGGAGTGTATTTAAATATTTGAGGATCTGCGACGGAGCGCGTGCTTACGTTCTCGACTATCCCGAGCACTTAATCCAATATTCGACTAAGCGAAGCATAACAACATTTTGGCATGGCGGGATTGTACGTAAATCACGAAGTTATTGCATCCCGCGAACTAAAAATTGGAATATTAACAGGCATGTAACTAGATTTTAATTTTTTGATGCACTTTGAAAGTGTGTGTTTTAATCTTTTAATTTATTTTTCTCTTGTACTGCTTTAAACCAAATCTTAAGCTGTCCAAGCTAACCAAAACAGAAGACAGACAAAACAAACAAATCCGGATCCAAAGTTCAAATTAGTGACCCTTCTTTTTTAAGAAAAAGTCCTAACTTTTATTAATATTTCTGTTCTTTTAGTCAGTGATCGTTGTTCTGCAGGAACTCAAGAGGACAAGAGTGGGCCAAATTTAAAGGCCCTCGTTCAAACCAGTCTACACAGGTTTGTTAAATTGAAATATTTTGATATATGGCTTAGTCAAGATGTGTACCTACGTTGATAAATCCCGCTAGACATTAGAATAACTTCTTCTTTTCAGCTGATTTTGTGAATTAATGGAATAACTTTGTTAACTCATTCTTTGTTCTTTAAATATACATCTGGGGCCCCTCCTGATGCCATATTAAGAGGTTAGAAAAAGTATGGTAACAGGAGAAAATGTTAAGTCATCAGAAAATTGTGCATAGTTGCAGAAAAAACGGTACGAAGTATGGGAAATCGGCTAATTACCCTAAATTGAATTCTCTAGACAACAATATTCAAAAGGCACTCATATTGATTTTTCAGGATTTTTTTAATTTTCAAGAACAAGTTTTATTTCAGCATTGTAATTTTTTTATTTGATTGGATTTCTTCAATTGTGACAGTCTGCTAAATATTTTGCCCTTTACTGTATACATGTGCATTATCCATTGTTCTTAAAGCAAAAAAAAAAGATGTATTTTAAATCATCAATTGCTTTTAACTTTTTTAAAATACTTTTTCAATTAAATATTTGAATCCCTTCCACATGTCAAGTACATAAGAAATTGAACAAGATCATATATGTGTGTCGTGTTCATCAACATTTCTTTTATATAACATCAAATCATTTTATAACTTCACGTTCTTGTGGATGAAAATTATCAGAAGTTTTGTTTTGTATATATCTAAGGAGACTGTTTACAGTCACGAAACTGATATACATGGGAACATTTGTTGAGATATTGCAAAAAGTAGGAACAATCCAAAAAGGATTTGGCAAAAAAAACATGTATTTATGTCTTCTCCTTATCAAGCTATTTACTTGTGCTGTCATTCAAGACATTTTTCCCACACATTTTTACGGCAGCTAGAAATTATTCATCTTTTATATTTTTTCTACAATGCTTTAAGCAGTTAAAAAAACTGAACAAAGTGCAAAGATATTATCATCTATATTATAATACCTGTATACGTCTGTCTGTCTGTCTGTCTGTCACGCAAAATGGTAGCTTAGCTGCGCAAGTAGCGAGACACATGCAATGCGGTATAAGAAGGACGGGCGAACCCGTGGATTTTTCCACGGGCTAACGACTAGTATTTTCATATTTCTTAATGGTACTAATTTCTGTCCACTCCCCTTTAACAGCTAGATTTTAATAAGAGTATGGAAATCCATATTTAAAGGATATATATATTCAAGTCATTTTTATGTTTTATTTATTTACACATGTGCCAATTTTTTTGTTTGATTTTTTTCCACTGTTACTCTTTGCAGAAATCTCAAATAACATTTTGTAATTCGAATATATATGTGTTTAAGTGTCAGACACGACACATGTTTCATGCTTGCATACTTGTTTTGCACGCACAGGTAAAATTGATTGAGATGTATCTCAGATCACTTCCAAAAATAAAGGAGGCTTTTGTAACATTTTTAATTTCTGTCTTTAAAATAGGCTGGAAGTGACAATTTTTGACTTACCAAACTTTGGTTGGGGTTAAACTTAGCACTTTGTATTTGAAACCTTGTATGAAAACTGAGCATTATGTATATGATACAAGCATGTTATTGTAGAAATTGTATATATATAACAATACATATAATACACAGTGCTGCATCTGGAAATGTTTTAGTACTGTTTTTACCATTATCAAAGTGTCTAAAGAACATCTCCCTTAAATAAATCAAAACTAATTGATTTATTTATGTCCTTATTACATCCTTTACCCCACAAAACTCTGGATGAAGTATTATACCTAAAAATCGTGGTTTCATATTAAACTGACCTACTAATTATTAAATATGTTTTTGTTTAAAGTGGATATGGGTATAATGTCAATAACATCATGTTAAGCAATGTTACATGACATACATTGAGTATTTTTAGTAAAAATTCTTTTAGTTAGTTAGTAGTGAGTAATCTAGAAACCTATAGTACAACCAGGTCAGGAAATACTTCTGAAATTTTGATAGCACGGTCAATGCCCATTTTGATAGCAACACACTTTTTCATTTATGTAGGTTTATATTTTTAGGAGTGGAGTTGTAAAAGTTATAACTGGATGTGTTCCGGATGAACTGCTTATCATCAAAGTAAGGAGTTTATCTTCCAGTTAAATTACTATAAATCGCCCTACTTTAAAAAATATTTAAAGTCATATAAGATAAAATGGAGATTGTAGTAATGAAGGTTCAACATTTACCTTAGAGTTGCCTTTTACATTGGGCAGATACTGAAAAATGCATTTTAATATTGACAACTGGTGGAACTGGTTTTACTTCAAGAGATGTCACTCCAGAGGTACTTTTTTGATTTTAGGCTACACTACATTTGGAAATTACCAGAAAAGCATATAACAGACTTAGCACACCATGTACTTTAAAAACCATGTTTTATGTTTTTGTTTATATTAAAGTTTATCATGTAATATAGTAAACCCTCTTTCACATTTTTACTTTTTTAGGCTACAAAAGCTGTCATTGAGAGAGAGGCACCAGGCTTGGTTGTTCGCATGCTGTCCAAATCTATTGAGACCACGCCAATGGCAATGCTGTCAAGGTTATTATGCTTTTTAACCTCTGTCAGATAGCATTCCTAATTACCTTATTCTAATGCTTCACTATATTTTGCGCTTAGGCCTGTGTGTGGAATAAGAAATTCAACAATAATTGTTAACCTTCCAGGAAGCAAAAAGGGATCTCAGGTATATTATCAACGAGTTTGTGTTGTGTTTGTGTTGTGCTTGTTGTGTGCAGTAAGGCTCTAATTATTAAGAACAATTGTTTTTAGGAGTGCTTTGAATTTATCTTGCCTGCTCTTAGTCATGCTTTTGGTAAGCCTCTTTTTCAGTTATATAATCAAGAAGTCAAATTTCTTTTTTTGCAAGACAACTTCTTTTTTTATTAGATTTGGTGTCTAGTGATGAGGAGAATGTTGCTTCAACTCACAGCTCAATGGAGCAAACCAAATTACTTGCAGACCAACTTCCTGTGACGGTACAATCTGTTTTATTAACATTTGTCATTTACATAAATTTAGATTTTTTAGCTTTTTATACATAATTATTTATTCTGGGAGGGAAATACTTAAGTGTGTTTGTTCAGTAAAGTATTTATTATTTGTGAGATCAATTTTTTTGTTCCCATGGCGATATTCAATTTTTTGTTAAGTATTTTAGCATGCTGTTTTTAGATGTTAATAGCATTATTTTTAAGTGGCTTTAAAAACATCTTACTTTGATTCTATTGTACTTAGTTTATTACGAACTAATTAAATTTAAAATGTATTTCGACAGCCTCATGTTGAGAATAGTTTAATAGGTTAAGGTTTTAATAAAAAATAGTTTTTTTTTTGCATGCCTATATTTTAAATTCATACTTAATGTCACATATTGTGTCACCTGAAGACCAGCTAGGTAATATAGTCCACAACATCCTGTATAAATGGAACGTTTCCTTTTTTACCAATATACATTTCCTCTCACTTCTTTTGTTTAGCCACGACGTAGGCAGGATGATTCGTGCAGTGATATTATATGCTTAGTGAGGAATTGTAATGGCTCACGAGTAAGTGAATTTCCCACATGCCTTTAAGTGAGCAAAATCTATTCATCAACATATAGACACTTAAAAGTGTTAGTTATCCAAAACGGCACCATGCAGCATATTAGCATTTTTTTAATAAGGTTAAACAAACACATTTAAGTAGTCTTTAGAACTTTTCCAGTCAATGATGGTATGATTAAAAAACCTACTAAAAGACATAAACGTGAAATTAAATGTGTTTTAAAACCTGTAATAACTGAAAAACACAGACACATGTTATTACGGTTGACTGAAAAATACATAATTAAGCAAGACTGCATGACACTATTATGCAGCTTCTAAGATGTCCGAGATGCTATGGTTAACTTTACTTATCTTCATAATCTTTTAAGTGCACTGGAAAGCTTTTATGTTTTTAATTGATAAGATTATAAAAAGTTTATCAGCTATGAAGTTAATGAGCTTGTTGTAATTATAACCTCCTTTGTTAATCCCACTACTCTTCCATAAATGGTGGATAATTTTAGTAATTCTGTTTGTTTGTTTATTTGTTTGTTTTATTTGTTTATGTTTGTTGAGAGTAGTGTTTTTTCGCCCTGTCTTTATTTGTAGTCCTACTTCGGTACACAACCTGTAGGACTAACCATATTTTTTCAGTATAATCAGTGTTCTCCTCCCTCCTTGTTATTATATCTCCATATAAGGTTATGTAAATCCCATTGCACTCGCTCAAGATTTTAATATGTATATGTTATTCTCCACCTTTTTTTAATAAATCATTAAGAAGGAGGTCTTTCAAATCTAATTGAATGATTTAAATGCAGACTCAAAGGGAGGATAAAATTACTCCTGATAAAAATGTTATTTCTTGTAATATGCAAAAGATCTTTCCATATTTCTTTGTCTGTCTGGTAATTCTTTAGTAATGCAATTTTTAATCTTCCTAGCAATTAAAAAAAAGAAAATTATTGTTTATTCACATTTAGACATTTTGATTGTAAATTGTTTATTAAGAATTTTGGAAGCTTGATATTTTTTATTGAAATCAGGCGAATTTTTGTTTGTTTTTGTAGGCAACATCACCATGTAATCATCGTCATAGTCATCGTGAAAGCATGGACAGTCTCCAAAGTTATGGATCATCATCAGTCAGTTCAGACCAAGGATATGATTTTTCCTGTTCATCCTCAGAATCTTCAATGCATCAGTGTCCCCACCAAAGAGCAGGTTCTTTTAATTTTTTCTTACATTTTTTTTTAATATTTTGCATGGTTAAACATCAAGTGGGTACTAAAATAAGATCAAATTTTAATGTAGATTTTGAAACTTTAATTTCACATAGAAACAACGTTTATTCCATTGCAATGTCTAATGTTTTTGTGGTTAACCATCAAGCTATTACTTTGATTAATGGCATCGTGTACATGCTTTATATATTGATTTTTTTAATAGACTATAATATCTTCATTCAAAAATGTTAGACAAACTTTTATAGCTCAGCCACAAAATAGAAATAATTGTGATTCCATGTCCCAACTACACTATCTTTTTAAGTGCACTCCTCCCTGCTGCTTTATGTGCCTGCCTATTATATCGTTAATTAATATACTGCATTTGTGTTGTTATATTTTTAAAAAAATTTGCAAGCACTCAATAGGACACTTTCCGCGTGAGGTAGTTTTTTTTTTTTTTATTCTAAAAACAATGGGCATGCGCACACTTTTGTATAGGTAAAAAAGCGGGACTCTTGCATGGTAAAATGGCTATTAAAAAAGATTAAAGGGGCACTGCTCCAGTGAAAAAAGAAATATTTGAAAAAAATGTTATTTTGATTAACCAATACATAAATATGTCAAAATAAACCTTTTACAATCGTTAAAAATCTTTATTTATACCTTAATCAGGTCTGTATACATCTTCAATTTCAAATAAATTTGCAAGGTCGCGTAAAACCGAGAGCACATTTACCCCCTGACAGGTCCTTCCATCAAAAAAGCTTCTTTTTTGAAAAACAAAGAATAGAAACTTGAGCGCTACGAAAGATACATGTGTAACTAGAAAACTCTTTTGTCGGTGTTTGTATTGGAAATTGGTATAATGTGTTTTTATTTAATATAAAAATGTACAAAATGTATTTGGTTGTGTTCTGTGGATACAAGTACAAATAATGAAATGAGAAACTTTGATCGCGTTCACTAGCTAAAATGGCATTTTTACGAAGTGGCAATATTTTAATATGGAAGTTTATTTCCTGGAGATCTCATTTAAAAGAGCTATCTGTGAAGTGCGACAAGCAAATATAAAAACTTTGATCGCTTGGTAGATCACCTGCTTGACGTATTTTGTTTAGCCATTTTTGTCTGAGTTCTTTCTTTTTAACAGACGGGATTCTGTGAAAACTGACTTCTTTACACTTCTCTGATCGATTGGTACATCGAAACGCAGAGCAACTCACCATTTTTTAAAGATTTAAACGTAAATCACAGACAAAAAGCGATTTAAATGTAATCTATAGGTCTTAACATGAACGTTCTCTGCGCTTGCTTAAACTTTCTGCACGATGTGATGTCATTATTTATAATCGGGTCCAGTCCTGAATGAAATCACGCCTGTCTGTTTTTTTATAAGAAAAAAATTGAATATGCGAAGGCTAGTGCAACAATTTTAAATAAGGAAAACAAGTGAAGTAAGTTTTTTTTGATTTCTTATGTTTTCTGAGTACATATAAAACAAAAAAGAAAAAAGTGATTTTTACTGGAGTTCCCCTTTACAGATTTTTTGGGTAGCATATAAGATCCAAGAGGAACTGGAATTAAATTTTAACTATATTTTCTTCTAATTCTTGAAAAATTTTACTAATTTTAAGGGAATATTTCTTTTTTTTAAATGGATTTCTTTAATTACTATGGTCTGTTGTTTATATTTCCTAACCTCAGAAAAGCTTGGCCATGTGCAAAAAATGCAAAGTTTTTAACTTTTATAAACATTGGCAAACTTTTCTATTTTGTGTTTTAAATCAAGGAACAGTTCCCTACAAACCACCACATGCGGTAGGCATTTTAGGCTCTTCAGAAAATCCAAAAATCTTAGTGCAAAAAAGTTAAACAAAGAAAGTAAACCATAGTCAGTATAGAAGTTGCCCAAGATGATATTTCGTATCTTTAACTGTACAGAACCTCGACTCTATTTTCATGCTGATTGATAGGTAGAAAAGATTGATTTAGACACAAATTATACTCAGCCACTCAACTACCACTGGTCAGAAGCATTTTATTATATAAAATTTTATAGTGTATATTGACACACCAAAGGTTGCTGAAAGAGACAGATTTTCACCCTATCCAATGATCTTAGTAAGCAAGGCATTATCAATTGTACTCAGCACTGTCAAAGTCCAGAAGAAAAGACACTTGGTAAATCTTCATGCAGGTATAAACATTGAATTTAACTTTGATGTCGAAACCTTTTGCAGAAAGAAAGGTTTGCAATTTGTAAGGGGTTTTCGTGGAATTTTAAAATGACTTAACCTTTTTATTTTCTAAATGAACTTATATTCAAAACGTTATTTTTGCAATATGTAACTGCTATGTAATACAAAGAAACTTTTTTTATTTTCTTTATTTTTTCAACTACAAAATTTAAATCCTTGTTCGATGAAAGAAGATTTCTTAAATGTAATCCTGTATAATAACTCTCACACTGACTGACCTAATTTGTTGCAGGAAACAAGGGTTTATCACTCTGATTTTTTGTAGGATTATTGGGAAAAGTTCTTATGGAAGATGTACGTGCTAAAGAACCCTACCCTCCCTTTGCAGCATCAGTAAAAGATGGTTATGCTGTAATAGGTATACAACTTCTTCTGCAGCCTTATTATTGAAATTTAATGTGTTATTTGCGTTTAAGATTTATAGTGTATTAATTATTCCTTATTGTAAATTTTTGTAATATCTGTGTTTAGCTGCTGACGGTGCTGGTGTTCGAAGAGTGGTAGAACCTATCACTGCAGGACATCTAGTTAGTCAGATTCTTTTATACCCTCTTTTAAACTTTTTATGGTCTAACATTTTGACCAGTATTCTGCTTGATACAGCTACTGATTTTTGCTGTGTAATATCCATAATAATAGCCGTATTTTGTCTTCCTATTCAAAATGCAAAAGCTTATTAGTACTGATCCGGGAAATATGTATGACAGGTGAAACTCTGAGAACTCTTCCATGGGCTAAAGAGTCACTGTTTTAGTCTCACATAAAATATTTTAATTACTTATTTTAACTGCTGTTGTAGCCCAGCCAATCACTACGTAGTGGTCAATGTAGCCGTATAACCACAGGGGCTCCAATACCTGTTGGTGCAGATGCTGTAGTGCAAGTGGAAGATACTGAGCTTGTCGAGGCTGCTGATAACGTTAGTTCTTTTTTTTTATAAATTTTTTTCCTGAAACCATGACAACTTTCAGAGTTTCAATGAGCATTTTCCCAACTAGTTGCCCTTGATTATTTTGCCTTTGAATTTAAAAGGACTAACCACATTTACTTTATTTCCAGGGTAATGTTGAAGTTTTGGTTCGTATGAAAACACCGCCATCTATTCTGCAGGATATCAGGTTTGCTGGTTATTTACTTTCAACTTTTCAATTTTTTGAATGTGCTAGAGAATAAACCTAAATAATCGATTCACACTTTTATGTGTTATGATTCGGCCAGGGAATGAGCCCACAGCCTTTCTCGCCAACTGCAAATGCACTTTCTCTTCTTGTTTGTCAGTTTTATTGTTGACTGGATTTGTTATTTAAATTGCGTCTTCTTTTTCAGACCAGTTGGATTTGATATAAAACAAGGTGAAACTATATTATCAGCTGGTGAGAAGCTAGGTCCGTCAGAGCTTGGCTTAATGGCAATGGCAGGCGTTAATATGGTAAATTATTAAACCTTTTTTTAATAACATAAAGGATGATTCTCTTTATTCACTTCTATTCTTACTTTGTTCCTAGGTGTCTGTGTACACTCCACCCTCAATCGGCTTGTTTTCTACTGGTGACGAAGTATGTATATTTTCTCTCTCTATGTTTTTATTTTTTTATTTTTCGTGTATTCTCAACATTTTACTCCATGCTACCTGGTATGTATGTATAAATCTAAATTACACTATTAACTGCAAATTTTCATATGAAAAGAGGCTATTTTACCAGGTTTATCACCTATCCTGGAATTTACATTTGGGCACCAGTATTCTGGAAACCTCCGCAATATAAAATTAAAGATGGTATCGTAATTCCGAAATTGCATATTGTTGCTTCTCTCTTATCATTGGAACACATTAAACCGTTTACAATAAAAACTAAAAACTTCGCTTGTACATTACCACGATTACCGCGATTTTTCAACTTGTAACGTCATTCGGTAAATTCTGTTCCGCAAAATTTCGATAATTAGTGGGTTTTTGTTGTTGATCTTCAAAATATTTCCGCGGACGTTCCAGCATCAAAGTTGTGATTAATATCGATCCTTCATCAACCTTATTATAAGTCTGACTGTAGAATTCTCCAATTAGAATGGTTTACTTAGCATTTCATGACTCTTTTATTTATCTTACCCTTTTTTTACATTAGCTGGTGAGTCCCGGTGCAGAGAAAAGCGAAGGACAAATATATGATTCAAACAAGATAGCTCTGTTGACGGCTATTCGAGAGCAAGGTTTCAATGCTGCGGATTTGGGAACTTTGCCGGATAAGTATGTTTTAATGCTGTGTGGAATAAATTGTAAAAGTTTGTCCTACCTATTAGCACAAACAGAATTTGACAAAGTGCGGCTTGAAACAGTTGTTCAAAGCAGTTACTGTTGTTGAGTTTGTTGTTGCAGTCTCCACCATCTTTCGTTAAACTCTTCAGAACGATTCGGATAATGTGCATGCGTATTCACATGCTATATTTCGCCCTGATTAGCCAGGATTTTATGAAGAAATTTTGTCCCGTTTAAGCAAGACACTGGGAGTGGCTGAAAGTGGATGAAATTTTGCCTCCGGGAATTTCATTCGATTTTAAATCCTCGAGGATTTGTAAAGGAAGGTGGGATCCTTGCGAACCAGGATCACATAATCAGCCCTTAAATCATAAATGTCACCGAAATAAATTGTTATCGTTTCAATACTGGCAATTTCTCGTTTACGAAACTTGCTAATTTTTGTTTAGTTTTTCACTGCTTAAAGACAAGATTTCAAATGTTATTGATGATGCCAACCATCAAATTCTTATCACCACTGGTGGAGTGTCCATGGGTGAAAAAGTAAAAAATATCAGTATTTTGTTATGCTGTTGTCACGTGTTTCCCACCAAAGGTTTTTTATTTGTAACTTTTGATTGGTTCTTTTTTAGGATTTGGTTAAAAAGTTCCTTGCACAATTTGGGGATATCAAATTTGGTCGTTTACAAATGAAGCCAGGGTATGTTAGTTTTTGTTGTCGTTGTTGTCGTTATCGTTGTTTTTGTCGTTGTTTTTGTCGTTGTCGTTATCGTTGTTTTTGTCGTTGTTTTTGTCGTTGCCGTTATCGTTGTTTTTGTCGTCGTTGTCGTTATCGTTGTTGTTTTCTTTAAAGCTATCGAGTATAACCATTCATACATGTTTTTGTAGAAAACCTACCACCTTCGCTACAATTACACGTGGACCGAAAACTATCTATTTCTTCGCTCTACCGGGAAACCCAGTGTCTGCTTTAGTGACGTTTTACTTGTTCGCTCTACCAGCTATAAGAAAACTGGCTGGTTTCAAGAAGCCTTACCTACAACGAATTCAAGCACGCGTAAGTATTTATGAGCAACAATTTATAAGCAACACACGAGGCTAAAATTATTTTAAAAACAACAGCAAACTGGTACGTAAGATCCCATCCTGAAGTGGGGAAATAAGAAAGAAAACAGAGAGTGTTAAAACAACAATACTTTCTAATACATCTTGCTCAAATGTTTTGTAAGTCTTATACAAGAAAATTGATAAAAATAAAACTTCAATATCGATTGGCGCATTAATAATATATTTCTTGGAACACCCACAAAAGTAGTTTAAGTTGTGAAAAAGTTTAAAAATATCAAAAAAGTACAAAGTGTTAAGATGAAGGCAGTTTTTTCCTCATTTTTCAAAAAATAGACAAAACAGTCAATGCTCTGCAGCCGGCAGGCAGCAAAGTCGCTACTTTTGCACACGCGTAGGTCAAGCAGACAGCGTTGAAAAGTTGCTAGTCACATTCTCTAGCACGTCTACACACCGAAATAATCCACGTCGCGGCCCACGAAGAGCCTGAAATTCGTGAAAAACGGCCATGCTGACGGAGCAACAATTAGCACATTTTGAGTTTGAACTGAACCAAATTACCGTAAGTCCGCTCTGAATTTTGACAGGTTCAAAATGTATGAATCTTACGCAATTATTTGTGGTGGCGAACTTCGAAATTAGCTGTTTTGTCTCAACATATTTTGACCAAGATTGTAGCTTGAAATGTTATCATTTAACTTGTCTTAATTCTAGCTGGATTTTGATATTTGCTTGGACCCTCGACCGGAATACCATCGAGCCCGATTAAACTGGGATACCGATGATGGCGTACCTCTTGCATCGTCTACAGGAAGTCAATGCAGTAGCCGTTTACTCAGTATGAGGTCGTGTCATGCTTTACTTGAGTTACCAAGTTGTGAAACTATGCGAAAAATGACAAGGGGGAGTCTGGTAACTGGCTTGCTTTTACCAAAGCTTATCACGTGATTTTTTCGGCGTTATATCGTCATGTAGAGGTCGTTCGCCACTTTATCGTCGTTATGTGATTGGTCGTCTCGTTTCGCAAAAATGTTCGTTCTGCATTGCGATTGGTCTGTATTTCTTGCCAGGTTATGTCGGGAACGGTGAATAATCAGAGACAACCGTGAATATACTGCGAGTTCTGTTTCGAAATGAATTTCCAAGCTGTCGGAAAAAGGAAGAAAAGATTCTGTTGCTTCTGCTTACGTATGCTGTCAAACTTTGTCTTCTGGGAGGTGGATGATCTGATTACTCAAGAAAAATATAACTGCCGTATGGAATCATACTTCTAAACGATCTTGGATATAAATTTTACGTTCTTTGTATGGAGATTTTAATGGACGTTTTTGTAGTGTTTTCGAGTTTTATTGTTTTAAGTAACTGAAATTTGTCATGTGTACATGTTGTTGTACAAATTTGTTTTTCTCGAACAATTTTAACATCGGCGTGAATAAAAATATATAGCTACCTCACGACTTTTTATTCGCAAAGTGAGATGTTTTGTATTTCTTAGCAGATATATTCGTTTGTATCAAGGAGCTTTAAACCTCCTTGTTTGTATACTTCGTTGAATTATTTTTTTTAAAAAATGTTTTACACGTTAATATTATTATATCGCATTTTTCATAAATATTTAGAAATGTTTATAGAGACCTTTGATAACAAATATTTGATTCACGAAAGGTACAGTAAAGGCCGTATCGCTGTATGTATTCTATGCTGGAGTGAATATCAAGACTTGTGTTGGTCTGTTAGTGGGTGACATTGTTACGTTAGCCGAAGATTGTTTTCACACGGTAGAGGGCAGGGCGTCAACTTGGAATGTGAGCAATTTTAGGTTTAGATGGTCAATCAGAACTATCTCCATTTTCCAAAATATTAGCAAGGATTAAATTTTAGAATCACTCTAAAAGAATTAGCATTAACTTTTAACCAATCTGTTCTAGGAATATGTTTTTATTAAAATTTGCATTTTTAAGGTAATCTAAGGTTCCAACAGTTTGAAATTTCCGTTGAAAATAGCTGGAAAAATAAAGAAAATGTCAGGAATTGTAGCCCTAAAATGAAGAGTTATTATATTAAGTGGACATCCTGGGGAGTGTTAGTTGTTTATGTCGTTTTGCTTGTCTGATTATCAGTTCTTATTTAAAAATGAATATTTTTAGCATTTAGATGACATGATTTGAGAGATAAAATCTAGATTATTTATATTATATTATATATATATATTCCTTTTTTTTTCTTGTAAAAGTTTTATACTTTGCAGAACAGTCTGTTAAATTATAATTCCGTTGGACTGTGGGTCCTGTATATATTTTGTACGGTATATGTAACTTTAAAAAACTAAGAACAAACGGGAGAGATCGATTCATATATTTGTATTCCGTGAATAGGTGATGGAATATTTTATAATAACAAGGAATATGCTTCATTTTTCACGTTTATTTTAAGGCCTGTTTTTACGTAATTATTCGTAAACTTTAAAAAATTCTTATTTTTGTACCAAATATAGGAGAAACGTAAATTCTTCATTTTGTGCTCCTTTTCCTTAAGCGCTGTTCTCTATTGACATGGACAAGAGGCGCCTCTCAATTACGCGCCCCTTGCCCCTTTGCAAAGTTTTTGAAAAAGCGCCCTTCTCGAATGAGCATGCCGGGCGTATATGTAAATGCACTTTAATATCAAAAGAAGTTTGTTACCCTGAGTTTGTGCCTTGGTTACCCCGTGTAAAAGTCACTTTTCTTGATTTTCTTTCTGATTATACTGCCCACTCTTCTTCGATCATGCCTTTTTGAGCATTTACGCTAATTGGATTTTCGAGTTTGTTTTCAAAATGTATATTTTTGTGAGGCTATTGTTTTTTTTAAAGAAATATGCAATAAGTAATTTTGTCGGTAATTTTACCAATATTCAGATTGCATAATACTTTCTTGTTATTGTCTGAATTCGATGTGGGTCAAGCTTTGTTCCAGATTCAAATTCACTCTTATTTTTAGATGTTATTTACCGTTTCTACACAAAATCTCGAATGAAATTTATGTTCGACAACTTTTGTTTACTTCATTCTAAAAGCTCTCATTTAAAAGCACAAGATATATTTACACTATGTAAAATTGATGTGATTTAAGGTGGTTCCCCTAGAAAAAATGTCTAAATTTCAAGAATTGTCTTTTACCTGTTTTCTGACAGCAAATTCATCTTAGAATACCATGGCAAGTAGTGCTTATGACAAATTTAAGTTTTTATTGCGCATTCTGGCACTTTTTCCAACCAACCGCAAATATAACTGCATAGCAACGCCCATAGCAACCATTTTCACATTTTTAGACAGCTTTTCGGCCCCTCCGTCGATGTTTAATTCTTTGCAATAGCTAAATGATACTTTAGGGCCTCCTAAGGCAATATATGACAGTTCTGAATATTAAATGAGGTGTTCCACATGCAGTCAGAAAGCTGTCTTAACGATGCACCCTGCGAAGTGAACTCGTCAGAGTTTACTCGTCATCAATTAGACTTAAGACTTGTGCTGGCGTACATCTTTTGTCGATCCACAAGTCAAGAATGTCCATAAAGTAATCTTTAAAAACAAGTTTTTTGCCGTTTAAGTTCGGAATCCACGCGAAACAAGAATTCTCAAGATCGAAGCACACACGCTTTACAATTTCTTCTGTCGATGCAGGCATTAGTACCACCTAGTGTTTAAATGAAACCGATTTTTAAATCGAACTTTTGACTTTCAGTTATTTTGTCGAGATATTGCCTGTTTCGCCCAGTTTTAGCTTTTCTTTCGTCCAAAAAATACCGCATCAGTTCTCTGGAAGACGAGACAGCCTTGCGAAAATGCGCTTCACTCAATCCATACACGTGACCCTTGAGGAACATACGCAGCCAAAACGTCGCTTGTAATAAAGCATATTATTCAGTTTATTTGGTTAGGCCTCAAGCAGCAAAATGTCATATTTTGCCTATACTTTTCCAACCAATGAAATTTTTGACTTAATTTTGTCGTACTGTCACATACTATGATATTCTCATCAAGTATATTCAGAAAAGACAATCCTCTGCGATATAGTTTTTTTCTAGGGGAACCGCCTTAATTAAAGTAAATCTGTTTCCGTTTATTGTGTAACAAGGACTGGTAACGAAACTGCGAAGATTAGTAAACCCAGGGTTGTTCTATTAAGATCAGCTGGAGAAGACTGTTGTTCTTGTTGCACCAAGAAAAAATATGAGAATATACATTTGACGCAATTGTTGTTGAAGTTTTGACTGACTTTGGTGGAAACCAATTCAATATAGCAACAGCACAGGTATAGTGTCGTCAAATGAAAAATAAATGAGATCCAACATCAGGGATAACGTAAAGGTTTTCATAGTTAAGTATTTCAGTAATTTTGTTCCTTGACTTTCACGCAGCTGAAAAATTTACAACAACTAGTTCAAATGTGTCGAACATTTCGAGTGTGTTATATTTTTACGGTTGCACTAAAGTTCGGATCTGCAAATCAAATTTTGAATAACAACCTCGTCCCCAGAGTCAGGTTTCGTCGAATTATAAAAAATCTAACAAGACTAGGGGACGGGTTTGTTTGAATGGTGTTTAACTTTAAAGTTCTAGGGTCAAAGATATTTAACAAGCCATGACGAACTGGGTGATCTCATAAAAAACGGCTGACCCACCCCCGTCCCTAGGGATTTTAGGCTTTCTGATATAAAATAAAAGTACAATAACGCATCCAAATTAGTTGTTATTCAGGAGCTCACGATCTCGTTCCCAGGAATTGTTAGGATTTTCAACCTCGAACATTAATTCATGTTCGTATTGCCGTCCGATGCATTTTTTTCAAACCAGAATAAAGCGTTACCGTATTTACTCAACATAAAATTTCTTTTAGAGCAAAGCAATCAGGTATTTGGTATGACTAATTCGCAATCTTTAATTCCGCAATCTCAATAAAAATGTGCTCATTGTTTGTTCCACATTTTGCACAAGTTGCTAGGTCCTATACCAAAAGACGGCCAGCAAATTTTTGAAACAAAATTCCAGGACTTTTTCAAACGAATTGACTAAAAATTCCAAGTCCATTTTGTGATTTGCAATTCTGCAAATTATGTTACGAATCAAATGAATCAACACGTGATTCGGGGCTACAATATGATGCATACAGGGCAAAATCTAAGCTTTTTTTCGCACTGGACCACACACGGTAAAAATTGTGAATCAAAAACCGGACTCTAGGCTTAATGCTCAAACTACGTCTCGTCTTCTTCAAAATGACTATTCGTTGTTTTGATTCCAACAAAGAGAGAGAGAGAGATTACAGAGTTTTCACTTTTCTAATTATTACTACGATAAATAAGCAACAAAATATTGTTACAAATTTATAAAAAATTGAAGCATAATATCTACGTATATACAATACACGTTTTTTTTTCCTGCTGGAAAGAAATATATAAATATTACGATTTCTTAGGTTGATTAATTTCGGTATTTATTTCTCATAATTATAATTCATTAATTCATTTAATTAGTTAAGTGCATACAAATCATCACAAATAAACCGAGCACATTTTTGCAGAGTTTTTACTTACTACTGCTCTTGTAACCGAATTGCAAGGGGGTCAACGCCAAATGTCAGCCAATTATCTTTTTATTTTATTTTTTTATTTTTTTCACCCAAACACCCCCTCCCCCCTATATACTATTTTTTTTTGCAAAATTCATCCAACCTCTCTTATTAGAACTTTCCCCAATTATGCAGATCGAATTGTAAAATGAAAGAAAAGAAAATGTTCATACTTCAATGAAAGTCTTCAAAAACAAGGGATACAAGTAAATATAATTTAACTTTATGACAAAGAGAAAGAACTATCCCACCTCCAGCTATTGTTTAGCCTCTAAAAAGGACTTTTATCTTCCACTTAAAAACAAGTTGGTTTCATATAAAAGTTTTCTATGAATCTTTTTGTTGTGTTGAACAACTTTTATCGGTTTTCGAGATATAGGGCTTTAAAATTTTGCTAATTATGCGGAATTATGACACCCAAATAATTGCTATTATCAATCATAATTATAAAACTAATTATAAAACTTTATCAAAATGTTTAAAACGCCAAATGGAATGGCTAAAAACCCTATGCCTATTTTGTAAAATTGTTAAATACTTAATGACGTCATGCATAATTAGCGGAATTTGGAAGTCTAAATCCTTAAGAACCGATGAAGATTTTTTAAAGAGATGCACAAAATTCTTTCACAACTTTTTCAAGCTTTTTTTGTGGGAAATCAACTTGTTTCAAAGTGGGAAATAAGCTTTAAGAATGAAAATCCACCTACTTCAATTTATGAACACCCACCCCATTTTTAAATTGAAGCACCCCACATACACACTTCTCAATACGCCCCTCCACCCCACCCTTACAATTAGGCTACCAAGAGTTAACGTTAAGTTAGTTCTGAGGGAAGGAGAATTTTAGTAAGTAAATAACCACAGACTGTAACAACAGCAAAGAAGGAAAACCATACAAAAATACTGACAAAATGAAACACAAAAAAGTTCCATGAATATTCACAGTAAAATCTAACTAGCAGAAATAAATAAACCAATTCAACATGGTTACGACTAAAACCTCGTACATAAAATGTAAAAGAAAAGTGGCAACCTTTTTAATTCGTAACATTCGTAAAATTCTTTTATATAAAAAACATTTTTATAAAGAGAGAATTAGAGTTTTTTCGACTATCACTAAACACTTGTATAGACGAACATACATACTTATCTACACGCTTGTTTTCATAAGCAACACAAAATTTTGACTGAGGCTCAATGTTGTTGACGTTTCCGTATTCTCAGCTCTAACTAGTGCTTTTTTGCCGCTTGTTGTTAAAGGTTTATCATTTCTTGATAGTTTAATAGGCGACGTGTCGGGAGATCATCCTTCTCCATAATAAAATGATGTTGCGCATTTACTTTGCCCAATGGGAGGAAGATCTCCCGGAACGTCGCCTTATGAACTATCATGTTCAAGATATGATAAACCTTCAACAATAATATGAATACTGAACAGACAAACCGAAATAATATCTTAATTAATACTTGTTGCTTCTACCATATCCACGCGGGTTTTTTTTCTTAGTTAGGCTAATGTGTAAATCAAAGTCAAACTTTCGTTATAATCACGTTTTTGAGAAGGTTATATATCTGTTTGAGCAAGGAACTTCTAGGAAATTATGGATGTTTTTATAAGATCTTCCCCCTTTTTTTATTCACAAATACGCTTCGTTTTTTAAAGGATTTGTACCTCATGTTGTTCGTTAAGATGTTGCTTATAAAAAGAAAAGCGTGTATCCACTAATTATACAGACTACAACGCCTTATTACCTCTTCTTACGACCTCGACAGCAGTTTTTATGCAAGGTGTTTAATAAAGGGCCTGTATTGGTAGCCTTTGACAATACAGCAGAAATCGACTGAATTTTACTACTTTAGTGACACAATATCCGCTACTGAAAGGTAGATCTCAGGATTTTTGCTTAGCAGACCAAAAAATTGATGTAATAGCAATTTAACTGGATTTGACACATATAATAATCAGTATAGTCTGCTATAGACAACTTTATTCGTCACGCTTTTAATAACAGAGAATGCGGTATCCATTTTAAATAAAACACACATTGTAAATACAATGTAAGAACTACAAAGACCTCTAACAAGCATTAATTTCAATGCTTATGATAGAGCCCCAAAATAACTGGAGTAATTATACCTACTATTAAAAAAAATAGTTCTACTTTTGAAAGTTTCCCACTATGATCATGATTCAGTGGGCCGTCAGTATTATTACTTTTACTCAAAAGTTCAGGAAGTATATGCACAGTAGCAACGTAAAGAAATGTCCCTGCGGAGAAGAGCATAGCAAGACCAGTAGCGTTATATGTTGATAAGGTTTCTTTGCCGCTCTAAAAACAAAAGTTTAATCTAAGGACTGTGAACAATAACCAACCAAACCAAACAACCCAACCAAACAACCAAACAAAAAACAAAAATGCACAACCAAACAATAAACAAAATTGCACAACCAAACAAAAATGCACAACCAAACAAAAATGCACAACCAAACAAACAAACAAACAAGCAAACAAACAGATTATATTACCTGATTTAAGCCAAAATATGTAAGAATTGCAAACAAAGGTGCAGCCAAGGAAAAGGCTAATAAATGTTTTCGTATCCGACTTCTTTCGTATGACTAAAAGCAAAGAGGGTATTTAGAACAATCATCTGGAAACAAAAACAAACATCAGGGACGAAAAATAAGAAGGAAAAAAAAACAATCTAATCCACTCAGATATATGAACAAGTTTAAAAAGAGTTTGTTTGTAACAATCACAACAATTATTACTAAAGGGACAATGCCAGTCTGCTGTTTCATTATATTTTGTACCTTTACACAACCAGCAAAATTTATTTATCTGAAAAGGGCAGTATGTAAGAAGAACACAGAATTTGTTATAAATATACCAGCAGAGAGAACAACAAACATACCTCATGAAGGAGAAAAGTTGACAATCCAAAAGCAGCAGGTGCCTAAAAAAACACACATAGCTTTGTCAAAGAGTGGTTAAAACATAAATGTATTTCGTGATAAGTTCTTTTTATAAGGAACTGACTTGCTAAGTGCTGAAGCATAGAATTTGGTCAAAACTTAAGCAGCTGCTAAAGTTAAAAATGTAAGCAATTACCAAGTAGATAATCTGCCAGCAGTCAAGTCTTTTTTTCAGTGTAAAAATTTAGTGAAGGTTAAATCTTATAAAATTTGAATACTACACCGAGCAAGTTTTTAGCAGTAAGTGTGTAAACACAATAAAATTTTTAAAACTATGAAAATTTTACTACAAAAAAAACATGCCAGGCTTAATAACAAGTAGATTGATCGTAAGCGTAAGCTAAGGTTATAAAAATGAGAAAGCTGCTCACCTTGTGCAACATAATAGCTACAAACACAATCATCTCTATATCTGTTCTTGTTGTTGTTGCAGCAGCACCCAAGGCTACTCCATCCGCTACAAAGAAAATAAACAGGTCTGGAATTAGAAAACAGTGTCAAATAGAAAAAAAGCAAGCATTAACACATGGACAGTCAGACTACACTCCAATAAACACCTCTCCTTAAAAATGGAAAGGGAAGAAGTTTATTGTAAAAAACAAAGTTGAATTTTGTATACGTATATTGGGAACATTTGACAACAAAGAAGACCTTTTATGCCCTTTTTAAATAAATTTATCGACTAAAGGAAAATGCAAAATGCATACCTGCAGCATGCACAAGTAAACCAAGTGTTGCTGTGATTGACTTTTGTCTTTTGCCGGAATCTAAACAAGTGTACAACTTTTATTTATATATATCGTTATTTCAACATCTAAGTCAACATTATTAAAAATCACCTACAAATGTATGTGAAAACTTATGTGTGAAATGTGAAATGTGAAAACAAAGAAACAAGCAAATATAGAAAAAATAAATAAATATGTCTACAAGTGTGAAATTTCTAGCACACTTTGCTCAAAGAATGCAAGACTTACCACTATTAGAACCATGTGAATGCCCTCCACCACAGAGCTGGTCTATTAACAACATAAAGATAAAGCCAAAACTAAGTGAAATCCCTATCATTGAGTGAAGCTCCACCTCAGGTGTAAGTCGACCATGCAATTCACTCCAGTACTTATCGCCTGACGCATGCGCAGCATCACCCACCGCTTCTGCAGCTTTAACTTCGTGGTTAAGCGTGCGTGCTTTGTGATGATGCTGATGTGGTTCAGCATGTCCAGAATGAAAATGAGGACCTATATATACAAAAATAACCAATGCAACTCTGTTTTTCAAATTCAAATTAACTTGACAAAATCAAAGTTTATAACTGGGAAATATTGAAAAAGGCTTCTTATGAAAATGGAACTGGTTTAAACATGAGTACAGAGTGCTACTTTTTTCAACAAGAGTCTAGTGTATATATATATACATAAATTATTATTATCCTGTCAACACTATTATTATTTACTATGAAAATATCAAATTCTACCTGTCTCTCTTTCATATAAGGCATGGACACCTTCTGGAATAATGACTGACAAGGCAGTGCCAACAATGAGGCCAGCTCCAATTATTGAAACAGATCGCATATTTCGCTAAATGTGCAGGAAAAAATTCACACCATATGACAAAAATATAAGATAAAATGCAGTAGTAAAAATAGCAGAACGTTTACCTCAGAGAATGAAAGTGAAAGTGGTATAGAACCAAATACATAGCAGCCAACAAGCATTGCAAAGCTTAAACTCAGCAATCTTGTTGAAGGGTCCATTTTTACGTGAAAGCCTTGTTTACAGCATTACCATGTTCTATTATTCAATGAGGTATATAGTTCTAAAGACAAAAACTTAAAAAATACTTTTCATTTTTACTTTATGCAGCAGTTTGTGTTACTGTTAGCTTATATTATCCTTTAATTGCCACATTTTTAGCACTCTATCCCTGATAAACCGAGTTCTTTTTCACTCAGCAGAATTTTAATAATGTAGTTTAAATGCACTATTCTATTGCAGATACATTTCCAAATGTATAGAGACTGCCTGTATTTTCAGAAAAGTGATTTACAAGCATAGTCAAATCCACAAAGTTATCTACATACAAGTGGAGTTGCCATGTTGACACCAGACAATATTGAACGCATCAAAGAAAATCCTTTAACCTGATGACAAATTGTCTTTCAATTTGCAGGTAAAGTGACATCAACATTTAGTGTACACTTTATGTGTCTAAAATAATATTTTCACGTATGTCAATGTAGGTTTCAAAATTTAATGTATATATATACGTTATGTGTACTTAGTTACTATGTATTTTGATTTAAGAACAAGATAGAATCAGCACTTGAGAAAATTCGATTGGCAATATTTGACAAGATCTCTATGCTATAACATTAGAAGATTTGTAAAATAGCTACCGTTGACACTTTTTTAGGTCAATGGCTAATTGTGACTCTAGGGATTCTCTTGCTGTTTTGAAATTTTTATATTGCTGACCAAAAAAGCAAAAAGAAATTAGAAAGAAAAGAAAACAAAATTATTATTGAATCATTCTGGAAAACTAAAAACCTGCATTTTGCAAAAGATTGAAAAGTTAAAAATTCAAAACATCTATATGAGTACAATTCTTCGATTATTTTGCAGAACCGAAAGAAAGCTGACAACTGATTGAAAGGCAAACACCTGGTTAAATTACAATACTGCCATACTGCCAAAGCAGTGGCGTATCCATAGGTTAGTTTGGGCACACTGGGAGCGCGAAGCGCAAGAGTGTGAAAATCATCCGGGGGTCTTTGGGGGCGCTGTAAGCCTCCCAGCGAGTACAGGGCAGAGCCCCCGGAAAATTTGACGACTTTTTGGCTAAAATCACATTCTTGTGAGCGAATTAAAACGTGTATTACTGACTATAAGATCCTAAACAATGTCACTAATTTAACGTGTTTAACATCGGATGTATACTACAAGGTTTATATGACAGACACGTAGTTAGAGTCAGTATCGATGCTACATGCCAATACTCCAAGCCATGCCATATTTTGTTGGATTGCGATCAAACTGGCGGCCCCATTTGATACTTTGCCTCTTTTATGGATTAAATAAGAAAACCTTTTTTCAACCACCTTTCAATAATTTGGGCACTTAGTTTGGGTGCCCAAACCGGTATACCGGCGTCAAAACCCTCTGGATACGCCACTGCAAATTACAATACTGCCGTACTGTCATTTGTTTAGGTAGCTAAGTAATTAATCTATATAATAAGTGATGGCATCGTCTCAACTGGAAAACACCACAAAAACCCACACTTAAGTTCCAAATTAAATCATCCAAACCTTTTATCTGAAAAATCCTGCACACAGCTAGCATTCACAAAAACATAATTGCAGACAAACTGCCAAAGGTGACACAAAGAAACTTTGTTAACAGTTTTTTTGGTCCAGAGCCAAATATAGTTAAAAAAAAACACCTGAGCTTGCCCTCTCTCTATGGGGCCTTCTTGGTGAGTCAACACTCTCTCGTGAAAATTGGGATGACTTGCCATTGTTTTTACAAGAGTTTGGGGATTTTGGTGCACGTTTACACATTCTTGTATGTAAAAAAGCAGGACTGTTCTGCCCGGATAATGAACGCTACCCTGATTAAGTACGGCAGATTGCAAGTTTAATAACTTTTCACCAAACTTAATTCCTGCAAAAAAAATAATTTAGGTTCCGTGAAATTTAGTTACTTCAAAGTATATTATGTTGAAATGTATTTACTACAAGAGTAGTTTATACTAAGAATTACGTCGAGACTTTTTTTCTTTCGCCATGTCTAGTTTTTAGGGGTGTTCTATCTTCCAGAGAATGTTTAATTCACAAAAGTTCGAAGAAAATGCCAATCACAGCCTGCCTGGCCACAGCCATTATATCAGCGTTCATAATCCGGTCACCACGACATAACCAGTGCAAATAAAACATAATCGGACCATGCGTACATAATCCGGCTGTCCCAGTTGTTGTAAACAGGCCGTTTTCGCAATCTGGGCAGAACAGGACCATATGTGGTAAACGACTATTAATAAAATTCAATTCAACAATAATGTGTAACTATCTAGCTTTAGATTTTTTGAAATCACCAGATCCAAAAGACACATAATCTTTTAACTGTATGTGTAGCTAGCTATAGACCTTTTTGAATGTTTACATTTTCCGTGGTAAGCCCTTCTGGCTCTAATAACTGTGTGGCAGGCAGAAAGATGCGGAAACTTGCTGAAGAAAGGTCTTTTTCAGCCCATTTCTTTCTACGGAAACATTTTTGAGGCTTTAAACTATTATCGAGTGTAGATGGATAATTTCTGATTGACATATATTCATATAAAGTCGTAATGATACCGTCGTGCGAAGAAACAGACTAAAAAGGACCTCACTTCATCCTAGCGCCCGCATCTTTTTGCCTGCCACGCAATTGTTAAAGCCGAAAGGGCTTACCGCGGAAAATGTAAACATTCAAAAAGGTCTATAGCTAGCTAGCTAGCTATATTAGCTAGCTATGGCTAGCTAGCTCTCTCTCTTAAAAAACATTTCACCAATTTTAAGCTGAACTTTTAAAAGTTTTAGAAGTTTTAAAATGTATTTATTGACGTTTGCGGTCTTTTTTTGTGTTTTCCACCTACAGGAATAAGTGCGCATGTCCACGCAAAATCAAAACATTTGCGGCAACGTCACACAGAAAATTTTTATATAACGCTAGCTATATTTTACATTTTACAGATCCCTCACAAAATGACCCCCACAAAATAAACTTATATAACAGAACGTAATGCAACAAGAAAATTCACAAAAAATAAGGAAAAGGACATTGCATTAATTCTAATGATGCGATGTGGCTGAAAGACTTCCCCCCTGACCGAGCTTCTTCTTATCATCATTAGCTATGTACCGTAATGTATATGACACCGTAAAAAGATGCTGGTGTCCGTGTTCTAGCTTGTGTTGAGTATTGTCAAAAAAATATTATTAAAATTTAGTTGTTAAGTTTGTGTTTGTAAATAAATTGATTCGATAATAATGCTTAGTTGACAGGACAATATTTCTTCAAAAATATTCAAATTCATTAACAGAAATAACCTTCCAGGCCATAAAAATACGAACCATCCGGTAATTAGTTGAGGCTTATCTCGACCCTGAGCTAAAGGGCTGTGCTTGATTAATAAAAAGGTAAATGGAGTTATATCATGCGAACAAACTGGGTAAAGAAGACATGATATAAAATGGTAGCAAAATTTTGAGACGTGTAGCAGATTCTATTTCCATTTTCTCCATTAATTTTATTTATTTTAAAACATGGGTGTTTGCAAGTGTAAGCAACGTAACGTAACAAACCAGTTTTGCTATGTTTGTCGAATGAATGTGTGCGAATCTTGCATGGTTAAGGACCATCAACGAGTAAGTTAGCTAGCTATACTTTTGTGATATGGATTTTTAGACAACACCAGAGTAGGGATTAGCTCGCTAGCTATTAGCTTAGGCTATCTTGCAGTCATGGAAAACTGGTAAGCGTGTACAAATATTAATAATTAACCTCCGTAAATGAAGTCAGAGTCTCCGTAAAATGCTGGGGCTCTTGGTGTTGTTTTAGTACACCAAAATGAATTTCTTTAAAGGGATTCTTGCATTGAAACTGATATTTTTGTATGTTAAAGAGGATAAAAAGTTGTTTATCAAGTCTTTTGGATTTTTTAAAATTTTTTTTTTTGTTCGTTCTTATACTACTGTATTTCGCAGCCATATTTTGTTATTCGTTTTAAATGTACGCCAGCTGTATTTTTAGCCTCCGTTTCAAGTTCCATTTTTGTCAATCAACGTCATTCCCACGGTTTTCGCTTGTATTGCCGTATAAATTCGAAGCAGGAAAATATAGCACTGAGTAGCGCAACGCAGTCCCCTATCGAAATAACATTCAGACGTAACAACCGTAATTTGGAGGACCGCTGAAAAGGAGAGCAATGCTTTGATTGGAGAATTATCTAATAATAAACACACATGGATTGCGACAACAAAACCAAAAAATCCATATCGTAAGAATAAGAGAATACAAACAAATATCAATCTTATGAATAGTTGTTAAACATGTTCTTTACACAACCAGCTATTTCGTCATACATTTCTCCACTCACCATTTTCTGCGCAAACCAAATGTGCCCAGAGTTTACGTATATCGCAATCAACCCACTTCACAATTTGTTTTGTTGCGTGTCGAAGATTGTTCGTGGATTGTTTGGTTTATTTTTTACAAATTTACCGACTCCCTGACTCGTCTTTCGCCTTTCAAAGTGAGTCGGTCGGGTGACGCTAACCAATTATATTATTGAGGGTGGCCTTATAGCAGTTTGCCCCTGACCTTCTGAGCTAGACTTTAAAATTACCCCTTTATAATCTCCTCTCTATAGTAGTATATATGGTCCAAATTACGTTATTATCTAAACAAACAGCTCTAGCGACGATCTGGCAACTCCGCTCGCCACATAACTTTATGATTTTAACTATTAGCCATCCCTTAAAATATTCTATGGCTGCGTTTGCGCAGAGTCAAGTGAAAAAAAAATTGGCTGAAACGTCCTAGTCTTAATTCTGTGATGTGTTTTTCAATGTGAGATCCACTGAAATTATTTCTAATTAAGTCTATTATACTATTAAAATGGTTGCAATATTTGGTGACTTGTCTAAGAATGTAGCCATGTAACTTTTTCTGTTGATCAAAACACAGACACAACATTACGAAACTTATAAAGCGAATGACCACAGAGGATCTGTGGAGGAGAGCACACCTTGTGATAAAAAAATTTCCTTAAAAATATACTTCAGCCTGTCTCTAGTTTCATAATAATATGTGTTTGTTTGGTATAATGAATGATTACAAAGATAACAATAGATTAAAACGTCCTACCCCCATTGCACAAAAATTTTATCCTCTCCCTCCCCAGCGATATTTAGGCTGTCTGTTCTGTAAAGTGCACAAGTTTCGGTACCGGTAAAATTGGTACATCCCAGATGTAAGGCTCAGGATATAATGTTATAGCCATCCAGTTTGACAGTGAAAAGGCAAAGTTACCAAGAAGAGTGAAATCACAGAATTACAACGTTCACATAATAAGGACGCTATACACTAGGTATCAAATATTCTAAATAATTTATTAATTCTTATTCAACATATTAAAATTCTTGGGTAAAACTTGCAGTACAGTCTGAATATAAGCTTCTGCGTATGCACTATACAAAACTTTTTCCTGCAAATAAAAGTCCCTTTTTTATTATTATTTAGTTTATCTTAATTACTTTAATGATCTTTGCGAGAGCTATGTTGTGACTGATTTAACAAAAGATTCCCTATAAAACAATACAGTAACTATTTTCTCATAACTGCAAGTTTCGTTGTTAAAACTTATTGAAAATAAAGTCCTCTCAGGTATTAGTGCGGAGTAATACGTGAAAGATTAAAAAAATGTTTTATATACATGTTTTTTTATATTTTTTTTTTAATGCTTCTAACAAAATTAACATTTTAGGGTACCATTTTGATAATTTTCAAGCAACCTACGGTGTTGTATTAGCCTTCTACAGTACTGTTTTGACAGTTTTAAAGTGAAGTATGGTGCCGTTGTAGCCTTCTACAACCCCTTTTCAGGCCTCACCAGGAAGAAAAATTGATGCTGTGCACACCATAACTAATTTCAGAACATTTTGGCATGCGATGTTTGCAAATCAAGAAATGTTATTGCGTGTGGTTGCATTTTTATTCTAATATGCTGGAGACAAGAGGGGGATGTTTAAACTTGTGAGCTCCAAACACAGGAACCGAGCATCTGAGCTAGTGACTTTCTCAGTCTTCTTGTCTCCTACACTCATTATTTTTTATAAGCATAAAGCTTATAAGCATACTTAAGCTCACATGCTTAAAAAAATAAGCATATACTAAGCATATTTCCCAGCCTCAGAATTTTTTTCCCTCACTTCCATTTCTTCCCAAATCAAGTGTAAAAAATAGTATCACACAAAGGACGAGGTTAAGTGATAGGAAACAGCATTTTTGCATGAAATAATCTTTTGAATTAAACTATGTACAAATAAATGGAACAAAATGTTTAACTCAGTCCAGGAGCTAGCAAGACAGGTAAAACCTGAAAGTCATTCAAGCCATTAGCAATGTATCTATTATTTCAAAAATGTTTGCTCTATCCTCGTCAATCTCCTCATTTTCATCAAGAAGTTCAGCAATATGTATCAGACCATGAAATGAGTTTTGAAATTAAGCATACGTTAAGCATAATTTCAGGCTCAAATTGGGAAAATCTTAAGCATATTGAGCTTAAGCCCAATTTACCTGTATGCTTATAAAAAATAATGAGTGTATAGCCGAAATGATGTTCAAATGAAATATAACTTTTATATTGACCTTATTTTAAATAATTTCTAAACACAAGTCAACTGTTTTACGATTCAAGCATTGTTAAATAAACACGAGTAAGAAATTTCAGATCTTTTCATGAAATAAATTTAAAAACAAAAGCCACATGTGTGTCTAACTTCTGTATGAATTCTGTTAAAAAATAAATTAAACTTTCTGCATAACTTTTTAAATTTTATTTTACTACCCACTTGGGTAATTTTAAAAGATATTTTTTCATTTGAAAATAATTTATTTTTTACACTTATTGCTACCATGACTAGGTTTATAAAGTATAATAATAATCCTAAAACTGAAACTATTTTTTTATTTTTCGATTTATTCTTGAGACATTAAAATTTAGGCAAAGTTTTTTTTTCCGACTTGATACGAACTTAAAATAGATTTGTGGTCTTTTAATTACACAGTTCTAGAGATTCGTCAAAAGATTAATATGGTAGATGTGACACACATATTAAAAAATGTTTTGGATTAATGCATAGGCTAAGACTAGTTTCATTTGTTAACAATGAATTATTAAGCTAACTACAAACTACAACCCTGTATTGCCTTATGGTACTTTTCTTATAGTTTACAAGCAACCTGTGCGCTGTATTAACTGTCAAAAACTGTCAAAACAGTACCGTTTAAACAGCTTCGTAGTTTGCTAAAAACTGGCAATTTGGTACCTTAGAAGGCTTGAACAGCACTACAGGTTACTTTAAAATTATCAAAACGGTACCTTAGAAGGTTAATATGGAGTCGTAGTTTGCTTGAAAACTGTGTATGCAGTTATAGATTAACATACACGTTTTACCTCATGGCCACTATTTTCTTCATTAAATAAGCAATAAGAGATACATCATCTTTTTTTGCAGAAGTATTGTTTGACTTGTTACCCTTGTTAGCTGTAGCAAAATAAGAACTGGACTCTAATGTTAAGATTTACAGAAATATAGTCACAAAAACAGTGTCGGGAGGTTCAGGCTTTCTCAAAAAAAAATGTTAGTATGTCTTTTAAATGACATTGATTGGGACTCAGTGACTCCCTCTATTGAATTTTTGTATATGTTTTGGTTTTATTAAACAAAAATTGTCTTGGCTTCTCAGGGTCAGGGTTTAAGTACATTCCCTTAAATTATAAGGAGAATTTATGTGAATGTAAGATATGCATGCATTAAAAGTTTTCTCTAACTGAACAACTTCTAATTAAAATTTTATGTGGCAAGTTTGGCATAGATATTGCCTCTTTCTGATTCAGAAATTTTTCTTTTCCAATATGGAAATTTTTTCCTGATTTTAAGAAACAATAAGGAGATCTTAGATTTGCATAGTTTTTAGATTTGAAGTTAATAGAGCTTGTGTCTTTATGATTATGGTTATCTTTTTTATCTTGCAGTGCATCATAAAATCGTATGTTCATTGGCTTCAAGACAGTGACTTTAGTGCGACATGTTCTCTATGCTTGGATACTATTGATACAGGAGAAGTAGTTAGGTTGACTTGTTATGGTAGGTATATTATGTATATGTTCATTTTAATACACTAGCCATTAGCCCGTGGAAATTCCACTAGCATCACCTGTCGTTAATATTTCCTGCATCGTTATTTGGTGCATTTTTGTCCACCTGTCAACATAAAGTAATGAAATTTACTTAAACGAGGGGTATGATAATAGGTGCGTATAATGGTGTTTTTTATTACAGACTCCCCGGATTCTCAATTGGCTCACAGATAGACAGACAACGAGTATTATAATATATAATAACTATTATTAAGATTGCAGCAACTCCTTGTACAATTCGACTTTTGGCTATAAAATATGCAAAAAACTATTGAACAAAAAAAACATAAATAATAACAGATCTATTTCGACAAGAAATTTTGGATTTCCTCAATGTTTTTGTTTTTAATCTTTTTAGATTTATTCCATTGGGATTGTTTAAATGCATGGGCATTGAAATTTCCCGAAAACACACCAATCACGTCTTACCAATGTCCTGATTGCAAAGTATAATTTTAATTTGCAATAATTTTGAGCTATTATTGTGTATATGCTGCCTGCAAAATATGTATAATTAATTCTTCTGCTCAGTTTATTTCAGTTTTCCTTGACTTTCTGTTTGATAATGTCGATGTACGCTATGTTTGCATTTAAATGAAGAATTTGTATCAGGACTGGTATGTAACTTATATTTTTAGGCACAACTATTCCCACCATCCGCTCTAGTATCTCCAGTGGCAGATGTCATTCGCCAGCGGTTTGCTACTGTTGCTTGGGGAAGAAGAGGGTTAGGATTACCCTCACAACACAAAGTATGTTCAACTATACTTTGCATCCACACATCAAAATTCTTTAAATCCTCATATACCGTAAAGATTTGAATAATCGTAATAATAATTTTAATAATATGAGAACTTTCAGAGAGGGCACTTATTCACAGAAAGCACTTATGTGTAGAGAGCGCTTGTTTAAAGTTGTTGTATCAATGCCTTCTATATATAGACAATTGGTTTTAGTTCCAGCTAAGCATACTGCATTGGAAAGTTTACGATAATATTGACCTAACTAAATAAAAAAAAGAAAATTCTGTTTTTAAAAAATATATATTTAAAAATTTCTGTTTCAAAAAAACCCAAAATTAATTTCTCTAATGACCTTCGCTAATCCATTTTATTTATCGATAATTCTGTTCTTATTTTCATGAATTATCGCTAAATAGCTATCGATAATTATAGCTTGTTATCAAATTCCATGGAATCGTCACAAATGTTTTTTGTAAATATTTTTAAGAAAATATTTACATGAAAGATATTGAGAGAGCCTATTCTTTTTTTGCTGTGAACTGTAATCATCTGTATTTCATTAAAGGGTGTAACAACTGAAACAACATTACATGCAACCACACCACAAGGTTTGTCATTTTGTATATAACACAACCTCATTTCCAGATTCCCTTTGTATATTTTGTAAACATCATGTAAACTAGAAATGCGAAATATTTTAAAGTTTCTTTTAAAATTTCTATGCCGTGATAGGTTATGTTTAATAAAGGCTACGGAAGACTAACTGTAGACTCCAAATTTAGTGTAAAATGCCTTGCTAGATTTTAATATTTTTTACGCTGTGGCGCCCTTGTCGACTGCTCTCAACGTCCTGTGTTTAAGTGTCAAGTTTTCTCCTCGCTTTCCATAATATATATTGCCTTCGGGTTGCAAGCAGTTTTCTCACATCTTATTTTTGCGGAAATTGTTAAAGCGGCTGGGCTTCTTGTTTATTTTTATTCTTGTTTATTGTTTGTTAATTTTACTTAATTAGCTAAATACTCAGTTAACTTCTTTAAGGTTAGAGTGGACATGCTATTCTTCATGTTTGATAAAATTTAATGTAAAAAGCAATGTGTGTGTTGCAGGTGGGAATGAACCATTGACTTCAACACCTGCATCCAAATCAAGTTACAAGCCGATTTCAGCTGCAATAAAAACACCCTTTGTACCACTACCGAAACATCAACAACAGCTGTATATGCAAGAACAACAACAGCACCATCAACAACAACAAAACATTGGCACAGCTGCACCTTACAATAGAGAAAAATATCAAAGCGAAGGTGTGTACTTCGTTATGAAAGTAACCATAGTCGAAGTAATCTTCTCAAGAGATTCACTTTAAGTCACTGCAGTGAATAACAATTTGTTATGGCTCCTTATCAAATTCATCGGGTTGTTAGAAAATCATAAATGCTCCAATGAATTAAATACTGTGGCCACAGACTCTTCATTATCCTAATCATCATCAACAATTTGTTAATTAATTATTATCTCCTCAAATCCAAATCTACAATAAGTTTTTATTATAATCAAGTCCAATTACCCAATTCACTGCTTAAAATTTTTTAAATTCAATTATCCTTCTGAAATCTTTTTCAAATTTTTTAAATTTGTTTTTTTTAGCGATATAATAAATAATATAATTAAAATTTAATTTTCGTAGCCAATCTTTCAATTAGTTGAAATAAAGTCAATGCGAAGTTACTCTCTGATCAATTTTTTTATTACGTAATTTCAGCATCAAATGCGCGAAAAGTTTACGATACAACGAAACAGGATGACGAAAAGATTACGATGACTTACGATCATGACGATAATAAATACAAACGAAAAGGTTTTAAACATTGGATTGGCAATATGCTCAAGTAAGTACCACAATGCCCTATAGCACCACATCGGTTTACCATATCGATTTGTTTTTATAACAATACCTTTAAGATATGCTAAATATGATTTTTTTGAGGATATTTTTTTTGTTACCGTGGTAACCTATGATGTCATCTTGTGTGACTGTGCTTAAATTTTTTTGGCACCCATGTTTCTTTTTTCACCTCTGACATGAAATAAACCAAAATGAACGAACCCGAGTCTACACACATAAAAAAAATTTTCATCCTTAGCTTTCAATACTAGTATGTTTCCCAGCTCACTCGTTTTTCTCTTCTCTTTAGCTTACGAAAAAAGCCTTCCACTGCGAAGAAAGAAGCCAACCTGACCTTTAAAAGAATGTTCATTTTGTTAATTTTATTCGCCATTACTTTCATGACTATAATTTACTTTATGTCCAGTGTTGGCCGCAGCATGGCGAGGTCGGATCCGATGTTGGATCCGAATTTTAATCCGCATATTAAAGTAGCGCCAGCACAACAGTTGTCCTAGTGGTTTATCGCAACATGGATTCGATTTGGGTGTGGCTGGTGGAGAGAGAGAGGTTGTCCCCCTGTATAAGTTGCAGTTTGTCTGCTATAGTGAATTTATTCCAGGCAATAGAAAATTTATTGCTAGACAAGACCAACACATCTTTAATTTGTTCACAGGCTAATTATTTACGAATAAAACAGTTTTTATCTTTGTTATACTACACAAGCGTTCCTTTTTATCCAGAAATAGTTTTATTTTAAAAAATAGAACTCGTGCCGGATTTGCTGTCCCGAACTACGTTATGGAAAACAATATGAATGTTTTTACCTCACCAAAAATGAAACTAACATTGGAAGTCACCTATAAAATGACACTCATAAATTGTTCATTGTTTTTCCTAACATTTTGTCATTCCCTGGCCCTTTTTCCACCTGCTTAAAGTAAAAAGGCTGGGTAATGAGGTTTGTTTTACATTTCAAATTACAAACTTGCATTTTATTCATTATATATTAGCTGCAATGTCTGATTAACCCTTGTAGTATGTATGGGTTTCTTCGTATAAGAAGCGTTCCTATTTCTAAAAATCCATGACCCAGACACATTTTATACCTTGATTTTATCAGCTTGTCATTGTTGCAATTTACTTTTACAATTTCTTTAATATTTTATTTTTAAGTACCGTAAATGATCGATTAAGCCCCCACTCCCGAATACCCCCCCTCCCGAATAAGCCCCCTCCCAAAAAATCCATTTTGACAAATAAGCCCCCACTCCCAAATAAGCCCCCATGGGGGCTTATTCGAATTCACAGTAATTTCAATATAGTTGACAGGGACTGAGAAAATACTACTATAAACAATTGATTAAATGGTATTTATTTCGCAGGTAGAGGTATTAATAACACTCGTGGTTATAATATCCAATTCAAAGTTAGGGTGTTTTTCTTTCTTTTTTTTTCAACTTGTCGAACAATATATTTCCGAATATCTTGCTCCCTGCCAAAGCAACATACTTTTCTGGAACAACAAGTCCGACCTCCCTTTTTCTCTTTCCAACCATTATATTGAGATCGATTAGTGTTTGTTTTTATTATTATACTTTTAGAAAGATATGTTGTGTTTATTAAAATCGTTGTTTATAGCACACTAGATTTTTGCATAATTTTATAAGCCCCCCTCCCATTTAACCCCCCCCCCCCCTTCCCGAATAAGCCCCCTCCCCCAAAACCCATTTTGACAAATAAGCCCCCGGGGGCTTGATCGATCATTTACGATACTCAGAAGCACCTATATCTCTGACATTACGATTTGTTTATTTGTTTTTCGTATTAACGTTTTTTCTCCTGATGGTGTGCCTGGAATTGTCACCTTTTTTAAGCACCTGTTAACATTTTTACGTACAACTGTTCCTAAGCAACTAAATGTGCGCCTAAACCCTTCTTTTGATCACTACGCAATAAAACAAAAAAAATACCCTTCGTTCAAGCTAGAGAAATTTCTATTTTTATCCTTTAAGGTTTAAGGATGTGAAATATTCTTTTTTCGTTGTTTTTTTTTACCCGTTAAATTTAAATATGTGTAGAACTATTTTTCTAGGATTTCTTTCGATGTGAGCATATTTTGAGTCAGTATGCTTAAAAACTCGGAAAGAAATTTTTGTATATAATATTGGACTGTTATTTAGAAATATAATTTCATTACAACGAACTTTTTGCATTTATCTGAATGCTAAATTTATATCAATGCGGTTTAATATTGTTTATAATAATGTTCTGTTTTAACGTGAAAACCAGAGTTTAATTTTATTTATACTGAGCTTTTTTGCTATCAACATCCTGTAGAGCACTTCAGATAACTTTAGAATGGCTTAAGCTATGTTGGTCATCCGCATCACCTAGGCTCGTTTTCTCTTTCTAAGAATTTCTTCTCGCCGTCCGAAATTGGTAGAAAGAAAAAAAGAGTCCTGTGCCGAGGTTGGTGAGACTTGGTAGGAATATAGTATAGCATAAAAGAAATGATTGGTAGAGATAAAGTGTCAATTTTTTCAAGAACACGTGTTTTCGCCGCTGACTGTTATAAGTTGATTCGATTGGTTTGCAAGTTTTACCATGGCAACTCCCAAAATATGATTTCAAACATTCTTACATGAAAATTTTTTAAATAGAAAAATATTGAAAGAAATTTTAGTCCTTAATGAAGCAGTATTAAAGGAGTTATAACATCCTCTTCCCCAGGGTTTGGTGCCTGATTTAAACCCGCTAGCGCACACTTGACAGCTGACAAGAGTTAACTAACAAGTTGCTTCGCCGCCGGCCCTTGATGTCACTTGGAACGAGGTTGAGATTATAATAACAATCTCACATGAAATAGCAAAGTCCCCGTCAAATTGTATTTTGACGTTATTATCGTACGATATTTGTTGGAATTAACGGGTGTCTTTTAACATTTTATTTTTATGTCGGAAAAAACATCAAAAATGCAGTATTTATACGTGTTGGCTATGTGTTTCATGGTTAAGTGTGTTAACATTTTCCATCCTGCGATATTTTCTTCATTCTAAATTGTGTATCCTGTATCGGTATCATAACTTTGCTGCGTCAGTGTGTTAGCGTCAGTATGAATATGAGGATATTACCAAAGAGATATCTCCTTGATATTACTGAACCTTCTTTTCGAGATCAAATATCTTCCACTTCCCATGCATTGGTATGCCATGTGTGAGGTGTAACCAGTAGCTGTATGCTAGTTCGGGCTATTAATTTACTTGGTAATGCATAATTTAAGGCGTTCTGAAAAGAAAACACAACTAAGGATCATTTAAAAGAAAAGTCATATGCAATAACGGCTGTCACGTTTTTTTAGTTAATAACCTTTTAGATAAGCAAGATAGTTATGAATTAACGAAGAAATAGACAAAAAGGGTAAAATATCTACCTAAATTTAATCAGGACCAAATGTTTCTGGTCTGAACTCGATGTATATTATTTCAAAATCCAATCGCAAAACATATACAGCAACATTCCATACTACGTAAACAAAACAAAACACAATATTATTTACATTCTACGGAACTAAACAGAGCTGTTAAAACTTTAAACCGTTTCCTCTCGGCCATCACCAGCGGTTTCACAATGTCTAAAAAGACCAAATATTCGTAACCAAACATTGTCCCATAGCGGAAAAATCAAATTGTAATGCTTACCGAGAGCAATTAAACCTAGATATTTCCATAATGCATTTCTTTTCACAATACTGTATACCATACCAAGTGCAGCTCCAAAAATTGCAATAACATTTGAGACCTAAAAAAATCCTTATTTATTACAATGTTCTAAGGTCATATTTTAATGATTCAAAAAAGTAACATATAACCGTCAAACCTGTCTATACCAGACACCAAAGAAAATTGTCCGTTATATACGCTTGGGCTCAAAAAATTAGGCGTTTACTAGGAAACATTTAGCAACTAACAATGTGTAGTTAGTTAGTTGTAGATGTGTAGTTTAGTTTCTTTTATTTTTTAAAATTATTAAAAATTATCAAAGAAGCATTTAGTAAAATGGAAAGTTTTTTTCAGCAATATGGTGCGATTGACAGGCAATTCTCTTTAGTCCGCTTAAAAAAGTGTCCGCTGAAACTGGTTTCCTCTGCGTTTGACCGAAACTTCACTACTTGTAGATTTGTTCGCTACAGTCCAGCCTGACGATATTTGATTTACGAACTTCTGAAAATATATCAACTTACCAGAGGAAATAGAGTGTAATTCTGAGAAGAATTTTCCGGTCGATGTAGTTTGCCTATTTGAACAAAATCATTGATGACCAGACCGAAATTGCACGCCGCGATACCCAGAGCGAGTGTTATTAAAATTTCTTTCCGAAAAATTCCAGCAAGCGAATGCTTGTCGATTTGTCTTTCATCCTGAAATATATAAAAAAATGAAACCTCGCTTAATCATGACATAGGGATGAAATATATTTTATTATATCTCTATCAGGATCGTCCTGACAAAAAGAACTTTTATTTCAAAGAAATAGAATTGGGTGACGCTGTAAGGCACCAAAGGAAAATTTAATCCACAACATTTGATTTGCGTGTTTATCCGACTGCTCAACATAAACTTGTGGAACATTTTCATTTCGTATAGCGGTGTTTTATTAAGCGTTTTCACATACAACTGCAATTTATGTGTAAGTACTTTTCCTATAACATAGCTTAGGTACGTTAAGATAATTGTTATGTTATTTTAAATAAATTTTATCAGTACCTCTCCCAAAAAGGTATCGTCCCTGGACGTACCCAATCTAAATAAGCGCCGTGGCACATATTCGAGTAAATACTGGTAGCCAGTTTAGTTGTAAAAAGATCAAATAAACTCCTTTACGCATGATTACCCCAAACGTATTCCTCCAAATACTTAGCAAGCTGTCGCGGCGCTTTTAAAGTTTTACAGGTAACTTTTTCTCCCTTTTATTTGAAAGATTAAGTCCAAATCAGCTGTACTTTTTAAGGGCACAAATTTCTGTATTAGGGAGAAAAATATCTAAAAGATACGGACTTACTATTTCCAAACGGCGAATCATGGCTTTACTGAGATTCCAGTTTTGTCTCAAACGCCACACATGTTCAACAACTATGCCAACAAGTTTGTAATGACGTCAGATTAAAAATATTACAAGTGACGTCATATGTTTTTTGTCGTATTAGTTTCCAGTCTTCTAAGGCGCATGTACTTGGCTTCCAGCATTAATGTGTCGCTGTTATTAAAAAAATACATACAGCTTACTATGCATTGGAAGAATTCCCATCAGCATTCGACGATGCATTGTTGTTAGGACACAGAAGGAGAGTTTTTCTCCATTGACACCTCGTTATGGCGAACTTGAAGTCAATGTCTTTCCAAATAAAAGTGATTTCGAAAATCACAATTCATGCGCTTTTGCCAAAAAAATCACCTGAAAGCGATATAAAATAAGGTTAGCATATTGCGACAGATTTTATACTGAACGTCATACAGTACAACTTTTCTATAGTGGATATCATTGAGACCGAAGAAATTGTCTGCTGTAGGCAAGTGTCCACTCTGCATCAAAATTAACTTACAATGTAAGTTAATTAACCGTAAGAAATCAACCGCAAAGTATGTAAAAAAGGCCGGTTTTCGGAAAAGAAAGAGCCAAAGACGATAAAAATCAGTTAACCTCCTTATAACGGACATGCTTTACAGAACCAGGTCCACCACTTTTTTCAGGAACAAATAAAATGCCGCCCTGGCGCAACCTCATACCCAGGGCCTTTTTTGATATAAGAATTTGGTTTGTTATGAGGATGTGATGTCGAGGTATAAACGATCAGGAGCCTACTGTTAACTTCGTCCCTACTGACACATTTAGCCGTCAGGCAAGTCCCAGCGGCTTTGACATCAGGCAACAAACCCTGGGGACGAGGATGTTTGGGGACTGGGATTTCTGGGGTGCGTGTTCAGTTCCTTTTTTGGGCTCTGGGAAAAAGGCTGGGGTCAAGGATCATCGGGGCAGAACGTAGGGTCAAAGGGGAAAGTGAAAGTTGTTGGCAAGACGCAAAACACGATGACAATTTTCACAGGTATGCTGGTAGTAGACAGGATACCTGTCTCTCTTTCCTGCTCTCACGCTTTAATGTCTGTCCTGCTGTTGTAATCCTACTTTTTTAGCGCGCTGTTCTTCTTTTCTCTTATCAAAAATATTAAAAGGGAAAAATGATAAGTTTATAGTTTACTAGACTAGACTAGACTAGTTATGCTGGGGGAGTTTTAAAGTGAGCGAGCTAGTTAATCTCGCAAACACCTTGTGAAATTTGTAACATGATATTTATATTTACAAGGGGTCACTCACATACTGATTTTTTTAGCATCATTTGCACTTAACGTGTGGGTTGGTTATAGCTAGCTAGCTAGCTATAGTATTTTGGATGGTAAAAGCCAAAGGGTTATAGGTCAGGGAGTAAAAAAATTCTCACCCATTTTTTTTACTCCCTGCTTATTTTTTTACTTCTCTTTTTTTTATTCTTCCCCTACTTATTTTTACTTCCTTCATCTTTTTCTTTTACTCTCCGCTTATATATTCTTTCACTTCTCGCGTTATATATATAGCTAGATAGCTATATATTTTTTGTATATGATCAGGGCTATCGTATGTATTTATTACCCATGCTGACAATAATGGCTAAATATATTTTCTTAACTCTAAAATGAAATTATGTAGTTATTATGTAGCTAGTCTAATTATCAAACCATTTTTCTGAGTTGTCAACTTTCAAGTCTAAAATGTACAGGCATTTAAAGCTTATTGCATAAAAGTCACACTATTTAAATCTACTCCAATTGAGTACTAGCTCATCGTAATTTATCTCCAACAAAAACGCTCTCCAATGACCTATCTTGTGTCGTATATGAAGTTGAGATATGGTTGATTATCGAGACTACAACTTACGACACTACGGTCATTGAAGACGGTCATTTTGGATGATCTTGAACCATTGCAAGGTTGCAACAAGTGCAGAACGTGCCTTGTCTGTCTTGCATTGCTCAATTAGTATATAACTCGATAAGGCCCGTGGAAAAATCCACTGAGGCAAAAAGGGGATGAAAAATAGGTTGTTTTAGATATTTTGCTGACGTCAGCAGTTCATATACAAAAATAACATTGGCGAAAATTAGTTATTTGTTGCCTGTAATGTGTAAAGGTTGAAACGCTGATCAAAATAATGTATAGGATATCATATGTGACTGTCCAGGGGAATTTGATAACAAACACTTAGCGTTAATTAGCGTTTAAAGCGCTAATATTAACGCTTTAGCGGTAACATTTAACACTATAACGTTAATAACGCTAATACAAATTTTTTTGTAATGATAATAACGTTAAGACGATAATAATAATTAGCGTTAAAATAACGCTATTAACGTTAAAAAGCATGATTACGCAATTTTGATTTTTCGTGTGCTGGCAAAATTTGTTTTTTAGCCAATGTCAAATAATGCGAACAGAGCTGAGACCTTCGGACACTTTTAGATGTCAGAATTATTGAATAGTCCTGGTCTTTTTAATCCACGAGCAAGCCTATTCATAGCAGACCTGACCATCCTAGCTAATTCACAGACTCCTGACTTAGTTAAAAGAACTACGTAGACATAAATCTCTTTTGCCCGGCCCCTTCGTCGTTGGTAACCAGGTCTTACACAAGAAATCCAGCCATGCTGTTCTTAAAGGGGAAGTTCGGTCTAAAATTTTTTTTTTTTTTTATAATTCCACGTGTTTATACTTATAAAAACAGAAAAACTTTACTTCATTAAACTCAGAGTTTTGGAAATGTCTCTAATGTTGACATAAACTTCTTAAAAATCTCCGTTTTTGAAAAAGCGCGTCAGAAAAAAAAAAGCTGGGTTCTAACTCAAGTATGACGTTTTATAGTTCAAAACATTGCATCGCGTGAAAGAGTCACAACACAGGCTACACAGTTTGCTAAAAGAATCTACTTTTTTCTAGCTCTATTTCTTTTCAAATCTGTAACAAATTACTTCTTTGAAAATACAGTGTCAATTTGTAAGCAATGGATCCAATTCGCAGCGATTCAAGCTCTAAAATGATGACATACCTGACTTATCTGCTCTTAGTCCCTTAAATTTCAAACCAGAACTTTCTTTGGAAGAACTGAATAAATTACGAAAGTGTAGTTCCGAGAGTGATGAGGAAGAAGAAGAAGTTTCTAGGATCGGCAACAATACCTGGTGCCAATGCACTGTAGAGCGATGGAGTCGTACAGTGAAAGAGGCTTGTGTTGCAGGGATACAAATGAAATTCCTGACAATCATTTCGAAGGTAAAATAAACAAAAAATTAGCCAAGCATAATTTTCTTTTTCGTGTTTAAAACCATAACAAAACTCTACATATTCCCTCTAAATATTAGTCTTCGCGTTGATAAAAAAATATGCGTACGAGCACGACAACTGATGCAAAACTTCTCTCAAAATATTTTGCCTAACATGAGTTTTCTCCAAATCATTCATCTCTCCTTCGCATATATTTTATTCGGTATTATTTGCTACTGCCAAAGCAACATCACAAAAAAACACAACGGTGGTTGTTTTATTCTATTCAGCTTTACAAATCGAATAAGAAAGCGTGCTCAGAAATCAAAACTTGAGACAGGGGTTATTTTAAAGGTTTTTCTTTTTAGAAAAACAATGTATAACTGAAGCCGAAATTTTTGGGATGGTTTTTTTTGTAAACCAGTACTAACCACTGCACTGTCTGCCCTCAATAATTTAAGGGGTGATGCAATGCACTCGGTAGAAGACAAGACCAAAACTTATACCCCCGTCTTACGAAAGCATGTTATTGAAGAATTTTAGATGTGAAAAAAACAAACATTCAGCGCTGGGGAAAGAAAATGCGAACATGGGAAGGAAATATAATAATTTTTTTGACATGGTTTTGTTTTGGAAATGGCTATAATAAATGAAATTGTGTTGAGTTTTTCTAAATACGAGAAAGACAAATGTTTGGCTGTTTGAAACGTAGCTAACAAACTCATAACTAACAAACATAGCTAACAAAACTTTCGAAGCATTCTGGTTCAAAATGTCGAGAACAAATATAAAATCCACAGTCTTTCGGCAAGGTACCACTTCTTTTTATATTATGTAGCCATTTTTTTCGAAGCTCTTTATTTTTTTTCGCACTGGGAATCTGATAAGACACTACCCAATTTTTTCTTTCGTTATTATCTTCGTCTTTCGTCGTCAGCTTTTCGTACTCTACCTCCTTATTTTTCTCGCTCCCCTTATCTTTTTCTGTCTTTTAATTATCGCTACTTCGATTTGTACAGCCAATGGCAGCACAGTTTGACATATTAAAATAATAAAAATGTATAGACAAAATACTTCTTCATGTGATTACACCTAATCCTCAACACCGAACTTCGCTTTTTGAACTATAAAACGTCATAATTCAAACTCGACCCAGCCTTCGTAAAAATGTAAAGGGGTCAATATATGGAGGTGTTTTTACGCGTGTTTAACACAAATTATTTCAGAAAAAAGAGGGTTTCACTTGAAAAGAATTATGGTATCCGTTTTTTTTCTTTTATGACTATTGATTATGAAAATATAATTTTTGACCGAACTTCCCCTTTAACTAATGTGGAGGTAAACGCTGACGGAGCGTGGATAAAGCAAGTCTGCAAAACTGCACTTACATGCGGAACAGACATTATATCATGGATTTAATTGTAGATAATTTCTTCATTTGACAAAACAATTGGAAACCATAGCAGGTCCGAATTTAATGGATTCTTTTCTTTATGCCAAAAGTGTTATTCAAACAATTTTAAACAATTTCTATATAAACTTTGTTAAAATGTAGCTGAATTTTCTGAATGAATTTTGAAGTTTTATTTAAGCCACGTGGATGAAGATTTTTTTTTAATTTGAAAACGAAGCATATTTTTGCCTATTTGCTTGTGATGACCTGAAAAATAAACAATAAATTTATGAAAATGACAGTATAGTCATGCATACTTTTTCGGACATGTAGAAAATGAAGTTAAGATTGAGAGAGTCGCTATACCAGTAGACGCTCGATCATCGTGTTTGGGGTTCACGATTCAAAACGTCCCCCACTTTTCTACCGCAAAATGAATGCGCAACAAAGATTAACCTTGGAGCCCGTATCGCACGCGTAACATCCTTTGCACGTGCGTTTTACATCACACTTGATTTACATGTTTACTTGATGCATTACCTGATTTACACGTGTTAATCATCGCACACATATCAAATATTCCTGAAAGATACTGTAAGAACGCATGGTGGGCTTTTACTTTACAGATTATCTATTTTAATATATGGAATAGAGATGGTAGAGAGTATTATTCATTCAACTTTTGTAACCTTTATACGAAGTCACGACGTGGCCCTATTATTTTTTTAAAAAAATTTTTAAGCTTAAGAATAGACAATGCTAAATTATATTAACGCTTTTAACGTTAATTTAACGCTTTTAACGTTAATTTAGCGCTATTGACGTTATTATCGAACATTAGCGCTATTTTGCAATGATAATTAACGCTATAATGTTATCTCATGTTAACGCTATAACGTTAAAGTGGACTTTATCTAGCGTTAATTAGCATTAATTCTTTGTTCTTCGTAGCGATATAACGTTAAAGTTTAACGCTAATTTGTTTGTTATCAAATTCCTCTGGACAGTCACATATGTTTTCAACAAACGCCTAAGGAGGTATAAGAGTTTAAAAATGTTGCTGACGTCAGCAAAGACCCGCCAAAAAAAAAATTGTGTAGAGCTTAAAGCGCTGATCAAGAACGTGTTTATAATCACGTGATTTTGATGAATGGTTAATGAGATATAAGGGTGTAAAATTTTGCTGACGTCAGCAAAGTCCCTAATAAAAGTACGAAAAAAATTTCTTTAGAAATTTGTATACCCGTTGCCTTCATCGTATAGATCTTGAAACGCTGATCAAGAAAATGTATAGGATCATGTACTTTTGACAAACGGTTACGGAAATATTGTGGTTTAAAGGTTTTTTGATGACGTCATCAACCCGTGCATTCCGAAACGAATTCGGTTTGGGAAACCTACCCAAATTAGTCCCAGGTGGTCCTTAGTTACCCACGCGGTGAAAAATTATTGACGTCACCGCCTCGTTTCCAAGTTATTTGGCCTCAAAGTTTTAAGTGCACTGTAATCATTATCATCATCATCATTCTCGGCTTAACGTCCGTTTTCCATGCTAGCATGGGTTGTACGGGGTATATTAATGACCCTCTTCCAATCTGATCTAGACTGTGTTAGATCTAAACTCAACTTCCTCTGTATCAAGTCTGTCCTTATAACCTCCTGCCAAGTCTTTCTCGGTCTGCCTCTGGGCTTTGCCCCAGGAACTATCAAGTCTCTACACTTTCTTACCCAATTATCCTCCTCCATTCTTTCCAAGTGCCCCAGCCAATTCAATCTTTTTATCTGGATAACATCTTTAATTCTACGGAGACTTAGCCTGCTTCTTAGCTCATCTGAACTCTTTCTGTCTCTCAGACTGGCGTTACACATCCACCTAACCATTCTCATATCATTCCTTTCTAAACGGTCAAGATCTTCCTGCTTCACTGCCCATGTCTCACTACCGTACAACATAACACTTCTTACACAGGCCTCATACAACCTACCTTTTACCTCAATTGATAGGACTCTGCTAGTCAACAAAGGAAGTAACTCTCTGAACTTTTTCCAAGCAGAACCTATCCTGCAAGTAACACTTCTTCCAACACCCCCTTCACTGCCCAACATATCACCTAAGTAACAGAAGTTCTCAACTATCTCTAACGAGCCACTGTTGTACATCATTAAAGCTGGAAATACTTCATTCTCTATAATCTCACCTTTGCAACGCTTGCATACAAACTGAATGTCAGCTCTTAACCTTCCACTAATACTACTGCACTTCTTATGTACCCAATGCTTGCAAGTCTGACAAAAAATTGAGTTACTACCAACCCCTTTCCTGCAAACTCCACAAGGCCACTTTCCAACTACAAGGTCACACTTGGCTGCAATGCTACTAATCATGACTTTAGACTTTGCTGTGTTTACCTTTAGCCCTTTCTCTTCTAGTCCTTTCTTCCACTTCTCAAACTTTTCAACTAATTCTTCCATCGACTCTGCTATGAGAACCAAATCATCTGCATACAATAACTCCCATGGACAACCTGTTCTGAACTCCATCGACAGCGCTTCTAAGACTAGAACAAACAACAAAGGACTAAGTACAGAACCCTGATGTACACCAACATTTACACTAAATTCATCACTAAGTGAATCGTTAATCGTAATGGCTTCATTAATTTAAATCAGGATATTGACGTTATATTAATGTTATTACGTCGTGTCGTAACGTCAGAAAATTTAACATTTAAGGCATAACTTTTTCGGTCACATCAAAGGAAAATTAACACATCTACTTTGCCTGTTACAGAGACACGGATCTGGCGTATTATTATATAGGATGAAAACTTAAGATTCAAAGGTATTTTAGGAACTGTCTTCTTTTTTAATTATTTTCTTACATGTGAAATTATATTTACATATTCTGCATATAATATGTTTCCAGCTTTTGCTCCTTGATATAGTTGCCCCCTTAAACGTAATACTACATTTCACATTGATCACAGAGAATCCAGTCAACTGTTTGCTCTTGTCTTAAACCAGGTGCATTTCAACGCTTGCAAATTTGACACTTTTCATTTTTATCCACACTATCGTCAGAGCTAAAGTTATACCTTCAATGACTTCCTCCTCTGTCTCGCTTTCTTCTGTTTGACTTATATTTTGCTGGCAGTTTTTTTTCCTTGTGATCTTTTGTTAACCTGTCCATTCTACCTCCCATATCATCTTCATTGTTCAGCTTACATTCTTTGTTCAGGTCTACTTCACATAAAGGGTTGGTCCGTGCCTGCAATTACACTACTTGTCTTACACTTGTTTCTTCTTTCCTTTGCCATATTCTCATTTTCTATCTTCTGCTTATTTTTCTCTTTCTTCTTGCTTTCACGCTCTTCCTTATGCCTAGCCTTTGCTTCTTCCTTACGCCTAGCCTTTGCTTCTTCCTTACGCCTAGCCTTTGCTTCTTCCTCTGCCTTCTTGGTATCTAACTTTTCTCTGAATAATTTTTTGTGCTTAAGCTTGTTAGCACATGTGCTTTAGTTATTATTCTCTCATTCCTTTCTTTTTTTTCAGGTGAAGCAGGGAAAATTAAAGAATCATTTAAAGAATGTGGTATCATTCCAGATACAGGCCATTTCTTGAATAAAACTATGCCAGAGCTACAAAAAGCACCCGCTAAAAAAATTATGAGTGCTATGGTGTGCGAAAAATCGCACTCGTAAGCAAAATTTACAAGTGCAATGTGAATATTTGCAAGTGTGATTCACACTTGCAAATATTCGTTATAAACGTTATTTGTTATAAACGTTATATGTTATTTAAGCTGTATAGAAATGAATTTTGTAAAACCATGGTAAAACGTATTAACCACAAGTGCAAGGTTGAAACAACGTTGAACGCGATGATGTGTTGGCAGATTCGCTATATGTTTTTGGCATTAAATATATTTCTAGACATTTTTGATTTCTCTTTCCCCTTTTAAAAAGATTTTTTAAACTTTATTCAACATGTTTTTTCTTTGGTATTACATCACGAAAACATTCGTCCGAAAGCTGTATTAAGGTACAGGACACCTAACCTCTCCCATGTTCTGGTTATATTTAACTTGCATGGGTGCGCACTCTTCTTGCAGTATTCTCTGTGACGATGAAGGTCAGACTGACTTGTGGCATGGTTCCAAATGGTCTTTCGTTCGAGTCTCAGTGTAATGCACCAGCCGAGCATAAGAGTGTCAGCATGAAGGAAAGGGGCCGACTTTATTGTTCTCTATACTTTTTAAACAAATCAATCACGAAGAAATGAATGTTATGTAATCAGCGTAATAGCCTTTTTCATCGCTCTATAATATTTTGGAAAAAGAAAAAATTCACGAGTGCGATAAAAAGCACTCGTAAATCTTTTTACGAGTGTGCGGGCGAGTGCACATGCGATCGCACTCGTCTCAAGGAATGGCCTGCAGATGCTATAATTGGTTTAATATGCTTTGGTTTTAGGGTCACATGTTCCACAAGGAGGCATAGCAACTGTGCTTTCATTAAATTATGGTAAATTAAATATAGGTGCAGAGTTGACATTTGATCCTCCAGGACACATGTTATTGTAATATAATGATTATAAATTTGAACTTTTAATTAGGCTTGAAGTTGTAAGCAGGTTAACCTTGGGTGACTGCAATGGATGATGTTATAGTCATGTCAATATTTAATTCTTGATTTGTGTAAGAAAAATAAGAAGGTATTAACTTTCTTTTATCTATAGCGTCTGAATTAACCGCATAATTCCACATTTCGGAAACCCCTGCTTGATAGTGCTATTGTAATCCTCCCTTCAAAGGTTTCTTTAAAGACTGCATTAGGGTTCTTTTTTAGACATTTGCTAGCTGTTTGTTACTAAGTAATGCTAATTTAATCATGTCAGTGATGCGTGAAAAGTATGTTTTTAAAGGACAGAAAATTTTAACATCTAATGGCTGCAATATGTTAGTTGTATGTGGAGGGAGGCAGAATAAATGAATCTGATTTTCAGCTAAGAAATCGATCATGTCAATGTCTAGGTGCGAACCATACCCATCTAGGATAAGTAATAGGGGTCGCAGTGTTTTGAATGAATGTTTGTTAATCCATTTTATGAATAGTTCCACATCCATATAGCCTTTTAGTGTTACATCATAAGGGGCACCATCAGTTCCAGTTCTAACATAGATCCCAGAAGTGTATGGCTGTTTAACTATTATGAATGACGATAAAGCATGACCAGTAGCGGAGACAGCTATAAGCTGTGATTTGCTCCCTGCCCCCTTTACTCTCTGAATGTGCCTATTTTAATTTTACCTTAACGACAGTACAACAATTTAAGAAACCATGCGACTTTTGCCTCGATCAAGCTTGTCTGGCTTGTGCAATGTTATTTCTTTTCGATGTCTTAGTTTGAATTTTAACCACTAAGTGTTTTCAGAAACAATGTTTGGATTAAAACAGTTGCTTTTTTTCTTTTTTGCAATACTCCAAGCAAAAGCTTTTATAATCGGAACTGACAGGGGATGTGCTATTGAGTACCAATACCAAGATTTTGAACATTTTCATAATGGCAGAACCATTAGTCTGTCAAATAGCAAAACTGTCCATGCAAGGGTTTTGAGGTAATTTTTATTGTGAAGAAGTAAGGTGTCCAGAGATCTATCCGGAGTTAGACATGTATACGCTAAACAGTGTCTTAGTTTTGCCATTAGGTTTACAGTTCCAAATTTGCATCAATAAGTTGCTTTTCGTGCTTCTCTGTAGCACTTTTTTTACCTTTACACTGTTAAAATCTTATCAACTCAATTTTAAGAAGAAAAATAGGCACAAGAATAGAGCTTAACATGTCTGAACATTAATATTTTGTCACCATATTCATAAATACTTGGTCTTTTAACTTTACAGGTGTATTGAGTAAAAATTATTTTCAAGATAGCAAGATTTAAAAAACTTTATAGATAAATTAAGTTTTGTTGAAAACTTTGAAAAAAATGTTTGTTGTTTTATATTTGCGTGTTTTATGTTTTCTTAACTTGCTCTATTTAAACTAACTAGCTATCTGAAGAAAGAAACAGCTCATGAAAGAAATCCAACTTTAAAAACACTACACCCCAACTTCACATTGGAATAATTCTGTTAGTTAAAATACATAGATTTAGCCATTTTGACAAACATTTTGAAAATAAATATATAATCAGATTGTATTCCTGTGGCAAATGTAAAAGTTTTACTTTTACTTTATTTTGGGTGTTTAAATTACTCACCTACAAATGATGCTAAAAAATCAAGAAAAATTTATAAGAAATCAAGCAAAGAGTTTAGTAGCCCCTTAATTATGAAAAATATTTGGCACAAAAGTCCCCTCAGAGTTGTGAAAATGAGTAGTCCAACCTTTTTGCAGATATGCGTTTTGTGCTGAGCGATATATATAGTGAAGTATTTCATAGAACCTTGAAGCAGAACTGAAGGTTATAGCATTGGAAGCAGAACTGAAGGTTATAGCATTGGCATTGGTATACAGTAATGAATTATAATTTGTATGTAAATCTATATATATATATTAGTTGTTGTTTATTTAATAATTTTAATCTATCTGTATTTAGAAACAATTTTCAGGCTATAATAAAACCACAATGCCTGGAGGATATGACTATGAACCAGTTGAAGATGTGAATCAAGATTTTTACTGTGTTATATGTTTACACTTGTTAAAAGACGCGATGCAATTAGAGTGTCAGCATGGAATGTGTAATTTTTGTCTGCAATCTTTGGCAAGAAGTTCAAAAGAAAGGTAAAACAATCCTATTGTATTTAGTTAAAAATGTAAATTTGAACATGAGTACACATAAGTAGTTGTCTTGTTTTGTTTCAGGAATGTAGAATTCACATGTCCTAGTTGCAGGACACCCATAGATGAAAGCAAAGTAAGTGTATTTTATAAAAGCCTAACAAGCAGAAGAATCTCAAACAAACTAAAATCATGACATGCATAAACTGAGGTCTTGACCTAACACAAGCTTTTATCTATTTGATAATAGCCTGTTTGTGCGTTAAAAAATGTTGCGTTATGAAAACACGAAATGATGTGCACAGCTTAAACTCTTTGTTTTTTATTATAATTATTATTTTTATTAAAATAATTACCCAAGCTAGCCACTTTAGTTCCTTTTGGTACTGCTATCAACAAGGTCCTTGTGAAGGGGGTCCTAGTGCATTTAAAGCTCCCATTTCAGCTATGAAAGTTGTGCGAAAACAGCAATTACTGAACCGAACCACTACCTAAGATATCAGTCCTATACTGGTCCTGAATGCTAAGCAGAAAGTTACAGACAATTAACATTGTGTTGTCTATTTCGTGAAAAAAAGTTTTAAATTATTCCCGCCCTTTTAAAGAAATTAACAAAAACAATTTTATGATAAGAATAACAATGAATTTTAATCAGTTTTTGCTATTATGACCATTTTATTCCTGCCTTCCATTGGTATTAACAAATCGGGTTATATTAATAAAAAAAATTGTTTAGATATTTACATTTGGAACATTCCAATTTTGCCTGAAGCATGGTGTGCTTACTTTTTGCTGAAATTGTTAGGAACAGAAAAATCTTTGAAAGTGTAAGAAAATGAAAATTACAAGAGAAGCCTCTTTCTTAAATGTGTTAAGTAATTGTTATAAATATGTTTATAATATGTTTTGTGAGAAAGCAGCATAACACTACTTTAGTTTTCTTTCATAATTTGTTTTGAGCTTAAAAACTTATTGAGGCTTGTTTTCTTAAATTTTGGCCAAACTTCAACCTGAATTTTCCAATAAAAATTTGCAGTCTGTAGAGAAGAAAATCTATTTGCAGCTGTGGTATGGGAGCAATGTAGCCCACTTGCTAAATATCACTTGTTGATGGTTGTTGCAACAACCATTATAGAAGTGATACAAACAAGTGCTGAAAAAATGTAATTTGTAATTTAAATTTTCTTTATAGAACGATTTTGGAATTGCAACCTGTCCATTAGTCAGTCTGAATGTCTAGGGATTTTTCTGTTAGCTAACAAATTTTAAGCAGGAGTGAGTCGAAAAACAGTGTTTATTAAAGTTTTATATTACACATCTTTTTTACAGTGCTCATATTATTACGTTATGTTATGTTAAAAATTATGTTATCTGCAACTACTTGTTTTAATTTTAATGAATCAGAAAGTTTATTGTGTGTAAAACATTTTCAAAATATTGTAAATTAAAATTAGTATATACCAGAGTATACTAGCAGATTTATGTATTATATTTTTGTAGGTTCACCCTGTTGAAAGGATTAACAGAGTGATCTTGTCATTAAAAGTCAAATGTGTAAATACAAGAGCAGGATGTGATTGGTCTGGTGAAGTTTCAAATATGAAAGTATGTGAGATACAAAAACTCTCTTTGTGTATATAAAAGCTAAAAGCAAAAGCACAAAGATATATTGTAGTGCATATGTGACTCATACGAATACATGTTAAAAGTTAGATTGATAATACAGCATAAATACGCCACATATTATAAAGCTTAAAGCAGCATTTCTATGCTTATTAAACATTCTCCAATAAAATTTCTATGCTGTAATAATTTTTCTACGTTGCCAAAATCCTTTAAAAAGGTTTTCTTGCAGCCTTAATAATTTTTAACAAATACGATGATGAAGACGCGCCGCGATAGTAAATTCACAACAAATGTTATTGATTGCTTAAAAATAGGTGTGTGAACACCCGAAACGTCGCAAATAATGTAGGGTTTTTTTGTTGTCAATTTTCTAATTTTGTCGGCACCTGGCAGTTGCCAAAGCAAATACCAAGGTGTTCTTAAAAATTCCAAATTCATGTTGGCCACGTTTTACTGACACAATGTTTTTTAAGTTGCATGTAAATTGAATTTATGTTTTTCTCTCTTACTTTAACTGTTGTTCATGTTTGTTCTTGTTTGGAACCTTGCGATCTCACAACACAATATATTTGACAATATTAATAAACGATAAACATCTCTTTTTTTTTTTTAGTAAAAATTGAAAATCTAAGTTTTTACATTACGTTATTTATTAAGAAACATATAAAAAAAAATTCCAAAGCTTAATCCTATTACTGCTGGGCTATTTTGGAGCTTCTCAATGCTTAGGAGAAGCCGATAATAAGTAAAAATTAGCTGAAATTTTAACAATTTTACTCAAGTAAAAAAAAATTTATTGTTACGCCAACACTTAGGCATATTTTCCAAAAGATTTTTCTGCAAAATGAAAGCTAAATAAAAGTTAGAAAAAGTAACGAATTATCAAGATGTAAACACATTAAAGTTATAGAAAAAAGTTGAACAGGGGGAGGGCTACATCAGTCCCCTAACTTGACTAATTGGCTAGTCCAATTAAGTGCCCACCTGTAAGATCACAAGATTAAATAAGCTGGGTAGTATATATGTAAAGTAGAGAAAATATTTTAGCATTTAAATAAACCTAAACATAATTTTTCCAAATAAAAGTATCTCTATTTTCTTAATTATTTATTCAAAATTTGTAATGTTTTTTTTCTTAGCAATGTCCTTTAAAATGCCTATTAGAATGCAGGAACATAGGTAATACAAATACATGTATCTCTAATTTCATTTGTGTTAAAATCTGAACATTACTGTTCCTTCACCCAAGTTTATACACTCTTTATTTTACCAAAATGGAGTCAGAAGACACAATTACAACTACATTCTCATTCTTTTCATGTTAACTACCGTACCAAAGAATTAAAAGTCATAAAATACAGGATTTCTGTTGTCAATGCAGCAAAATCACTTTGTGGAGACTTATTCATAAAAAAAGCAGTGAAAGAAAATAATACAGGGCAGTTTACCTTAGTAATTTATCATTTTATGACTTTTTTTATATTTTTTTAAAATTTTTGTGAAGAGGTTAACTTGTATTTCAGGACCACAAGAACAACACTTGTGAATTTGAAAACGTTGTATGCGATTCCAATGGATGTTTGTTTGAAGCTCGAAAATTTGAAATGGCATGTCACAAGAAGTCTTGCAATTTCAGGATGGTGCTTTGTGATTATTGTCAAAAAAGTAATGTGTACAATGATATACCGGTATGTATAGAATAGGATACAGAAAAGTTTTAAATTTGTTGTCATTTGAACATTATCAAGTTTGAACTTAAAAAATCCTGAACACGTCATTCAATGCAGGTTAAAAATCAATGGATTTTAACAATTACTACAAGCAGGATTTGCCTATAAGTTGCTGGATCTTTTTTCTGTAAAACGTTTTTTCAACAAAGACCTTTTAAATTATATTAAAAAAGTATTCATTATTCAGGTTAAATCAAAAAGAATAATAGAGTTTTAATTCCTTTGACATGTTAAAATTTTCCTAGGTCTAAAATTATGTCTGCTAATAGTTTATCTTTGTGGTAACATTATATTATTATTACTAGTCGTTAAGCCTATGGAAAATTCCACTCAGGCAGATAAATACAAAAGATAGAAAGTTTTAGGAGTTTTGATGGTGTCAGCAGTACATAAACAAAGAACTGTTGTATTGAAACTGATCAAAATAATGTTTATATGTTTCTAATAAACGTTTAAGGAGATGTAAAGGTTTCAAAATTTTGCTGATGTCAGCCAAGATCCACCAATGTACATAAAAATTATTTTGTAAAATTTGTTTACCCATTGCCTCGATTGTGTAGAGCTTGAAACACTGATCAAGAAAATGTATAGGATCATGTACTTTAACGAAACGTTAAAGAAGTTTTTTGATGACGTCATTAACCTGTCTCTGTGGGTTGACCCAGTTTTACAAATTGGTTCCGATTTGGTTCCAGGTTTACTAATTTAATTTAAAAAAATGAATTCAATCTAATTTATTGACATTGCAACGTAGCGTCAAAATAAGTAACTTTTTGTTTAGCAATTAAGAGTTTCTCGCTTGTTTCTAAGGTAAAAAGTGCATGTCACCATTGCCTCTCACAAACACACTGAATTTTCATATTATTATATAGATTTTATTATAGCTTTGATGTTTTTGTATTTTTTATTTAGGCTCATCTTCGAACTTGTCCATGTTATCCTCTTATCTGTTCTAATGCTTGTGGTGAATCCATTCCTCGTAAAGATGTGAGTTTTGGTTATTTTTTTAAATCAATTAATTTTTAAAAAGCTAGATAACTAATTAGAACACAGTGGTAAAAAGCTGCATAAAAATGTATAATTTTTAAGGGGGAGAAAGAAGGGTAGGGTGCATTTCTGCCTCAAAATGCCTCAATCTTGTTCCTAGGGCTTTTAGATTTATGTACCGAGTGTGACTAAAATACTGGTGAATCAAAATACCCACCTATGGGGTTTCTAGGTAATCTAAAAGCAGTGTAACAAAAAAACCTAATGGCTTTCTGAACAGAAAACAGTGCACTTGCAGTTCTGCCTGCTGATTAATAAAATGTAATACTTTTGAATATTTCTACATTTTTAAAGTGTAATTATACCTTGCTCACGTTTTTTTGACTACAAAGAAATTCGCTATAATAATAGCCGTATTCTGTCTGTTCTAAATAGTTGGGCTGGAGCTTTAATTCGGAACCTCTGCTGAATCTTATTTTTACGAACTTTGTTTTGGGTCCTGCTGCTTAATTTTGGAATCGTCACAGTACCCAATTTTTACCGATTTTTACTGATTCTATTTGGGTTGCATGCGCGTAGTAAGTAGACAATTCACAATTTTTTGTAAATAACCAATGCAAGTTCTTAGTGGCCTTGACATGCCGAGAATGGAACATACAACGGTTAAGGGCTACATATTTTTTTATAAGCAATGAAAAATCCAAAATCAGGCTGGAATTGTCGAGATCTTAATAAGGGTCAATTAATTATGGGAGATGAAAAACAGTCGATTTACTACAGTACCTCTGTGAACAATCTTCTTTTTTAACCCAAAGTGGGCTAGCGTTGGTTGTTTTCGCTTACATATTTTAACTTTTTACATTTTACTAGTAATAGCTAAAAGACAGAAAGAAACCAATGATTTATACACGCAAAAGCAATTCCATCAAATAAGCACTCTCATCATGCAATTCACCTCATATCTCATCATTATTTTTTCTTCTGTTTGTTTTGGCACTAAAATAAAACTGCAACATTCGAATGTCAAAAATCGAATGTAATTATATTTAAAATTCGAATGTTTACAATATTTTACTGAATGAACAAGGTCAAGCTTATAAAGCACAGTACTGTATTCCTCTTTTCTTCTTTTTCAGTCAAAAACATGAACAGGAAAAAGATTATTGAAAAGCATTTTTGAATACTTGGCATAATGCTTAGCATATGCATAAAATTTTCCCCTTATCCAGGCTAGATATGCTTATAAGCGCAATACTTATAAAATAAAACATGTACGCTGACAAAAGCCATTTTGGTTAAGCAGTGGTGGTTTTAAGTTGAGGTTTATAGGTCTGTTTTGACCTTTTTGTCTTCTAAAACCTTCTTATTTTTGTAATATTTGTTTTATAACATCAATTTTCTATTTATTATATAAATCCTAAACAAATTAATTTTTAGATTTTGGCTAGAAAGGTAGATTTTGAGGGAGTATCCTAAAGCCAGCCAGCTATAGGTGGCTAGCTAATTTTTAGCATCTTTAATAAGTTTGTTATAAGAGTTTTTTATCCTAACTAAGATCTTTTTGTGATGGGGTTCTGTAGCTACTTTTGGTGGAAAAGGAAAAGTACCCGAAAGCAGTTTGACTGCAACAAATTTAACAGTCAATAATTCTTATGGTAATTGCGTTTAGGTAGCTACAACTTTTACTGTAATATAAACTTTGTAACAGTCTAAATTTATTGATTCAATGAGACACCAGGGATTGTTTTTTGCCTACGATTAATTTTGTAACAGCAGGTTAACTTCGCAAAAGTTTATCGCACAAAATAAAATTGCTAATTGTTTTAGTTGGATGGGTTAGGGTTGTGCTTTTCTGTGTTTATATTTAAAAAACATATGTTGAATTTTCAAGGGACCTTATTCTGCAAATAAACAAAATGCCGGCTGACTGTTTTTACTTTGTTGAGGTGACTGCAGGCTGTAACCCTGATGTTCAACGTTTGGAAGGCTTTATGACTGTGAGCGCTACACTAGATTTATGACATACTGTATTTCTGTGGTAAAGTACTCCACTTGGATGTGTGGTACAGTTTACGACTTTTATTGCTCAGCTTAGCGTTCAATGCTGGGTCACACAGTTACTTGTGGCTTAACCTGGTGTTTCAACTCCAGGTCCCCTGGCTAGTCTACATAATTATTTGAAGGGTAGTAGCTACCTATAGTGACCAGGAGAATCAGAGAGTTCACCCGCAAACCTATTTTGGGATATTTATCATTGTATTTATTGAACAATTTAAACATTGCGCATTATTAAAGCTTGGTTTGTGTCTATATTATATTATATTATTTTTGTTTACGTATTCATAGAAATTACATCATTTTAAGATTCTTAACTGTAAAAAAAATGCATGCGTGAGAATTATTTCAAAACGTTTTTCCTTTCTCAAAAGAGAAAAATGTTACGCAAGGCAAAGAATGTTTTCGGAATTGCTCATTTGCAATTTAATTTCAGCAACAACCTGTTTTTTTTTTAATACAATTTATACACATGCTACTCTAAATAAATCTTCTGCGCATTCTAATATAGATGAAAATTAACACAACTCCCTATCACGTTACGTTGTTCAATGTCAATTTTTAAGTACATAAGACAAGTATATAAGTAGGTAGATAATAATTACAATGTGTTCATATATTGTACGATCATAAAATTATGCTAAGGGGAAGTCAATTTTGTGAGAATAGAAATAATGGCTTAGACACAATATTGTATTGGAAATTGCCTTGTCCCTACAGATCAACAGACTTTCCTTTAGCTTCAAATCAAAATTATTAGTAGCCCTGGAGAGTCAAATGAGTGGTGTATAAAAGGTAAAACCTTATCAGACAAAAAACAAAAGTGACAAATTTTTTTGTGGGTAAAAATAACTTTGTCTAACAATTTATTACTTGAATACCAATTGGAATATTTTATGCCAATGTTTTTTCACTCTTGAAGTCACCAATAACACATCAATAAGTGGATAAGCAATAAGTTGACTTTACAATTTTAGATGAGAAGCCATTTACAAGATAGATGTCCTCTTCGTCTTGTTGACTGCACATTTAAACAAGCTGGATGTGATATTGTGGTATGTAAGTCTAATACAAAATAAAATTTATTATAATGCTTACTATACTATCTGTGAGCTATACTGTCTGTGAGCTAAAATTGTAGTTGCGAACAGGGGTGAGTTCCTCTGGATCTTTCCGCGGGTTATAACCAGTCCCTTAAAAGGTCAGTAAATTTATGTGGTGAAATTAATTCTACCCTCAAACACCAGATAGAAACTAAAAACAACAAATTGATAAAAATAGGCATTGTGCATCTTGTGTCTTAAAAAACGTTAATTTTGACTTACTGGAACAAAATAAATATTTTTTTGAAAACTGAATTGTTGGTTAGAAAACAAGTTGTTATCGTTCAATCTTTTTTTATCATTGTGAAAATTTCATTTTTTTTATTAGGGCAATGCTGTTCCTTAATATTTCATGACAAAAGAATAAAATGAAAACAAAAAGTTACAGATATAAAACCTGATAATTACAGACCTATCAATAAAAAATAGCACATGTGTGATAAACTGCATACCTCAAGTTACTGTAACTTAAATTGAGTGCACAATCCCGGTAAATAGAAATATTAAATAAATTCTTATTTGCCTCTGTACCCACAATTAGGACTTTTAACTGATATATGAAAAAGTTGCAAGAATAGTCTTCAATTAAACTTTGGCAAAGTGTTTAATGCTAAACAGTGAGCACAGCACATCGAGAGTTTTGTGTTCTGTTCCTTAAACAATCAAGAAATCTTAATAATGTAATTAGCAATCTATTAGATATTTATTTTGTTAACTTCTTCGAAGTTATCAGGCCATTTTAAGTTCATTTTGTGTTTAATACTAGTTGATAAGGCCTGTGGAAAAATCCACTTCACAATTTTTTATTTTCTGTTACTTAATTGTGTTACTTAATTGTGTATAGCTTAAAACGCTGATAAAAATAATGTATAGGATCACGTGCTTTTAAACAGCGGTTAAGGAGACATAAGAGTTTTAAAATTTAGCTGATGTCAGCAAAACCCTACTAATGTACCAAAAAAATTTTTGTTTAAAACATTTACTTACCGGTTGTTTCTATTGTGAAGATCTTCAAACGTTGATCAAGAAAATGTATAGGATTGTGCGCTTTTGACAAACTGTTAAAGAAATATTGAGGTTTAAGGGTTTTTTCATGACGTCATCAACCCGTCTGTTCTGAAAGGGGTAGGTTGAGCCAGTTTAAGAAATTGGTCCCATTTTGGTGTCAGGTGGTCCCTAGTTACCCACGCAGGAGATGATATTGTCAGTTATTTATTTTCCGGCTGTTTCAAAGATTTACGGCCTTAACATAAAAGTGCAATGCAATGGCTTCTTAAATTTTAAAAATGATATTGACGTTGTGCTATAATGTCAGTAAATCTCTATAATAATACGGAGAGTATGCGTTTCTGTCTGTAACGAATAAGGGGATGTGTTCATTTTAAAAAGGTATGTCTGAAATGTTAAATGAGATGCGACGTCAATATCAATACTTTAACGTCAATATCTTACTTTAAATAAATGAAGTCATCACGGCACTTAAAATTTTCAGACCAAATAGTGTAGAAACGAGGTAGTGACGTCAGTCATTTTTCACGGGGTGGTTAACTAGGGACCACCTGGGACCAATTTGGGTATGTTTTCTAAATCTGGGTCCCCGAATCCGTTTCGGAATGGACGGGTTGACGACGTCATCAATAAACCTTTAAAGCCCAATATTTCTGCAACTGTTTGTCAAATATACATGATCCTATACATTTTCTTTATCAGCGTTTCAAGATCTACACGATTAAGGCAACAGGTATACAAATTCCTGAAAAATCTTTTTTGTTTTTTTGGAGACTTTGGTGACATCAGCAAGATTTTTAAACCTTTATGTCTCCTTGAGCGTTCGTTGAAAACATATGATCCTGTACATTATTTTGATCAGCGTTTCAACCTCTACACATTACAGGCAACAAATCAACTAATTTTTGCCAAATTTTTTTTATATCTCCATTGCTTACGTCAGCAAAAAATCTGAAACAACCTATTTGTCCATTGTCCTTCTGCCTAAGCGGATTCCTCCACGTGACTAGTTTAACAAATAAATAATAAGTGGTGTACAAGTTTGAATTAGTATAAGCGAGGGATGTGTAACTCATTAACCCAAAAGTAGCAGCACTGAATGTCCATGCTAAACTTGGTCCCCTTGGTCTTAACTTTTCTGTCCACCATGGTTGAAAAGCATCAGGCTGAAGAGCATGATCCAATTTAAGTTACTTACAGGTAAGAGGTTTTTGTTTTTTTACACATTACAAAACAAGTATTTTTGTGGGTATTTTTTGTCCAAATGTTGTCTATTGCTGCTTTCCTAACTTAGTTATCAGAAAAAGGTTAGCTTAGACTTTTAACTTAAATATTTTTGAGGTTCATCTAGCCGTATCTATAAGAAAAAGGAAATGACAATCACTGCAGACTATCTTTGGTTGAAAAATGACCTAATTGACCTTTTCATAAGTTTTTTTGTAGAATCTAATTACAATCTAATAACATGTAATTCAAAAATCTTTTGAAAAAAACAATTTAAGTCGGAATTCACCTTAAATATTTATTTGTCCTTATTTGTATACCAGCATTATTAGATGTGTCTAAAAGCTTCAAAATAGCTAACTGCATTGTCTATAAAAATGATTATAAAATTATCCAGTTTTATCGAAAATACCAGATAAATGCAGAACAATGATCTTATAACACAAATATGTCCTCCCCCGTTTATAGACTTGTTCCTTCACCTTTTTGGTTACTCAGTTAATATAAAAATAGTCTAAACTTATGTCATTCTTGGCTAGCTAGCTAGTCGAAAAAATTACATCAATATTTTGCTATGCTGTACTGAAAATATCACCCTCAATCATAAACAAAAAATATTTTAGGATAGCTTCTGTTGTTATCCATTGTTATTTTTAGGTGACTGCAGGTGAAATAAGCAATCATGTGTCAAATGCACTTCAAGATCACTTAAACTTGGTTTTTAAGCATTTTCTTGAGATGAAACTCGCCATAGAACTTGCACAAAAGGAGACTACAGATGCACAAACCCGACTTGATGCTACTCAAAAGGAATTCAAGGTTATGCAAAATAAAATTAGTGTCATGCTGGATAGCCTCAGTGCCACCAAAATAGAGTTAACAGATGCAAAATCTAAACTCTCTGCAACACAGAATGAACTCGACGTGACCCGACGTGATCTCAATATCATCAATTGTTTATTTTATAGATTGATATATTCCTCTAAATTTACATCTTGTAATCTCCCTCTCCCTCGGCCTCCTCCTCGCCCTCTCCCTCGCCCTCTCCCTCGCCCTCTCCCTCGCCCTCTCCCTCGCCCTCTCCCTTCCCATTACCTTTCCCCTTTCCGTCCCCGTCTCCCTCCCACTCCCCCTCACCCCCACCCCCACCCCCACCCTCACCCTCAACCTCCCCCTCCCCCTCACCCTTACCCTCCACGTCCCTCTCACCCTCATTGTCCACCTCCCCCTCCCCCTCCACCTCCCCCTCCCCCTCCGTCCACCCAAGTTCAGTTTAGGAGGCTCTAAGTGGCGGTTATTAAAGTGATTTTTTGATGAATTTAGGAAAGCTAGTAACATAGCATTTTTTAGCAAATCCTTGTGTTGTCTCTGTTCTCTCTTCAAAACAAACTTTCAATTTATTGATATTTATTATATTTTACAGACAGTAGCTTATTTTACCGCCAAAAAGAATACTGGAGGGAAATTTTTCTTTTTGTTGAAAATAAAAATAAAAAAGTATCAAATTCATCATAAAAAGAGTAATTATTCAAAAACAGGTTGTCTAGACATCTATGTAGTTCTAAGGTGTGTATAATTTCTTTCACCTTGGCCTTTTGAGTGGTCCATTTACTACACGCCATTCTTCGGAATGTGCTGGGATTGAATCGTTTCGTAGCCCCTTCAATGAAGTCATGCAAAATGCGTGTGTAACTTCTCTCCAATTTTTTTATTAAAAAATACAAATATTTTTAAAACTACATAACTGATTTCTACTGGAAATAATATAAAGTTTATTAATCGTGCAATTGTCTTGTTAAATAACAATATTCTGCATCTTTGTATTTATTTAATTAAGCATTGCATTTTCTCATTGTAACCTGTCATAGTGTAATGTAATTGTAAAAGAATTTGAGTTGTGTGAAAAACCCGAAAATATTTATTTTATTATATTAATTTATGCTTATTATAATTTTTTTATTTTGTTTTTATATAAGTTTTCTATTTTTATAAATATTAATAGAAGCTTTATAAACACCCGATCAATTTATGTTTTACCTTCTTTTAATAATAGTGCAAAAAAAATATGTATTTCTAGGTGAGTGAAACCTGTGAAATGTAGGTCCACAGCTATTTTATATTGCCTTACATCCAGGTTACTGGCCTGCAAATCCCTGTATTATTTAGTTTCAAGCTATGAAAAGAATAAAAACGTATACAGTATACTCCTGATAAGTTGAAATCCCCAGGGTAATAAAAGAATAATTGTCAAATGTTCAAGTTCTCAGAGCATTCGATAACTCAAGTTTTGACAAGAAATAGTTTAACTTGCAAGTTGTCTTTTTTTGTTCTTTACGTTTGACTAACAAAAAGAAAATCATACCCTGTATGCATTCATTGAAAATATATTTAATATTGTGCATTGAATAATGAAAGTTTTCATCTCTTTAAGGATACGGTAACGTAAACATCGGATTCCTTAAAATGTTTTTTTATTTTTTATATTTTGTTTATATTTTGTTTATATATTTTTTATATATTTTTATATATTTTTATATATTTTTATATATTTTTATATATTTTTATATATTTTTATATATTTTTATATATTTTTATATATTTTTTTATAGAATTTTTGGAATAAAAATTTCAAAAAGAAATTCAGAAGTTGAATAAAACAAGGAAAAAACATTGCTTATTGTGTTTACGAACTTTTAAATTTTTGCTTTCATGTTTCTAATTCTAAAGTTAAAGAAGAACTTTGAATTTTGAAAGAAATTATAGTCAAGTAATCTATTATTTAAAAGTTTTATACTTTTTTCTTTACTAATGCATTTTGACACATTTTAACAATTTAAATTTTTATCATAATGGCTTGGAATTGATTAGATAACTCCCCTCCATTGTGTCAGAATATGATGTTTTTTTGCGGAGACCCTAGCTATGACGCTTTATTTTCTCTAATGCTAACAATTGTACTTTTAATGAAAATTATTTTTTCCAAGGGAAGTTATTAAAACGCAAAGTTAGAGGTTTATTTTTTACAGATTATTTTCTCTATTTAGAAATTTCTTGCATTAAAAAAATTTCATTTTATTTTATTGGAAATGTTTTATTTATTATCATAAAAAACTATTTTTTTAAAAAGGTCTTTTTTTCCTCTTATTTGGCCCTTTTTTGCAATCCTGTTCTCATGCCGTGACGTTTTTTGTGTGTTGGAAAATTTAGCAAATAGAAAGTATTTTCAGATTTTTAAATATGTGAAGAGAAGTTTTTTTAAGTAAGAAGAAGGAATTTTTAAATATATCACAGCACAATTAAGTATGGTTCACTGTGCAGCACTCGGTTGTACCATGGATGTATAAAAGAAGTTCTTTTATACCTCCATTGTTGTACTAAAAGTTCTAGCAAAAAAAATGATAAATCAATTTTTTTAAACTTCCAAAAGACGCAAAGATAAAGAAGTGTGGATTTCAAAGCTGAAACGAGACAACATGCTTAAAGAAGAAAATATCCATGTGTGTCACTTTCCTTTTGATAGTAACTGCTTTAAAAGAGATCTCAAGGTAAGGAAAATTATACTTGTAAATTACAACCGTATATACTGTAATGTTTATAGTCAATTTTTTTATGTTTTATATTGCATTTATTTATTATCATCATTTCATTTACCATCTCGTTTTCTTTACAGAATGAAATGTTTGGTTTGCCTACGAGACGGATTTTAACGGAGGGGGCTGTACTGACAATTTTTGTCTACTCCAAAGCATAGCAAAAAAGGAAATCGTCGCAAAGGTTGGAGCGAAGAGATGCTGCATTGACAAAGCGAAAGCTCATTGATGAAGCGATCCAGAACAACGCTGAGATGAAACATATCGACAGAGAGAATCATCTGCTTGAGAATTCGAAATACTGCCAAACTGAATTCGTTGTAGCAGCTCGGTCAGTACGATCCGTGGAGACACAAACGATGCTGTCCATGCTCAAAAAGAAAGCAGAGCAACATGCAGAAGACGCAACCTCTCAATGTGACGACGATGAAATGACTTGTTCGTCTGATAATGCGTCCACTTCCGTGCAACAAAGACAATCAATCTCCCTAGTTTCCGCCTTACAGGTACCATTCGTTTCTCCCAACACGAAAACTTTCCCAATGTTTTACTAAAAACATTGTTTCTCTCTCAGTATGAATGTTTTTATTATAATCTTTTTTAGTGGGTTCGAATAAAAAAAGGTTGCAGCCCTGTGCCTTTAAAAAGCTCATCAAAGGTTACCATCTCATCAACACCGTCCTCATCTTCTCCAAAATTGTTTTCTTCTTCAATAATATCATACTCTAATTCTTCTTCGCTGTTCGAAATCTTGCTTTCTCCTGTGTTCATATATGTGATATGAGTATCAAGTTTTTTTTCACTCTCTGTCTCTCTCTCTCTCGAAACTAGCATCTGCAATTATGACGTCACAGCAAAAGTTTCTTAAAAAAAAGACGATCTTTGCGCATTAATTAAAAGATCAATAAACAATTTTTGAAAAAAGAATAACTCTATACTAATTGAATAGTGGAGAACCCAAAGAACAAATAAATTTTTTTTTGAAAATTTTGTGGGACCACTCCTTTAAAGATCCTGTAGAGAATTTATTTATCTTTTAGAAGATAAATTTTCAAAAGAATAAATTATCTTGTGATTTGGAGATTCAAATGTGCTGAGTGTGTATCAACAGAATCTATCATATCTTTAAAAAGCAATAACTTTTTTCTTTATTTCCATCTCTGCAAGGTTCTTTCCCACTTCCTCTGTTGTTTCTTTTAACCCAACTGCTTCTATATCATCTTTATAAATTAGTGTCCTGTCTCTCCTCTAGTACAAAAAACTTTAAACTTTTTCCACGATAGTTGTCAAAAATACCCACCCCCTGTTTTTCATGTTTTCTCTCTGTCCAGCATTTTTAATATTTCCTTACTTACTATCCATTTTGACCTTCCTATTACCCTAAAATTCTTGTGGTGATTTTATTCTGATTTTAGTCATTGTGTTTCCTTTATTCTTTTTTAGATTCTTCTTAGCTCTTATTAACTTTCTGTTGGTTTGATTTTGTTTTTTCTTATTAATTTTGGTTTGCCTCTTCTTCCTTGTATTAAATATTTATTTTGTTTACTTATCATTTTTATTGTTTTTCTATTACTTCTAGTTTTCTCAATGTTTTTTTTTCGTTGAAGATTTCCTTTTATCTGTTGTAGCTTTGTCTTGTCACAACCCATTTTGATTCCTTTTTTTCTCATTCTCGCTTGTTTTACATTCTATTGTTCCACTAATTGCATTATGATCACTGTAAACCTCTCTTGTCTGTCCCCCTTTGCCTTACTATGCGGTATATGGTGTATGTTCTTTTTTATTTCATCTATTTTGTACGCTTTTGCATCTTCCTTTTTTTTCTGTTAGTACATGTCAATCATCAAAACCTTCTTTTTCTCATTTCTTTGTGTTTACATGTCATGTGTCATATTTTTATTTTTGTTAATGTTCATGTTCTTGGGCTGTTTTTAGCTGTGTATTTAGTTTTAATTGCTTTTATACACTTGTCTCGAGAATTACAATTTTGTAAAAGAATCTGTAAAAATAGTATTTTATTAATAATTATAAATAATAGGTAAGGAGTACATCATGGTAATGATGTACTCCTTACCTATTACCTATTAATGGTAATCACATTATTGCTATCTCAACTGGCCTTATGTGTGTACAATCTTAACTAAAATATAGCTAGCTGTCAGCTTGGTTTCTGCTGCTTACTTTACAAAAATGTAATTGGCATGCTTCATGTCAAAATTACATGTTAATTTGTTGTTTTATTTTTGGGTGTATTATGTATCTTACCTTACCTTGCTCAATTAAATTAAATAGCTAGCTGAAGAAAGAAACAGCTCATTGGAACAATTTTGTTAGTTAAATTACAAAGCTTTAGCCATTGTGAAAAACATTTTAGTTAAAATAAATATATAAATCAGGTTTTATTACTGTGGCAAATGTAAATTTTTACTTTTACTGTATTTTGACTGTTTAAATTACTCACCTTCAAATGATGTTAAAGAATCAAAAATTTTATAAAAAACCAAGCAAAGAGTTTAGCAGCCCTTAATTATGAAAAATATTTGGCCAAAAAGTCCGCCCAAAGTTGTGAAAATGAGTAGCTCAACCTTTTTGCAGATATGCGTTTCGTGCTGAGTGACATTATAGTATTGTATTTCATAGAACCTTGAGGCAGAACTGAAGGTTAGCATTGGCATTGGTATATAGTAATGAATTTGAATTTGTATGTAAATCTATATGACGTTTCATGAGATTAGACCCATGTGATGGATGATATATTAGTTGTTGTTTATTTATTAATTTTAATCTGTCTGTATTTACAAACAATTTCCAGGCTATAATAAAACCACAATGTCTGGAGGATATGATTATGAACCAGTCGAAGATGTGAATCAAGATTTTTACTGTGTTATATGTTTACACTTGTTAAAAGACGCAATGCAGTTAGATTGTCAGCATGGAATGTGTAATTTTTGCCTGCAATCTTTGGCAAGAAGTTCAAAAGAAAAGTAAAGCAATCCTATTGTATTAGTTAAGATTGTAATTTTGAACATAAGTACACATAATTAGTTGTCTTGTTTTGTTTCAGAAATGTAGAATTCACATGTCCTAGTTGCAGGACACCCATAGATGAGAACAAAGTAAGTGTATTTCATTAAAGCCTAACAAGCAAAAGACTCTCACAGAAACTAAAATCATGACATGCATAAACTGAGGTCTTGACTTAACACAGGCTTTTATCTATGTGATAATAGTCCGTTTGTGCATGAAGAAATGTTGTTTTACAAAAACACAAAATGACGTGCACAGCTTAAACTCTTTGTTTTTTATTATAGTTATTATTTTTATTAAACTTATTTACCCAAGATAGTCATTTTAGTTCGTATTAGTACTGCTATCAACAAGGTGCCTGTGATGGGGGTCCTAGTGCATTTAAAGCTCCCATTTGTGCGAAAACTGCAATCACTGAACCTAACTACCGCCTAAGATATCAGTCCTACTCTGCTCCTGAATGCTAAGCAGAAAGTTACAGACAATTATCATTGGGTTGTCTATTTCGTTAAAAAAGTTTTAAATTATTTCCGCCCTTTTATAAATTAAGAAAAACAATTTTATGATAAGAAAAACAATAAATTTCAATCAGGACATTTCTAGGGATTTTTCCGCTAGCAAACAAATTTTAAGCATTAGTAAGTGAAATATTTGTCGAAATATTAGTATTAAAGTTGTACCATAACATCTTTTTCACATTATTTCATTGTTTTTCTTTACTGTATAAAAAGAAAGATTTTATAAGTAAAATATTATTACAAAAAAATTATGTTATGTGCAACTACTTTGTTTTAATTCTGATGAATCAGAAAGCTTATTGTGAGTAAAACATTTTCAAAATATTGTAAATTTTGTAAATTAAAGTTAGTATATACCAGAGTATACTAGCAGATTTATGTATTATATTTTTGTAGGTTCACCCTGTTGGAATGATTAACAGAGTGATCTTGTCATTGAAAGTCAAATGTGTAAATACAAGAGCAGGATGTGATTGGTCTGGTGAAGTTTCAAATATGAAAGTATGTGAGATACAAAAACTCTCTTTGTGTATATAAAAGCTAAAAGCAAAAGCACAAAGATATATTGTACTGCATATGTGACTCATGTGACTCATGTGACTCATACAGATACTTGTTTACATTTACATTGATTAAAATTGCATCAATACGCCACATATTATGCTATTATTATAAAGCTTAAAGCAGCAATTCTACGCTTATTAAACATGTTTCAATAAAATTTCTATGCTGTAGTTTAATTTTATATGTCGTAGTTTTATTTTTTCTATGTCGTAAAAAACCTTTAAAAATTTTTGTTGGCATGTGGCAGTTGCCGAAGCGAAATACCAGGGTGTTCTTAAAAATTCCAATTTTATGTTGGCCACGTTTTACTGACACATTTTTTTTTAAATTGCATGTAACTTGAATTTAAGTTTTTCTATATTACTTTAACTGTTGTTCATGTTTGTTCTTGTTTGGGGCCCAGCGATCTCACAACAAAATACATATTAACAAGGTTTGCTATTATAAAATACCACTTTGCTGAAAATAAAGTTTTTACATTGCCATAATGTATTAATGAATGATAACATCGCTATTTATTTTATTTTTTGGAAAAATTAGAAAATCTTTCATGCAAAGTTTTTACATTATCTTATTTATTTAGAAACATATAAAGCTTAACCTTATTACTGCTGGGCTATTTGGGGGCTTCTCAATGCTGAGGGGAAGCAGATAATAAGTAAAAATTAGCTGAAATTTGAGAGGCCTATGGAAAATCCACTTACGCAGTATAATGATTATATAATTATACAGAATATAATGAAAAAGAGAACCATAACTTGAATTTTTTTAGAAATTTGTATATCTGTTGCCTTCATCGTATAGATCTTGAAACGCTGATAAAGAAAATGTATAGAATCATGTACTTTTGACAAACGGTTGCAGAGATATTAGAGTTTAAAAGTTTTTTGATGACGTCATCAACCCGTCCATTCCGAAACGGATTTGAGAACCCAGGTTTGAAAAAATTACCTAAATAGGTCCTAGGTGGTCCCTAGTTACCCACGTGGTGAAAATTCATTGACGTCACCAACTTGTTTTCAAGTTATTTGCCCTCCAAATTTTAAGTGCACTGTAATGGCTTCATTAATTTAATATAGGATATTGACGTTAAAGTAGTGTTATTGACGTTGCGCCGTAACGTCAGAAAATTTAACATTTTAGACATAAGTTTTTCGGTTACATCAAAGGAAAATGAACACGTTGCTTTCTATTTAAAACATTTTTACTCAAGTAAAAAAATGTTGCTACATTTTCTGCAAAATGAAAGCTAAATAAAAGTTAGAAAAAGCAATAAATTATCAAGGTGTAACTATAAGCACATTAAAAGTGATGGAAAAAAGTTGAACAGGGGGAGGGCTACATCAATCCCCCTACACAAATAGGGTGCTCCAAGTGCTCGATTAATGGCCTAGTCCAATCAAGATCGCAAAATTAAATAAGCTGGGTTGTATATGTAATTTAAAGTTAGCATTTAAATAAACCTGAATATAATTTTGCCAAAGAAAAGTATATCTATTTTTTTAATTGTTTAGTCAAAATTTTCTCAGCAATGTCCCTTAAAATGCTTATTGGAACGCAGGAACATAGCTGATACAAATACATGTAATTCTAATTCTATTTGTGTTAAAATCTGAACATTACTGTTCCTCCACCCAAGTTTATACACTCTTTATTTTACCAAAATGGATTCAGAAGACACAATTACAACTACATTTTCAATCTTTTCATGTTAACTACCGTACCAAAGAATTAAAAGTCATAAAATACGGGATTTCTGTCGTCAATGCAGCAAAATCTGAAACACTTCGTGGCAACTTGTTCATAGAAAAGGCAGTGCAAGAAAGTTTCCCTTAGTAATTTATCATTTTTTTGACTTTTTTTAGATTTTTTTGTGAAGAGGCTACAAATTAACTTGTATTTCAGGACCACCAGAACAACACTTGTGAATTCCAAAACATTGTCTGTGATTCCAATGGATGTTTGTTTGAAGCTCGAAAATTTGAAATGGCATGTCACAAGAAGTCTTGCAACTTCAGGATGGTGCTATGTGATTATTGTCAAGAAAATAATGTGTGCAATAATATACCGGTAGGTATAGGGTACAGAAAAGTTTTAAATTTGTTTTACTTGAACATTATGAACTTTGACCTTGAAAAATCCTGAACACGTCATTCAATATAGGAAGAAAATAAATAGTGATGATTAAAATAACACTAGAGTAGACGGGTCACTTCAAAGAAAGAGACTACTTTCCCCTATTCCCTAGCTAGACATTGTTTTTACCAAAACACAGCCCAAAGAATAATCAGCAAATTTAGCTGGCAACTGTATCCCTGGGAGATGTGATTTTTACAATTACTACAAGCAGGATTTGCCTATAAGTTGTCTGAATCTTCTTTCTGTGAAAAGTTCTTTCGACGAAGACCTTTAAGCAATTATATTAATTATAAATTTGAGGGAGGATCCTAAAGCCAGCCAGCTATAGGTGTTAACCTACTGTTCGTGTTTAGACAGTAAAACTAATTACAATAGTGTTGGATGGGGTTTTAGTTCTGTTTGGTGCAGATCTGATACATTGGTACAACGTTGTGTTGCTGTTGTGTTGCTGTTGTGTTTAATGATTGTTGCAATAAACTCAAGTTGGAGCTACAAGGATTATCAGGTTAGACACATATTTCACCTTTTAACACTGGTAGCAGAGGGTGTACTGACCTGTTAAAGATGGCACACTACAAAGCCCCACCGACACTTGGTGATAACACTGATATGTGTTATGAGAACTGGAAAAAAGAAGTACAGATATGGCAATTATTTACTTCGCTGGAGAAGAAGAAGCAGGCACCTGCTATTTTTTTGACTTTGACTGGTCAAGCACGAGAAGCAATTTTAGAGATGGAACTTGAAGTTTTAAGTTCCGATGATGGTGTTAAGGAACTCGTGAAGAAGTTAGACTCCTTGTATCTTAAGGACTCGCACCATTCAGCTTATGAAGCATATGAAAAGTTTGAAAAATTTTATAGACCTTCATCAATGACAATGAATGATTATATTATTGAGTTTAAAAGACTATACAACAAGCTCAAGAATTACGATATGGAATTACCTGAAGGAGTTTTAGCTTATCGTTTCATTAACAGTTCAAATATTTCGGAAAGTCATAAGCAGCTTATTAGAGCGACTTTGACAGAACTAAAATACACCAAAGCCAAAGAGCAGCTAAAAAGATTTTTAGTGATCCTTCAAATTTTATGACTGGTCAAGGTAGTGATGATATCAAAATAGAGAAGACTGAAGACATTTACTATGGAGCTACTTACAGACAAAATAAAACTCAAAGTCGATTTAGAGATAACAGAAGAACATATACCCAAAGATTTGCAGATGGGAATAGAAGATTGAACCCATTAGATAGAAATGGTGAGCCTAGTAGATGTGCTATCTGTGGATCAGTTTTTCACTGGGCAAAGTCATGCTCAGATACACGTCAGGGACAGGAAAACAAAACAAAACAAGCACCAGATGAAGTTCAGGTAACCCTTATTGAAGAATGCATGACAAATCTTGTTGGAGAAACTTTAAGCATGGCGATAATCGACTCTGGGTGTACCAAAACAGTTTGTGGCGAAGAATGGTTGCAATGTTATCTGAACACATTGAATGATAGAGAGTTAAAGTCTGTGATTGAAAGAAAAAGTGCAACAATATTCAAGTTTGGAAGTGGTAAACATCTGTTAAAAATGTCACCTTACCTACGATAATTGCTGGACGAAGCGTGATGTTATCCACAGATGTGGTACAGATACCATTACCCTTATTGCTAAGCAAGGAAGCTATGAAAAAGGCAAACACTAGAATAGACTTTGCCAACGATAAAATAATTATCTTCAACACAGATATACCAGTTTCTTTCAGTTCCTGTGGTCATTACTGTATTCCAATAGGAAGAGTTGGAAATTTCAAAGAAGGAGACATTACAGAAGAAGCACTTGCGATATGTAATGTTTTACAACAGAAAACACCACTGCAGAAGAAGGCTGCTGCAGTCAAACTTCATCGCCAGTTCAGTCATCCTAATAGTTCAAGACTAAAACAGTTGATAGATGCAAATAATAATGATGTCGAGATCTTTAATCATCTTGATGAGCTTGAGCATTCCTGCCAAATTTGTTTGAAATACAAAAAGCTAAAGCCAACCCCGATTGTAGGTTTCCAATGGCAAGACGATTCAATGAAACAGTAGCATTAGATCTGAAAGAATGGTCAGATTCGCCAAAGGTTTGGTTCTTGCATTTAGTTGACCATTTTACTCGCTACAGTACTTCGTGCGTCATCAAAACAAAAAGGAAAGAAGAAATAATCAAACGAATCTTTCAAATATGGATTTCCATATTTGGTTCTGCTGAAAAATTTCTTGTCGATAACGGCGGAGAATTTGCAAATGAGGATTTTGTATCGATGTGTGAAAATGCCAACATCAGAATATGCACAACAGCTGCAGAAAGCCCTTGGAGCAACGGTTTGGTGGAAAGACATAATGCTATTCTTGGTTATAATGTTAGCAAGATGATGGGGGATAAAGTCACAGTCGATTTGGACATGGCAGTAGCTTGGTCAGTGAGCGCCAAAAAGTCCCAGAAAAATGTCAATGGCTACAGTCCGAACCAACTTGTTTTTGGATTCAACCCAAATCTTCCAAACTGCGATGATGCGAAGTTACCAGCTTTAGAAGGAAAGACGACCAGTGAGATTGTTGCAACAAATCTAAATGCTATGAACGCTGCACGGAAGGCGTTCATACAAAGTGAATCAGCAGAAAAGGTTAGAAGAGCATTAAGGCATCAAACAAGAACGTCAGGTGTGATAGATTTGAAACTGGGGACAAGGTATTTTATAAAAGAAACACAAGCAATGCTTGGAAAGGCCCAGGTAGCGTCATAGGACAGGATGGCAAACAGGTTTTAATAAAACATGGCAGTTCGTACGTCCGTGTGCACCCTTGTCGTATCCATAGAGACAAAGGTTTTTCTCTGATTGATGCTACTCCCATAGAAAGTTGCAGAAGTAAACCAATAACATCTTTAACCGACACCGATAATCCTGTGAATGAAGAAATAGTAGGTGATGGAGATAGTGATGACAGTGGTAAAAATTCTGATATTGATTTGCAAAACTTCCAAAGTGATGAACCAGAAATAAGGGATGCCATTAGAAAGGAGAGACAAGTTGCATCAGATGAAATTGATGAAAGTTTAAATGATATAAATAATCTAACCAGTAGCATAAGTCGACTTTCCTTAGATGTAACAAACAGTGACACACAAGACCAAAAGTGGTTTGATGGTTCCGTTAAACCCAAAGCTAAATCATTTGCAAAGTGTAAGTTCAAGGACTGTGATACAGTTAAAGATGTGGAAATTATATCAAGAGGTGGTAAAGCAACTGGAAAATATAAATCCTATTTGAATATACCAGATGTAGATAGTAATTCAGGTCATGTGTTGATTGGGAGGAAATTGAAAGTTGGCAGCCAATAAACACAGAAGAGGTACTTCTTTTGCAAGTAAAATTTGCAGATTCAGACGTCATGGATGCTAAAATTGACGAATTGGAAAAATGGAAAAAGAACAAGGTTTATGAAAATGTTGAAAACCATGGACAAAAGGCATTGTCTGTGAGATGGGTCGTGACTGAGAAAATACTGAATGGGAAGAAAAAGAGGAAAGCCAGATTAGTTGCACGGGGTTTCGAGGAGACAGAAAATGACATTTTAAAAGACTCCCCAACTTGCTTGAAGGAAAGTTTGCGTTTGATACTCACCCTCATTGTTTACAATAATTGGAGATGCAATTCTATTGATATCAAATCTGCATTTTTACAGGGAAAGGAAATTGAAAGAACTGTTTACCTGAAACCTCCAAAAGAAGCTGATAATGGAAATTCTTTGTGGAAGCTTAAGAAATGCATTTATGGTTTGGTGGATTCTTCTCGCTGTTGGTATTTGCGTGTAAAAGAAGAGCTCATAAATTTTAATGTCTCGAAGACCAGCGCAATGAGGTATTCAAGATAGCAAAGCAAATGAAGAAGACTAATCAAGATGTTGTAGGTGAGAAGTGTATACGTAATGATGAAGGTGTTTTGGCTAGCACAGAGGAGGAGAAAAGGGTAGCTTGGAAGAATTATTATCAGAGGTTGCTTAACACTGAGTTTGATTGGGATGAGGATAATTTGTCTGATGATGATGTTGTAGAAGGGCCAGCTATGCAGATCAAGACAGAATGGGTAGTGGAGGCTATTAGGAAATTGAAGATTGGCAAGGCTGAAGGAGTATCAGGTATTGTTGCAGAGATGGTAAAAGCATCTGGATATATTGGAGTTGAGCTTATTACAAGTCTTGCTAATCAGTTTATAAAGGATGGTGCTATTCCGAGTGAGTGGCAGTCGAGTGTAATAGTGAATTGTTTCAAGGGCAAGGGTGATGCATTAGAAAGAGGTAACTATAGAGGTTTGAAGTTGGTTGATCAAGTAATGAAAGTTATTGAAAGAGTGATTGATAAGTTACTTAGAGAAAGAATTGATATAGATAAGATGCAATTTGGTTTTGTTCCAGGGCGTGGCACTACAGATGCAATATTTTTACTCAGACAGCTTCAGGAAAAGTATTTAGGAAAGAGAAAGAATCTCTTTTGCCTTTGTAGATTTAGAGAAAGCTTTTGATAGAGTGCCACGTAAAGTTATTTGGTGGGCTATGAGAAAATTAGGTGTGGATGAGTGACTAGTTACGATGGTACAGTCTATGTACAGCAATGCTAGAAGTCGTTTCAGGATTAAAGATTCACTTAGTGATGAATTTAGTGTAAATGTTGGTGTACATCAGGGTTCTGTACTTAGTCCTTTGTTGTTTGTTCTAGTCTTAGAAGCGCTGTCGATGGAGTTCAGAACAGGTTGTCCATGGGAGTTATTGTATGCAGATGATTTGGTTCTCATAGCAGAGTCGATGGAAGAATTAGTTGAAAAGTTTGAGAAGTGGAAGAAAGGACTAGAAGAGAAAGGGCTAAGGGTGAACACAGCAAAGTCTAAAGTCATGATTAGTAGCATTGCAGCAAAGTGTGACCTTGTAGTTGGAAAGTGGCCTTGTGGAGTTTGCAGGAAAGGGGTTGGTAGTAACTCAATTTTTTGTCAGACTTGCAAGCATTGGGTACATAAGAAGTGCAGTAGTATTGGTGGAAGGTTAAGAGCTGACATTCAGTTTGTATGCAAGCGTTGCAAAGGTGAGATTATAGAGAATGAAGTATTTCCAGCTTTAGTGATGTACAACAGTGGCTCGTTAGAGATAGTTGAGAACTTCTGTTACTTAGGTGATATGTTGGGCAGTGAAGGGGGTGTTGGAAGAAGTGTTACTTGCATGATAGGTTCTGCTTGGAAAAAGTTCAGAGAGTTACTTTGTTGACTAGCAGAGTCTTGTCAATTGAGGTAAAAGGTAGGTTGTATGAGGCCTGTGTAAGAAGTGTTATGTTGTACGGTAGTGAGACATGGGCAGTGAAGCAGGAAGATCTTGACCTTTTAGAAAGGAATGATATGAGAATGGTTAGGTGGATGTGTAACGCCAGTCTGAGAGACAGAAAGAGTTCAGATGAGCTAAGAAGCAGGCTAAGTATCCGTAGAATTAAAGATGTTATCCAGGTAAGAAGATTGAATTGGCTGGGGCACTTGGAAAGAATGGAGGAGGATAATTGGGAGGGAAAGTGTAGAGACTTGATAGTTCCTGGGGCAAAGCCCAGAGGCAGACCGAGAAAGACTTGGCAGGAGGTTAAAAGGACAGACTTGATACAGAGGAAGTTGAGTTTAGATCTAACACAGTCTAGATCAGATTGGAAGAGGGTCATTAATATAGCCCGTCCAACCCATGCTAGCATGGAAAACGGACGTTAAGCCGAGAATGATGATGATGATGAGCAAGAGTGATCCTGCAGTATTTTACTGGCATCATGGTCAACAATTATCAGGAGTAATGGCCACACATGTTGATGATTTTTGTTGGGGCGGGAATGAGGATTTCATCGAAAATGTTATACAACCTTTACGGAGAGAGTGTTTCTTGTTGGATCTGAATATTCAACTATCTTTCGTTATCTTGGATTAAGCTTGAACCAGCACAGTGATTTTACCATTCAAATCAACCAAAATGCGTATGTTGAGGAAATTGAACCTATTAAAATAGAAAAAGAAAGAAAGGGGAAGAAGAATTATCCACTAAATGAAAATTAGATCAGGGAATTCAGAGCTTTAATAGGACGGCTGTGCTAAGTGTACAGACCAGACCCGATATCATGTTTGAAGTCTGTGAATTAGGAGCATCAGTAAAGGAAGCCACAATGGATGATTTATCGAAAGGCAACAAAGTTCTGGTAAAAGCCAAAAACGAAAATGTTATTTTACAGTTTAAAGGTACTATGAAAAATTTGACTCTTGAAGTCTACAATGACGCATCCTTTGCAAACCTTAGAAACGGAGGATCTCAAGGCGGATATATAAAATTTCTGAAAGACGACTGTGGAAATCTATCACCCATTATGTGGCAGTCAAAGCGCCTGCAAAGAGTAGTAAAGAGTACAATGGCTGCAGAAACTCTGATTCAAGTTGAAGCTGCAGAAGCAGCATTTTGGTTATCAAATTTACTGACTGAGTATGTGGTCGTAATGTTTTAAATTCCATTACATGTTGCACAGACAGTCGACAACTATTTGAAGCAGTTCATTCCATCAAATCTGTTGTGGATAAACGACTACGGATAGATTTGTCTATACTTAAAGAAATGATTGACAGAGGAGAAATAACAGATGTAAAGTGGATTGATAGCAAGAAACAAATTGCAAATTGTCTGACGAAAAGAGGAGCATCTGCTGAGGGACTATTGAGAACCCTTCAGCGTGGTGGGCTCCAATAATCTAAGTTGGTGATGTGTAAATAGTGTACATAAAGATTGAAGAAAAGTGGTGAAGATTGTTAACCTACTGTTCGTGTTTAGACAGTAAAACTAATTACAATAGTGTTGGATGGGGTTTTAGTTCTGTTTGGTGCAGATCTGATACATTGGTACAACGTTGTGTTGCTGTTGTGTTGCTGTTGTGTTTAATGATTGTTGCATTAAACTCAAATTGGAGCTACAAGGATTATCAGGTTAGACACATATTTCACCTTTTAACAATAGGTTATAAGAGTTGTTTTATCCTAGCTAACATTATTTCTTTTTTGATGGGGTTCTGTAGCTACTTTTGGTGGAAAAGGGAAAGTAGTTGAATGCAGTTTGACTTCAACAAAATTCCCAGTCAAGTGTTTTTGCGTTTTTTTGTACAAATGTTGAGTCTATTGTTGCTTTAAGTTATCAGAAAACGGTTAGCTTAGACTTTTAAATCAAATATTTTTGAGTTTCATCTAATTATAAGCCGTATCTATAAGAAAAAGGAAATGACAATCACTGCTTACTATATTTGGTCGAAAAATGACCTAAATGACATTTTGTCTTTTTGTCTTTTTGTAAAATCTAATAACAATCTAATAACATGTAATTCAAAAATCTTTTGAAAAAAACAATTCAAGTCGGAATTCCCCTTAAATATGTATTTGTCCTTACTTGTATACCAGCTGAATTTTGCTAGTTGAGCACATTGCCGGGTCTTACATTATGCTTGTTCCCATGCCAAAACAGCGATGCAATGTAAAGGGGCAAAAGCTTTTAGTCACTACGTTTACATAATCTAATTTTTCAAGATCACATTAGTTGAAGAGTCAGGTATTTTTTTACATTTTTCTAAAGTATATTTTTTAGGTTCAGTAATATTTTGTTTTGTTACCCCTCTGGATTTTGTAAGCAGGCAATATTGGTTTTCAGGCAATCTGATTGCCTTAGTTCTCTTGACAACTGGCTGATATGTAGCACTGGAAATGATTTTATATATAACTTCTCCAATACATTAACGATAAAAAACATTTCGTACAACAATGTAAAGTTTTACTGTTGAAGTACCCCGATTTAGTGTTATTGATCTGTCTGAAAGCTTCTATAAAAAATGATGATAAAATTATCCAGTTTTATCGAAAATACCAGCTAAATACAGAACAACGATTTTTTAACACAAATATATCCTCCCCCATTTATAGGCTTGTTCCTTCACCTTTTTGGTTACTCAGTCAATATAAAAATCGTCTAAACTAATGGTCATTCTTAACTAGCTAGCTAGTCGAAAAAATTACATCAATATTCGTTGTAACTAAACCTTAGTTGCCATTCAACCTTACATATTCTTTTGTAAGTGTGGCAATGTTTTGTTTACATGTCTTAAGGTGTGAGTAAGGGAAAAAGTGTGATGTTTTAAAATAGCTTCTATTAAAATTACGTGAAAGTTGTAATATTGTTGTATAATATTTTCTGAAAGTTTATAAAATTGCCTAAAAGATGATATAAAAATTATTGGAAACGAAATAAAATTAAAGACGTTAAAAGACGCTAAAAAAATGACCCCTCCTTTACTAATGCATCTCCATTTACAAAACTTTTAGTTTTTCATGATTGATGTTCACTGTTTTGTAATCGCAACACATTGATCTAAAAACGATCTGAAAATTATAGTGTAATTATTTTTCGTTTTGAAGATATTTTCCATTAACTTTTTTTATCGAATTACAAACCATAATTCGCTGAAAAATACGTCATAACTCGAGATCTGTTCACACTAACGAATTAAATTTAAAATCGTTTTTAGATATAACATCTGTCTTTAAAAGCCGCGCACCCTCCACCTTGCAGCTTTTATAGTTTTGTAAATGAAGATGAAAAGGCTGGCAGTACTAACACAAAAAATGAACATTGCGAAAAAGAGCTTTAAAGATTTTTAAAAATATCATCACTTTCGTATAGTTAAATGGTCGCTACGGGTGTTTTTAACAACTTCTGTATAACGCGCGTGTCTGCTCATATTCGCACTTAAAATATTATATACACAAGGAGAGAGATGGGCAAAGTAAAAATAAACAAAAAGGAAAAGAAAAAAAATGTTACAAAATCTGATGGAATAGAGATTAAAAAAAATGATATGATAACAGAAATGTTTGATTGTGGGTAAGCACATTTTTTTATTGTTGTTCAGTAACAACTTCGTCCCCAGGGCTTGTTTGTTTTTTTATATTCGGACGGAAGCGTCGATATATAAAAAACTAAAAAGCCTTGGGGATGAGGTTAGTTCAGTAAATAAAATTTTTAGTGTTTCGTCTAATGTTGTAATGTTTTTAGCTTTGACGGTGTATTCTTTGCCAATGATTTGTTAGAATCAGTTAACTCAAGAAAAAAAAGAGGTAAGAGAAACAAACAAATCCGCTATTTCCATTACTGTTTGTGGGCAAAATGCTTATACAAGGAGGAGATAGGCCCAAGTGAGTCGCAATATGCATATCCGCAAAGTGTACTGGAATTTTTACGAGAAGTGGCACCAGGTGACATCGTAGGGGAAATACAGGATGATGCGTATAAAGTAACGATGACAGAATTCTGTAAGAGTATAGATATCCCTTTATTACAGCAAACTTTATAAGAAATGTAAAATATATACAAAATAAAAAGCATTAAAAAATATTTATTTATGTTCGTTAGGGTGGAAACCTTGGGGTTGATAATGAACACCTTCATTTTTTTGGAAGGCATCCTGTCTTTTTACTTCTCGATATTTTCTTTTTCTCCTTCCTACTTTGGTCTCCTCGCGAACAGAACTGTCTCCACTTTCAATGCGCTCCTTGTCAATTTGTTGCCATTGAATGAGCGATGACGAGTGAGGTCTAATTCCAGCTGATTCAAGAAGTTTAGGTAGGGTATATTTTAATCCTGAATTATAAATGCAAACGCTCAAGCTCAATGCAAGAGACATTTCCATCGGTGAGTTGTACTGAACTTTGGGACAAGTGTTCCAGAGAACACTGTTGAAGCACTCGTTAGCGTTTTGATTAGTTACATTCTTACATCCTTCCAAAAAATTTACATTGGCTAATCTATTGAAAATAGGTGTAATACATTTTACAATGGCTTCTGAAAACAGCCATTTAGCAGGTTTATAATTGTTTGACCCGGTCGCAATATCTCTTTGATAACTGCACCAGCTGTTATCACCCTTGGGACAGTTTTCATGTTGCGGTTTTTCTAATGTACTTGAGTAGTGCTTTAAAATTGCCCAAGTTTCGCGCGACATTTTTTCTACATCTCCTTTGCTATTCCTTATCGTGCGGCCGTAAAAATTTTGCATAGCATCGATTCGTGCGATTGTAAGACGTCCCTTACCGCTTAAGCCTTTACCGTCATCCAATTTTTTCCCCTTCATATCCTTGACCAGCTTTCGCAAATTTGTACCCATTCTTTTCGTAACGTGGTTGACACATTCTTCTTTTTTAACGAAATAGGACGCTCCATACGGCCTTTCTCTGTCAACATTTGAATAAGCACTACTATCTCCATCCCCAATAAACGGATTGTATCGGATACCGAAGTTTTCAATTGAACGTTGGTACAGTTGTAGTACACCGTCCGATTCCATTTTCTGAAAAAAATATAATTTATTAAAAAACTGAACACACTATACGAATGATGTATGTAATAAAAAGTAATGAAAAAGCACCTGTGGACTTTCAAAATGATTTTTGAAACAATTCGGTTCGTCATCAAGATACCAATCTAAATATTGAATTTGCTCTATCAGGCCTTTCTCTCTTTTCTCAGCCATAGCTTGATGTTGTTAGTGTTGCTCGCTTGTAAAATGAAACTTTTTTCCGAAAAAGCATAAATGAAAGTCAAAGTGAAAAAGTGATTTTTAATTGGTCGGATAAACATCATTAAAATCATTAAAAGAAAAGCGATACAAGAAATTCAATGGTATCGTTTTTTACAACGTTTGTTGTGATTACGCTATTGTTACAAAATATTCTCATATCACAGTTTATTCCCAAGGTGATAAACATAAACATTTACACCTATATTTGATCTTTTTTTAGCACGTTCAGCTGGAAGACTAACGACGAGGATTGTGTTTGTTGAAAAAAAGTCGCATTTCTATTCTATTTTATAAAAAAATAATTCTACCATTAAAAAGTTCACTTTTTTTTTATAAAAGGAGTTAAAAAAAAAATTTGCAAAAAAAACTATTTTTTTTCCCTTACTCACACCTTAATCTATAGGAACTTTCAGATTCTGCATGGAATGTTTCTGTTTTTAAACAGGATTGTTTCAAATTTTTGCCTCAAGTGTTAACAAAAGTGGTAAATTATATTATTGCTACTTATATTATGACAAATACAATAATAACTAATTACCCCGTGTTGTACTGAAAATAACACCCTCAATCATTTCACCGCCCTGTCTCTTGAAACTCAAGCGATATTTTGCGGTACAGCTTGTGATAATCAGTTATTATATAATTAAAAGTTTTCTTAGATATCGCAAACAAAAAATATTTTAGGTTAGCTTCTGTTGTTATCCATTTTTATTTTAAGGTGACTGCAGGTGAAACAAACAAACATGTGTCAAATCCACTTCAAGATCACTTAAACTTGGTTTTTAAGCATTCTCTTGAGATGAAACTCGCCATAGAAATTGCACAAAAGGAGGCCACAGATGCTCAAACCCGACTTGATGCTACACAAAAAGAATTAAAGGTTATGCAAAATGAAATTAGTGTCATGCAGGATAACCTCAGTGCCACCAAAATAGACTTAACAGATGCAAAATCAAAACTCTCTGCAACACAGAATGAACTCAAAGTGACCCGACGCGAGATCAGTAACATCGAAAATGATATGATAGATAAAGCGCAGGAGGACCATAAAATGCCAGAGAAGTATCCTCCTTCTTTCCCTCCCCCTTTTCGATGTGATTCATCTTCCCAACCCCGTCCCCCTCCCCTCCCCCTTCTGCCTTTCAATAACGTTCGCCCTTTCCTTTTCGGTCTCCCTACCCGTCCTGGTCCCCCTCCACCTCCAAAATTTTAGAGGTATTAATTACCTTCTTAATAAAGCTAGTAGCATAACATTTTTTAGCAAATCCTCGTGTTGTCTCTGTTACCTCTTCAAAACAAACTTTCGATTTACTGATATTTAATATATTTTACAGACAGTAGCTTATTTTACTGCCAAAAAGAATACTGGAGGAAATTTTCTTTTTGTTGGAAATAAAAATAAAAAAGTAGCAATATCATCATAAAAAAAGTAATTATTCATAAGCTGGTTGTCTAGACATCTATGTGGTTCTAAAGTGTGTATAATTTCTTGCACCTTGACCTTTTGAGTGGTCCGTTTACTATATGCCTTTCTTCGGATTGTGCTGGGATTGAGCTTGTTGAATTGTTTCGTAGCCCCTTCGATTAAGTCATGCAAAATGTGTCTGTAATTTCTCTCCAATATTTTTTATTAAAAAATACAAATTTTCTTAGAACTACATAATTGATTTCTACTGGAAATAAAACAGAGTTTATTTATTATGCAAGTGTCTTGTTAAATAACAATATTCTGCATCTTTGTATTTATTTAATTAAGCATTGCATTTTCTCATTGTAACCTATATGTCGTAATGTTGTAAAAATTGTAAAAGAATTTGACTTGTGTGAAAAACCGGAAAATATTTTATTATATTAATTTACGCTTATTATACTTTTTTTTATATATCAGTTTTCTATTTTTATAAATATTAATTGAAGCTCTGTAAACACCCGATCAGTTTATGTTTTACTTGCTTTTATTAATAGTGCAAAAAAGTGTGAATTTCTAGGTGAGTGAAACTTGTCAAGTGTAGGTCTACAGCTATGTTATATTGCCTTACATCCAGATTACTGGGCTGGACATCCAGTATACTGTATACTCGTGCAAACTTATCAGGTGTATACATTATACAGTATACTCCTGATAATTGTAATAAAGGAATAATTGTAAAATGTTCAAGTTCTCAGGGCATTTGATAACTTGCAAGTTGTCTTTTTTTGTTCTTTACGTTTGACAAACAAATACAAAATCATATCCTGTATGCATTCATTGAAAAAGTATATTGTGCTTTGAATATATAAAGTTTTCATCTCTTTAAGGATACGGTAACGTAAACATAGGATTCCTTAAAATCTTTTTTATTTTTTATATTTTGTTTATATATTTATATATTTTTTATAAATTTTTATATATTTTTATATATTTTTTCATAAAATTTTGAAATAAAAATTGCAAAAAGAAATCGGGAAGTAGAATAAAACAAGGACAACATATCATTTTTTCCAAAACATTTCTTATTGTGTTTACGACTTTTAAATTTTTGTTTACATGTTTCTAAATCTAAAGTTAAAGAAAAACTTTAAATTTTGGAAGAAATTATAGACAAGTATTCTTATTATTTAAAAGTTTTGTACTTTTTTCTATACTAATGCATTTTAACACATTTTAACAAGTTAAAAAAATGTGTTAAATTTTATATCATAATGCCTTGGAATCGGTTAGATAACTCCTCTCCATTGTGTCAAAATATAATGTCTTGTTGCTGATACCCTAGCTATGACGCTTTGTTTTCTCTAATGCTAAAAATGATTTTTTAGCGAGATATGATGGAAACACAATAGAAAAGAGAATAATAACACTCGTACTTTTAAGGAAAAATTTTTTTTCGAGGGGAGTTATTAAAACAAAAAGTAGGAGGTTTTTTTTTACAGAATTTTTTCTCTATTTAAAAATGTCTTGCATCAAAGAAAAAATCATCCTGTAGAGAATTTATTTATCATTTAGAAGATATATATTTTGAAAAGAAAAATTATCTAGTGATTTAAAGATTCAAATGTGCGGAGTGTGTGTCAAAATGATTTACCATATCTTTAAATAATAATAACTTTCTCAGATTTTGTTTTTATTTCCATCTCTGCAAGGTTCTTTCCCACTTCCTATGTTGTTTCTTTTGACCCAACTGCTTCTATATCATCTACGAAAAACTTTTAAACTTTTTCCACAATAGTTGTCAAAAATATCCCCCCCCCCCCATTCTCTTTATCATCAGTGTCTTTTGGCCCGTGTTCTTATGCATTAACTTTATCTCATGTTTCCTCACTGTTGAGGTATTTCCAGCATTTTCATTATTTCCTTACGTACTATCCATATTGACCTACCTATTTCCTCTGATTCGTTTCAACTCTTCAGCAGTTTTTAGCTGTATATTTTGTTTTATTTGTTTTTATACACTTAGACTTTTTCGAACGAAAAAAATCTGTAAAAGTAGGATTATTATTAGTAATTATAAATAATAGGTAAGGAATGCATGATCAAAGAAAACCAACTTTAAAAACGCTACACCCCAACTTCACATTGGAACAATTCTGTTAGTTAAAATACTTTAGCCATTGTGAAAAACATTTTAGTGAAAATAAATATATAAATCAGGTTGTATTACTGTAGCAAATGTAAATTTTTACTTTTAATTTCTTTTGGCTGCTTAAGTTACTAACCTTCAAATGATGTTAAAGAATCGAAAAATTTATAAGAAACCAAGCAAAGAGTTTAGTATCCCTTAATTTTGAAAGAGTATTTGGCGCAAAATTGCCCTTAAAGTTGTGAAAATGAGTAGCTCAACCTTTTTGCAGATATGCGTTTCGTGCTGAGGGAAATATATAGTAACGAATTTCATAGAACCTTGAAGCAGAACTGAAGGTTAGCATTGGCATTGGTATACAGTAATAAATTATAATTTGTTTGTAAATCTATATGACGTTTCATGAGATTAGACCCATGTGATGGATGATATATTAGTTGTTTTTTATTTAATAATTTTAATCTGACTTTATTTACAAACAATTTTCAGATTATAATAAAACCACCATGTCTGGAGGATACGATTATGAACTAGTTGAAGATGTGAATCAAGATTTTTACTGTGTTATATGCTTACACTTGTTAAAAGACGCGATGCAGTTAGAGTGTCAGCATGGAATGTGTAATTTTTGCCTACAATCTTTGGCAAGAAGTTCAAAAGAAAGGTAAAACAATCCTATTGTATTTAGTTAAAAATGTAATTTTGAACGTAAGTACACATAATTAGTTATCTTGTTTTGTTTCAGGAATGTAGAATTCACATGTCCTAGTTGCAGGACACCCATAGATGAGAACAAAGTAAGTGTATTTTTAAAAGCCTAACAAGCAGAAGAATCTCAAAGAAACTAAAATCATGGCATGCATAAACTGAGGTGTTGACTTAACACGGGCCTTTATCTATTTGATAATAGTCTGTTTTAGTGTGGAAAATGTTGTGTTATGAAAACGCGAAATGATGTGCACAGCTTAAACTCTTTGTTTTTTATTATAATTATTATTTTTATTAAAATTATTTACCCAAGATAGCCACTTTTGTTCCTATTAGCACTGCTATCAACAAAGCCCTGTGAAGTGGGTCCTAGTGCATTTAAAGCTCCCATTTCGGCAATGAAAGTTGTGCGAAAACAGCAATTACTGAACCGAACCACCACCTAAGATATATGTCCTATTCTGGTCCTGAATGCTAAGCAGAAAGTTACAGGCAATTAACATTGGGTTTCTATTTTGTTAAAAAAGTTTTGAATTATTCCCGCCCTTTCAAAGAAATTAACAAAAGCAATTTTATGTTACGAAGAACAATAAATTGTTTCAGTCAGTTTTGCAGGTGAAGTTTTTGGTTTGATGAACATTTAATTACCGCCTTTAATTGAAATTAACAATTAAGTTATAATAATAAAAAGATTGTTTTGATATTTAAATTTGGAGCATTCCAATTTTGCCTGAAGCATGCTTACGTTTTGCTAAAATTGTTAGAAACTAAAAAATGTTTGAAAGCGTAAGAAAATGAAAATTACAAGAGAAGCCTCTTGCTAAATGTGTTAAGTAATTGTTATATGTGTGTATGTGTTTTGTGAGAAAGCAGCATAACACTACTTTGGTTTTCTTTGGTAATTTTTTAAGCTTGTTTTCTTAAATTTCGGCCAAACTTCAGCCTACATATTTTCAATGCAATGTAGCCCACTTGCTAAATATCACTTCTTAATGGTTGTTGCAACAACCATTATAAAAGTGATACAATTTAAATTTTCTAGAATAGTTCACAAAAAGGGCTTTACGATTTGGGAATTGCAACCTGCTAATTTGCCTCCTTAATTAAGTGGTCCTTCCACCAGCCTATGTTATAACGCTGTTGTCTGTCCATTAGCCAAATCTGGTATGTCTGGGTTTAATAACAGGACATTTTTTAGGGTTTTTTCCACTAGCTAACAAATTTTAAGCAGGAGTAAGTGAAATATTTTTTGAAAAGCACTAGCCTTAATTAAATTTTTACATTACACCAGTCTTTCGATGTTTTTCTTTACTGTATAAAAAGACAGATTTTATAAGTAAAATATTATTACAAAAAAATTATGTTATGTGCAACTACTTTGTTTTAATTCTGATGAATCAGAAAGCTTATTGTGAGTAAAACATTTTCAAAATATTGTAAATTAAAATTAGTATATACCAGAGTTTACTAGGAGATTTATGTATTATATTTTTGTAGGTTCAACCTGTTGGAATGATTAACAGAGTGATCTTGTCATTGAAAGTCAAATGTGTAAATACAAGAGCAGGATGTGATTGGTCTGGTGAAGTTTCAAATATGAAAGTATGTGAGATACAAAAACTCTCTTTGTGTATATAAAAGCTAAAGGCAAAAGCACAAAGATATATTGTACTGCATATGTGACTCATGTGACTCATACGGATACTTGTTTACATTTACATTGATTAAAATTGCATCAATACGCCACATATTATGCTATTATTATAAAGCTCAAAGCAGCAATTCTACGCTTATTAAACATGTTTCAACAAAATTACTATGCTGTTGTAATTTTTATACGTTGTGTTTCACTTTTCTACGTTGCAAAGAAAACCTGTATATTTTGTTATAAAACCTTCAAAAATGTTTTTGTGCAGTCTTTCTAATTTATGCTGGCACGTGGCAATTGCGTAGGCGAAAACTGAGGTGTTTTGAAAAATTTCTGATTCATGTCAGCCACGTTGTACTGAGACTTTTTTAAAATTGCATGTAACTTGAATTTAAGTTTTTCTATCTTACTTTAACTGTTTTTCATGTTTGTTCTTGTTTGGGACCCTGCGATCTCACAACAAAATACATTTGACATCGTTTGCTATTGTGAAATACCAGTTTGCTGCAAATAAAGTTTTTACATTGCCATAATGTATTAATAAATGATAACATCACTATTTAAATGTTACAAACTCTTTACATCAGCTTATTTATTTGGAAGCATATAAAAAAATTTTCTAAAGCTTAATCCCATTACTGCTGGGCTATTTGGGAGCTTCTCCATGCTGAAGGGAAGCAGATGTTAAGTAAAAATTGGCTGAATTTGAGATTTGTAAAATATTTGTACATTACTTTCTATTTAAAACAATTTTAATCAAGTAGAGAAATTAGTTTCTCCGCCAAGACATATTTTCCAAATAAAATTCTAAATAAAAGTTTGAAAAAGTAACAAATTGTGTAACTATAAGCACATTAAAAGTGATGGAAAAAAAGTTAAACAGGTGGAGGGCTACATCAATCCCCCTACGTGAATAGGGTGCTCCATGTGCTTGATTAATTGGCTAGTCCAATTAAGTGCTCACCTGTAAGATCACAAGATTAAATAAGCCGGGTAGTATATGTAAAGTAGAGAAAATATTTTAGCATTTAAATAAACCTAAACATAATTTTTCCAAATAAAAGTATCTCTGTTTTCTTAATTATTTATTCAAAATTTGTAATGTTTTTTTTCTTAGCAATGTCCTTTAAAATGCCTATTAGAATGCAAGAACATAGGTAATACAAATACATGTATCTCTAATTTCATTTGTGTTAAAATCTGAACATTACTGTTCCTTCACCCAAGTTTATACACTATTTATTTTACCAAAATGGATTCAGAAGACACAATTACAACTTCATTCTCAATCTTTTCATGTTAACTACCCAACCAAAGAATTAAAAGTCATAAAATGCAGGATTTTTGTTGTCAATGCAGCAAAATCTGAAACACTTTGTGGAGACTTATTTTCATAAAAGAGGCAGTGAAAGAAAATAATATAGGGCAGTTTACCTTAGTAATTTATCATTTTATGACTTTTTTTAGATTTTTTTAAAATTTTTGTGAAGAGGTTAACTTGTATTTCAGGACCACCAGAACAACACTTGTCAATTTGAAAACGTTGTATGCGATTCCAATGGATGTTTGTTTGAAGCTCGAAAATTTGAAATGGTATGCCACAAGAAGTCTTGCAATTTCAGGATGGTGCTATGTGATTATTGTCAAGAAAATAATGTGTACAATGATATACCGGTAGGTGTAGGATACAGAAAAGTTTTAAATTTGTTGTTATTTGAACATTATCAACTTTGAACTTGAAAAATTCTGAACACGTCATTCAACGCAGGATAAAAATAAATGGTGATGATTAAATTCGACTTTTTTAAAATCATTTTTCCCTCTGTAGGACAAAGCCACTGACATTGAAGTAACAATACAGTAGCTGGGTCACTTCAAAGAAAGAGACTACTTTTCCCTATTCCCTAACTAGACAGCCGATTTCTACAAGCAGGATTTGCCTATAAGTATTCTGAATCTTCTTTCTGTGAAAAGTTTTTTCAACAAAGACCTTTTAAATTATATTAAAAAAGTATTCATTTTTATTCAGGTTAAACTTAGTCAATCATGTAATTTCAATCTATAAATTATCTTGGCTGTTGTATACCAAAAAGAATAATAGAATTTTAATTCCTTTGACATGTTAAAATTTTCTAATTTGCTAATAGTTTATCTTTGTGGTAACATTATATTATTATTACTAGTCGTTAAGCCTATGGAAAATTCCACTCAGGCAGATAAATACAAAAGATAGGAAGTTTTAGGAGTTTTGATGATGTCAGCAGTGCATGAACAAAAACCTGTTGTATTGAAACTGATCAAGGATTATATGTGTCTAATGAACGTTTAAGGAGATGTAAAGGTTTCAAAATTTTGCTGATGTCAGCCAAGATCCACTAATGTACATAAAAATTATTTTCTAAAATTTGTTTACCCATTGCCTCGATTGTGTAGAGCTTGAAACACTGATCAAGAAAATGTATAGGATCATGTACTTTGACGAAAGGTTAAGAAGTTTTTTGATGACGTCATCAACCTGTCTCTGTGGGTTGACCCAGTTTTACGAAATTGGTTCCAATTTGGTTCCAGGTGGCCCCTAGGCACCCACCAGGAAATGGCGTCATTTATTTTGGATCCAAGTTACTTTCCCTCCAAGTTACCAATGGCTTTACTAAATTAATTCAAAAGGTTGAATTCAATCTAATTTATTGACATTGCAATGTAGCGTCACAATAAGTAACTTTTTGTTTAGCAATTCTATTTAGAGTTTCTCGCTTTTTTTTAAGGTAAAAAGTGCATGTCACCATTGCCTTTCACAAACGCACTGAATATTTATATTATTTTATAGATTTTATTATAGCTTTGATGTTTTTGTATTTTTTATTTAGGCTCATCTACGAACTTGTCCATGTTATCCTCTTATCTGTTCTAATGCTTGTGGTGAATGCATTCCTCATGAAGATGTGAGTTTTGGTTATTTTTTTAAAAGCTAGATAACTTATTAGAACACAGTGGTAAAAAGCAGCATAAGAATTATTTTATTCTGCCATACAGCTAATTGGATAATAACATCTTACTTGAAATGTGGTCTATTATGTGAGGAAAACTTTTGGTAAAAAGATTTTACAATCTCCCCAGGTATAGCATTATAAATTTTTGCCAAAAATGTTTGTGTTTACTAAACATTACACCCAAAATTATACAGAAAAAACTTTTCAATTTTAAGGGGGAGAAAAAAGGGTAGTGTGCCTGAAAATGTCTTAATCTTGTTCCCAGAGCTTTTGTTTCACTTAGACTTATGTACTGAGTGTGAATAAAGTAGGTCGCTCCGGAACTGGTGAATCAAAATACCCCCAGCTTTAGAGAGTATATTTTTAAATAAGCTAGCGCTGGTTGTGTTCGCTTACTTTTTTTAACTTTTGACATTCTAGTAATAGCTAAAAGAAAGAAAGAAAGAAAACAATGATTTATACAATTCCAGCAATTCCATCAAGTAAACACTCTCATCACGTCATATCTCATCATCATTTTTTCTTCTGTTTGTTTTGGTACTAAAATAGATCTGCAACATTCGAATGTCATTATATTATATTCGAAATTCGAATGTTTGCTACAATATTTTAATGAATAAACAAGGCCAAGCTTATAAAGTACAGTACTGTATTCCTCTTTTCTTCTTTTTCAGTCAAAAACATGAACAGGAAAAAGATTATTGAAAAGCATTTTTGAATACTTGGCATAATGCTTAGCATATGCCTAAAATTTTCCCCTTATCCAAGCCTAGATATGCTTATAAGCGCAATTCTTATAAAAAAAACATGTACGCTGACAAAAGCCATTTTGGTTTAGCAGTTGTGGTTTTAAGTTGAGATATATAGGTCTGTTTTGACCTTTTTGTCTTCTAAAAGCTTTTTATTTTGTAATATTTGTTTTCTATCATGTTAAAAAAAATATAACATCATTTTCCTATTTATTGTATAAATCCTAAGCAAACCAATTTTTAGATTTTGGCTAGAAATTGAGATTTTGAGGAAGTATCCTAAAGCCAGGCAGCTATAGGTGGCTAGCTAATGTTTAACATCTTTAATAAGTTTGTTATAAGAGTGTTTTATCCTAACTAAGATCTTTTTGTGATGGGGTTCTGTAGCTACTTTTGGTGGAAAAGGAAAAGTAGCCGAAAGCAGTTTGACCGTGGCAAAGTTCCCAGTCAATAATTTTTAATAATTGCAGTTAGGTAACTACAACTTTTACTATAATATAAACTTTGTTAACAGTCTAAGTTTATTGATTCAGTGAGACACCAGGGTTTATTTTTGCCTACAATTAATTTTGAAACAACAGCTTTACTTCACAAAAGTTTATCGCACAAAATAAAATTGCTGATTGTTTTAGTTGGATGGGTTAGGGTTGCGCTTTCCTGTGTTTTTATTTAATAAACATACATTGAATTTTCAGGGAACCTTTTTCTTCAAATAAACAAAATGCCGGCTGACTGTTTTTACTTTGATGAGGTAACTGCAGGCTGTAACCCTGATGTTTAACGTTTGGAAGGCTTTATGACTGCGAGCGCTACACTGGATTGATGACATACTGTATTTCTGTGGTAAAGTACTCCACTTAAATGTGTGGCACAGTTTACGGCTTTTATTAGGTGCTTAGCCTATCGTTTAACGCTGGGTCACACAGTTACTTGTGGCTTAACCTGGTGTTTCAGCACTAGGTCCCCTGGCTAGTCTACATAATTATTTTAAGGGTAGTTGCTACCTATAGTGATCAGGAGGATCGGAGAATTCCATGAGACGCGTCTGATCTTGAAAAGTTGCGATGTTCACCCGCAAACCTATTTAAGGATATTTGTGATGCTCTCTAGGAAAATCGACCGCTTCTATTTTTAATTCGTATTTTTAAAACAATAGAATTCCGTATTTCGTATTTTTAAAAATACGAATTGCGTATTTAAAAATACGCGTATTTTTTTAAAAACCGTATTTCGTATTTTCAAAAAATACGGAATTCGTATTTAAAAATACGCGTATTTTTAAATACGAATTTCCTATTTTTGAAAATACGAAATTTGTATGTAAATTTCGTTCTAAAATGATGAGAAATCATCCCTGCGAAGCTCTAAAGTTGCCGTATTTCATTCTAAAATGACGAGAAAAAAAACGATTTAAACATTGCACATTATGAAAGCTTGGTTTGTGTCTATATTATATTATATTATTTTTGTTTATGTACCGTAATTCCTCGAATAAATTTTCATGGTTTTAGATGGGGCGCTTATTAGAGGGCAGCGCTAATTAGAGGGCGGCGCTTATTTTCAAGCTTGAGATGTTTGGTTTTTGAAGGTTTAGGGTGTAAGTATTAAAATATCACAGAAAAGACAATTCGTTTTACGTTTTTGGTATTTATTTCTGAAGTACGAATCCATGGAATGAATCAGACCAAATCAGACATCAAGATCATTGTCGCTATCGCCATGATGATCCTCATCGATCAGATGGAATGGCGCGCACGCATCTTCCACATCTGAATCAGAAATCTGTTCAAAAGGGTTCTCTTGTGAATCCTAGTGGAAAATTATTTGCAAAGCTTCCTTTAACCTGGCGTCTCCGTTTGGACAAGTTCCTTCCTTTTTTAAACTGTGAATCAATTTGTCTTCGCTGCCATTGATCTCCAAGTTTAGGGCGCACATTTTGAAAGATTTAATAATTAGGTCTTATGACAATTTGTTCCATGCTTCAAGGAACCATTCAACAAATTTTCTTCTTGGAGGGGCTTTCATATTTTCCGCCTTGGTGTACTGGTGAATTCCAGAGCTCAGCCACTTATCGTATTCAGATATCAAATGAGCTTTAAACGGTTTGTTCCAAGATACGTCGGGAGCTTGAATGTAGGGAGTGCAGCCACCTGGAACAATTACAGAATCAACATTGTAATTTTTCAATAACTCTTTAGTCGACTGTATCATATGGCATTCAAAGGAGTCCCATGCTAGAAAGCACCTGTTGAATGAAAACTTTGCAATAACCGTGCGAATCAATTCCAATGCAATTCTTCATTTATCCATGCGTTAGGTGATGAGGCGACTATACACTTAGATTTGAATTCATTGTTTAATGCTTTGCAGTCCCGATTGGCCCCAGTGAAGACAATGAAGGGCTTCAAGCGTGTTCCATCAGCTTTTGCAGTTAGACAAACAGAAACCCTTTTCATGTCCACTTGTTTTTAAAGGGATGTCTTTTTTGCCTACTGAATCGACTGTTGTTCCTGAAATCATATCAGGTCAAACGGCGGTTTCGTCCATAGCAATAATGGAGCTGGGCTGATATTTGAACTTCGTTGCATTCTTCTGTTTTGTACTACATACATCACAAGTTTATCAATCATAGAACTTTGATTTCTTTGAGCGATTGTTGTGCGTCTCCTAAGAGAAAGTCCATTTCTCTTCCTAAACTTTTGAAGCCACCCGCAACTTGCAACAAACTTCTCTTTTTCTGCAGGATCATCAGTGCTTTCATCATGATGGATTTTGGCCTTTTTCATTATCAATTTCTCTTAGCATAGCAGCTCTTTGTTCATGAATCCATTCAACAAGTTTATCCTCAAGGTCCGTGTTCGTAATTTTTTTACCTGCTCCTGTAAGTCTGTTCCGTTATTCTTTAAACTTCTATTATTTCTTTAAACTTCTTCTCTCGTGGACGTCGGGTTTTCTTGCAGTTTCTAGATTTGAATTGCTTATGGCATATTCAACAACTCTTTTTTAAAAATACAAGGAAAAAGATCTTATCCTTTCCCCTTTGTGTGAAATTTCGGTCAAAGCCATGTGTCACGCTGCTATGTCTACAAACTTCAATGCAATGCAAAAGCAACATCCGCTAACAAATTCGAAACTTGTTCTAAATCAACACAATGCAACGACTTCACTTCTTCACTACTTCAGAAAACTTCAAGATGGCAAGAGCAACTCCTAAAAACTTTGATTTTGTTTTTAAAGTTGAATTCAAACGAATATCAGGGTCCACCACGTTTACAAGGATATTTAGGTGCCAACTTCAGAAGAAAAACTTAAATGCAAACCTGACAAAAGAGTAGATGCTAAAGAGTATGACGACCACGCCATCGGTGTTTATAAAGAAAGAGAAGCGATGGCGAAGAAAAAAAAGAACTTCTTGTTAGGCAAATACCTATAAAAACTTTCAAAACTGACAAGCCAATATCTCCAAGCAGACGATTCTAATTCAGTGATAGCAGATGTAACTTGAAAGAGGAAGAGAGAGCTTGGACTTGTAGCTCCAGCTAAATTTAAATGCTTCACGATAAGAAAAGAGTAGAATTTAAATAATCAAGTGCGGCGCTAATTAGAGGGTGGCGCTTATTATGAATTTTAAACTTCATGTGCGACGCTTATTGGAGGGCGGCGCTAATTAGAGGAAATACAGTATTCATAAAAAGTATGTAATTTTAAACTTCTTAACTGTAAAAAAAATGCACGCGTGAGAATTATTTCGAAACCTTTTTTTCCTTTCTTGAAAGACAAAAATGTTACGCAATGCAAAGAATGTTTCGGAATTGCTCATTTGCAATTTAATTTCAGCAACAACCTGTTTTTTTTTAATACAATTTATACACATGCTACTCTAAATAAATCTTCTGCACATTCTAATATAGATGAAAATTAACATAACTTAAGTACATAAGACAAGTAAATAAGTAAGTAGATAATAATTACAATGTGTTCATGTATTGTACGATCATAAACTTATGCTAAGGGGAAGTCAATTTTGTGAGAATAGAAATAATGGCTTAGACACAATATTGTATTGAAAATTGCCTTGTCCCTACAGATCAACAGACTTTCCTTTAGCTTCAAATCAAAATTATTAGTAGCCCTGGAGAGTCAAATGAGTGGTGTATAAAAGGTAAAACCTTATCAGACAAAAAACAAAAGTGACAAATTTTTTTGTGGGTAAAAATAACTTTGTCTAACAATTTATTACTTGAATACCAATTGGAATATTTTATGCCAATGTTTTTTCACTCTTGAAGTCACCAATAACACATCAATAAGTGGACTTTTTTAGATGAGAAGCCATTTACAAGATAGATGTCCTCTTCGTCTTGTTGACTGCACTTTCAAACAAGCTGGATGTGATATTGTGGTATGTAAGTCTAATACAAAATAAAATTTACTGTCTGAGCTAAAATTGTAGCTGGGAGCAGTGGCGAGATCCTCTGGATCTTTTCTCCGGTTATAACCAGTCCCTTAAAAGGTCAGTAAATGTATGTGGTGAAATAGATTCTACCCTCAAACTGGGTAAAAACTAAACACAATAAATTCATAAAAATAGGCACTGTGTAATTTAATATTAATACATTTTTTTTTTCAAAACTGAATTGTTGGTTAGAAAGCAAGTTATTATTGTTATTAAATTCTTATTTGCCTCTGTAACCACATTAGGCCAGGGAAACATACTTGTTGCACAATTAGTACTCTCAACTGATATATGAAAAAGTTGTAAGTTTGGTCTTTAATTAAACCTTGCAATTAAACAGGCCAAAGCTGCAAAGTATTTAATGCTAAACAGTGAGTACAGTATGGACATCGAGAGTTTTGTGTTCTGTTCCGTAAACAATCAAGAAGCCTTAATAATGTAATCAATTAGATATTTGTTTTGTTAACTTACTTCTTTGAAGTTATCAGGCCATTTTAAGTTCATTTTGTGTTTAAAACTAGTCCATAAAGCTCGTGGAAAAATTCCACTTAAGCAGAAAAAAATAAAAAAATTCGACATTTGAATTTGGATGACGCCGAGCAATGACCCGTCGATGCCCAAATAAATAAAAAAGGGGCAAAAGCATTTAGTCACTACCTTTTCATCTTACCATAAGATTAATTTTTCAAGATCGCATTAGTTGAACCATCAGGTATTTTTTTACATTTTTCCAAAGTAAATTCTTTAGGTTTAGTAATATTCTGTTTTGTTACTCATCAGGATTGTGTAAGCAGGCAATATTGGTTTTCAGGCAATCTGATTGGCTTAGTGCTCTTGACAACTGGCTGATATGTAGCTAAATGTAGCACTGGAAATGATTTTATATCTAACTCCTCCAATACATAAACGATAAAAACATTTCATACAACAATGTATACTTTTACTGTTAAAGTCCCCGATTTAGTGTAATTCATCTGTCTGAAAGCTTCAAAATAGCTAGCTACATTGTCTATAAAAATATTTATCCAGTTTTATCGAAAATATCAGATAAATACAGAACAACGATCTTAAAACACAAATATGTCCTCCCCCGTTTATAGACTTGTTTCTTCACCTTTTTGGTTACTCAGTCAATATAAAAATCGTCGTCAATCGTCATTCTTAACTAGCTAGCTAGTCGAAAAAATTACATCAATATTCGTTGTAACTAAACCTTAGTTGCCATTCAACTTTACACATTCATTTGTAAGTGTCGCTATGTTTTGTTTACATACCTTAATCTATAGGAACTTTTGGATTTTGCATAGAATGTTTCTGAGTGTACGCAGGATTGTTTCAAATTTTACCTTAAGTGTTAACAAAAGTGGTGAATTATATTATTACAACTTATATTATTACAAATACAATAATAACCGATTACCCTATGCTGTACTGAAAATATCACCCTCAATCATTTCTGCTTGGATATGACAAACAAAAAATAATTTAGAATAGCTTCTGTTGTTATCCATTTTTATTTTAAGGTGACTGCAGGTGAAATAAACAATCATGTGGCAAATGCACTTCAAGATCACTTAAACTTGGTTTTTAAGCAATCTCTTGAGACGAAACTCGCCATAGAAATTGCACAAAAGGAGACTACAGATGCACAAACCCGACTTGATGCTACACAAAAGGAATCCAAGGTTGTGCAAAATAAAATTAGTGTCATGCAGGATAACCTCAGCGCCACCAAAATAGAGTTAACAGATGCAAAATCTAAACTCTCTGCAACACAGAATGAACTCGACGTGACCCGACGTGATCTGAAAAACATCAATTGGTTATTTAATAGATTGACATCTGCTTCCCCTTTCTCTCAATTTAGATCTTCTTGCCGTTCCACTTTATTATGTGATCTTCCTCCCCCTGCCCCTCCTCGCCCTCCTCCTCTTCCTTCCCATTACGTTTCCCCTCTCCGCCCCGGTCCCCCTCCCCCCTAAAATCCCAGACTCATTGTCCTTTTTAGCTTTACAAAGTTTTTTACCACCCATCGTAATTCTACACAGAATGAACTCAAAGCAACACAGTGTAAGCTCTGTGCTATTTAAATGTCCAATCAATGTCCCCGAATTGCTCTTGGTTGGTTAACAGTTTTTTATTTGTTGCCAATTTACTTCACCCCTAAGTTGTTTACCACAATTAATTGTAATATTGATTTATTAGATTAGATTATTGTGCTGGGATTGAGCTTATTGAATTGTTTTGTAGCCCCTTCGATTAATTCATGCAAAATGTGTCTGTAATTTCTCTCCAATATTTTTATTAAAAAATACAAATTTTCTTAGAACTACATAATTGATTTCTACTGGAAATAAAAGAGAGTTTATTTATTATGCAAGTGTCTTGTTAAATAACAATATTCTGCATCTTTGTATTTATTTAATTAAGCATTGCATTTTCTCATTGTAACCTGTATGTCGTAGTGTTATTGTAAAAGAATTTGACTTGTGTGAAAAACCGGAAAATATTTTATTATATTAATTTACGCTTTATATAGTTTTTTTATTTTATTTTTATATAAGTTTTCTATTGTTATAAATATTAATTGAAGCTCTTTAAACTCTCGATCAGTTTATGTTTTCTTGCTTTTAATAATAGTGCAAAAAAGTGTGAATTTTTAGGTGAGTAAAACCTGTGAAATGTAGGTCCACAGCTATTTTATATTGCGTTACACTGGGCTGCAAATCCGTATATTTTTTAATTTCAAGCTATTAACAGAATAAAAACGTATACAGTATACTCCTGATAAGTTGAAACCCCCAAGGTAATAAAAGAATAATTGTCAAATGTTCAAGTTCTCAGGGCATTCAATAACTCAAGTTTTGACAAGAAATAGTTTAACGTGCAAGTTCTCTTTTTTTGTTCTTTACGTTTGACTAACAAAAAGAAAATCATACCCTGCATGCATTCATTGAAAATATATTTTATATTTTGCTTTGAATAATGAAAGTTTTCGTCTCTTTAATGATACGGTAACGTAAACATAGGATTCCTTAAAATCTTTTTTATTTTTTATATTTTGTTTATATATTTTTTATAAATTTTTATATATTTTTATATATTTTTATATATTTTTATATATTTTTATAAATTTTTATATATTTTTTTATAGAATTTTTGGAATAAAAATGACAAAAAGAAATCCAGAAGTGGAATAAACCAAGGAAAACATATCATTTTTTGCAAAACATTGCTTATTGTGTTTACGACTTTTAAATTTTTGCTTTCATGTTTCTAATTCTAAAGTTAAAGAACAACTTTGAATTTTGAAAGAAATTATAGACAAGTAGTCTATCATTTAAAAGTTTTGTACTTTTTTCTTTACTAATGCATTTTAACACATTTTAACAAGTTAAATTTTATCATAATGGCTTGGAATCGTTTAGATAATTCCACTCCATTGTGTTAGAATATGATGTGTTTTTGCGGATACCCTAGCTATGACGCTTTGTTTTCTCTAATGCTAAAAAGGATTTTTTAGCGAGTTATGATGGCAAAAACATCAGAAAAGAGAAAAATAACACTTTATTTTTAATGAAAAAAATTTTTGAGGGGAGTTATTAAAACGTTAGGTAGAGGTTTTTTTGCAGCTTTTTTTCTCTATTTAAAAATTTCTTGCATTTAAGAAAAAATTATCCTGTAGAGAATTTATTTATCTTTAGAAGATATATTTTGAAAAGAAAAATTATCTAGTGCAAGGTTCTTTCCCACTTCCTATGTTGTTTCTTTTGACACAACTGCTTCTATATCATCTACGAAAAATTAGTGTCGTCTCTTCTAGTACAAAAAACTTTTATTAAACTTTTTCCACAATAGTTGTCAAAAATACCCCCCTCCCCCTCTTTCTGTTTTTCATGTTATCTCTTTGTTGAGGTATCTCCAGCATTTTTAATATTTCCTTACTTACTATCCATATTGACGCCCCTATTACTATACAATTCTCGCTTTTCCTCATATGTGGTGATTTTATTTTAGTCATTGTATTTCCTTTATTCTTCTTCAGACTCCTCTTAGCTCTTATTAACTTTCTGTTGGTTTGATTTTGTTTTTTCTTATTAATTTTGGTTAACCTCTTCTTCCTTGTATTAAATATTTATTTCATCCACTTATCATTTTTTTCTGTATTGTCACTTTTATTCCTTTTAGTTTTCTCAATATGTTTTTTTCTTTGAAGATTTTGTTTTATCTCTTGTATCTTTGCCTTGTCACCACCCATTTTGATTCCTTTCTTTCTCATTCTCACTTGCTTTCATTTATTTGTTCCATTTCTTTTTTTCTTCTGTTAGTACATAGTCAATCGTGAAAACCTTTCTTTTGCTCATTTCTTTGTGTTTACATGTCATGTGTCATATTTTTATTTTTGTGATGTTTTTTTAGAGTCTTATTTGGTAATGTTCATGGTGTATAAACAAAAAAAGTAAATAAAACAATGACATCGTTACATTTAAATGAATCTGGGTGCCCTAAAAATTGATGACTTTGCGACATTATTTTCCAAGCACAAATATTGAGGTGGAATAAGTCATTGCTGTGATGATAGGGAAAATGAGTAAAGTAATAACAAAGAAATGAGTTAAAGTACCAGAGACAGCCATGAGTTGTGATATGCTCCCTGTCCTCTTTACTCTCTGATTAATGCCTGTTTTGATTTTTTCTCAACGACACCCTATAAAGCAAAAGCACTACAACAATTTAAGAAACCATAAAATTTTAGGTTTCACATCCAGATTTATAAGACATTTATCAGAAATTGTTTATGTATTGGTTAAATACATATACATCACATTCAGTGTCATGTCCTGAATATACTAACTATATTTAATATTGTACTTTAAAAATACTTTTCTTAAAATTTTAAAAATAAAAGTTTTTCCTGGTATGGACGGTACAAAGGAAAAACACATTGCAATTGGAAAAGTTATTTTGACAAACCTTGCTGGTATTGGCGTCCATTTGTATACCAGATTCATTGCAGTTGAATATATTTCCTGGTTTATCTAATAAATTGAGGTCTAGCAGTGTTTTACCCAGTTTCATTGGCCATGCGACTTCTGCCTTGATCAAGCTTGGCTGGCTTGCGTAATGTTATTTTTTCTCGATTTCTTATTTTAAATTTTCAACACCAAGTGTTTCCAGGACCAGTGACTGAATTAAAATAGTTGCTTTTTTTTTCTTTGCAATACTCTTGGCAAAAGTTTTTATTGTCAGAACTGACAAGAGATGTGTTATTGAGTACCAATACCGAGATTTTGAATGTGTTTCATAATGGCAAAAGCATTACCAGTCCGTCAAATGGCAAAACTGTCCACTCAATGGATTTAAGGTAACTTTTATTGTGAAGAAGTAAGGTGTCCAGGGATAGAATCTATCCTGAGTTATGCATGTATACGCTAAATGGTGTCTTACTTTTGCCTTCAGGGTCTATAGTTCCAAATTTATTCCGAAAAGTTGCTTTTCGTGCTTCTCTGTAGCATTTTTTTTACCTTTACACTGATAAAATCAACTCAATTTTAAGAAGAAGAAAAAAAATAATAAAATAAATTTTATGTTACAACAAACATTTTTTTAAAAAATGTTTGTTGTTTTATATTTGGGTGTTTTATGTATCTTTAACTTGCTCAATTTAAATTAACTATAGAAACAGCTCATGAAAAAAATCCAAACTTTTAAAATACTACACCTACATTGGAACAAATCTGTTAGTTAAAATACAAAAGCTTTAGCCATTGTGAAAAACATTTTAGTGAAAATAAATATATAAATCAGATTGTATTTCTGTGGCACTTTATTCTGGCTGTTTAAATTACTCACCTACAAATGATGTTAAAGAATCAAAAAATTTATAAGAAACCAAGCAAAGAGTTTAGTATCCCTTAATTATGAAAAAGTATTTGGTACAAGAGTCCCCTTAAAGTTGTGAAAATGAGTAGCCCAACCTTTTTGCAGATATGCGTATGTGTTGAGTTATATATATAGTGTAGTATTTCATAGATGCTAATGGAATGCTAACCTTCAAGCAGAACTGAAGGTTAGCATTGGCATTGACATTGACATACAGTATTTTATTATAATTTGTATGTAAATCTACATGACGTTTCTTAAAAATATGGTATAGGAATCGTGTTGTATTTATGTTATATATACCAATTGTATATATTAAATGTGTATATATTTGTATCTGAATCAGTGATTGCTGTAGTATCCCACATCAAGGTTGTTTATTGGAAAAGAATTTCTCAGATCTTAAGTATGTATAGTCCATTTTGGATTTCTCATGTCCTCAATTGTCTTGCTTTGTGAGGACAGAATCAAAAAATGCTCTTATTTGCAGGACTTATTGTATGTGATTGAGCAGTAGGTTTATCTCCGCTGTATCTTTAAACTCTAATGTGATAGGTGTTTGTCTCCACTTCTAATTTTTGATGTATAGTTTTAGTTGAAAATCTGTCAGTAAAGGGGTATTATACACGGAAATGTTTCTGTTTGATTAATTGGTAATAAGATTTTTCAGTAAAAGCTAAATGCAACAGAGAAGTGTACATCACTAGTTGTATTGCAAATTTGTTGCAAAGTGTCGGACTTTATAGGCAATTGATGAATTGGAGGACAGACAAGGTGTGTTTCCAGTTAATCATAGCATTAGTAGTTGTTAGCCTGTGGAAAAATCTGCAGGAATATTTGCATCAGATTAAGGTCTGTCTTTCATATAATTGGGCATCTCTATTTTGTGCATCTTTAGCATGAGATTAGACCCATGCGATGGATGATATATTAGTCGTTGTTTCTTTATTAATTTTAATCTGACTTTATTTAAAAACAATTTTCAGGCTATAAAAAAACCACAATGTCTGGAGGATATGATTATGAACCAGTTGAAGATGTGAAACAAGACTTTTATTGTGTTATATGTTTAAACTTGTTAAAAGATGCGATGCAGTTAGAGTGTCAGCATGGAATGTGTAATTTTTGTCTGCAATCTTTGGCAAGAAGTTCAAAAGAAAGGTAAAACAATCAATTGTAATAGTTTAAAATGCAATTTTCTACGTAAGTACACATAATTAGTCGTCTTGTTTTGTTTCAGGAATGTAGAATTCACGTGTCCTAGTTGCAGGACACCCATAGATGAGAACAAAGTAAGTGTATTTCATTAAAGCCTAACAAGCAAAAGACTCTCACAGAAACTAAAATCATGACATGCATAAACTGAGGTCTTGACTTAACACAGGCTTTTATCTATGTGATAATAGTCCGTTTGTGGATGAAGAAATGTTGTTTTACAAAAGTACAAAATGATGACATGCAGAGGTCTTGACTTAACACAGACTTTTATCTATGTGATAATAGTCCGTTTGTGCATGAAGAAATGTTGTTTTACAAAAACGCGAAATGATGTGCACAGCTTAAACTCTTTGTTTTTTATTATAATTATTATTTTTATTAAAATTATTTACCCAAGATAGTCATTTTAGTTCGTATTAGTACTGCTAGCAACAAGGTGCCTGTGAAGGTGGTCCTAGTGCATTTAAAGCTCCCATTTCAGCTACGAAAGTTGTGCGAAAACAGCAATTACTGACCCGAACCACTACCTAAAATATCAGTCCTATTTTGGTCCTGAATGCTAAGCAGAAAGTTACAGACAATTAACATTGTGTTGTCTATTTCGTGAAAAAAAGTTTTAAATTATTCCTGCCCTTTTAAAGAAATTAACAAAAACAATTTTATAATAAGAATAACAATGAATTTTAATCAGTTTTTGCTATATGACCATTTTATTCCTGCCTTCGATTGAAATTAACAAATCGAGTTATAATAATAAAAAGATTGTTTTGATATTTACATTTGGAACATTCCAATTTTGCCTGACGCATGGTGTGCTTACTTTTTGCTGAAATTGTTAGAAACTGAAAAATCTTTGAAAGTGTAAGAAAATGAAAATTACAAGAGAAGCCTCTTTCTTAAATGTGTTAAGTAATTGTTATAAATATGTCTATAATGTGTTTTGTGAGAAAGCAGCATAACACTACTTTGGTTTTCTTTCATATTTTTTTTAAGCTTAAAAACTTGATTAAGGTTTGTTTTTTTTTAAATTTTGGCCGAGTTTCAACCTACATTTTCCAATAAAAAATTTGCAGTCTGTAGAGAAGAGAATCTCTTTGTAGCTGTTGTCTGGCAGCAATGTAGCCCACTTGCCAAATATCAAGTGGATACAACCGAGTGATAAAAAAATGGAATTTGCAATTTAAATTTTCTTTGTAGAATGATTAACAAAAAAACGCTTTTCGATTTGGGAATTGCAACCTGCTAATTTGCCTCCTTAATTAAGTGGTCCTTCCACTAGCCTATGTTAAAACGCTGTTGTCTGTCCATTAGCTAAATCTGGTGTGTTTGAAACAAATTTTAAGTTTGAGTAAGTGAAATATTTGTCGAAAAGCAGTTGCCTTTATTAAAGTTGTACATCTTTTTTACAGTATTTTGTTGTTTTTCTTTACTGTATAAAAAGACAGATTTTATAAGAGAATATTATTACAAAAAATCAATGTTATGTGCAACTAATTTGTTTTAATTTTAATGAATCAGAAAGTTTATTGTGAGTAAAACATTTTCACAATATTTTAAATTAAAATTAGTATATACCAGAGTGTACTAGGAGATTTATGTATTATATTTTTGTAGGTTCACCCTGTTGGAATGATTAACAGAGTGATCTTGTCATTAAAAGTCAAATGTGTAAATACAAGAGCAGGATGTGATTGGTCTGGTGAAGTTTCAAATATGAAAGTATGTGAGATACAAAAACTCTCTTTGTGTATATAAACTGACTCATACAGATACTTGTTAAAATTTACATTGATTATAATTGCATAAATACGGCACATATTATGCCATTATTATAAAGCTTAAAGCAGCAGTTCTACACTTTAAACATATCCAATAAAATTTTTATGCTGTATTAATTTTTATACGTTGTGTTAAAACAAGATGTTTAACTTTACTATGTTGCAAAAATTTTTTCTACCTCGCATAAAACCTTTAAAAAGGTTTTCTTGCAGCTTTTCTAATTGCCGAAACGAATACCAAGTTGTTCTTAAAAATTTCAAACTCATGTCAGCCACGTTTTACTGACACAATGTTTTTTAAATTGCATGTAAATTGAATTCAAGTTTTTCTCTCTTACTTTAACTGTTGTTCATGTTTGTTCTTGTTTGGGACCCTGTGTTGTACAGGGCAGGAGGACTACATCAGTCCCCCCTACACGAATAGGGTGTTCCAAGTGCTTGATTAATCGCCTAGTCCAATAAAGTGCTCACCTGTAAGATCGTAAGATTAAATAAGCTGGGTAGTATATGTAATTTATAAAAAATATTTTAGCATTTAAATAAACCTGAAGATGATTTTGCCAAAGAAAACTACCATAATTCCTCTTTTCAGCCCCCCCCCCCCCTTTATTTAACCCCCCTTCTAATAAGCCCTCCCTCCAGCGAGTCAAAAAGTTATTTAGCCCACTCCCTTTATTTAGCACCCCCCCCCCCCCCAAAAAAAAAGTAATAAAAATAAAAAAATAAAAAAAAAAGTAAAAGTAGTCAAAGAAATTCGATATTATTCGTTTGTTTAACGTCATATACAACGATATCCATATGCTGCAGCTTTAATATTTTCTCCCCAAGTTTGGTTTACAAAATATCTATGGTTCATTTGCAGTGCATGGAAGTCGTCAAACTTCTTCTGTTAGATGAAGATGATGAGGAAACAGATGAAGTTAACATTATGTATTAATTTGAAAAATAGATATTGTGTTTAAAATTCTATTATTTATTTAGCCCCCTCCCTTTATTTTTTACCCTCCTCTTCTATTAAGCCCCCCAGGGGCTAAAAAGAGGAATTACGGTATATCTTTTATTTTAATTATTTAGTCAAAATTTGTAATGAGTTTTTTCTCAGCAATGTCCCTTAAAATACAGGAACATAGCGTATACAATACATTTAATTCTAATTCCATTTGTCCCAAAATCTGAACATTACTGTTCCTCCACCCAAGTTGTTACACTCTTTATTTTAACAAAATGGGTTCAGAAGACACATCAACTACATTCTCAATCTTTTCATGTTAACTACCCACCTAAAGAATTAAAAGTCATAAAATACGGGATTTCTGTCGTCAATGCAGAAAAATCAGAAAAACTTTGTGGAGACTTATTCATAGAAAATATTACAGGGCTGTTTACCTTTTTATGACTTTTTTTAGACTTTTTTTTAATTTTTGTGAAGAGGTCACAAATTAACTTGTATTTCAGGACCACCAGAACAACACTTGTGAATTTCAAAACATTGTCTGCGATTCCAATGGATGTTTGTTTGAAGCTTGAAAATTTGAAATGGCATGCCACAAGAAGTCTTGCAACTTCAGGATGGTGCTATGTGATTATTGTCAAGAAAATAATGTGTACAATGATATACCGGTAGGTATAGGATACAGAAAAGTTTTAAATTTGTTGTCATTTAAACATTATCAACTTTGAACTTGAAAAATCCTGAACACGTCGTTCAACACAGGATGGAAATAAGTAGTGATGATTAAAATCAGCTTTTTTAAATCATTTGCCCTTCTTTACGCCAAAGCCACTGACATTGAAGTAACACTACAATATCCGGGTCACTTTAAAGAAAGAGAGAACGTTTTCCTATTTTCTAACTAGACATTGTTGTTACCAAAACAAAGCCTGAAGAATTATAAGCAAATTAAGCCGGCAACGGTATCTCTGGGAGATGTGATTTTTACAATTATTTCAAGCAGGGTTTACCTCTAAGTTGTCTGAATCTTCTTTCTGTTAAAAGTTTTTTTGACAAAAACATTTATTTAAGCAATTATATTAAAAAAGTACTCATTTTCATTAAGTTTAACCTTCGCTTATCATGTCATTTAAAAAATTATATATATAATTTTGATTCCTGTGACAGGTTAAAATTTTCCTAGCGCTAAAATTATTTGCATGTCTACTAATAGTTTATCTTTGTGGTAACATTATATTATTATTGCTAGTTGTTAAGCCTATGGAAAATTCTACTCAGGCAAATAAATACAAAAGATAGGAAGTTTTAGGAGTTTTGATGGTGTCAGCAGTGCATGAACAAAGACCTGTTGCATTTATTGTTGAAACTCTGATCAAAATAATGTATATGATTATATGTTTTTAATGAATGTTTAAGGAGATGTAAGGGTTTCAAAATTTTCCTGATGTCAGCCAAGATCCCCAATGGACACAAAAAGTAATTTTTAAAAGTTTTTTACCCATTGCCTCATTGTGTAGAACTTGGAACACTGATCAAGAAAATGGTAGGATCATGTACTTTTAAAAAAGGTTAAAGAAGTTTTTTGATGACGTCATCAACCCGTCTCTTCCAAAACGATGGATTGACCCAGTTTTACGAAATTGGTTCTAATTTAGTTCCAGGTGGCCACTAGTTACCCACCAGGAGATGGCGTCATTTATTTTGGTTCTAAAATACGTCGCCTTCAAAATAGACCAGCAATTCAATGGCTTAACTAATTTAATTCAAAAAGTTGATATCAATCTAATTTATTGACTTTGCAAGGAAGCATCACAAAAAGTAACTTTTTATTTAGCAATAAGAGTTTCTTGCTTTTTTCTAAGGTAAAAATTGTGTTATCATTGCCCCTCACAAACACACTGAATTTTTATATTATTATATAAATCTTATTATAGCTTTGGTGTTTTTTTTATTTTTATTTAGGCTCATCTACGAACTTGTCCATGTTATCCTCTTATCTGTTCTAATGCTTGTGGTGAATCCATTCCTCGTAAAGATGTAAGTTTTGTAATTTTTTTAAAAGCTAGATAACTAATTAGAACATAGTAATAAAAAGCGACATAAATCTTATTCTGCCCTATAGCTAATTTTGATAATAACATTTAACTTGTAATATACAGGTGTTTTTTGTGGTCTATTATGTTAGGAAAATTTTGGGAAACTTTTGGTAAAAAGATTTTACAATCTCCCCAGGTATGGCATCATAAATTTTTGCAAAAGTTTGAATCTAGCTTGTGTTGAAACATTACTAAACATTACACCAAAAAGTGTACAGAAAAAACTTTTCAATTTTTAAGGGGGAGGAAGAAGGCATTGTGCATTTTCGCCTTAAAATAGGGAGTATATTTTTGAGAGAGCTGTTTTCCTTGCTAAACACAAATATGGTTAGTGAAAGCTTTTTTTTTAGTTAATCTAAAAGCGGTGTAACAAAAAGAAGCTAATGACTAGCCGCATAGAAAACAGTACACTTGCAGTTCTGCCTGCTGATTATAAAAATGTAATACTTTTGCTTCTTTCTACATTTTTAAAGTGTAATTATACCTTGTTAACGTTTTTTTGAATACAAAGAAATCTCTATAATAATATCCGTACTCTGTCTGTTCTAAATAGTTCAGCCGAAGCTTTAATTCAGAACCCCTGCTGAATCTTATTTTTCACAACTTTGTTTTGGGTCCTGCTGCTTAATTTGGAATTCTCACAGTACCCGATTTTTAACGATTCTGTTTGGGCTGCATGCGCGTACTAAGTAGACCAATCACAATTAATTAAATAAACAATGCAAGTTCTTAGCAGCCTTGATATACGGAGAATGGAACATACAATGGTTAAGGGCAACGCTGACAAAAGCTATTTTGGTTTAGCAGTGGTGGTTTTAGGTTGAGGTTTATAGGTCTGTTTTGCCCTTTTTGTCTTCTAATAGCTCTTTATTTTTTGTAATATTTGTTTTCTATATGTTAAATAAATTATAACATCAATTTTCTATTCATATATAAATCTTAAACAAACGAATTTTTAAATTTTGGCTAGAAAGGAAGATTTTGAGGAAGTATCCTAAAGCTAGCCAGCTATAGGTGGCTAGCTAATTTTTAGTGTCTTTAATAAGTTTGTTATAAGAGCTTTTTATCCTAGCTAAGATTATTTCTTTTGGGATGGTTTTTTGACCAAATGCAGTTTAACTGCAACAAAATTCCCAGTCAATAATTCTTATGTTAAATGCAGTTAGGTAGCTACAACTGTTACTGTAATATAAACTTTGCCAACCCTCTAAGTTTATTGATTCAACGAGACACCAGGGTTTATTTTTGGCCTATTAATTTTGTCACAACAGGTTAACTTCACAGAAATTTATCGCACAAAATAAAATAGCTGATTGTTTGTTTTAGCTGGACGGGTGTGACCTGCGCTTTCTTGTGTTTTTATTTAATAAACATACGTTGAACTTTCAGGGGGCAAATAAACAAAATGCTGGCTCACTGTTTTTACTATGATGAGGTGATGATGGAACATGGTGTATTCAGATGTTTAACGGTTGGAAGGCTTTATGACTGTGAGCGCTCCACTGAATTTATGACTTACTGTATTTCTGTGGTAAAGTACTCCACTTGGATGTGTGGCACAGTTTACAGCTTTTATTATGTGCGTAATAAGGCTGGGTCACACAGTTACAGCTTAACCTGGTGTTTCAACGCCAGGTCCCCTGACTAGTCTACATAATTATTTTAAGGGTAGTAGCTACCTATAGTGACCAGAAGATCCCTTGAGTTACCCTAGCATGAATCACCTGCAAACCTATTTTAGGCCATTTATCTTCTTTACTGAACGACTTAAACATTGACCATCATTAAAGCTTGGTTTGTGTTTATATTATATTATATTATATTATATTATATCATAGAAAGTGTATTATTTTCAAATTTTTAACTGTAAAAAAAATGCTCGCGTGAGAATTATTTTAAATCTTTTTTTCCATTCTTGAAAGAGAAAAATGTTACACAACAATTGTATGCAAAGAATGTTTCGGAATTGCTAATTTGCAAACTATTTTTTGCGACAAGCTCTTGAGGGACCTGTTTTATTTTTGATACAATTTAAACAGATGCTACTCTGAATAAATCTTCTGTACATTCTAAAATAGATAAAAAATAACACAACTCTTCATGACGTTTCGTCGTTCATTGGCCATTTTTAAGTACATAAGTAAGCACATAACAATTACAATGTGTTCATATACAATATGGTACAATCATAAACTTATCCTAAGGTGGGAGTCATTTATCTAAAAATAGACACAATATTCTATTGAAAATTGGCTTGTCCCTACGGATCAACAGACCCTCCTTTGACTCCAAATCGAAATTATTAGTAGCGTTGGAGAGTAAAATAAAAGGTTAGTAAGCAAAAGTGAAATCTGGTTGTAAATGTATTTCTTAAATATGGGGGGTGTATAAAAGGTACAACCTTATCACACAAAAAACAAAAGTGACAAATATTTTTGTGGGTAGCAAACTGTTACTTGAATAACACATCAATAAGTGGATAAGCAATGAGTGGACTTTACAATTTTAGATGATAAGCCATTTGCAAGATAGATGTCCTCTTCGTCTTGTTGACTGCACTTTCAAACAAGCTGGATGTGATATTGTGGTATGAAAGTCTAATACAAAATAAAATTTATTGTAATGCTTACTGTCTGTGAGCTAACATTGTAGCTGGGAGCAGTGGTGAGTTCCTCTGGATCTTTCTATGGGTTACAACTACTCCCATAAAAGGTCAGCCCCTAGTTGTTGAGTATTATATGCTAATAAATGTTATTGTACATTCATATTATTATTTAAAATGGTATTAAAATATACACCAAACACCAATCTTTTGATTCTTACTAAAAATATTTGCTTACGTTAATATTACTGTTACGAATTGCTAACTTAGACACATGGTTTAAACGTATTATATGTTCTTAACATTTTCATATCCTCATTCAAAAATGAATTCCACAGCTGGGATCCTCTATGTCGGATTGAAAAAGAACTAGATTTAATAATATATAATAATCAAATTTTGTGAGTAAACATATAGGGCCTAACAAGCTTACCCAGAAAATGTTATTGCAAACCAAGTTGCAGATCCCAAATTATTGGTTCATAGGAAATATCAAACGAGTGTCATTTTAGCAAAAAGAATTATGTTAATTCACCTTTATAATATCTATGTATAAATAAAGTTTGAATGCACATTCCTTAACAGATCTAAAATTACTGATGTCAATTGCTATTACTTAAATATGACATCATAATTTATGCAACATAATCAATCTGAAATTCTTTAAATGTGAATATCTTGAGAATGAACAGAGCTTTTTAAAAAATTTAAAAAAACTTGTTAAACAACTTTTTAAGCTCTATAATATAAGTCCAACATCATTTTATACCTCGGGTTCCCTTTAAGTATTTGTTTGTTCCACAAGTAGTAGACTCTACTTACAACTTATTTGTATACTAGCTGAAGTTCCTAGTTGTGCACATGAACAGGTTTTACATTATGCCTGTTTCCAATTCCAAAGCAGATGTGCAGTGTAAAGGGGCAAAATAATTTAGTTACTACGTTTAAATCTTTTACCATAAAATTAATTTTTCAAGATTGTATTAGTTGAAGGGTTAGGTATATTTTTTATAGTTTTTAGGCCCATTAATGTTCTGTTTTGTTAACCGTCTTGTTTTTGCAAGCAAGCAATTCAGGCATTTTGATTGGCTTAGTGCTGTTGACGATGGGCCGATACGGAGCAGTATTGCCTGTCATCAAGAAAAGTGGTAACTTAAATGTAAACGAGCACATAAAAACAAATTTCAAAAGTCACTGGAAATGATTTTATATCTAACTTCTACAATACATTAACCAATAAAAAACTTTTCATAAAACAATGTAAAGTTTTACTGTTAAAGTACTCATATTTAGTGTCATTAATCTGTCGGAAACTTCTTCAGAATACCTGGTTAACTACCTAGCTACATTCTCTATGAAAAACAATGATGAGATATCCACTATGTCATAAACATAGCGTATTATTAGATTAGAAAAAAACCCAAAACTTTTTGTTTTTATTTAACTTAAGTGGTTAACAAATACGATAATACACAATTACCTCGTGCTGTATTAAATACAGCCTGTGGTAATCAGTTATTATTGTGTTAAGAGTTCGCTTCAGTATGGCAAACTAAAAAATATTTAAGGATAGCTTCTGTTGTTATCCATTTTTATTTTGAGGTGACTGCAAGTGAAATAAACAATCATGTGTCAAATGCACTTCACGATCACTTAAACTTGGTTTTCAAGCATTCTCTTGAGATGAAACTCGTCATAGAACTTTCACAAAAGGAGGCAACAGATGCGAAACATCAACTTGCAGAGACACAAAACAGACTTGATGCTACACAAAAAGAATTCAAGGTTATGCAGGAAAACCTTAGTGCCATCAAAACAGAGGCGACAGATGCAAAACATCAACTCACAGAGACACAAAACAGACTTGATGCTACACAAAAACAATTCGTTATGCAGGAAAACCTTAATGCCACCAAAAGAGAGGTAACAGATGCGAAATCTAAACTCTCTGCAACACAGAATGAACTCAGAGTGACACAACGTGAGCTCAGTGTCATCCCGCCCCCGCCCCCGCCACGATCCACGATCCCGAAGGTGATTTTTTGATGATGAATTAACAAGCAGATAGGCCTCAGTTTATGAAATTCGCTTTTATTTAAAGTTTGCTATATTTCAATTGCTGTGTTTAAAATATAGAAGCTCTGTCAGCAAAATAAATAGTTTGATTTGGGGAAGAAACAAAGACATCACAACCAGCCGTATTCTTTATTACAAAGTTTTTTACCAACTGCCAAAATTTCACCTTAGTGCTATCTGAAATGCCCAATCAATAAAAATACTTGTATTTCCAAATAAAAAGATTGGACATATATTAACGAATTATAGTTAAGAAATCCACATTACAATTTCTTGCAGTAAACTGATTGCCAATTTAAGTTAATTGGTAATCAAAAAAACTTGAGATAAGTTCCTTGTTGAATAAAAAATTTTGTTGTGCGCTTTTTTTTAAAATTTAATTGAGCATTGCTTTTTCTCATTGTATTGTAGTGTTTTTGTAACAAATTTTGACTTGGAAATGGGTGTGTAAACAATATCTAAAATTTAAAATATTTTCTGGATTATTAATTTACGCTTTAAATAAATTTTTTATTTTGTTTTTATATATCTGTTTCTCCCAGGAGTGTGATAACTTTTATTGTTGCTTTGTGGTTTTGTTTATATTTTACACACTTTTTTATAAGAATATACTCTATAAGAATATTGAGGCTGAGAAATGAGTTAAAAATTAGGAATATACTAAGAATATACCCAGGCTCGACCTTTTGTTTTAGATATGAAAATTGGTGTCATGCACAAATTTTGATTAGAAGTTTAATTTGTTATATTGTATGTTTATTTTCTTGTCAGCTCACCTGTTTTTTACACTTTGTTTAATTATTTTCACACATTTTTTAACCTTTACAATAGTAGTAATTATAAGAATATTTTTAAGAATTTTTGAGGCTGAGATTTCTTAAAAAGTTAAGAATACTGAGGCTGAAACGAAAAAACACTATTCTTATAAAAAAGCCTGTAATTCTGCCTCCCTTTTCCTCATTCCATCCTTTGAAAGGTCTATGATACTATCCTCTAGCCCAAGTTTTTCAAAGCACTTCTCTGCATCAGTAAACAGCATATGTGTTCCTTTTTAGTGATTTGTTCTAGTCCATTATGGCCATTATTGCTAGCCAGCCAGTTTTCTTTTGCGGATCTTTATTTTTTTCCACCATTACATGTGTCCTGTTTCTCCTCTAGTACCATCTTTTTAAAAACTTTTCCCGCAATAGTTGTAAAAAATATCCCACCTTCTATATGCACGAACTTTTTTTCTGATGTTTTCTCACAGTTGATGTATCTCTAGCATTTTTAATATTTCTTTCCTTACTACCGTAAAGATCCGATTAAGCACCCAGATTTTTTAAGCGCCCCCCCTCGAATAAGCGCCCAGGTAATTTCCTCAAAGTTCAATAAGCGCCCAGCACTTATTAAGCGCTCCCCCCCCCCTCGAATAAGCGCCGACCTGATAAAAGGGGGCGCTTAATCGAAAACTACCTTGAGAAACTGGGCGCTTATTTGAAAATTTTACTTTCTTATATTGAGAATAAAAAAACACAAATTTTTTGTTTTAAACATCTTTTCTATATAAAATAAATAGGGAATTTCCTATACAATCCTTTCTAGAAAACCCTAGAAAGACTAAACTTCATTTTGTTACATTTTTTGTTCAGTTTTATTTTTCAGGAAAGAGACAAAATTGAAAATTACCGTTGTCTCTAATTTGTACAAATTTATGAAAAATTTATAAGCGACCAGCATTTTTTAAGCGCCCCCCTCGATTAAGCACCCATGCAAAATATCCAAAAATTTAATAAGCACCCAAGGCGCTTGTTCGGATCATTATGGTATTCGTATTGACCTCCCTTTTTTTTCTCCCCCTTTTTTTATAATTTGATTGCACCATCCTTCTCAATTTTCTAAAACTACTGTTTCTACAGTTACTTTCTTGACTTCCATTGGTTGTTGTGTTTCTGTCTTTAACTTTTTTCCTCACTTTTTGTTCAATTTCTATTTCCTCTGTTTGTCTTGTTGGTTTTCCAGCTAAGCGTTGCCTATATACTTCTTATATTTTCAAGGTCTGATCTTATCTCACCTTCTTCATCTCTCATTTCTTTTTTTGTTCCTTTTCTTTTCCCATTCAATTTTCTTCTGAATTCCTAAAAACTTCCTTCTTTCATACCCCTCCATTCTCACTTCTCCTTATGTCGTAGCTTTGCCTTGTCACAACCCATTTTGATTCCTTTTTTCTCATTCTCGCTTGTTTTACATTCTATTGTTCCACTAATTGCATTATGATCACTCTAAACCTCTCTTGTCTGCCCCCCCTTGTCTTACTATGCGGTATATGGTGTATGTTCTTTTTTATTTCATCTATTTTGTACACTTTTGCATCTTCCTTTTTTTTCTGTTTTTACATGTCAATCATCAAAACCTTCTTTTTCTCATTCTTTTTAGAGTCTAATTTGTTAATGTTCATGTTCTGGGGCTGTTTTTGGCCTCAGCAGTTTTTAGCTGTGTATTTTATTTTATTTGTTTTTATACACTTAGCATTTAGTTGTGTATTTTTATTAATAATTATAAATAATAGGTAAGGAGGTCATCATGTTAAAGTCGTTATTGCTATCTTAACTGGCTTTATATGTGTACAATCTTAACTAAAATATAGCTAGCTGTCAGCTTGGTTTCTGCTGCTTACTTTACAAAAATGTAATTGACATGCTGCATGTCAAAATTACATGCTAATTTCCCCAAATCCTTTTTATTGTTGTTGTTTCAGTGCCATTTTACCTGCAGCTTTTGTCACATTACTTTGTTTTTTAATTCCCTTCCATCTGGATTGATTGTAATCTTTCAGTTCTTGTGCAGTAATTATAATGTTTGGTGCATAACAAAATTATTATCACTACCAAACAAAAAATTCAATAAAGGCTTGTAATAAACTTTTTATCATTGATTGCATTGTCAATGATGTTTTAAGTGTGTGCACAGCCGGCTCAGGCATTTTACTGTAATACAGATTAATTTTTAATTAATTAATTAATTTTCCGCAATTAATAAATATAATTTTTTCAGATATTTTGTATTTTAAATAGTCAGTTGTAAGAGTTCTTGTTCTTTTAGATAATCGTTTAATTCATAAAAGCCTAATATTTTGAATAGCAAAACAAGTATATATTATTTCAAAATGTCTGGAGGTTACGATTACGAAGTTGTTGAAGATGTAAAACCAGATTTGTATTGCGTCATATGTCTAAACTTGATGAAAGATGCGATGCAGTTGGAATGTCCTCATGGAATGTGTAATTTCTGTTTCCAGTCTCTTTCTAAGAGCTCAAAGGACAGGTTAGGATTATCATTGTTTTTTATTTGTTTTTTTACAGGTCCTATTCACAAAAAGAGAGGAAACATCCTTGCTTAGAACAAAAAGATTTAAAACAAAAAAGTAAACAAAACAATGACATCGTTACATTTAAATAAAACCTGGGTGCTCTAAAAATTGATGACCTTAGAGACATTATTTTCCAAGCACAAATATTGAGGTGCAATAAGTCATTGTTTAATGATAGGGAAAATGTGTAAAGTAATAACAAAGAAATGAGTTAAAAAGTACCCTGCCTATAAAAGTTGTATATTTTTCAAAATATAGAGTTTCTTTTAAAAAATATTAAATATAAAAACTATCATTCCTCTTCCCTTTAGTTTTTATTGAAAGAAAATATACAATATCAATGATTTAATTGGTCACTTTTTTAAGTTGAAATTTGTAACTGTACTTTGCACGTCTATCTTTGTACAATAACTCATGCATATTTTTCTCTTACTTTAGGAATGTGGAGTTTTTATGTCCAAACTGCAGAGCACCTATTGATGAGGATAAAGTATGCATTTGATTATACTTGCTGGTGATTGGTCTTTTTTATCTATTTTTTTTTGATAAATTAACTTTAAAATGTAAACAGTCAGTATGTATGCTAGGAATATTTATATTTTTGTAATTTTTTTTTTATACATAAAATGTTTGTAGGTACGCCCTGCTGGTATGGTGAACAGGATGATATTGTCAGTAAAAGTTAAATGTGTTAACACCAAAGCTGGATGTGAATGGACTGGTGAAGTTTCAAATATGAAGGTGTGTTATTGATAAGCTTTGAGTAGTTAAAGTATCCAACCAGTAATTGGTTTAATAAGTTAAATAACTACTGTTAATCCTGAACGTTAGATTTCCAAGTGCTGCTGAGATGATGGGTCAAGTACTTGAGTGGATTGCTTAACCAACAATACTACTGATCCAATGCTAATAATTGCTTTCTTTGTTGCAAAAGTAGAATTCAGACGTATTTGCTTGAACTTATTGTGTGTTGCTCACAAATCCATTCAGAAAATCTTGTGAAAAATGTTTGTGTTATTTTTAATCATTTTAAATTTCTAACCTTCCTTAATGAATTTTTTTTAATGAGCAGTTGCATAAGTAGGACTTATTTTATGGAATGTCAGTTTTTTTGAAACAAATCTTTTGAAAGAGAATTTCTTTTATATGTAAATAACATGATGTATAACTGATGTAAATAATAAGGGCTTATCATTTTGACAATATTGTATTCTTAGCATCATTTTATATTGAATCTTGACTAAAATTTACAATAATCCTTCTGTTAAAAAAAAAGTGCCCTCTGAATTTTTCTCATGTTCTTAACGTGCCCTTTCCAACGTAATATGGCTTAATTTAAAACACTTCACGATTGAGCCTTTTTTGAAATGTGATTGTATAATTTTACAGTTTTATAGAAACCTTTAGAGTAAAGTTCCTGCTTATTTGTTTTATGACATTGAGGAAATTTTTGTGTTTTGATTTTTCTTGTGTAGTTGACGTTTTGTATTCTAGATGCAGATTCCCACTCTTTTCATAACACACAGCAGTTTTGTAGTGTCTTTGCAGGCAAGACTATTCTCTGTATGTTTAGGACCATCAAAACAATTTTTGTGAGTATCAAATCATTACTTGTGATTTTGAGGGATGCAATTTGGAAGTCCGAAAAGCAGAAATATTAGAACACAAGAAGTCTTGCAACTTCAGACTGGTGTTATGTGATTATTGTCAAGAAAGTCATGTGTACAATGATATACCGGTAAGCGTAACTTAAATAAGTAAAGAACAGTAAGGGCTTGATTTCACATGCTCAAAAAGAAACTGGCATCAACATGAGATTTTTAGCTAAGTTTAAAATTTGGCACACTGTATAACGAATATGCCAGCTAGCTAACAAAAATTCTACTTCAGCTAAGAAAAAGGAGCTTATTTTCATGCTATACGTATTGCAATAAATGTTATATGCTCGGAAACCCAATGTTTATTTCCCCTTTCGCAATTTAAAGCGAATTTTTTTAGTATATGCAGGCAACTCTTTTGATTCTATTTTATCAAAGCGCTTGGGTTAATTTTAGATTATTTTTAAATTTTGCAAAATTTAAAACAATCTGACATGATATCAATTTAACCAATGACTTAATTTTTTCAACAAATAATTTGAAATCAATAAAAAAGTCAAAGAAAAAAAGACATAGGAGTAAAAAATATGTGTTCAGTTTTGGTAAACAATATCTAGAACTTTAACCTATTTTAAGTACGTGTCTCTCAAATTAAACTTTAAAAAAGATTATTGTCGCTCTACCAAAATAGTTTAGGTACAAATCTGGCATCTCAAAAATGCGAAAAAATTTTCCATGTATTTGTATATTGACCACCAAGACATGTAAACACATTTAAACACATAAGCTGCACCAATTGCATTTACCAAGTTTATTGCCAAAAAACTAATTAATCAAGTTGGGAGAATTTCAGACTTGATCAATAATTCAATATTTCAAGAACTCCCAGAGCATTTTAAGCTTCTAATTGATTAAGCCTTTAGACACTCTAGCCCCTAGACTAGCCACTTGTGTGTTTAACAGGTACGATAGAAATATTAAATTTTTTTTGAGTAAACAAGAAAAGTCTATCGGATTTGTCATTTTAAAGTTTTATTTGTATTGATCACATTTTGTTTATATTGTAGACTCATTTACGAACTTGCCTACTTTATCCTGTTATCTGTGCTAATGCTTGTGGTGAAATCATTCCCCGTAACGAGGTATTCTGCCACTTTTTTTTACGTTTTAAGTTGTTATAAGAAAGAATACAAAATGTTAAAGAGGTTTGAAAAAATAATTTCACTTCTTACAAATGTTTTACTTTTCAGGTTTTGCTTGCTTATAATATTGTTCTGCATGAATCTAGTTTGCGTAAGAAGTATTGTGTAAATGTGTCATAGATATCTTCATAGTTTGCGTAAGAAGTATTGTGTAAATGTGTCATAGATATCTTCAATGTTATGTTTGCCATGCTTGTTCCGTGTACAACACTATGAATTTCACCTATAAAATTTTTTACAAGCACACGTTCTCTTTATTTTGCGATACTAAGAGGTTGCTAAGCATGATATTCAACTTTTACAAGATTTCAGCTTGCTACAGCATCTCAGTGATGTCTTAATTGTTGTTTGTTAGGGCCTGTAGCGATTATGCTTAACTATATTTTTGCGCTTTAACCTTATCATTTTGTTCAGAAAAATACATTATTTTTGAAAATATTTTTTGTAGATTTGCTTGTTATATTATCCAGGTTTAAGCCTTGATTTCTTAACTTAACAAATTTTCAGCTTAACCAGTTCCTTAGGTTTTTACCAAAATCAGAAGCTTGGATTTGCTTTTAAAAAACTTGCAAATATAAATGTTAAACTATTTTAAATTAAATGGAGTTATAACATTATAAGTAAAGAGTATCAATGTTTGCATAATATGTCTACAAGAAGGAGTTGAAATTGAGTTTTTTTGTCTTTAGTCAAAGCTTTTTTATTAAAAAAAACAAGATTGAACTTCTGGCACAAGAAAACTATGGCCATTTTGTTAAATTTGGTAATTCATGACTTCTAGTTGTTTAAGATTTTTATATTTTATCCGAGAAATTTATAATATGGTTGACAAAATTTTTTATGTAGAACTTTTATTTACCTGGCCTAATTTCTGTCGCTTGAATCAAGCATATCTATTCTAGAAAAAAATCTTAGTAGTAGCAGTTAATAAGGTTTTAAAAATGATTATTTTTATGTAGTTGCTACTTTATAGTTTGCATTATGTATTTGACTTTCATTATTTTTGATACCTATTTGTTTTAGATTGCTGATCATTATAGTAATGAATGTTTTTGTCGTCCTGTTGACTGCATGTTCAAACATCTGGGCTGCGATGTTCAGGTATTAATTTTCGATTCAGACATTAGTCAGCTTGAAGGGAATTAAATAACAACACAGTTTTGCCAAAAATATTTTTTTGGTTTAAGTTTATTGCTTTTTAAAGTATTGTGATTATTCAGAAAAGTTTTGTGTTATCACAGGTCCTCCATTTCAAATTGCCCAAAATAGCTTAAGAAACAAAAACCAAAAAAGGAGTTTTCCGTTTCTTGGAAGTTCAGTAATTTGATGGTGTTTTACTTTTAAGGTGGCAGCTGGTGAATTAGACAAACATATGTCGACAGCATTGCAAAACCATTTAAGCTTGGTGATGAAGGATTCGCTCGAAACTAAGCACGAATTAAAAGAAACACAGAAGAAATTAATGGCTGCTGAAGCTGAATTGGTTGAAGTTAAAAAAGAATTACACCATAGTGTGGACAGTATGAAAGAACAGTTCACAAATGGAATAAGTTACCGAGATTGCCTTAAAAATAGGATTGGTATAGATGATAGCGTCATAAGCAATAGCGTAGTGGGAATGCTGGAAAAACAATACAATTCCACTTTTAATGAATTAAAATTGGCAAGGTCGATGAAGGACTCTGATTATTACTCATCATTGATTATCACAGAGTATCAAAACCTGGACATTGAAAAATGTTTAATAGATGTTGAAAAATCGTTTAATAAAGAGAAGCTTTCTCAAGTTTTTCGTGATGCTTGGAAAAATTATATCAGAAACAGAATACTAATTCGTGCATCATTTTACCATGTGAATAAAACACAAAAACTTATAAACTATGCTGTAGAGCAACTGAGGATACCGAAGGACGTGTTTCAAAATAATGCTGAAATAGTTATTCAGTTGCCCTAAGTAAAAAAGAGAATTCCTTTTCAATTTTGTAACAATGCTAAATGTAAGCAAATACAAAAAAAATTTGGAAAATGCCTAAAAGACTACATTTACTGTGTAGTTTTAATTCGTTAAGTGCAGACATACTTTGGTGAATGCAAAAAAAATTGTAAGATTTATGCATTCCTGAATCTTTTTAACAAATTTGTCACTTGGAGAGAAAAAAAGGAAATGAAAAATTTCCATTTCTTTTCTTGGTAAACAATGTTTGCGAACTAGGGAATCATTTTGTTTTGCTTTCAAAAATATGACTAAAATTCTGGAAATTTGCAAAACTTTCTGTACTTAAAGTATCAACATTTTCAATGTACAATGTAACTCCAAAAAATTGTCATTATCTATTGTGTGGCAAGCTATGTTAAGGAGAAGAGTTATTTTGCAAAACAGCATTCATAAATTCACTTGTCAATACAATGACTGGTAGCCTCGTGGCAGAGCATTCACTTCCAGTGCTGAAAGTCTTGGGACCAAATGTTGGCTGAACCATGTCATTTTAGAATCGATCCTTTTTGCTTAGTGTTCAGCATGAGAACAGGATTGATATGTTGTTGTGTAATGGAGCGATTGCTGTGCTTGCACAGCTTTCGTAGCTGAAACAGGAGATTTAAATGCACTAGGACCCCATACACAGGATCCTCGGATGATATGAACCAAAGATGCTATCCAGATTAAATAATTTCAGTAATAATAATAACAACAATTTCTATAATGATAGCTATTTACATGAACAGTATTTTAGATACAAATTAATCAGCGCAGATGATGACCATTTGCATTAGTGTTTAGTTACATTTATTTGGCTTATATCATTCCAAATTTTGTTGTCATAACTTTTGTAAATTTTTTATCAATTTTAAATATGTAAACCTTTTTTGACTTTGTTATCAGTTTCGTCGTGCTCAATTAATGTTACTTTGTGAAATCTTATAATTTTTTTTTTAAATCGGTTTTTTAGAGAAAAAAAATATAAAATTATAAAAAAAATCACTAGGTAATATTGTTGGTTGTAGCAGAAGCGCAAAGCGAAGTAGAAATACTGTAATATCGAGTGTAATCACTTTCTTATAAAAAATCTTATTACTGACATTATGAGCTAACCAGTTGTCTTTATGGATTTTAGCATTTGGGCCTTAGTAATGGTGAAGCAGGATGGGAGTTATTGAAAAGTTAGGAAAGATCTATTTTCACTTTTATTTTCCCTGAAAAGTTATTGATTTGTTTAAATTACCAGGCCTTGTGTGATATGTTTAGCCACATTGCCTTCTTTTTAAGAGTTCTTTTTAAAAGTCCTCCTTTTTAAGAGTATACTCTTAGTTTATTTATTTATTTGGTTATATTATTTTTCCTTAATATGCTGTACCTTTAATAGCAAGGCTGTAAGAAAAACATTTTTCTTGAATATCAAGTTGTACTTGAATTTTAAAGTACTTGCCTTGCCACATCTTATAATGTTGGATGCTTATTTTAAGCAGTTTATGTGAATTACTGAAGTATAGCAAATCTCTTTCAGCATTGATATTTTATAGGTTTTAATAATATATATATATATATGAGTGTATAAATGGCTGGGAGAGGGCGTGGTCGAGGAAGAGGAAACCTTTCATTTGATATAGGTCATTTGGGTTTATCTGGACAATCTCTTCCAAGAGTAACACTTGAACCGCCACCTACTTACCCTGTAAGTACTTTAATTGCAGTATACTTGCTAGAATTTTTAACAACTTTTAATGTGTTACTTTATTTTTTTCTACTTTTGTTATCTCTGTGTTTTGTTTACCTCCTCCCTTCTTATACAACAATTCTTGTTTTAGTAAGTACATCGTTTTACAATGTCTTGATGCCTTGTACCAATCTTTTACCTCTGTCCCCTCATATCATGAAATAATTTTCTGCATCTGCTTATAGCCTCTTCAACAACGACCAACACCCTTAAGTGCTACTGAAGTTGATGAATATTTGCTTGCTTTAAGTCAAGAATTTCGAGGAAGCATCAGAGACTCACCGTTTTTCTTAAAAGCAAAAACAATAAAGAAAGGTTCGTTAAATATTATAATAAAAAACATCTTAAAAAAGTTGTAAAACAATTTCACGATTTAAAATATTTTTTAGATAATATTTGAAAAAACATTAAAAGGGAATTTATATATCCTTGCTGTGTTTTATTGTTTTCTCAATTCTCGTCATATGGGTTAAATTCTTTTTGAAAATATATAGATATCTTATTTACTGAGTTGAACAGTAATGCTTTTTGAGGTTTTGCACCCTGACTAGATATGATGCTTTGGAAAACTCAGGTTTAGAATATATTTACAGGTATAAGAAAAAGGATAAAGCAATATCTTGTGTAGATGGAGATTTATCATGGCACATCCCTATATACATTCTGTATTAATAATGTTTTTTGCTGATCAGATCTCCAATCATGATGACCAAGTGAAATTGGGGTAATTGCTTCAAAGCAAAGCTAATTAGTGCAGCATTTCAATACCAATACACTGATATATGTCTTTTGTTTTTTGAATAGACTGAAAGTTTTTTTCGATTTCTTGTTATTCTTTTATATTTTAGATATAGTTCGATTCACTGATCGTTATAAACACAACCAAAATCCAGATGACAACCAGTGGGAACCAGGTAAAAATGTTGCTTTGCTTACTTGATGGAGTATGTGTAAAGAAATCAATTCTAGGAAATTAATATTCTAATTTATGCTAGTTAGAAAAAGCATTTGTGAGTTATTAACTTGTGATATCTTACATGGAAAAAATGTAAATGTACCACTTCTATTTTGTTATATTATATTATTAGTAATATTACTTTGTTACATTATATGCTAGTGTAATAAATGCCAGGCTTTTAATAAATCCCACTATAATTTTTAAAGCAGTAATTCATATGACAATTTTACAGTTTTTGTGTCAAAAAACTTGGCAATTAACACTGTTTTTGCAATCTATTCTTATAAATTCTTTAAAATTGATTGTGATATCAAAACATTTGAAACATGTGTCCATATTAAGTAACAGTAACTTAATTTCTAAGTAATTATTTCTAAGTAATTATGCAGTATGATTTCCATATGATAGAATTTTGGAATCTAAGTAGAAATCTTAAAATGTGTTATTCTTTTATGTAGATTGGAGCCGACTTCCTGCAGAATTAAAACCGTCACGTAAAAGAAAAACTGTAAATAAGGGTAATATAAATTTTTTTTTATATACTTAATTTTTTTAGGCAAATGTGATATATTTTTGTTCATATATCCTTTAGCCATAGTAGCCTGTTGATTTTGTGGTGTTACAATAATAAGTGGTCAACGAAACTTGTTACTTCAGAACCTTAAGAATTGAAAACGTTTTATTTGTTTATAAAAAAGACAAACCACAGCTAGTTGAACCAATTTGTTTTACCACAAACATTGACCAAAACCAAGAGGTTAATACAATATGCTAGGTTTCTGATATAAAAACACAAATGTTGCTGTTTAAAAAATCCTTAGGCCATCTATGTAAAACACTATTTCATATTCTCAGCAGATTATTCTATATATTTTTTCAGTTATATTCAAAGATTTTGCACTTTGAACTCCTTTTTTCATCAAAACATTTTCCAACTGTTTGATTATAGCGGTCCATTAGACAACCCGTATTGTAGTTATCATTTTCAACCATCTGTCTGATATCTGTTTGCTTTCTTAATAGCCTCTTTACCTAAAAATAGGGCTTTGAAGTTGAGTTCTTATATTCATTGTCTCGCCGTCACATGAAGTATCAGATTTAAGGTAACAGGCTAATCAGTTTCCAAAAGCTATTGCAACATTTTTAGCCTCATTTATAATGGCGCATATATATGTCTATAATGGATCTGTATATAAATGTTCTTTATCTGAATTATATTTCTCCTTTTGCAATTAAAGACGTATTAACAGCCTTCTTTTCCTTGGTAATGACTTTATCACTATAAAAATGAAGGGAATAATCTATGCCTGTTAAAACGAAGTGCTAACCAAGCAATAGAATTTATGAAACCTCAGGAATTTTATATATCAATACTGAAACTGGCAAACTTATCCCTTTTTTTTGTTCGATTCTGTTAAGTAGTCCCAAAAAAGTTCAAAAAGTGTCTTGGTTATTTTTGCAATAGTCTTTCAGGAACTTTTACTTTGATAACGTGCAAATTTCACGTATTTTTGATACATTTCATTTATCATTTTTCAAAAAATTGTTCATGTAATACACCAATTTTTCTTTCTCATTAAAATATTTCCGTCCTGTACTCTGGCATACCTTATCTGCTAAAAAAACTGTCGGACAAATGTGACGAAAAATTAAATAATTTGTCTGACATTTTTTATCTGACAACTATAGTTGTTTTAAACGTTTCTACTGTCTACATAAAAAGTGACTTAAAAAACGTATAAACGAGATGCTTTAGAAGTAGACAGTAGCGACAAAAATTTTCTGTGTGTGACAATACGTCATACACACCTCTTCAACATATCAGTATTAAGGTCTTAGTTTATTGTTGGTCACTTGTGGGCTCTTGTATATATGCTAATTCTTGCAACTAACTTCTGCTACCAATTTTTTTATTGATAAACAAACCCAAAAAATATAAAAAATTAAAATTAAAAAAGTATCAAAACAAGAAGCAAGTGACAACAGGAATTTATTGGAACCTGCCATATTTTCTTCAGTTATCATCCACGTGAATAATTTCCAACAACTTTTTTTGGCTGCTGGATTGCCGTTCATCTCATGCAACATAACTTAATTTAGCAGAAAATGTTTTTCTTCAATCTATTTCTTGACTTTTAAGGTTTAGACTTTGAAATGTTACTTTTTAGGAACCATTAAACCGAAAATAGCAAAACAACATCGACCAGAAGTTAATAAAGAAGAGTTGTCGAAAAAATTGGAGGTATTGTTGTTGTCGTTGTTGTTGTTGTCGTTGTTGTTGTTGTTGTTGTTTTTGTTGTTGTTGTTGTCGTCGTTGTTGTCGTCGTCATCATTAAGAATTTTGTGCTTTTTGTAGAACCTTGAAGCTAAAGAAGTTGTAGAAAACTCGAAGGAAAAGAACGAAGAAGAAGAAGAAGGAGAGGAAGTATACGAAGAAGTGGAAGAAGAATTTGAAGACGTTAGTGATTTTTTTAGTTTGTTTTAATTTTTTCTTTAGTTTGTAAGTTTTTAACAATTTGGTGGAAGCAAATTGTTTTGAGCGGGGAAAACTTTGTTGGCTGTACAAAACAGTACAACAGTGACACCTTCATTATTATACTTTATTTTATATAGCTCATTTTATTTCTATGTAAAATATTTATTTTTTAGGACAATGACTATAATTTTGATTATTATAATGATGGCGGAGATAAATATGGCGATGATGATGATGGAGAAGAGGGGCCTGTGTACTAAACGTGACCATTTATTTTATTAAATGAAGTGTGACCACGGAAGCTTTTGGTGAAGATTTCTGAACCCATTACAAAAGGATTCAAGAACATAAACTATATTTTGTTTGGTAGATTTCAAGCAAAGTTGAAGATTAAAAATTATGTCTTATGGCTGTTGGATGTTGTAAAATGATGACATTACTTTTAATTTGTCATGTACAGTTCTGATAATCTATGAACTATGAACTGTGGAATGTTATTTTTAGTATGAATATAAGTCCTTTATTGTTTTTGTTAAACGTCATGCGTTGTGTTTCGACATTTTGTTACAAGAGACGCTCTCTCTATAGATGTCGCTGGTCATACATTATTCAGTAGTTGACATAAGTTAGTATAAAAATTTATTTTATAAGGTCCTGATGTTTTTCAAATTTTACATATCGGTTTTGGTGACAGAATAATACTGAACGATTTACCTTAAAAGAATTTAGCAAGTCCTAATATTTCGCGGGAATTAAATTTCGCAAAAAAAATTTAGATCGTTTTTTTCTCTCAATTTATACCGTTTTGTAAGATTCACTAAAATAAAGACTGAAATTCACATATCTATTATCTACAGTGCTAGGTGAATCAGAAAGAAAAAGTGTAAATCGTTTTTTAAAAAATAAAAAATAAATGACGCGAAAATTAATACACTAGGAACCTCTAGTAACACTTCTTTTTTTAGTTAATCAGTAAAAAAAAATGAAGACAACAGATGACATTCAAATGGACTGCGGTTGGAATGATAGATTCTACGAGTTCAAAGAAGAAAAAGTTTCCCAAGTTTTATGGAAAAATGTTGAAACAGGTAACAAAGAATATTGATAGTGATGTGAGTACTTTCTCTTAAGGCGTGGTCACTGCACCGTGGTATCACAATGCAGTAGCAGGGCCACTTTGATACTAATCAGTAGTTTACCTGAAGCACAGTCGGAATCATTAATAGAAAAATCAAGCTGGCAATCGTACCTTCAAAAGACGTGACTTTCACAACCAAAGTCCAATTATCTTTAATAATTTCAAATTTGGTTTTAAATTACTTTAAATGAGGAACCTGTTACCCCCAAAAAGTTTCAAGGGGAGCCAAATTTGAGATAAACTTTTGAAAATGAAACTTTTCCAGTGTAGAATATATCAGTGGATTGTTTCTTCAAGTAGGGATTTCTGTTTAAAAATGTTTCGCGTGTGTAAATTGTGTCGTTTGGTACGAATGAAGTCATTCCAGAATAAGAATTTTATCCATAGTTGTCCTTTTGATTGCCAAGCTAAAATTAGTAGCTGACTGCAGGACTCATTGTGTTGTTTCTCTTTTAGATAAATGGGTTTACTTTCATGATCGAATTTCAAGAGATTTGAAACGTCTTTCTAAACTTGACGTTGCATCGCAGGTCGCAATACTTTCAAAAATTGTTTACAAACATCAAAATCAGATGAGAAGAGATAAACCGTTCCAATATTTTAAAAAAGTATGCTTTCATGTTTCCTGTTTTATGGGTATATTATTCATAGGTTTGTGGAAAAGAAACATGAGCCACTGTGCCTATTTATCCAGCGTTGTCTGTTCAGTTTGTATGTTTAAAATGACGTTTCCTCTTTTAGGTAAATGGCCTTGCGCGAAGATATAACGAAATGGATATCGTTCCGATGTTTTTATTTTATCAGGATATTTTAAAGATACTTAAAACTAGCAGGTATAAATGTGATGGACACATATTTTTGTTTGCCAAACACGACATAATATTTGTTATATGTTTAAAATTATGAAAGTTATGTGTTTCATTACTTTCTTGAAAAGTAATTGAAATTATGATACCGTAACTGTTGTCTTACAGGAACAAATCAATACTTGTGTCCTGGCTTCTATGTTTAAAGTTGTGAAAGTTTTGTCTATAGCAGGTGAAATAAATCGCCACCTAGAATTGAAAATATCGTTTCACTACTTTCCTTAAAATCAAGTAAAATTATAGTAAACTTGCAGATAGATTCTAGTTTATGATCCAAACTATATTCCCAGTCTTCTCCTGCTGATTTTTTTTTCGATTGAGAATGTCAGGAGCAATTGATTGTGAAGTCGCGCGGTTTCTGTTGATGTTTCTTGCAACCAAATTTGACATCTAATCTCATTTGTTCTTTCTAGCGCAAGTGTTATCAACCAGGTTGAGATCCCAAGGAAGGAATTTACCTGCTATATTATGGATCGACTGCTGGGTGCAAGCAAGCTTGCAGTTCATGTATGTATGGAATTCTTTTCATGAATTAATCAAGAATACCTTTCATTTTTTTAACATTGTAGACTTGTGTATATCGTATCCTGGTAATTTTGTAACTGATTATTTTGTTTTTTATTCTCATTTTAGATTCAAGTGGTGTGTCAAAAAGCGTTCATGTATCTTTTTATAACATACACTTATTTTTTATTGTTTTTTGAAGCTGCTTCGAGCGTGAAAAAAAATCGAGTTGCTATACCGTCTCTTCGATTGTTTCTTAACGTTACAAAAGATATTTAGACTCGCATATGCGTCATGGATTTTTCGTTCCTTTTAACTTATTTGGCCTCGCCTCTGTCAGTAGGATTTGGTAAGTACACGTCATTATTTAGTATAGTCGCTTACCTGGACAATGTTATTCGATTTGTTTTTGATTGGATTTTAATACTTCGAATTGATTGGAACTTGCTTTAATCGGAAAAAAACTTCCGCTATTTTGTGGAAATTTGGATTAGTAGCAAGAAGTAAGTAAGTTTTTTTAACTAAAGCTAAACTAATTACGAACTCTTCGCTCGAAGCTTATTGTACCGCGTCCTCTACGTCGAACACGCCCTTGTCAAGCCGGCGATACGCGATCCATTTTGTCGAATCCAGTCAGTGTATCGCCCGCTATGGACACCATTATTTTCACAATAAAAATTGGCACTATAAACTAACATGAAAGCACTTTTTAAGTTTTATTGAATACATCCGCATACATCTAAATACATCTTTTTAGCAGTCCTCTCTGAATCTTTACAACTGTACAATGTTCTATTTTGAATAGAAGTCACTCCATTAAGCAATCGAAATACGTTTATTTATAAAAAAATACTTTTTGAGTTCAGCCTCGATGTTTCTTAGTCAGATCCCTGTTTCCCACCTTAGATAAGATTAAAATGTCATATTTCAATTTTGCAATAAATTTGAATTTCTTAAACATCACAAACAAAACCTTAATTCTTGGTAGACTTATTCACCTAACAGAAAAAAAATGATATTTTTATATAAAAAATGTATTTTAGGATCAAAAATCACCCGTATTTTTTATTCTCAACAGAAAATGTTTCACCCCGATCGGACTCCCAATCATGACAAGCGAGTATAATTCGTGTAAGTCATATTGAAGAAAAACTACTTTGTTCATCACTAACATACTGCCTGGCAGTGAGCAGGATTCGATCCGCAGTCCCCAGAACTGGGAGCCGTAGACAAACCCACTTACACTACGTGTGGTAGTAAGTTAGTGATGAACTCAGTGATGAACTCAGATATTATGTTTCTTATAGTAAACGTGTAGAATTTTTTTTTTTAAATCTCATTTTTTTTTAACAGAAGTAAGATTTCATTGCAGGTGTAAAAACCTCGTGTACACAGACCAAAGTGAAATTTGAGCAAAACTAATTCTGCTGTGCATCCGCATTGTCTCGTATAATCAGCTTTATACAAGGGTGTCATTGAAAAATCAGGTTACTTTCGGCGTGAAAAAACCCTCTAAACTCTTTAAGACTGTCAAAATGCTTACCCTTAGTCTCAGATCCTGGTATTAAGCACTACATAGTTCCGTAACTTCCTATGGAAATTCGCCTCTTTTTCAGTATGGATACGTTTTTTGTAAGCAAGTAAAAATTCGGAATCTGGTTGGGATATGCTTATGCAAAAAAACACGATCAGACAGTATTCTGCTAATTGTAAAAACCTATTAAAGCTGAAACAAACTAAGATATCAACGGCGACAGATTAAGGGTATAATTACACGGCCAAGTTCGGGCAGGTGTTAATCTAGTTTTCCACTGCGTATATAGAAAGAAAAAACCGTTTAATTAAAATACCCATATCTAAAAAATAACACACACACAGAAGGATTCAGCAAAGTTGGAGAATATGCTTGTTATATGCTTTAAAATTTCCCTACCGTATTTGTTCTTATAAGGGACCCCCTCAAATACTAGACTCACTTCTAATTGTAGCCCCCTCATAAAAATATGTTGCAGGTTGTAGAGATAAGAGACCCCCTCAAATGCTAGCTCTTTTCTAATTGTAGACCCCTTTCAAGATTGAACCAAATTAGGTTAAGAATTCTAGAGGAAACGAACCTTGGCAATCCTTTTGAAGTTATTGACGACGCGGGCGTCCACAACTCTGCGCCAAAAAACTGACAATTAATCGTGGGCTTAGAAGTTGACTCATACATTGATATTGAGTAAAAAGAGTGAAAGCAGAATTTAAAGGAAAACTAGTCCCCCTTCAAAACCTCATTCTAGGAATAATAGACCCCCTATTATACTAGCCTCCTAATAATAGAAAACGTGTCTTATTTTAGAGGAAATACGGTATTTTGAGCCTGAATATGCTCACAAACGTTATGCTTATAAAAACGTAGAAAAAATAATTTTACCTTTATTTTTATTTTTAGGATGTTATTGAAGGATGTTCTTCATGTTTTGAAGATGTTGTATTTGGTTATGAAGGAAATTCTACAATATCAGCTTGAATCACGACAGGTAAAGATAATTTATTACAATTTTTTGGCGCGTTTGATCTATTTGTTGCAAATAGATTGGTTGTTATAATTTTTTCAAAAAAAAAGTTCGCATGTAGTTTGTAAGAATTACTGTTCCATTTGGAAAATAGCGCGGTAAAATTCGATCCTTTTTAAAAGACTTTCTCTTTTGGAGTTGTTTTTGTAAAAAACAGGCTAAACTCTTATAAAAAAATCTCTATAAAGCAGACAGTCATAAATCGGACACTCAATAAGACAGGCACCAAATAAAATTTCATAGTACAAATTCATAAAGCGGACTTTAAAAAAAGTAGAATGACAACAACAAAATCAATCAATATTTTTACATTTTGCTATTCCAGACATTTTATAATTTTTTTATTTACATCATGGAAAGCTTTTTGTACTGCACTGTATTCTCTCAGAGTCTATTTTTGTTATAAATAATGCTTTATGCCCAAATACATAGTCTCTTAACTTACAATCCTCGTAAAGTAAAGCTTGAAAAACCTTTTTCGTTCAAAATTTTCCTATATTTTTGACAAGATCTCTATAAATTGGACGTCTCTTTAAAGCGGACAATTTTTTTTGCACCGATAATGTCCGCTTTAAAGAGATTCCACTGTAAGAGTAACTTTCAGACGTGGTTGTAAGCACCAATGTTCGATTTCAAACGAATGGCGGGAAAATTCGATCCGTTTTAAAATACTGAAATTATTTTTAGAAGTTTTATTTTTTTAAATAAAAAACTTTCAGACGTACTTGTAAGCAACAATGCTCGATTTAAACGAATGGCGGGAAAATTCGATCCTTTTAAAAAAACTCTTAATTCTTTTTTTAGAAATTATATTTTTTTTAAAAAAATTAAAATGTGCTTTCAGACGTAGTTGTAAACGTCATTGTTCGATTTTAAAAGAATGGCGGGGAAATTCGATCTTTTTTCGCATTCGAATGTGAGAAATGGCGGGAGTTTTGGATCTGAAAAAAATACATAAATTGAATGCAAAGTTTTCATTTCGCTATCACTTGTGGATTTAATCAACGCAGGAAATGGCTGGAAGTCCAAGAAAAGGAAGTCCAAGAAAAGGAAGTCCAAAGAAAGCATCCTCAAGAGCTGCAAGCCCTAAAAGAGCTGCAAGCCCTAAAAGAGGTGGAAGCCCCAAAAGGGGTCGAAGTCCAGCGAAAAAGGGAAAGGCGATTAAGAAAGCTGGCAAGAGAAAAACAAACAAGAAAGGCACAACCAAGAGGCGAAGAAGTCGAAGGGAGAGTTATGGCATGTATATCTACAAAGTTTTGAAACAAGTTCATCCTGATGTCGGAATTTCAAGTAAAGCGATGAGCATCATGAATTCTTTCGTCAACGACATCTTTGAAAGAATAGCAGGCGAATCTTCCAAACTTGCTCATCACAACAAACTTCGAACCATCTCGTCTCGTGAGGTACAAACTTCAGTTCGCTTGTTGTTGCCTGGTGAACTTGCGAAACACGCTGTGAGTGAAGGAACAAAAGCTGTTACCAAGTACACAAGCTCCAGATAAACAACTTTTTAAAACAAAACGGCTTTTTTTAAAGCCACAATTTTGATAAAATTCATTACTGGCTTCATAGCTTTAAAGCTGCTAGCTACCTTTAAGAGCAAAAATCTTCGAAAGTTTAAGTTATGGTTTGAAAATAGTTTTTCGGCGCAAGTTGATTTTCCCGGAATTTTGTTTGCAAGAGTTTTGAGCCTAGCATCGCGTTATCGCATAAAGTTATATTTGAGTTTTTAAATACTTCTATAAATCCAGTATACCTTATCGGGGAAGAAAAAGAGTGGGGGAAAATTTTAGTCGGGCAAAAATTTAGTTACTTTCCCCGACTAAATATTTTCAATATAAGAAGAAAACAATCAAGATATTTCCCAGTAGTCATTAATTAACGCTTATTTCTTCAAAACTTTCAACCTAAAAATTTTAACAACTATTATCTTTGATTTCTAAGTAAACCCTCACTAACAAGATAAAATTATAGTGCATCACAGGAGAAGACACCGATAAAATGAGGTTTATACATTTTAAAAATTCGATAAAAAAGATCGGGAAATAGCTTTTTTCAGGAAAAACCTTGGAAAAGTTTTGGTCAGAGCAAAAAAAAAAGTCGGGGAAAAGTTTTGGTCGAGGATTAAAAAATCGGGGAAAATTTTTGGTCGGGTGCAGAAAAGTCGGGGGGAATTTGGTCGTGGAAAATTTTAGTTACCCCCCCCCCAAAAAAAATTGGTCACTTTTCCCCTACTTTTTTTTCCCCCGAAAAGGTATACTCCTAAAAACTCGCGCCTTAGGGGACCAAGAAAATAGGTGGAGTTTAGTTATCTAGGCATACGATAACTCTTGCGAATAAGTGAAAATAATTCAAAATATTAGACGTTTTTTCTGTTCTGAGAGAGAAAGACATCTTTTTTCACTTTTCTTAAAATGTTCTAATGTCATTGTTATTTTAGCAGTAACGTCCTCCAGGGTGGCCTTGAAAACCCTGAAAATTCGATTAAGTTTTTAAAAAAACCACGAACATTTTGTAATAACGGGTCTTGTCAAAACTATTTGAAAGGACTATTGTAACTTTTAAGTGTACAAAACACACTTTTTTTCCGCAGGTTTCTGTAGCCACTATTATCAGTATATTCATAAAACTCAGTTCTTGTGGGTCTTCATCATGTGAAAATGGCAGTTTAATTGTATTTTTTTTTAATGTTAAAGACCATGAAAAATCAAACAAAAACCCTGAAAAGTCACGATATTACTATTGATCTAATAAATTCTTTAGACACCTTCTGTCAATTAAGTTTTATTTGTTCACCCGCGTCTCTATGGATATAAAGGTTTTGTCTTTATTTCTCATCCAAGCTGACAACTAATTTTTGAAATTCAATATTTTATAACAACCCGAGACTTGTCGAACCTGGGGCAGCGCACATTTCTTTGATTGATTTCTAGTGTGTGTAAACACAACGATCCAGATTTAAACCTTCAACATTTAATGCATGCCAGAATAAGCTACAGCTCAATTCGAATATCGAATTCAAACATTGTTTGTATAACACTGCAAGGACTTCATCACGCTTACGAAACGGATACTGACCGGTTTTGATGCCCGAGGTCAAAAGTACAGACAGAGCTTGCGAGTGTCTTCTTTTCTGAACAAGAAAAAATGTGACTAAAAATATATTTTAATTGTAAAAATGAATACGTCTTCGCTTCTTACATATATGTCTGTTATTGAGGGTCCCAATGTTTTTTTTATAAGAGTAGGAAACTTAATTTTACATGTATAAGAACAGTTTTTGTTTTATTTCGGATATCACTGTATTTCATCGACCACAGAAAAATTACTTCTTGCAAAAAATCTGGGGAAAAAATTTTACGCGCGTTTTTTGACAAAATCATGAAAGATAGACCACGCGTTTATGTGCTTTTTATTGTTGCGTGCATTTTATTTCCAAACCTCCTAGAACTCTTGAAAAACCATAAAAATGACCATTCGTGAAATTTATTTATATGTGCAAAATTTTAAAAGTAGCTATTCGCGGGTTTTTTTACTCTCAGCAGTCTAAGAATATCCATGCGTTTACTGTGTATATACAAGAATTTTTTGCTAGGAATCATATCCAGTGTCGTTGGATGAATGGCTGAAAGAAGATATAGGTGAAGTTTTACCACAGATTGATGGAAAAAGGTAACTAGTTATAACTATGTTGTTCACGGCTGTTTCAGGGCGGAAAGTAAGACTACGCATGCGCTGGTTGCTTGAGCACGTTGCGGGCGCAAAATGGCGGCCGAGAATAAAAACAGTTTCGATAAATAAGTAGATACACTTTCCATATCGTTTTTGCGCACATTAAATCAATTTCAGCGGATTTGCTTTAGTTTTTCAAAATTATTGAAGCCGTTGGCGGGCGATGGTGTGCATCACAACATAGACGAGCTAGAAGAAACTGGGGCAAATTTGGTCTAATTTAGCCATACATTTTTGATCGAAATTGGGAAAATGAAAGTTACACTAAATCATTTTGAATTTGTGGGCAGTGTGAAGTTATGTAGCTAGTGCGGCATACCTTTTTAGAAAACTAAAAGAACAATCTAACAGGTAAAGAAAAAATTAAGTTTGTATCAGTACTTCTGAAAAATTACTGTTTTGACAAACTTTTGGTAAAAAATGTGCTGAAAGTGTAAAAAATTGCTTTCTTTTTTGGCATGTAATGGACTTAATTCCTAATTTATTAGTATTGTTATTTACTGGTAGGGTCAAATATGCTGGGTAAAAGGCACCATAATGATATAATTTTACTTTTAATGTAAAAAATTGCTCGTTTTTAGCCTAAATTTTTCTGCAAAATATTTGTTTGTAATACCGTACGCAATGCCTCTTTTAGATAATCATGTGTGTAGCTGCTGGGCTGAATGGGTAATATATACAAAAGTGCAAAAATGGACAAACATGGCATGGATGGAATAGATAGCTATATACCTTAATATATACCTAGTAAGTAGGACAACCTATTGCTCCAACATTCACAAGCTAGGTAGTATTCATACGCAGAGTTCAATCAATTTTTCAGCCACAATTTATTATAGGTTCTTTTTGTGATTTTGTTCAAACCTTTAGCTAGACATAGCTTGCTAGCTAGATGCTGCAATACACCTTTACGATAATTCAATTGTACATGCGTTCCTACGGCTCTCCATCGTTTTACAATATCGGAAAAAAGGAGGTAAAAATCGTGTTTTTATGAGAGTTTGTTAGAGACTAAAGCATGTTTTCTCCATTTTTTTAACTTCCGTTGTATCAATTTCTTTCAAATTTTCAGGAAACGTTAATAATAATAAGATACAACTTATGTGTACTTTTCATTAAAAACAAAACGCAGCAAGCAATGTTATCACGAAAGAACGTGTTTTCTGCTTAATAAACTCTTATAAAAGTGTGATGTTTACCTCCTCCGATCGCAAAATAAGCTGTGATGGAGTGTTAGTTTTCCCGAATTATCGTAAAGGTGTATTGGGACCACCATGTCTGGCTAAAGAAAGTTCCTAGACTAAATTTTAAATGTTGTATAACTAGATGTAAAAGTCAAGGAGTTTGCTTGTGATATTTTTTTGAGAAAAAAATATATACAATTGATATTGTTTATATTAAAATATTTAAAAAGTAATCAATTCTTGCCTTTTTGTCTTATTGTGTGTTCCATTACATTATTAAATTTGTTTGGGTGTTTTTGTTAGTTTTTTATCCTTTTATTTCACTTGCTTTTTCAATAGGTTAGAACATTTGCATACAAGATGGAACGACCTGTTGCCGTGGAATTTTGATAATTCTAGTGAAAATATGTATATATATATATATAAATTATCTTTTATTACATATATATATATATATAAATTATCTTTTATTACATATGTATATATATATAAATTATCTTTTATTACATATATATATATATATAAATTATCTTTTATTACATATGTATATATATATAAATTATCTTTTATTACATAATACTCACATGTGTAGCAAATAGCAGTATTCTTTTGTTTTTCAGTTCCCATAAATGCATTAATATTGTATATATAGTATATATACGTGTGTTTGCAAAGCGGATTAGATATATTTCAAAATATATGTATATACTATATACATGGATAAAATATTTACAAAACTTCAAGTTTCATGCTATGCGATCATCAGTTGTGAATATTTATAAGTATTATATGTATTTTTCGTGTAAAAAAATTGTTTCCTGGGTACTCATTAATGTCAGAAATTCTTACAAGCTGGCATCTGCCAGGCAACTATTTTTTGCCTGGCAATTATATTCTTGCGAAAAAGTTTTATTTGTTGATTTAAAATTTTAGTGCCCAAACAAATTATGTATGAGGTGGTCTGGCACAGCTGCAAAAAAGCAGCCATTTTAGCAAAAAATGCAATAAATGCCTCTCATTAGTTTGATTTTATAGCCATAATATGTTGCTGACAAAAATGATTGCTGCAATATAAAATTTTGTGAATAAAAGGATGCTTTTGAGACAAATTAAGACTTAACAACATGCATTTGCCACACATTATTCCAGTTTGGGGCTGTTATGTAATGTATTTTTTGGTGTAAACTATTTTGATTGCTCTCAGATTTCACAAGTTCTCATTCTCCAAATGTTTTGTAAAATATTTTACATCCAAAATTCTGCTAAGACAATATGTCAACAACATGCAGGTTTTTTTCTATGTAAAAAGGTAACTTAAGTCTAGGGGTCATTTCAATTTCTTGACAAATGTTAAAAAATATAACGTACTATAAATGCGTGGGGCGTTTATTCAATTTTCAGAATTTCTAGGCAGCGTTTACTGGAGACAGGCGTTACATTAATACAAATATTCCTCTTTAACACAAACCTTTATTTTTATCATAAATTCACATAAATTAAATTTAAATGCACCTTCTTGAATAAAGAAATGATCTTTTTATTAGAGCCTCAACGTTGGGGGAGTGGGTGTTTATTGAAGACAGGCATAAATATAGATTGGTTGTTTAATAAGGCATTTACCGTTTTCTATCTTTTCAAACTCCTAAGTTTGTACGCGAAAGTTTTTTTATATTTCTTTATTCGCAACAGTTTATGGCTCACAATGCGTTTTTTCTTTAGCAAAAGTAAAACCACAAAACTTGGTCCTTTTCGGCTTCCTGAAAATTTGCTTTAATAGTAATAAAAATGCCCCCTAAAATAAAATGTCTAAAAAACCGCCCATTTTACTAAAGCACTGTGAGTACAGAATCCTGTTGATTCTGTACTCACAGTGCTTTATTTCCAGTATACTAGCCTGAAATAAAGGGAATAAAATTTGTTGTTACAATAGGATTAAAATGCCTAAGCTTAGTATATTTGGAAGAATTTTCTTGGTTTGCCGGAAAATGTTAAAACATATGTTTACTTCGGCTGAGCATTCTTTTTAAAAAGTTAATTTCAAATCGACATTACCCTGCTAGCGACAAAATCACTTACATGTCGGCCAAGGTTAAAACATTCTCACTTAGGATTTTGTAAAATTGATAATTTTTTACTTATATATAAATAAAATTTGGTTTAAAAACTTTCCTTGTACACAAGAGGTACATATCAGTAGCTAACAACCCAGTTTGTCTCGGGTATTGTGAAGGTCGGTCAACATACTAAAAACAGGTATCCAAGATATAGCTAGGTGTGGGACAAAATTTTGTTCCCCAACTCTTTTTATGCAAAAAAAAACTAATTTTCTGAAGTTCTTTGAACATGTAGAACGTTTTTGCTATCAAGACTAGGTGAAATTCTATAGTGGCCATGTTGAATTTAACAAAAAAAAATTAAAAAAAAACGTGTTTTGTCACAGACCATAATTTTTTCTAAAGTACTGATACACTTCAAATTAATGTCTTATAGGTTTCACGTAAGCCTCAACTACCTGTTTTAACCAAATTTATTGCCAGGATAACTTCGTGTTTACAAAAATTTAACAGGATTGAGAGGGTATCTGTTTTCATTAAAAAAAAGACATAAAATCTAAGCTTGTTGTGGTAGCTGATAAACATATGAAACTTAGTAATTTTTTCAAAATGTTATTGATAAATGAATAAATTTTTATTATCAAATCTCAGTTTTAAGGTTTCAGTGTGTTTAATGGGTATAAAGCTGTATCCAAATAAAGGTTAGCTAGCCTAAAATATGTTTACATTTTAACGGATCTCGCCCCAGTCCTAATTCAAAAAAATGTTTAGACATGCGCAGTCTGAGTTTCCGAAATATTGCCCGCTGAAACAGCCGTGTGTTTAAACAAACTCACTTGGTATGAAAATTCGTGTAAATCAAAAATTGTTCGAATGAACAGTAGTTTATGTAGTGTTAACACGAACAAGGCTAAACCAACCATATTAATTTAGCGTGATGTTATCTATGTGGCGACAAATTTAAAACAAGACGAATATATTTAAAAGTAAAGCGTAGCCTAGAATAAACTCGCTTGTTCATGACATGATAATACTTATATTACTCAAAGACGCAAAATATTTCCTTTTCATTAATCCCCCCCTGATTGTAGCTAAGTTTCATTACCACCAGAGATAGATATAGAATTTATCTGACTTGTGTGCCTCCTCACAATCCGGTTTGCGGTCAGTAGATGGCTCCAAATGGGGTGGCAACAGTACATTTAAAGTGCGCCGGAGTGGGGACTCGAACCTGCAACCTTATCATTACGAGTCGAATGTGCTACCACTACACTATCTTCACTATCTCTTTCTGTCCTGAAAGATAAGTTTCATAGTGTTTGATTACATCACAAATTAGCTTTAGTTCTTCTTTAAATTGTGTTTCTTTAAACACAGCAGCTTAATTGATTTTTTTAGAGAGGAAAAAGTCATGAATGGCGTACTGTCTCGAATGATACCAGACACACTTCAGAACTGTGAGTATAGCAATAATTTCGCGATTCTTTAATATGTAAAAAAAACTTTGCAATAATTTTGTTACCTTTAGGAAAGAATTTTTTTTAAGTTTTGCGATTTTGAACCCAATTCTCAAAATGAAATTCTACAAGATTGAACTTCTTAGAGCAAACTTCAAAAATACGATTCGCAAAAGTACGCAGAAGTTTGTTATTGCAACAGTGAATGTTTTTCTTGTTATCATTTTTCTGAGAGAATCTAAAAGCGTCCCGATCGCACACATTAATTTCGCATTTTCTCTGTGAAAATTCTTCAGAATTTTGTTCCGGAAAAAATTTGTGGTCCAAATATGTTAAGACAACACGGCTAATTTCGAAGTTCGCTACCACAAGAATTGCGTAGGCTATTTCTATATTAAATTCACACATTTTGAACTTGTCAAAGCTCACTTGTCAATGTTCAGATGTGCTAATTGTTGCTTACGTCAGCTTGGCCATTTTTTCACGATTTTTGGGACCTTTGTGGGCACTGACGTGAATTGTTTTGGTGTGCGGGCGTGCTAGAGAATATGACTAGTAAATCTTCAACGCTGTCTGTTTGACCTACGTGTGTGCAAAAGTAGCGACTTTGCTGCCTCCCGGCTGCAGAGCATTGACTGTTCACACTTTTGTCCATATTTGAAAAATGACGAAAAAACTGCCTTCGTCTCAAAATATTTGTCCCAGATTGTAGATGTTGTTTATTAAGCTTGCCTGTAATTATCTTGTTTTTTTTTTACTATGTTACTTTGAATAACTTAAAAACATATATACATTGCAAAGACATTTTTGTTTAGCACCAATATCAGATAATTTTAACGAAACACCAGTTTCAATATTCGCAGCAGACGACAAATTAGAAGATCTAGGAGGTAAATTGTTTTTACATTTATAAGTTTTTTGTTGTCGTAAGGTGGTCAAACAAAAATTTTTTATTTTGTGGCTACTTCGTCATTATACTCGCCCCAGATCCGTGAATGCATCAGGTTTTAGCTAAGCTCGCTAAGTTTGAGAAAAGGAGTGCTATGGAAATGAATCTTATGAATCCGAAATGTTAGACCGTAAGTTTGTTATTGTTACATTTTCTCCGTCTAGAATCTGTTTCCCTCGACTATTATCAAAAGCACAGAAATGGTAAACTGGATGTCGGGTTTAGGAGTGAAAAATCCGATAACGTTTGTAATGAAAAAAGCTCAACAAATGAACAGTCACACTATTCGAAAGATGTTATCGATGTTGAAGAAACATCTTGTTTAAATATAGGACCCTTTAAGAGCAGAGAAACTTTAAAATGTCCTGTTTGTTCCGATCTACTACGCTCGATGACACCATCTTTAAATCTGCCGTTTCGACGTAAAGTACATCTGCGGAAAAGAGACCGTATCCAACCACAGGGAAACACAAATTTAGTTAACCTAACCAGAGCCGTAAAGAGGAAAGAACTGCTGAAAAAATTCAAAGTTTTACGAAAAATCAACAAATCGCGACTTCGTTTGAAACAAAACAAACTTCATACCTCAAGAACTGCTTATTTGAAACATTTACTTTTGCATTCGCCTGATGTTAACGAGACAAGAAGAATTTTATTACTAAGAAGAACGCGAAATACACGGCAACAAAAGTAAAATATTCTTCCGAGTTATGAATACTACTAGAAAAGTAATCTTTTGTGTATCCGTGTATCGTAATTCGAAAATTACTCCGCTGGCTTTAGTTTGATCGCTGTGAAGTTACACTTTTGACCTTTGTATCCACACGAAAAAAATTTAGAAATTCTTAAAGGATTATGTATATACTTTTTTATATAAGATCACTAAGAGGTTTAAAAAGTACGCATTTTTTTCAATTTTAGAGACTTTGATAAGGAAACATATAAAAGATAAAAGTCAAAACATATAAAAGATAAAAGTCAAAATTTATTTTGTATAAGGAATCAGCCTGTCACCGCCTTATATCATTATAGCTAGTTAAAACGTGACATCAACCCAGCGTTTTTATTTTCACGAAATAACTTCCTGTGAAACTCAACTGTTAATCATTGGTAAATGCTTTGTTATGGTCTTGTTAAGAACCTGTTTACCTGGCTTTCTGGTTCTAACAATAGGTTTAAATCTGCAAATTTTAATTCTTTCATCATTTGCAAAAAATTTTCCGACAAGCCGGCAATATTATGAAACGGGAAAAAAAGGGGAACCAGAGAAGAGCATTTTGTTCGTTCCAAATATTTTTTACCGTTTTTTTGAGGAAAAGCAACTGAAAGAAAAAATAATGATTCGTATGAAATAGGCAATTTTTATTTCAAATCATGAAAAACTGGTCAGACTTGCAAGAAGATAATGCTTTTTAGTTTTCCTCTGCGATAGGTTAAAAATCACTCACTAATAAACACGTGTTTTTAGATCGCCAGGTTATCAATTTTTATATTGGCTGTCGCGCGAAAGTGCGCAAACTTTCCGTTATAATTTTTAAAGAAAATTGTGTCTGGGGAGAAATAATACCTAATCGAAAGTCTGTTCCAGGGAGGCGATGATTATATCTATATCATAATCGATAAAGTCTTTTCTGGCCAAGCACTACACAAGAAAATAATACACGAAATTCGGGTTCAAAACAATAGGTGTTTAGAACAATAGAAAAAAAAGAATAATGACCAGTCTTGTTAGAACTTTGATATTCTCATAAGAAAAAGCGTGTAGGCGTTTTAACAATGGCGTAGAAAAGTACTTGGGCGCTGCTGATGTCTGCAAATTTACCCTCTACCTGTTTTACTACTGCATGCAATGTCAAAAATGGTGGCATCTTAAATTTCGAGTCAAGTCAGGTTGGGTGGATTCAGAAAAACTGCTGCAAAAATTCCAGCCTTTTTAATCTGGTTTATTGTCGGCAGTCACAAGCAAAGCAAAGAGATAGAGACTACTAGGTTGGCTATAAGTGGCACATATCCATTCTCGAACCCAGAGCTCTTATTGAGATAAACCTCGAATTTATTCTCAAAGAGCTCTGGGGACGAGAATGGCAAATATTTGCATATGAGACTTTTTGTTTGGGATTCTTTTTTTTTAGATATTAATGTTTTTCTCAACTCTTTGGCACTAACCTAAAGAATTAGCCGAAAGAATAACTAAAAATTTCTAACGACTAATTGTCACAAAAATGCACAAATTTGTGCAGTCTATACATCACATCAGCACTTGTGGATAAGAGTGGTTGGTTTGCTGACCATTTGGCATTGTGCATAAAAGACATCAGCAAAACGTGGCGGCATGCCTGATGACAAGTGTTGTGTTGAAATGAAAAAATCTAGCTAGCTAGAGGCCCGGGGGAGTAATTTTGAAAGTGGAGGAGCTAAAAAGTGTCTAAGGAAGGGATCGACGAGCCTGGAAATATTTCAAATTTGAACCCTCTAGATTGGCTAGAATTCACTCCAAATTCTATAATTTCGTTTTCAGGTTTCTATAACAAAGGCTTATATTTAAGAGAAAAAACGTTTGTGTGGTGTGTAAACAAAACGTGTGTTTTTTAACTTATTATAAACTATTATCAATTATAGCTTCTCCAAGATTATAGGTAAAAATACTGTACACATCTATTGATGGATGATCGTAATCGACACAAAACATTTTCTCGCGCACAACATGTTCTATTATTTGACACAAAGGTGCGAAAAAAACCTTTTCTTGTCTTGCAGAATCTATATTTAGTTTGAAGACATTTTAGCCAGCTAGGTCTAGCTTTTACTCAGCCTTTTACGTCGTGAGATAGAACTTACCTAGATTACCTCGCAATTCATTAATCTGATGGTTTTGCAAGTATTAAATTCTGTTAAAATAGCGAAAATTTGAAAACGTTTTGCATACCTTTAATAGGATTTTCGTGCAAATCACCACATCATCGTAATTTATAAAGTCATACTACGATTGCCGAGAATTATTTTGTAAAGCCTAACAGCGATATCCAGGCTCTAAGATCAAACATCGAAAACGTTTTGCCTTTTAAACCTCGCGTAAAATACTGCGGGACAAATCAAACAACTTGCACCGTGACAAATGGGGAAGCAGCGGCTGCTGTAAAGCCTCGTAGAACAAACCTAACTCAAAATTTTCCTCCCTTGTTTTGTGCAATCGTTATTACAATGTTTTCGTGTAGGTGTATCCAAAGACAATCAGCACTCCGCTTACTACCTAGTAGAATAACAGTCTCCAGGGGAAAGGAGGTATAAACATTTTTCTACCTGGAAATAATACTTTTTTACACAATTACACAGTTGTTGATTAGTTTTGCTATAAAACTAACTAGCTATAAAGCGTTAGCTTGTTGATCCATATTTAACGTGTAAATTGTCTAATTTTGTAGCTTCTGTGTCACTAAAAGGCCTAGAAAAGCACAGACTGTGTTCTAACAGACACAGCTAGCTAGCTAACACCACAGACAACAACAAACATGTTGGAGCAATTTTTCCCTTTGAAAATACACTTTGGTTTGGGGTCTTTTTCAGGAAAATACATTTTGGTTCAGGTTGTTGTTTTTGAATAATTCATGGATTTCTTATAATTTTCGAATCCGGTCATCATGCTTGAAATTTGAAACTTGAAAATCTTTCTCAACAAAAATTATTATTTATAAATTATGAAATTTATGGAAACATGCACAACTGCCTCTATTAGTACGCAAACATTTGATGTTTTAGGAAGAAATGACCATGCAAATCAACAGCAGTAAAAATGTTTCACTGCAGTCAAACTCTTATAAAACTCTAAAACTTTAAATTACAATGAATCCTGTTCTAATAATCATATGGTATTCAAAATTTCTTATCTTATATAATTTTTTCTGATTAATCCACCAGAAAAAAAATAATGCTGTGTGGTTGTTCGCACTCCATAACTAGATTCAGAATATTTTGGCGTCCACACATGTCAAGAGTTGTGTTGGTGTGCGGTGGCGTGTGGTTGCATTTTTTTTCTACTTCTGTGTAATTATTTTTCTAATATTGGAGACAAGCAGGGGACGTTTAAACCTGTGAACCACAAACACAAGAAACGAGTGCTGAGCTAGCAACTCAGTCTTATCCTCTTTGTCTCTGATAGCCAAAATAATGTTCAAATGAAAATTCTATTGATCTTATTTTAAAGGATCTTTCTAAACACAAGTCAACTGTTTTATGTTTTAAAATATGTAAATAAAAAAGCAGTTTTTTTCACTACCTGCCATAAAGCATTGTTAAATAAACACTAGCAAGAAAGTTTCTGATCTTTTCATAAAATAATTATTTTTGGAACTAAGAACGTTTATCAGAAATATACTTGATTTATAGAACTAATATTATGGCGTGCGAGGTATTTTATGGATATTTTTAGCGTGCAAATTATTGTACGCGCAAACAAATTATGGTGAGTGTGGGTGGATTTGATAGTAAAGTTTTTATTTCCTCTCTAAAATTTGATGATATTAACCTGAATCTGAGAATAGTTTTTAGCTAATTCTGTTGACCTTTTATTTACAATAAAAAAGACAACCCTCAAAGTAAAACAGACCTAAGTGACTAAATTGAACCCATGTTTTTGGATTTTGCTTATTTTCTTAAATCTGGTAGGTATCATCAAGAAAACGTCACATACAAAATTTAGACCTATAATATTGGGTGGTTCTCCCTTTATACGTGTTTTAGTTAAGGCTTGTTTTCCGGGTTTAAGGGTCTATTTTCATGACACCAGGCAATTTACACACTTCAGTTTTTAGTCATAACTGTACTTCTGATTGTCCGAGAATATCAGTTTTACCATATTGTGGCATGTAGATTTTAAAAAAATAGGTCAGAAGATGTGAAAAATAAAGCAATCTGTTAGTACTAGTCGGTGGCCCATAGAAAAATGCTCGGGCTCGCCCATCCTTTTTATACGCATTGCGTGCGTCTCGCTACTTGCGGTACCATTTTGCATGACAGACAGACGTGTACAGGTATTATAATATAGATGAGCTAATTTAAGAAATAATTTTATTTGAAGGTGACCGCCAATTAATAGCCAATTCCTCAAAACGCCACATAAAATTTTCAAAAAAAATTTTTTATAAGCAATAGACTTTCACCAAAAGTTTAAGTAATTGTTGGTTGTGAGGTGTATTTTGCATAGTTTTCATAGCTCTTTGCACCATTTTGGGGACTTTGAGATAAGATTAACTTCCTAAATAGACACATATTTTTATAATTTCATTACCTCACAACATAATATATATTACCCAATTTTTTCATGTTCTGTTCAAGTTAAAAACTGACCATAAATTGCTAATTAAATGCAATATGGTTAAAATCAATCAGGTATTGCGGCATAAGAAACTTGATTAAGGTTGTGGTGTGTTGATTTTGCAGAGGATAATTTTACATATTGAGTAGCAAAAATCACATTTGTTGGCTGATTCACATGACTAAAAATAAATGACGTAAATGGCTTTGTGTCATGTAGATAGACCCTTAAAACTGGAAAATGGGCTTTGACTAAACTTATAGGAGAGAACCAAACGATATTTTAGGCTAACATTTTGTATGTCACCTTTTCTTAATGATAGCTACCAAAATCCAAAGACATGGGTTTAATAGACTAGGTGGAGTGACATGGAATTACCCTAATGGCAATTATTATAGAGATTTCACTTTGATTCTCCTATGTTTTTCAGATTTAAAACGTGAAAATGCAGGAAAATGGATTCAACATGTGGCAAAACTTAGCCGAAATGTTCGAATTGAAAACCTAAACACTTTTTGACATTTTATGCAGGCACTCTACATCCCCATGCCCTTCTAGATGGGGTTAAGTTTTATTGTCTCATTTCTATTCTAACATGCTTGAATTCACTCAACAATAATATTTAAATGGTTTGGTGCAATTTCTTGTTTCAAATAATGGGTTGTATAAAACCTGTCAAAAGATTGAACTTATTTAACTGTTTATTATTTGACGTGTTTTATTCTTTGTGTACTACCATAAAGAATATCTGATAAATAATATGATATTATTATTCTTTGTTCCTAAATATGTGTAAACAGGAATAATACTTTACTTCTTATATCTTTCTCAACATTATTTTTTATTTTTTTCCATAGTTTACACCACCTGTATCAGCAATTTCCAATACAAAAACATATAGCTTTACCAGGAATTTTTGTAAGTACTTTTATTATTATAACGCTGCATTGTTTTTTTGTTTATAAGGATTAAAAAAAAAATGATGAAAGTCACCAATTTTCAACTCCTAAAATATAATGCTTCAGAAGTTATTACAAAAATATTGGGCCTGGCTCGAATAGGGTTAACCCACAGTTACATGTTAGACCCACATTATCAGCCACCGAAAAAGTAAAGCAGAATAATTTGATAGCCTATACTTTATTCAGAAAATTCCACAAGTGACTGTATGCTCCCAATATTTTAACGAGGCTTACTATGGAATAAACTTAGGGATGAGCTTTTTTTGAATTTTTATTTAACTCTACAATAACTAAGCATTCAGTAAAATCCTTTTGCAGGTCAAGCTGCAGGTCAAATTCTTTTTTAATTCAAGTTACTGGTCAAAGCCTTCTGCAGTCGACAAGTGGAAATAGATAACATGAATGCCTAATTTGTGCTAATAATTTTATCTATGAACCTTTTAAATGCAGGTAGTAGGAAATTGTTTAAACAACTTTTTGTATTTTGCGTAAGCTAGGGAATATTAGTTTCAACCACTTATAAAATGGCTGATTCACAACTTGTTACCAGAAGTCAAGTTTGGTCTCTAATATCTAAGCAAAATATTTAGCAAGGAATGTGAAATATGCATTGCCACCGTATCTGGGTTCTCATTGGGGTTAATTAGGAAAAACTGAAAAGATTAATAACATTAGAATTTTCCTGTGAATTTAGATCTTAATGCATGAAATTGTCATATTAAAGAACAACAATCTTGTTCTTTTTTAAAAACCTGATATATACGTCCTCAAAATGAATACAATAAAAACTGTATTTTTCATCGCTCTGAAAATTTAACAAAATTTTAAAGTTATTAAATTTAATCCATATTAAAAATCCTATTTCACACAACTGCCAAATTAAATTCATGTCCAGTTTTCATTGCTTTCTATGCTTCTTAAGTTATTAAAATATTATATATAGACTTTTAGCCGTTTTTTGTATAGGTCTTTAAATAAAGCAATTTGTAAAATCTCTCGGTACTCTTTGATCTGTAAAAAAATTCTCATCAAAAGTTAAATTTTTTTGTCCATAAATCTTTAAGTCTCTTCATTTTCACGCCAAGTCCTTATGAGAACCCTGCACTTATAAAAAGTCTTGTTTTAAGTTTATTTATTTTGACTTTTTTTTTGTTTTTAATCCTAGATTACCAACCAAAGATTGAGATTTTCAGGTTAGTTGTCATCTATTTTAGTTGAGATCATGACATAACCTTTCTATATATATTTTTAAACTCATAATGTAGACAATATTGGCGATTTTGTGACGATTTTGTTGCCAGAACTTCTATTGTTATTGTTACTGGGGAAATATCGTAAATGCTCAATTTAAGTTCCCTGGGCACTTATCTAAGATTTTGACTTTCAGGGTGGGCTTATTCGATATGAGTGCTTATTAAAAAAACTCATTTTTGTGTGATGGTAAAGCTATCTTTTTAGGAAACTATAATGGTCTATAATATGAAAACAGAAAATATATATATGTAAAAACAGGTATAAATAACATGTCCCTGAGCATAAATGTTTTAAATTTTCTCTACGTCAATGAAATAATAGCAAACTGCTTAAACGAAAAGATAGACATAAACATTTGACATGAACTTTCATGCTGTAGTTGATTTTATGAGCAAGGCTGTTTTTAAGTAAAAGGTCTTTATATCTAATTTTTAAAATATTCAAATAAGCGTCCCATAACTAGTCAGTGGCCCGTTCTTTTATACGACATTGCGTGCATCTCACTACTTGCGGTACAATTTTGTGTGACTGACATACGTATACAATTATTATAATATAGATAACCGCCCCTGGGTGCTTTCCCAAGAGGGGTGCTTATAAAAAAAAATCACAAAAAAGGGTGGGCACTTAATCGAGCATTTATGATAAAGTACTTGTGAGCTGTATGTTTGATGATCATAAATCTTAGATTCTATACCAATCAACAATTGATAATTTTATATGATTTTGTCAAATGTTCCTTATTTTTATTTAGATCAACAAAATGGACATGTGTATATAAAAAGTATAGGAAGAATTTTTTTCAGACGTCATCCTTTAATTGTAAGTTTTCCTTTTTATGAATATGAAAAAAATGTATGTACCGTTTCTAAAACAGTAAACAGGGACAATTAGGTTTATAGCGTTTGATAGTAGTTAGTTTTATAAATTCAATGTTTTCAAAGCATTTAAACGTAGAGGTATACAAATATCGGTGCACATATATTGTGCTCTTTTGTTTAGTTAACGAATTTCAAATAGTTCACACCCCGCCTTTTGCTGAATCAGTGACAGAAGGTGATGTTAGGTGGGAAAAAGGTAAGTTTTTATTGATATTTGATCCATACCAATCCAGTTTACAAACTTTATTACAGTTTATTTGCTTTCTGTTATATAGAGGTTGGCGACACTGTAGCTGAGGACGAGGTTGTTGGAGAAATCGAAACAGACAAAACTGCTCTTCCCATAGTGTCTCCTACAAGTGGTGTAATAGAAGAATTATTTGTTGAAGATGGCGGTCGGGTTGAGAAAGGTGACCAGCTGTTTAAAATCCGGTTAGGAGATGCTGATAGTTCTGCAGTTCCTAAAGAAGAACTAGCTTCACCAAAAGAAGGACCGACACCCACACCTGAACCTGAACCCGCACCTGTACAAGAATCACCTGGTGAATCATCAGTTAATGGTCCTGCGCCAACAGAGCCACCTCCAAGTTAGTTATTAATATTTAGTTTGATACTGTAGCTTGTGCTGTAGCCGTAAAACAAGTCTCTTAATTTTTATCACATTGTTCAGAGCTTATTTATTGTACCATGCAATTTTTTCATTTCTGAATGCTATATTTAAGCATGCAAGCGTTCACTTCGTCTGGTATATATACAATGGAATATATATTTTATGTGAGGAAGAAAGAAAAAATCTGAAAGTGCTTTTTTGTTGATTCGCATAGAAAAGAGCCTTTAAGATCACCAAACTCTGTCAGTATAGTTGTCTTCCATTCATCTTCAAATATAACTTTTTCCATTATGCAAGGAACAAAGGATAAAAAATTGTCTTTTATTTTTATGTAATTTTTACATCTTTAAACTGCAGATTCTTTTTTTTAGCTCGGTCTCGACCTCAACAACCACTTGCAGTGCGCATGCCCACCCCCGCACCTCCACCACCTAAATCTCAAGCTGTTACATCCAGTGAAATAAAAGAAGTGAAGCAAGCTCCAGATAGGGTATTAGGAACGAGAAGCGAAACAAAGGTTTGTTTGGTTAAACTGTAGTGTTTGTTGTCATGCGCTGAAAAAATATTTCAATTTTTTTAAAAAAGAAATAAAAAAAAACAGGTTGTCTGATTAATTTGCAAAACCTAGCAATACTGAGTTGCTTAGTAAGCCTTTAAACGTATGGGAGGGTATCTATAGGTGTAAAAGTTTTTTGGGAGATCGACTTTTTCGGTCGTTAAGAAACGTGGCCATTTATTTTCACAGTTTGATATTGCCTCTAAACGTTGTATTTTGTGAAGGTCAAGATGAACAGAATGCGACAACGAATCGCACAGCGGTTAAAGGATGCACAAAACATCAATGCCATGCTGACCACATTCAATGAAATCGATATGAGGTAATTTTTTTGTATCGTGATTTATTTCAATTATTTCGGGAAGAAAAGAAGGAAAAATGAAATAAATGTAATTCTAAATTCTCTTGGAATTTGCAGATAACAATAGTAAGTATAATTTAGCCAAAGAAAAAACTAAAATAATATCGTTTAAAACATTTTCTATCATTTAAAATTTCTTTGCCTACTAAAAGAAGAGTCTAGAAATGTACAGTCGCTGCAGTAACGAAACTATATTTCTTTTATAGCTTTAAAAACTGATATAAATAAAATTCACACAATATAGTGTACAATTTCTTTCAGTAATGTCATGGATATGCGAAAACAATATAAAGATATATTTTTAAAGAAGCATAACTTGAAACTTGGATTTATGTCAGCCTTCATTAAAGCATCATGCACATCACTGCAGCAGATGCCGACAGTAAACGCAGGTATGAAATGGTTTGATTATATGGGCTTGTTTACACAGAGTCTAAAAAAGTTGTAAGTCCTGCCTTTTTTTAAAAACAAATTGCTTATGCTTTTGATGACTATAATGATTTTTGTTGAATTACATCAGTCCTATTTTATGCTTTTAGCATACCTTTAATAAGACAGACGGCTTTATTTGCCCCAAACAAATTCTTAAACTCCTAAACCGCAAGCGCTCTAACGTAGTCATTCCATTAAACAGATACCTTCTGTGTTCATTAACAATCGCGCCAATATGAATATTATTTCGCAGTTATTGCAGGTGAAAGAAAAAAAATGATAACACGCGAAAACAACAATTTTTGGTAGCTTGAGAGAGAATTGTAGATAGAAAGATTTATATTTAGGCTTAGATTGTTCTTAATTTTGAAACCAGCCGGGGGAATGTTCTTCTGATTTCTCGGGAAAATGCTCGTGTTCTTATAAAATTGTTCTTATTAAAAAAAAGCTTGTACTCCAGCTGTTAGATGTCACAAGTGCTGTGGTGGACCTGCAAAACACAAAACAAATCTATATTAAGGTTGGATAACAGATTGGACACATATTTAAAAGCAAATATATTTTTTTTTCTACCTGTCCACTACCCTAACTTGATTAATTTTTGCGAAGGTTAATTTTAGCAACTTTCGCAAATTTAAACCATATTCGCAACAGTTTGTCTGCTCGAAAATTTCTGAAAATATCAATTCGCAAAAATGAATCTTGGCGAAATTAATAGAAAAACTTTATTGGCTAATGTTAAATTTTGTAAATATTTATTTCAAAATTATTTTTTGCCTCTGATAGCAAGTTTAATAAAAGGCTATGGTGTCTCAATAAACAGGTCTAAAAAGTAAAAACTGTGAAAAACTACTAGTAGATTCGCGAAAATAAATTCTTGTAAAAAACATTGTTCCTTCGCGAAAAATATCTTGCGAAATATATTTGTTTTGACTTTGTAAAAAATAAATCTTCGCGAAAATTATTCAACGTTAAGTGAAACGAAAACGTTGAATAAAACGTATTTGTGCGACATCTACGATAAAAGGTTTTAACCAACTCTTGTTACAGGAACTAGTACTATCTTAAATTTTTTATGTTTTCTTCATTAGTTATTGAAGACAATTACGTGATCTATAGAGACTTTGTTGATATTAGCGTGGCTGTAGCAACTCCAAAGGTATGCACATTGTATTATACCACGTGAGGAGGAGGGTGTGGTGTTGTGATGCACTCTTTTTTTTATGAAAATGCCTATCTTTTTTGTGAGAAATATTTTTAAGCAACAGTAAGGGTTTATTCTTTTAAGAGTGAGATAGTAAGATAGTCTACGCTTTTTAGAGTACATTTTAAGGGAATTCCAAACCATTTGCAAACTTTGCAAGCTATTTTTAAAGGTTCTTGCAATGAAGGTGACAAACTTGAGGTACAAGTCTGTACAAGTCTGAAATTTAGAAGTTTGTTTTTCAATGTTTAGGGTCTTGTTGTACCAGTTTTAAGAGATGTGGATCGAATGAATTTTGCTGATATAGAACTTGGGATGAATGAACTTGGCGAAAAGGTAAACATTGGTTGATTTAACCACGTGTGTGAACGAGTGTTTAGAGTATGACCAAAAGTTGCGTAAAAGAAATCACAAATGTTTTTTTTCTTACACCCTTATTACCTCGATTAGCGAGTGTACTGTCTTTCAAATGCTTACTTGTTGTTTTTGTTGTAAATATATATTTTTTTCTTTTTTAAATTACTTTCAAAACTATTCTACTTCTTCTGGAATCACATCTGACCTTCATGTTTAAAGCACAGTTTACACGTCACGTTTTTTTATGAAAGCCTTCATTGTTGCACCCCATGTGGTTTTTAGAAATGTGTTTCTCATACCTCCACTAGGCTCGTACTGGTTCACTAGCTATTGAAGACATGGATGGAGGTACGTTTACCATATCCAATGGTGGTGTATTTGGATCGTTAATGGGTACACCTATTATAAACCCACCACAATCTGCTATTCTTGGAATGCACGGTATATTTGATCGACCAATTGCTGTCAGTGGAAAGGTAAATGAACTTTCTTCATGTGAAAACATTCTACTGTAATATCACCCCTTTGAAATTGTAGTCCTAATGTCTGCCTAAAGCTACGGCTCTTTCTTTATGTATGCTTTTGTTACTTTTTGTTAACTCGATGTTGTACAAGCCAGATCAACTGGTTAGATAAGAGTATGAGGTTTATAATTGTACCTTTGATGCGCATGTGCAAGCTAACCTCGTATGTCAATTTCAGGTGGAGATTCGACCAATGATGTATGTTGCTTTGACATATGACCATCGCTTGATTGATGGCAGGGAGGCTGTCACCTTTCTTCGCAAAATCAAACAAAGTATCGAAGATCCAGTGAAAATGTTGTTAGATATATAATTACTGTTTTGAAAACGAGACTAGATATAATTTTTGCACATTGAAAACGAGACAGGAGGTGTGGTTATTTTTGGTTCGGAATGAATTTGCTAATGTTTACACAGGAGATAGCATGCGAAAAAAATGCTATGCTGTAAAGGTGGTGTGTATTAAGGAATTTATACTCCATGCCCGGAATTTCAGTTTTCCTTTTAGATAACATGAAGGACGTGAAATGCTTAACCAATATAACAAAACTAATTCAGTGTTTGGTTTCATCTTTAAGTTCAAGAAATGCTGTTTTATAAGGCTAGGACAATAGGACAATAAATTTTGCAATAAAATGACTTTTATGGGAAAAAGTTCACTGAAGTTACCCACTACTGCAGATAATATTGTTTTTATGCCCAACTATAATAAAAATTAAAAATTAAAGCTTTTCTGATTTTAATCCTATTTTGAAGTCCTGTTTTATGCACTTGAAAAAAAAGTTCTACAATCTGTTGATTAACTAGTAGATTTCAGACATTTAATTCCACTCTTTATAATTTCACAATGACGTTAATATGGGCGTTTGGCGTTATTTTAATGTTGGGCGTAAAACAATATTTTCGCTTGTTTATTGTGTATCTTTCAAAATTATATATATAGCGCTATTTATAGTCTAATTGTGAGTTCGGTATGTATGTACCTTTGTTAAAAGAAGAAATAAAAATATAGGACAATATATGGTTAATATTTAGTGTGTGTAACCATGATTTCGTCTCATGGTGCTGTTAATGGTGAATTACAAAAACATTTACTGAGAGTATGTAAAATTTTAGTGTCAGTATATGATAGGTTTTATTTTGTACGAAAGTCTAACAAAAAATCTACTATATTTAGCTTCAAGAAATCCTGGAAATGTTAAAAATGTCAAGAATTCCGTAAATGCTCAATTAAGCGCCTCGCTCTCTCTTTTAAAATTTTGACTTTGACTGTGGGGCCTTATTCGAGAGGGGTGGTAAATTGAAGGGGACGTGTATAAAAAGGTCTCATTTTTGTATCATGTGAAAGCCTTCTTTTTAGCGAAACTACAATGGTAGTAAAATAAGATAACAGCTGTTTTTAATAAAACAGAAAGATAGACATCTTGACATAAAATTTCATACTGTAGATAATTTAAAAAAAAGTTAATTTCCAATTCCATTACAAAACAGGTGGGCGCCTATTCGAATGGGCGTTTATTCTTGAATGGGCGCTTAATCGAGCATTACGTGGAATTTAAATAATTGATCCGTTTGTAAAGCTTCGTTTGATATGCTGATAAAGTGTTTATAAAAGAAGCACCCAAAGCAACAAAATGGACGACGATTTCGCCTTAGCGTTACAACTTAATGATCTTCTCAACAAAGAAGAAGAACAATACAATGATGGTTTAGTGAAACATGTTAATGTTAGTAAAGTTGACCATGGTAAGCCATTATCTATTGTGGACGATAGCTGGGAGTTACTCGATCCGGTTCCTAACATACGAGAATTATTTGTGGAGTTTAATGGTGCTTATTTTGATGGTATGTTGGCAGGTGTGGAAGTAAAATGGAGTTCAAGAATGACTTTGTAAGTATCACTGTCGGCGCGAAAATAACAATTTACGGTTTTAAAAAAAAACGTAAAATGTTCGCGATAGCGCAAAATAAAATTTTGCAGTTAAAGACAAAATGAAGTTTTGCAAAATTAATTTTCGCGTTTCTGTAAAAGTGTTCTAGTCGGGTGTTCTGTTATTTAATGGGATTAAAAATATAATTTTATTCTACGTATCAACAGAATTAAGTTACACAATTAAGAGCCTGATTTAGAAACTAAGGGAATTTAATTTCGCGATTTTTCCAACAAAGAAAATTCCTAACATTTAAGGAAAACAATCTTTGTATTTGTGTATTTTATTTATTTGTTTATTGTGTTCGTTTTTAGATGCGCTGGTGTGTGTTGTTACGAAGGTCGCGGTGGTTTATGTTCGGTCAAATTAAGTGAACCCCTATTGAAGTTGAGGCCACGGAAAGATCTTGTTAATACCTTACTGGTAAGTGTATTACTTGCTCCGTTGTAGGTACGTAGCTTAGAATAGTAGCGACGATCTGTTGTTTGTGCAATTTAACAAGATTTTTAATAATGTAGAATAACTTCACATTTGCACGAAAGTTTTACTATCTAATAAGCAATCTCTGACAAAATGAGGAATCGGTGAAATGTTAGACAAGTGTTTATCTCTTTTGTTATGTTTAGCACGAAATGATCCATGCGTTATTGTTTGTCACTGATAATAATAAGGTATGTTATCCAATATCGCCGTCGGAAGCGGTGTTGTTGTTGTTGTTGTGGTTGTCGCCGGTGTTGTTGTTATTGTTGTTGTTATTGTTGTTGCTGCTGTTGTTATTGTTGTTTTTGTTGTTGTTGTTGTCGTTGCTATTGTCGTTGTTGTCGTTGTCGTTTTCGTTATTGTTGCCGCTGTTGTTGTCGTTATTGTTATTGTTGTCGTTGTCCTTGTTGTTATCGTCGTTGTTGTCGTCGTCGTTGTTGTTGTTGTCGTTGTTGTTGTCGTTGTTATTGTTGTTGTCGTTGATGTCGTCGTTGTTGTTGTTGTCGTTGTTGTTGTCGTTGTCGTTGTTATTGTTGTCGTCGTCGTTGTTGTCGTCGTCGTTGTTGTTGTCGTTGTTATTGTTGTTGTCGTTGATGTCGTCGTTGTTGTTGTTGTCGTTGTTGTTGTCGTTGTTGTTGTCGTTGTTATTGTTGTTGTCGTTGTTATTGTTGTTGTCGTTGTTTATAGATTTACCTACAATTTTTTATACATTATTTACTGCTGGGTATCAAACCTGTTTCAATTTTACTTTTGGAGAATTTGTTTTTGTGATTATTTCACATAGGATCATGATGGACACGGCGATGAATTTCATAAACATATGTATAGAATAAATAAACAGACAGGATCCAATATTACAGTGAGAATTTTTTTTACTAATTTTATTGCCAATATAATTCACATTTATGCTCGTAATTTACTCTACAGCAATGCATTTTAGCTGGTTGCGTAAGTTCTCTGTTTTCCAATTTTATAGGTAATTTTATAGGTAATTTTATAGGTAATTTTATAGCTATTTTAACAAGACGCATTTTATAAATTTGTTAAGTTTTATTTTTTTTAGGTCTATCACACATTTCATGACGAGGTAAGCATATTTAAAAGTACTCGATACTTAACTGTTTGCCAGCTGCCGGCAAATTTTAACTCGTTAGGCTGTATAAAAGTGTTTTCATTCTCAATTTAGTCACGATACATTTTTCTTTTTTTTAAAATTGCAGGTCAATTTGTATCGACAGCATTGGTGGAGATGCGATGGACCTTGTGTGAAGCGACCTCCATATTATGGGATTGTTCGCCGCGCTATGAATCGACCGCCTTCGTCACGTGATCCGTGGTTTAACGTACATAAACAATCTTGCGGTGGCACTTTTACTAAAATAAAAGAACCTGAAAAAAATACAAAGAAGAGTGGAAATAAAAATCAAGTCGATAAAAGTCGAATCGATAAAAATAAAATCGATAAAAATAAGAACGACAAAAATTTTGATGCAACTAGTGGGAATTCCAAAGTAATGTCGGATTGGTTAAACAAGAAAAACGAGTCCAATGTAAATACTAAAAATGAAAATGAAAAGACACTTACCTCGGATTCCTTTTGGACAAACAAAGCGCTTAAATCGAATGTAAAAGGCTTTAACGAAATTTTGTCGGAATCTTCAAGCAACGAAGTATTTTCCGCGTCTTCAAGAAATTCTTCTAGCGACGTACACGGGTTTAAAATGTCTGCTAGAAAAACGTCTACAAAGGAAGTAAATGTGTTTTCAGGACATGGCTTTAAAATGAATAGTTCTCAACAGTCTAGCTCGCTGGCTCCTTGTAGAGAGACTTTTCTTAAAAAAGTGGAGGGGAATATGTCTAGTTTTAGTTCCACGAATAAACTTAACACCAATGTTCCAAAGACTAGTGTTTTAAGTAAAAGAAAAACACCTGGCCAGGATTCAAATACTGAAGTGTCTATGAATAAAAAAGTTAAAACGAACAGTGATATGTTTGAAAATAATGATAAGACAGATTCTGTAAGTTATGGAATACGATCAGGTCACGTGTCAACAAAAGAGAAACCGGACACACCCAGTCAAGATAATCTACCGTCGACCAATCAGGAGCTGAATAATCAGACTTCGACCAATCAGAAGTCTCGGAATGTTATTGTTATTGATGATGTTGATGACATTGTTACAAATACTTGCACTCTAGTAGAATGTCCTGCTTGTCCAGCTAAAATGCCGGAACACGAATTAAATAAACACTTAGACACCTGTTTGGCGTGAGTGGTTTTAAAAACTCGAACAGTAGCTAAATGCGAGTCATAACTAAAAGCGCTTTATGTCAACAACTTTCGCGAAAAGAAAATCTGCGTATTTGTAATATATTTACTATTTTATGAGCAAATTTTTCACGTTTAAGCAAAATCAACGTTCATAGTGGACGTATGGTTCACAATGTGACCGAAATACTTGATTTGAAAAATGTGGCGGTCGAGAATGTGATATAAATTTTGCGGGAATTTTAAATTTGCAGATTGTTGAAAAAACGTGACGTTAGTTTGTGACAAAGTAATGACGTCCAGAATATTGTACTTCATTGTATAATTTATCTGTTTTCGCATGGTTTAAATGCAAGAATTTTTATCTGTTTTGTTAAATATGTTATTATGTTCATAAATAAAATGACTGAATATTTTTGTGAGTAACAATAGTGAAAAGTCACTTTTTTAACATCGAAAAGTCTTTTTTATCAAATATCAGATAGTCAAGAAATATAGTTGTCTGACCGAGGAAGGAAGTTTATCTGAACACACCTAATTGTTGCGATTCTCGATATCTTTCTTCGCGTGTGTACGCGAGCGTTTAAAATACTAAACTTTTTTTTAATTCAAAGAAATGACTGGATGACTGGATACCACGGTTCACTAGATTGGATCCCGCGCACTCCTTCTTTTAAGATAATTCTTCAAAATCGTAGGTTAAGATGGAGAGTTGATATTTATAAAAAAAATTATTAGTGTGTGAAAAAACAACATCACTTACGGTAAGCCAAACAAACTATTGATTGGGGAAAATAATCAATAGTTTCAAATGAATTGCAAGGTTAGATTTCTTCCAATAGTTATCTAACTGGTTACGTGACAAAAAGTGGATAGTAAGTAAAAGCTCGCCACCTGACTAAATTATATTTGAACTAAGTGGTCCAACTGGACAAACCAATTTTTATGGTTTGGTTTTCATAATTTATTTTAGCTATATAGATTCTGTCAACAGTCAGAACCCAATTCAACACTTGTTATCTTACGTAGCATACTTTGCAAGTGTTTTCTGTGAAATGCTAAATGTCAGGACAGACACCTGTATCCATAAAGTGCTGATAAGCCGTAAAAAGTACACTTTTAGAAGGATTTGTCTGTCACCTTAGATAAGTCTTCCAATATTTCCTGAAAAACGTTGGTGGGTTGGGAAATGTTGGTTAACTTTTAAAAGAAAACATGAATTTTATTCCAAAAAAATTTAGGCAATGTAATAATTTTTTGCAGGAGTTAAATTTCGCAAATTTTGGGGCTTTTCGCGATATTTTTGTCAGTTTTATCATTCGCAAAATTAAATTCTCGTGAAATTCATTTTTTTCAAAATTTTGTTCTTAGCAAAAGTTTGGAATTATAAATAATTGCGTTTGCATAAATTCCATTCTCGTCCCCAGAGCTCTTTGAGATTAAAACCTCGGTCTTAATCTCAAAGAGCTCTGGGGTCGAAAATGCATAAATTAATTAATTTTTGGCCCATCTTGCGCCATGTTTATATATCTGAGTAACAGAAATAATTTTTTTGATACGCTGTTATCCGACCTCGTTCCCAGGGCATTTTGCCTTGTTGATAAAGCTGATAGCGGCGAATTGTTGGCCACTCCGTAATAACGGCTCAGGGGCCACAAGACCCTGGGGACGAGGTTGGATAACAGCGTATCAGAACGATCTTTCGTCAAAATGGGAAAGCATTGGTTTCAGTAAAAAAGGACAAAGACTTGCAAATAACTGGAAAACACACTAATCAAGAAAGAATATTTTCTGGTTTCTGTACCTCTACATCGGACGTTAGTTTTCTATGATCAGACATCATTCCACTCCTCTTGAACATTTATGAAACACCTTACACCTGCTGCAATTAGTTCAGCGTATAAATCGTTCTAATACAAGTCATACCTTTCTTAAAGAGTCCCGGTGTAGCTTTTTTAAGTGTTTTAAACGTATTTCGCAAGGAATTTCCAATTCCAACCCTAACAATCTTTTCTACACACCTTCGATTAAAATTGAAATAATGGCCTTATAAAAGTCGGCAAAAAATTTAGTCACTTTGACATGATTTAGTCACTTTTAGACGACTCAAAAATGATCATAAAGGTTTGAATTTCCAAGCTTTTTTTTCAATAAAAAAATCAATAGGAAGATAATAAAAACTATATAAATTAGTCCATTTTAATGATTGTTTTCTCTTTTTTTTTAGTTGAATATTTTCTCTGCGTAGGTGCTCAACTTCTGCTTCGTTTTTTTCTTCCTCGGCTCTTTTTTTCCTCTGCTACGCTCACTTGAAACGTTATTTAGAAAAAAAGAAAATCGCAGGAGAGTGATACAAGGCTGTTTTTTGTGCTCTCTTTATTACCGTTATGGTCTCATAGATATATAATTAAAACATATGCAAAAAATTCAAATGGCCAAAAAAAAATATCTCTTAATGTCCGCTTTATAGAGGTCAATTTCTATGGAGTTATTTGTGGGACAAAATTCGTGTTTGGTTTTCATCGTGTCGTAATGCTCTTCGTCGTGTGGTTTCACGTTTTGTCGTGATACTCTTCGTCGTGGTGTTTTACTCTTCGTCGTGGTGTTTCATTCTTCGTTGCGTGGTTTAGGTTTCGTCGCATTACTCATCGTGGTGTATCATTAGGGTGAAAAATTTATATGAAATCCCTACCCGTGTTGCCTGCCATATGAAGTTTTACGAAACGAAGGGAAACTGAAAAAAGTCGTAATCTCTGATGTGACTTATAATTCGTGTGTTCTACAGACTTTTTTGTTGGTTAAATGTTAATTAACTAGCTAGCTTTCTGGTTGCTGAGCTGTTCATTGTGTTGAGGAGAGCAGCAGCAGATATCAGAGGGAAGTAAAAGTGGAAATTTTTATTATTGAGCATGTTTGCAAAATACATTATGTTGGAAACGCACGTTTAGCTCTTTTTTTTATCAAAAATTTAGGTTGAATCTGGAGGTTGAATACTCCATGCTTTAAGCACACTTCCAATTTCAATTAGACTGGACAAAGCATTTGGCCCCAAGGATAGCACAAAAAATTTTCTGTTTATTCTTTTGTTAAATAAAAATTTTGAAGAATTTAATAATATTTTTTCTACTATATCTGAACCTACTTTCATTCACTTCATCTAAAGTTTGCAGTTTTTAACATTTTAGCTAGCTAACTTAAAACGCTCGAGTCATACTTCTAGGGTTCCCTGTTTCCTGTCGTGATTTCTTGAAATTAGTTTACAAAATTAGTCATCGCCACAATAGCTACGACGCGACGAAAAGCATTATGCCGCGACGTACATACAGCATACACAAATATTATCCGACAAATAACTCCACAAATTTCAACTAAAATGTTCACTCGGGGTCGAAAAAAACGTCCGCTTAATTGAGTGCCCGTTCTTTGTTTAAAATTCATTCGGGTCAAGCCAAACTGTCAGTCTTATTGAGATGTTCGCTTAAGGGAGTTCCTACCTTATATATCAAAGTTTCGTTTCAACAAGTTTCAACCTTAAAGAAAGAACTAACGCGAAATCTTTCAGCATGCAATGGCTTTTTCAAGTTTAAGTGTTCCCATGACAATATGATCTGTGTTGTCAAATAATAATATTAATAAAATTACATGTCCTTGTTTTTAATTGTGACTGCCTAATAATATATTTCTAAGAAAAGAAAAAAAAGATGGCTTACAAGGATAACTGTCAATCAGGTGATTGTATTAAATCTGTATTTCTATAGTTTCTCAACAACGATGGAGAATATAAATAATAGATCTTTCACCTTTGTTGCATTTTCTTGAAGTGTATCCCCTTGTTCCTGCAAATATTTGGATAAACAAACTTGTATGACAACTACGGTGAAACGCCTGGCACGAGTGTCAGTATCAGATTGCCTCACTAATTATGTACAGGATGGATGAAATCTAATTAGATTTAAAACTAATTGTGGATCAACCTCAACTTTGTTCCAAAGGCATTCTGCCCGTTTAATTCGACAGCTCCGTCTAATCAAACTTTTCAGTAAAGTTCTTTGGGTTCAGTTTGTTTTTCTTCCTCCAAAGTTCAGTGAACTATTTTACGCCACTTTTTACGATTTTTACATTACTCGCTTTTCTCATCTTAAAAAAAATATACAACTAGCCTGCTGGCTGTAAACAGTCAAAACAAAATCTTGATTGGCTGTTCACAATAGATGTTTATATTCTCCACACGAACAAAAAAAATATTGTGGAAAATTTTCTAACCAAAACAAAAAAGTTAGCAAATAATCAATAAACTTCTTTGCCATTTTTATAAAATTGCTTCTTAGAAACCTGTTATCGATGTAGATGCCATGATGAAAAATTTAAAAACATTTTTATGCATAGGGAAGGAAAAATAAGTGTATAATTTTTTTATAAATCATCAAATTCTACTAAATAAAGAATTTGAAATATAGATACTGTTAGTCAAATTATGTTATAAAAGTTATATATACGTGCTTTCTGGTTATGCTGAAGATTAAAATGTGCTTTTTTTTAGCAAAGGTCATTTGCAACATTCGGGTCTGCTGGTATAAATTTCATCACACATGTCCCTGTAAAGTTGTTTCGTATTCTTATCCTTAGCTAGCAATAATTGTCACAATGTCAGTAAGATTTGTAATCAAAAAGAAAGGAAATACAAGAAAATGATAACAGTTACAAAGTTACAGTCAGATCTCAGCTACAACCTAATTCAGCTAATGATCATGTACCAATGACATCAAAAATCAGCATAATATCTAGCTATGCTTTCCTCACAATTTTGAAAAAACAACCCACGGCAAAATATTACCTTGGAAATTCTCGCGAAAACTTATTTGTCGTTGTAAAGAAACATAATGTAATTTCCAGAATCGTGCACAACTTTGAATTTCAGCCTGCACAAATAACATGTATAATATAGAAAAGATTAGATATGCCGAGGCAAATTGCAAGGACTGTTTATCGCATAGAGTAGATACTACTGGTATCATTCATATACAAAACATTCCCATGTAACAAACTCACCAACTCATAGCTATTTTTATTAACTTTTGTAAGATCTGAAGCCAATGTTTTGAACTTTCACTATCCATTGACTGAGATTTATACAACTTTAGTCAAATTAATTTAATAAATTCAGAGCTGTTAATTCTTCTAATAAACGCAATATATTATCTATATTTCAGAGCGCGAATACTGCAAACCCTTTTTTATAATAATTGTGTCCTTTTTCAAAAATACTGCATATTGATGTCTATTCTAGATAAGATTGATATTATATACTTCAAAATCTACTGAAGCTCTAAGATTTTACCAGAAGCTTTGACAAACTTCAAAATGGCGACTTAAGTAGCATAACAAGACATTGACCGATAAGAAAAGCCAATCAGCAGTTTCCCAGTAGACAACAAGCACTGCATGTAAGGAGAAAGTTAAATTTGATCATTTTTTCATCAATAAAGACTCGTACGAGTGGATGAGACTCTAATGCTTTTGAAATTTAAAACAATACAAATGAATGCATAGATATGTATCGCTTTAAAATGTGTGACATGTCTCCTTCTCCTCGCGCATCCTCTCTCAGATGCTACTCATGTTTTAAAGAAGTGTACGTTGATTTCTGTGTTTAGAAGGTTGTTAGTGAGAAGAAGTGTGGTTGAAAAATATGGTTGAAAAAAAGGTTTCATCTACGGAGAAATCTTTTAGTTGAAATATAGTTTTAATTTTATTTTTAACAGAATGAAGAAACTGATTTTTTATTGTCGTCTACAAATAAAAAAAATACAAGAAGAAATGACTTCGGTTAAAGTTGTAAGGATTCATTTTTTGAGTCAAGTTCGCAAGAAACAATTCCCTCAGTTATTTGCTCCTCAAGAAATTCTCTAACAAATAAAAGTGGGCGATACGAAAAGCCTAAACATACGAAAAGCCTAAACATTAATTAATGTTTAGGCTTTTCGTATCGCCCACTTTCGAAATTTTTTATCATACATGACGAGACCTTTTTTTTGTTTGTTTGTTTATTTGTTTATTTGTTTATTTGTTGGTTGGTTTTTTTTTTGTTTGTTTAAATAGTATTTTATCAAATATTTATACAAAGATTGTTGAAATATTTTTTTATTCAAAGTCGACAAAAATTGCTGTATTTTATCATCAGACCATGATTTTAGCCTAATAAATTTGTTCACCAGTTCACTTTGGTATTTTTTTTTCAAAGCACCACACATCTTGATATAAAACAGTATTATTAGCCTACAAAAAAATTCACATGGATTTTTTTAGCATTACATATTTCTTGCTTTTATAGCCTAATGTATTTTAAAATCTTTTGATTTTGTTATTAAATTTGTTGAAAGGAAAGTTCTGAACGCAATGTGAGATTTCGATTTCATTATTAAATTAACTGAGGCTAATACACATTTATAAAGAAAGAATTAGCCCTTCATATTAAATTAACCAAAAGCTGGAACGCTTTTGTCTTACATTGGAGAGTGTTCAGTGCTCTCCTTCTTGTTTAAAATTCGAATTTTGGTACGTACACTTCCTAAATGTAGGTATAAAAAACTATATTCTCGTTAAGGTCGGTTATGTTTTTCAAAAAATTTATAGGATTAGTATATGTAATCGCACGTTTACGATTGCAATTAGGAAATAATCGAACGAGTATTTTTTTTTGCTTTTAATTTTCCGAGTCCGTTAGGACGAGGATAAATTTAAAAAGCAAAAAAATTACGAGTTCGATTATTTCCAATTGCACGAGTAAACGTTCGATTACGAGCTAATCACACAATGAACTATTTTTGTGAGTAGCACAGGATGTCAATTTCAATTCAATGTTTTGATTTTTTTATTACCCGATTTATAATTAGTTCGATTCATTGTAAAGATATCTTCTTTTGACTTATCATAAAACGCGAGAAAATAAATATTTAAATTATCGGCGCTCCTTAAAGAGTGCAGTTAAGATTCTAGAGTGCAATTAAGAAATAATTGCACTCCGCAGAGTGCAATTACGATATAATTTGCACGTAGAAGAAGCGCAAAACAAGAAAAAATAGGTCATCATGTGATTACCATAAATATCGACACTTAGAACAAGGACCAGTTATTAGGTGTGTTTCATTGTGTATGTACAGTTAAGTTTCTTAGAAATAAAACCGATTAGATTGTCATTCCACAAGTCACTGGTCTTTAACACCGAATTTAATAACGCTTTGACCATAGACATTATTATGAATATTTCTCATTTCCCGAAAAAACAATTAGTTTCACGGCATGAAAATTTAGTGTGTTATTGCCAGTAACCCTACTTAAAACATATATGTAAAAAAATTGTAACTTTTTTTTTTTCAAAAATTTTCACAAAAAAATTATTTCACTTTTCTTCATGGTCAGAGCCTTCTTAATTCATGATAGTTTACATCCTTTTTTTCAATTCTCAATAAGAGCGTTGTAACAAAAGAAAGATCTATTTAAACATTGGTTTTAACTGAAACTGTGAACTCGTATTTTAACAGGAATTCGCCCGTGGTTAATATATTTCCCATATCGCTATTTCATGCACCTTTGTCCGCCTGTTTGCATGATGTAATGGAATTTTCTCTGCGGTAAGTCCAAAATAAAACTGCAGCTCAGCCATTTTTAAACATAATAAAAAATATGGCTGTTACCATAGAGCTTTAAATAAGTTTCAAAACGTTGTTAATTAAGTAAAGAGTAATGGAGATGTCGCTATCAAAAGATCGTGTGTATTTATTCCATGAACATTTTTAATCGAGCGCTGCTACCGACGTAATTCATAAAATTTTTTAAACATTTCAAGAACATACAATTTTATCCTTACTGTTAACAAAACCGCCACAGTGAGTATAATTTTTAGAAATGTAAATTCTCTTCAATTTCACACCCGCCCTAAAAGTGCTGAATATTTCGTTTTTTTTTCTACTTTATTTCTTGAAAACAAATTAATGTACTGTACAATTTTCTCTTGTAAATGATAACTTTTGCAAAATATTCTCTTTCATAGAAAAGTAGTGATTTCTTCTTCACACACGCAAAAAATAAACAACAGATAACGCATTTCTTTCTTAATTTTACTGGAAACATGGGTTTTGCTGATTTGCTGACGTGTTTGGTGTTAGTGCATCAGCAGTTGATGGGGCAGAAAACCTCGCATGTTGCAAATACTTTTCACTGGTTTTAAAAATACTGGTAATTATTTTGGAAATCATTTGTGAATCATTGACCGTTTATAACAATCACGAAGATCTAAAAACGTACCAAGAAAATTCCACCTTAATTCTCCATCGCGACAACAAAACGTTCAATGCAACAGTCAATGTGAATGGATTTCAATCTTCCTTCTACGCCTTTTCAGCTTTCTATGGAATCGAAATAATCGTTTCAATAAATCTTTTTTGCATACAAGCTAATAGAATTTGGAAGGGAAAGGTGACAATACCATTTCTTTGGATACCAATTGCTTTATTTGTGGAATTACCACTTTTGATATCCGAATCATACCTACTGAAATACAGAGGTATCATTGATTGGCATGATCAAAAATTGGACATGTTATTGCATGTCATATTCATTTTTAATCTTCCTCTGCAAACGATCATAGATATATGGAGTGTAGCTGATAAATCAATGAAAGGATTCTGCATTGGATTTTTTCTGTCTCCCTTTTGCTTCATTCTTGGTTGCATGATCTACACACCAATCTCAGCTATACTTGCAGGCTTTCATGGGTTTGAAAGAATCAAACTTGAATATTTCGGAGACATAGAAATGACTGGTGACACGGAGGTAATTATGTTAATATTGGCGAATGTTGGACATATTGGACAATGGATTTGGTCATTTATAATTACAATGACAATTCTTTATTGCATGTGGAAATGCAAGGATAATGATAAATAAAGTGGCATTAGAGTACCAAGGACAAACTTAAAAAATATTTTAATTTCGTACCTGTAACGATTTATAATGTTCATTTTCTATAGCAAACGTCGATTTTTTTAAAACATCCGCATCAGACCAAGCCGGTCCAGTGCTCATTAATCTGCGTTTCCACCCGAAAGTCACGAAAACAATTGCTTACCTAACCCCTGCCTGTTTGATAATCGCTGTCTCGATTTGAAATCCATTTTTCCCCAATTTGTAATCCCTGCCCTGATATGTAATCTGTTTGACTTTGATTTGTAATCCCAGCCTTAATTTGTATTCCTTTATTTCCTGCCCAGTATGAAAGATAAAGATTTGAATTTGTCGATTTTTTTTATTATTCAGATCTTCGCAATGTCTTAAAGAGATTCTATAAACATTGAAATTTATTTTTTGATTGATGAACAGCAGAGATATTTTTTATGTCCAGTTCAAACATTTTTAAATTTTAACAGTACAGGTAAAAAAATGTAAAAAGTAAAAAGAGGGATTAAATAAGGGACAGAAAGGATTGAAAGTCGGGACACGGATTACAAATAAAGGCTATGGGTTTAAAATCAGGGCAAAGGGGATTACAAAAATCGTAGCATAGGGATTACAAAATCTGGACACGGTTTACAAAACGGGGCAGGGATTACAAATTAATGCACAAAAATTGACAAAATTGTTTGTTTTAGAAGAATACGAGGTGGCGCAAGAACCTTGAACAAAATTAAAAGCAGAAACAAAATAACTGCTCGAGCAGTTAACATATTTAATTTTAATGAATCAAGCAACTATTCCAACAGTCTGACCAGGCTCAAGTTGGTTTGCCAATTATAGAAAAGTTTTGTGACTTTTTTACATGACATCAAAACCAACTGCATAATGAAAACACGTGGATAGCAGCATGTTTTCTTGTTATTTCAGTAAGCTTGACCTCAAAGAAACATTTTTATCCTTTTTATGACCGCTTATTTTGGCGTTTTTATGTCGAGCCACCGGTGCTCATTTAGGTCTTCTAACTCTAATTATTGATCGCAAAGTTTTAGTAATAAGTAATAAGAGTTTATCTGACAGCTTCTTTATGTTATGTAAATTTACCAAATCGTTTGGGTTACTGCTATTTTTAATACAGAAATTTTATGCATGCGCTCGCCATATGAAATAAAATTTCCGTAAATTATAATATCAGAACGGATTCAAACAACAACATGTCATGTGTATCGACAGCTTTGTTTTAGAACTGATATCTACTGTTTAGATTTTTTATTATCATAGCTTTTTCTTTCCATTTTTCTTAGGATTGTAACTGGATATCTTATTCACAATCGCAGCTACAACGCTGTTGAAAAAATAATTAAAGAATGGGATCTATATGAACCTAGCTCCTTAGCGATACTTCCATTACCAAAACTCTCTATGTCCTCTGAAAAAAAATCGTGACATTTAGTGTGAAAAATTCATAAGTGCTTAATAGCTGGTCATTGAGAAACTTTTGAAATCGAAACCTCTTGATTGGGCTTCTGTGACCTGGTTTCTACATCTTTTTTCAATTTTGCAATATGAAAACTTGGGGGATAAAATTCTTTTATATCACAGACTAGAAGCACCTTTTTGCATCAAAGTCACGTTGACGCCTTAAATAAAAATGCTGAAAAATACAAAGATGTTTTTATAATGCTATTTCCTGCTTCACTTACTTCGCTTATGTGCTCAAACGAAGTTGAGTTCCAAGATATTTAATGCCACTTGTCCGATGTTTATCTACACAGCCAATATAAAATGATACGCTTGTTTTCCTGGCATGATACCTCGCTTATGAAAAGAGAAAGTTTACAGAGAAAATCCTCTTTCTTTGCCAGACACCGGCGTGAAACGATTGAATTAGTAGAGCGTACACTAATGTTGTAGCGTCATTAAAGACATGGGTTTTTCAGATCTAGCCGACGTATTTGGTCTTAGCGCAGCAGCTGTTGGAGGTGCAGAGAACTTTGCAGCCTGCAAATATCTTTCTCTGGTTATAAAAGCTGTTGTTGTCATGTTAGAGTTTATTTGCGAAACCTTAACAGTTTACAACAACCATCAAGATCTTAAAACGTACAAACAAGACCCGCTCATTTTTGTCCAAGGCGACATAACAATTTACAACGCAACAGTTAATGTAAACGGATTTCAATCGGCCTTCTATGCCTTCTCAGCTCTTTACGCAGTAGAGATAATTGTCTCCATTACGCTGTTTTACCACCAAGGTAGAAGAATTTATAATGACGAAGGGTCAATACCGTTTCTTTGGATACCAGTTGCTTTATTTGTGGAATTACCACTTTTGATATCCGAATCATACCTACTGAAATACAGAGGTATTATAGATTGGCATGATCAGAAATTAGACATGGTGCTGCATCTTGTATTTATCTTCAATCTACCGGTTCAAACCATCATCGATATATGGGGTGTAACTGATAAATCATGGAAAGGATTCGGCATAGGAATATTTTTGTCTCCTTTGTGTTTTATTCTTGGTTGCATGATCTACACACCAATCTCAGCTATATTAGCTGGCTTTCACGCGTTTGAAAAAATCAAGATTGAAGATTTTGGAGACATAAAAATTACCGGTGACACAAAAACGATCATGCTAATCTTGGCAAATGTTGGACATATTGGACAATGGATTTGGAGTGCGATTATTACCATAATAGTTTTGTATTGTATTTGTAAAACCATGGGTAAGAAGGATGATGACTAAAAGGATGTTTTAATATACACCGCCTTTTAAGGAAGACTTTGTGATCAAGAACATTGCCTATCACTTAATTGTAGATGGTTTTTGTATTAACCACCATCACCTCCTGTAGATATGAATCTACTTGCTTTTTGTTACTTTTTGCAACGAATATTCCGTAGCTAGTTTAGAGTATAAATTGTAAGATTATTTTTATGTGTAAAAAATGTTTTTGTTGTGCATGACAGGATCAAAACGTTGAGTATCCGCACAAGTCAACCTCCGCATCTTGCATTCTTTTTTATCTGTCATTCCTCTTGTGTGTTTTTTTGTAATGTCTTTTGATGAAAATTATGTTTTCAAAGTGTTGTTATTTTACTTGAACTTGATTTTAAGTAGTATTTTAATGTTAGTTAACAAGTATTTCTTTTAATATATATTTTTCACCATATTTACCTATACACAGGATGTATTTACTTTTATTTTTAGTCTTAAAAAAACATTTATTCACACAATCCGCAGTAATGTGTGTTTGGTTTAGCCTTTCTTCGTCTCGGAATAAAAAATGAACACATTGGTGAATATTTTACGCGGAGCCAATTCATGTGCGAGATTACATGAGAAACTAGCCGAGGCGGTAAAAATTTTATTTATAAAGCGGGTTGACATTGATTTTTAAAAGAATGTCTTAAGATAAACGTATTTCATATTCCTGTACAAGTTACCGACTCACACCTTAGGTGGCTAATGTTTGGAAACGAAACTTCAGGAACGAAAAGTTGTTTAATGGCGCGCCGTTTATTCATTTTTGTGCAAAAAGCGCATATTTCGCTTTCCGTACAAAAGTTTGACTGATTTTTTCTGCCATTATGAGATCTCACATGTGTTGGATGTTGGATGGTTACTGGTTACTTGTCGTGGATTTTAATGTATGTATTTAGTCCTTATCTTAGTCTTTCAACTATCGTTTTACATTGATTTAATATCATTTTGGAGCTTAAAACATATTGATTGCATCAATTATAAGGAACTTATAGCTAGCTATAGCTAAATTAGGGGCATTTTGGAAATTCATTCTGCAGACTTTGATTCTATTTTTTTTATTCCATTTTATTCTATTTCTAAAGTTTTTACCAGTGTTGCTAATGATTTTGTATCTCCATTATGATGATACGATCATCTTGAAATTTGTCATTTCAGATGATTCTTCACCCCAAAAGTCTTGACATCAATCAAATATAATTGTAAACACAAGGTTTCACTTTATTATAGACAACAACATCATTGATTACATCACAAATTTATCGCCAATGAAGTCCAGAATTTTGCATTTGTTATGTTGTTGAGATTTTTCAAATCGAAGAGAAATAAGCTGCGTAGGAGCTTTTATATTATTTAGTATGTATATGTAGAGCCTAGCATATCTCACATTGGGAAAAAAACAAATCACAGAATTAAGACGAAAATCACGAAATTAGGACGTTTTAGCTAATTCATCTTTTGTTCAACCGGGAAAAATTTCCACTTTGTTTACCTGCATTTTTGCAAAGTTATTTTATGGAATAAAAACCACGAGGGTGCCGATAAGCCGCATACACCGTGAAAAGTGCGGGCGTTTTCTGGCGAGTTCTGCGTTTTGAAAAAAATTCAGGTATTCGCCTGAAAAACCCCACATAGAACCAAACAATGCCCGAACAAAAAAAAAGATTCACCACAAAAACACTCAATGATTCACCACAAATTATTTAAAAAAGTATAAAAATTAAAATGAACTAACTATGTGGTAGCGAAGTGCTTAAAAGAACTGTTTTTGATGGTTTTTAATAAGATTTACTTGATAAATAACTTATACATAAACTTTATTAACTCCTTTCTCTCCAAGCGCATGCTTTCAACTGTCGTCCGCCATGTTTATGTTACAAGGTGTTGCATTTCGGGAATGCTCCGGGCGAGTTCGGGCGTGTTCGGGAAAGTGCGGGCGGTTTCGGCGGACAACCGTCAATTTAATTCGAAAAGTCGCCCGAGCTCGCCCTTATATATGCGGGCGTTTGTAGCTTATCGGCACCCTCGTTAAAAACCATGAAGTTATGTGGCGAGATGAGTCACCAGATCATCGCTGGAGTAATAAAAGGATGGTAGAGGACATATATATATTTTTTTCACTTTCAAAAAATGCAATAAATATAAGAAAGAAAAATAATGTGGTTGCCTAATATATTTTATGTATATATGTTAATTATTTACATAATATTGTTATAGAGATTTATGAGAATAGCTGTCAGCTCCATTTTCTAAGTTTTAACGTTTATTGTTGTATTAAATAAACACAATTTTTGAGGATTGAAGTACCTGTACTTTTCTTCTTGATGGTACTTCTATTCCGATATGTTTGTGAAGATTTTTGAGAATCACATCCAAGCTGCTACTTTTTATAAATTCCTTGTCTTTCATAAGTGATATTTTTTTTTTCATTTGCAAATTTGTTACTTAAAATTGCAGTAATATGATGTGCTGATGGTACAAACAGGACTTGGTGTGTCTATTGGGTTTTACAGGAATCAATTTTTTGCATACCCAGTGTTGTATCTTTGTTTTTATTATATATATACTTATATATATATAGTTAATTGTGTATTCTTTTGTTATTCGTGGTTTTTGAAACCAATTTATTAAAAGAAAATAAATAAAAAATATTACTGTTTTTTTTTTATAGTAAAAGTTCTTTATATACAGTGTTTTTTTAATCGATATCACCCTCTATATGCAAGTACTGCTGCTACTCCTTATAATAGAACATTTCCACAAAAGCGTAGATAGTTGAAAACCTTCTTGTTTCAACTGACAGAAGGTCAGAATAGCCTTCTGGCAGTTGTGAGTGTTTAAGCCGTCCCACTTTCTTGCATAGGCAGATTTTAACCATGTTCTAATTGATTTATTAGATTGGATTGTGTGTTCAAACCGACAGGTTTTCTTGTTAATTATAGAAGCCAAAGTAAATGCTCGTTGATATATGAGAAAAATATATTTTATACAGAGAGAATTGTTAAAGACATTTGTGGCTTACAGATGTAACTACTTCTCTTGGGAAACTCTTGTAAACACTTATTGCGCCAATTAATCTTATATTAAAATATTCATTCATTTGATTAGGGAGATAGATGTAGACAGATAATCTAGTCAAGTTAGCAAAGTTCTTCCCCAGAAGTAGTTATTTAGGCGATTTCTATGGTCACCGCAATAAAAACTTGTTACAGTTCACTTGTCACTCACTATTCACTTAGGTTATTTGGTAAGATTTTAATTCTCAGAATGTGCTAATTGTTGTTGACGTCAGCGCTGTTTCGGCGCCTTTCTGGGGCCCGACGTAGATTATTCTGTAAAGCAGAGATGTTGGAAAGAGTTACTACCGCCTTTTAAACCCTACTTACCTAACCTACGCATTTGAAAAAGTAGCACGCGAGTTGATGATGTTTCTCAACTTTGTAAAATGGCCGAAAAAGCGCCATAGCCTCAATATTTATGTGCAGGATTATTTACTTAATTGGTGATGAAGTGACAAAACAGTTAGCTTGCTGTGTTATGATAAAACTTGTCTGACGACGGATGGTTATTAAGTATAAAGGTTTCAACTTTTGCAGATCCTGCATGATAGAACATCCCTTTCTACAAAGATTGTCTCTAAAAAGTACACTGACCATTAAACAGGACTCGTAAAAACAATAATAAACAACGCAACGATAAAAGCGAAACAGTTAGGCAATTCAAACTGAATGAAATAGTTGCACGTAAAATAAATAAAACTTATCATAACTTAAATGTCCTTAAATGGATAGACTTTACCCTTAACGAATTAAAGGTAGAGTGAATAAGGCAAGGATCTGTGCGCCAGTACTTGTGACCCTGACAGTAGCTTTGCACATGTTAAGGGCACCAAACACCTTACATAGATCATAGCTGCTGTTGGCCAGCCTATTGACAGTGTCAGCCAGTCTTGACTGGGGTAATGTGCGTCGGCGTAAAACCACAAAGACAAGATAAGAATATCAAATCCCTTAAAAGACTTCTCCCAAAATAACTGATGATAGTAAGACCGTCAATACTGAATGCAAAGTGAGCAAACTTGGTGACAAGTGAGGTCGTCAAACCCAAAGACAAGGCAAAAATCCTCTGCCCCCCTTATACTTCTTACGAGATCTCCAAAAATAGAAGGTAGTGAGCGAAGTCATATATCACGCTGAACTGACCATGGAAACAGCTGGTAAATTATGGAAATGGAGTCCCTCCCACATTAATTTTTGTGGTAAATTAAGCTCTGGTAAAAAATAGAAATATAGCAGATAGAATTAAGTAAGAGATAAATAGATTTTCAAAATGCAGCGTTTATTGCACTTAGACAAGTGTTTTGTTGACCTTTAATAAAAGCCCAGTAATGACCGGCCTTTAATGTACCTGAGTGGTTAACGGTGGCAACTAAGTTGTATTTGTTATATGAAATCTCATCGGTAGGGTGAGATTGAACGTTTAGCTTAGAGTGTTTTGTAAGATACCGGAAAACAAGGACATGGTTTTTTAAGAAATTGTCTGCTTTTAAAGTCTTAAGATACAACTAGTTATCGCACTGAATCCTCGTACAACATTTTTTCTCATTATTTTATTTCCATTCTTAAAAAATGCATATACCTTGTACTGCGCGATAAGCAGTGCTTTATCTGTATCTTTGCTAAAACTATGTTAAATCGGCAAACTGTGGTATATCCTATATAATATACTCGCTGTCTGAGTTAATTTAGAAACCGGGGTTTTGTAAAAATAGTATTACCCACTATTTACGTTTTGAGAAGATTGAAAGACAGTTGTTCTACAATCTCTAACGATAATGAATAAAAAAGCTTTGATTGTGACGCTGTATAGACAGAAAAAAATTAAGCAGCGAGTTCAAGAACATATGCGCGCTGTGAGAAAGGGAGATGTGAAGAAAAAAGGAAATTGCGGGCCACAGTTTGAGCAGAAGTCATCAGTTCAACTGGGATGAAAATAAAATAATCCAGAGAGAATTTCGAACAACGGCTAGGAGAATAAAGGAAACAATCAACAGTGTAGAACGTGACAAACAGCACCTCTATGAACTTCCCGAGACTTGTTAACAAGTTCTGCGAAAGAAGTAGTCATTTTATTGGGGGGAAAAAACAGGATTTGGGTTAGTCGGGTAAAATTAATAGTGGGAGAAGTTTTTTTGTCACCAATGCATATAATTAGTCACTTTCTCAGATCAAAATATCCAATTGTTTAGAACGAATGTGCTTCTCTTCCTTCTTATATTTCCTTCTTCTGAATTCATCAAATTTTGTTAGTTAATATAAGAAAAACTAAATTGATATTCAGGGCATTGGTTGGATAATTATGAGAAAATTACAATATTGATCAGAGATATTCATGGTATTGTCTTCTCAAAACGGAATATCTTAAATGATAAAAGAGTTACACTAGAATTACACTTAAAAATTCAACCTCGATTCCAAGAACAGTTGTCTCTTTTTGTATATTTGACGTATAGTAAGCGTGTGAGAAATAAAAAGCCCTTGGGAAGAGGTTGTTGAAAGGTTTGACACGCCATTTCATCAATTTGACTGATAACGACAATGAAACAACACCTCCTCTAAATGAACTCAGGTAAAGCAGACGACATTTCTACTTCATGCGACGTGACTCATGTTTGGATTTATTGCTATAAAAGGAAGATGATGACAAGTTAGGCTGATTAAGCAAGGCAAGGCTAAATGACATGAGAATATGCTTAACTTTTCTCGTTTACATTATTGCGATTGTAATTGCTGGAGAAAGTGAAAATCTACTAACGCCACCAAATTAAAGTCGCTACCAAGTTACATAGCGTCATTTGGTTAACCAAACACTTCAATATTTGACAATCCACAGATGAAGTTTAACATCAAAGTTAGAGTCACTACTCCTTAAGGTTAAGAAAACAGCAAAAAAAGTAATTATTTTTAAGACGTTCTCCATAACGATGTTATTCATCAGAACAATTGGGCATAAAAATGCCTTGCGGTAAATCATTAAATCTATTACGGAAGCAATGAATCTTGAATAAGAAAGTGAGAAATCAACCATGACGGAGAATCCTGAAATCAATCCAGGATCATTTATGTGGAACAATTAACTGCAAATAAAAAAAGTAAACAAAAACTCCCCCATATCAACCATGATTGACAAACATTTTTCCCTCCTCCCTTGGCTGGTACAGCCCTTCATGAAACAAATATGTGAAGACATTTAACTTTATTTACATGTTAGTTTCCTTTCTAAATTTACCTGTTAAAATACACCACCGAAACGTAATAATATCAGAGGCAAAACCTTTCCCAACCCGCTGGTTACAATACCTTTATGCTGTCATGTAATTTATTTATTAAGAATCAATCAATACCTTTGTGCATCATATTGTATAATTAAAATTTTTCTGTTATAGAAAGTAATTTGTACTCCATACACCAAAACAACAACCATAACATTGGTCATATACTGGTATTGACACTAAAGTTTCATTGGAAACATGGGTATTGCAGATTTTGCTGATGTGTTTGGTGTTAGTGCATCAGCGGTTGAAGGGGCAGAAAACTTCGCATGCTGCAAATATTTTTCACTGGTTTTAAAAATACTGGTAATTATTTTGGAAATGCTTTGTGAATCATTAACCGTTTATAACAATCACCAAGATCTAACAACGTACCAAGAAAATTCCACCTTAATTCTTCATCGCGACAACAAAACGTTCAATGCAACAGTTAATGTGAATGGTTTTCAATCTTCCTTCTACGCCTTTTCAGCATTTTACGGAATCGAAATAATCGTTTCCATAACTTTCTTTACTATACAGACTAAACGAATTTTTAAAGGCAAAGAGACAATACCATTTCTTTGGATACCAATTGCTTTATTTGTGGAATTACCACTTTTGATATCAGAATCATACCTACTGAAATACAGAGGCATCATAGATTGGCATGTTCAAAAATTAGATATGTTATTACACGTCATATTTGTTTTTAACCTTCCTCTCCAGTCAATCATTGATATTTGGGCTATAACTTATAAATCATGGGAAGGATTCTGCATTGGAATATTTCTGTTTCCCTTGTGCTTCGTTCTTGGTTGCATGATCTACACACCAATTTCAGCTATATTGGCAGGTTTTCACTGGTTTAATAAAATCGAGATTGAAGATTTTAGAGACATAGAAATGACTGGTGACACGAAAACAATAATGTTAATTTTGGCATGTGTTGGACATGTTGGACAGTGGATATGGAGTGCCATTATCACATTATTAATTTTGTATTGTATACGTGAATGTGTTAAAAGTAAGAATGAATAGATTTATCACTAAAGAACTTGCTAAAAGTTTTGAGGCACCCAGGGTTTTTATGTGAGATAAAGCCTTTATTTAACCGTATTGGTGTTATTTTTAATATAGTTAGTACGTGACTAACATTTCTAAATTGGAGTTGTTTTTGTTATGTAGCTAGTGTATTAATGTTCAACAATACACGGTTCCCGAATTGTATTTTTTTGTAAACAATGATGTTTTGACTTTAAGATCATATTTGGCATCATTGGATTGGTGTGTGTATAAATTTTCAACTAAATCCGATATGTAAGAATGCTGTTTTGGTGGTGTTATTGTTACGGTCAAAATCTTCTTAATTTTCTACTTGTACTAATAAGCTTCTGATTCAAGCAGAGGTCAATTAGTACAAAATTAAAAAACAGTTGTAACAGGTTGTTTGCTGTATGAATCTAAAGATTTCACATTATATGAAGTTTCAGGTGAGGAATTCAAAATCACATTCATTTTGTTTGAAAAAGTTAAGAAATAGCAGCGGTACATCAAAGAAAACTAATTCGGGAAAGGTGTCTATCTAAATTCCTCTCTATACTAATACTGGCTGTCTGTCTTTGTGCAATTTCATAGTCGTGCTACAGACACAGCAATAGCAGTTGCAATACATTTTTATCTACTTTTTTTTTAACGTTCGAATTTCGGTGAAATTTGCATCGACTTATAACTAGGTTACCGCTATTGTACATTTTTCCTGTCTGTATTATCTGCTTTCCACAGTGATTTCAATTTGTTTTGCAAAATATCACAGCCGTTTTATTGAAGAAAGTTTGTCCCGATGTGTTCGTTAAACCCTTTCTGTGGTAAACGTTTCAGTAAATAGATTGTGAATGATTCACATATTAAACGATTGATGTTTGTGAAGGAGGTCTTAGTCTCCAGGAGCGATGTCATTTTTTAAACTTCATAGTACTTAACCAAAATGGCAAGCCCTATGGAAGAGGTACCCAGTGTCAACATTTTTGTGCACGGCTTTCCGTTATGAATTTTTAAAAAATAACAACATTGTTTTATAATTTTTATAATCCAGATGTAACATCTAACAATAACATCTAACAAAACATCTATTAACAACATCTAACAACAACATCTAACAACAACATCTAACAACAACATCTAACAACAACATCTAACAACAACATCTAACAACAACATCTAACAACAACATCTAACAACAACATCTAACAATAACATCTAACAGTAACATCTAACAGTAACATTTAACACCAACATCTAACAACAACATCTAACAATAACATCTAACAATAACATCTAACAATAACATCTAACAATAACATCTAACAATAACATCTAACAATAACATCTAACAACAACATCTAACAATAACATCTAACAATAACATCTAACAATAACATCTAACAATAACATCTAACAACAACATCTAACAACAACATCTAACAATAACATCTAACAATAACATCTAACAATAACATCTAACAACAACATCTAAAAATAACGTCTAACAATAACATCTAACAATAACATCTAACAACAACGTCTAACAATAACATCTAACAATAACATCTAACAACAACTTCTAACAACAACATCTAACAATAACATCTAACAATAACATCTAACAATAACATGTAACAACAACTTCTAACAGTAACATCTAGAACAACAAATTTTAGCACGAATAGATTTTAGAAAAGTCTTGGAGGTGGCAACGATGTTATTTCACCAATAGTCAGAGGCATTTTACCTACAGTTAGTTGTCTTTTTCAAGTTTTATAGCTAACTTTCGTTTCTTCAAAGTTAACAATACATCAAAATAATATAAAACAATATTTTGTTAAATGTACATGCCTTTGCCACGAACTGTTGAATTTCCGTTTGGTGCACTCCAATTATCCACTCCGCATCAAGAAGTCGCAAACGCTGAGTTCTGTCTGTACCCTTCCGTCAAATAGTCACGTATATCATGTGGAAAATGCGCTGCACTGCACTTTCTCAATTACTTGTGGCTATCAATTTTAACATTCCGTCCTCCTTTTTACTCAATTTCTAAACGGGGTTTTAGCTAATTAGTACTATTAGGATTATTAACTTCTTTACCATTTATCCAATTTCTACATTGTAAAACTATTGTCTATCCAAAATGCTAAATACAAAGGCTACAAGCGTTCTTCCTTCAATATAGAATATATAGATTATATAGAATATATAGTTCCTTACTTAGGTTTTGCATGATTGCATGAGACGCCTTGAGTGGCTACAATGTTGTGACTTGACAGCTCACACGTGCCCTCGCGAGCTCATGATACAAAATATGGTCGCAACAAAACTTGGATGGCTATGGGTACCGAGAAAATAGATTAAAATTATCCCGCAAATACCTTTTAAGGGGAAATTTCAATAATTTCTTATTATAAAAAAATCTGTGTTTTATCTCTATTTGGTCCGGGCTGACGGTTTTTTTTAATAACTCCTTAATGATATGTTGCATGACTATGATACTTACTGAGTTTCAATATTTATTCATTAGACACCTGCATGCCCGGTCCCATACCTTCAGGGGTTTTGATATTGGCTATTAGTCGAAACTACAATCTCTGTGAAAGGCGGTTTGAACAAAAAGCCAGACTTTTATTTAGTGGTTTATGTAGTGAGTACCAATAGATTATTGTTATCATTAAGTATCAATCATAAGTTATAAATGTGAGATATTACGTCATAATATAGTTATGTGAAAATGTTTGACATTTCCGAATGAAGTGCTAGATATGTGAATATAGAGACTGGCATGTTCTATTATTGACAACTGAGGATATAGCTTTTGCGTTTTGATTATAAGCACTAAAGTATCATAAGCACTTAGAATAAGTTATAAAGTCATCGTAATGGTTGAAAAAACTCTTTTTTCTTTACAACGATCAACTTAACAAATATAAACACCATGGAGCACAAGGCAGCCTGTCTACCATTTTGACGGTGCATCTATAACTCAATACGCCTTTTTGCAGCAAATAACGCCATCAAAGTGGGCGTAAGAAGAAGTAACAAGCTAGAAGTATCCAGAAAAATAATTACATATTAATATTTTTCTATTTGTTATTCATCAATTATTATCAAATTGAATTCTCTACTATTCCTGTATATGTTTTTGTAAACCTCAATTTAGCGGATATGATTAACCATTGGGTCATCGTGGTTAATGTAATAAAAAAAATGTATGTGTCAGACAGTGGTAACTTTACATAACAACTTTTGTTTCATTGAAACATGAAGGAAGTTAATTTATCCGTCGTCTGTCTTTAGTCGTAAAAATGAATATGTCCCAGCTATATTCCACATTATAGTTTATTACTTGATGCTGACAGGAGAACAAGGATACACAAAATACGGATGTTGAAGATATCTTCGACGGGCGGATTTCTGTGGAATGTCCTGTCTTTTATCCCGTTTTCCACAGGATAAAAGACAAGTCTATCTCTATAATAATAGCCGTCGTCTGTCTGTTTGTCTGTCTGTTACGGACACACGAAATGTGATAGATAAAGGACGGGCGATCCTGTGGATTTTTCCACGGGTTGACGAGTAGTCTATTAATAATACCCGTATCTTACTGTACGTGTGTGCGTACACACAAAAAAAGTCAGGTGCACGAAAGCAAATGCGATATATCATTTTCACTTTGTTGAAACGGGAAAGATTCCCGTAAAATTTAAAGGAACGGGCTACCTTATCATTTTTTGTACAGGTTAACGACTAGTCTATATTATAATGCGCACCGTTCGTCTGTCTGTCTGTCTGTGCGCTAAAATTGTTACATCGCAGCTTTATTCCGGACACCCTGTAGAACAATTCTAATACTTCAGTTAACAGGAGAACATAGAAGCCCGAAATGCCGATGCGGGAGACATGTACAGGCTAGTTCCCGTGTATTTTTCCACCGGTTAACGATTAGTTAAGAATAAAATACCTGTGGATAGCTAATTTGTCCCAGGGTAAAAATTGGAAACAAGGGGACCAGACAAATAGCAGAAAGCAACTCATGGAAGCCAGTTATATTATTTGCGTTGTTATTTCGCCAGTGAATCTCTTATTTTTATTTCTTACCACTTTTATTCACAGTTATAATACGAAGATATTTTCTTCGGTGAAGTGCAGCATTAACATTTTTCCATGGCATTTTATCTTCAGATACATTAAAAAGCTTTCAGCGTTATTCAGATTCAAAAAGCACACAAGAACGTGAGTGATGCTCTTGAAGCTTTTAATTCTACGAAAAAGCCATTCCATAAAAAACGCATCAAAAACAGTATATCGCGCAAAAGTTTGCAGCTTATAGAACAAAAACAACAACAGCAGCAGCAACAAAATGGCTGACAAATTGAGAGACAAAAGCCAAAACAAGAAAAAACACGACAATTTTGACGTTGATGACGACGACGATGACAAGGACGAAAACGGCGGTGACGGCAAAGACTCAGTAATGGCTAAACCATTGCAGTTATTTGAATCAAAATATTTTATTTCCTACAGTTGTACTTTTCTGCCAAGTTGGAAACGAGAAAAAGATCTGGGCACAATGAGTTTTCTATATAAAGCCCGAATCCGAAAATATTTAATGACACAAGCGATACTTGAAACTGTTATTTAGTTTCAAAACACTCCAAAAGCGTTTATTTATTGTTTTCATAAACACAATAATATTTTAGTTGTCTTTTCGTGATAAATTTTCTGGTTAAAAGGGACGAAGAAAATAGTTAGTGCATTATAGCAGATACGACTCAAAGAACTCAAAATAATTCGCATTCCTGATCCAACTTTGGTTTGACTTCGTGTTTAATGGCGATACTTCAAAGGTATCTTATTTGTTTTACTTCATGACTTTGTTTATAGTTTTCATAATGGCGCAAAAAGACAGTTTTGTTTATGTTTATAGAATGAATGACATTAAATGCATGATAGACTTTTTTACAACAAATGTTCCGTCTTTATCTCTAGTTTTGTCTTTTCTTAATTCCAAGATGGCCTCTTTTCCTTCGTTTTCGAACAAGTTCGATAGTTTTTTATTTCGCGTTGAGTGCATTCGACACATCAAGCATCTACTGTGGAAAATTCTAATAACAGAAGTTTGATAAGCAACTCTGTAGATTCGTTTTCAAACACACGCGCACGAGGTAAAATCTCCAACTAGTAATGTCTCACTAGTTTTTAAAAGTGTTATAGCAATTTTTAAACAAGTATGTACAAAAACTTTTTTCTTGATTATTCAACGTTATGTCAACATAACTTTATCTGTTTACCAAGATGTGTTTACGTGTATTTGTCACACAGAACAACAAAATTTAAAAGTATTTTTTCCCAACATCTTTTTTCGCAAAAACTGACAGACTAGGTTTTAAAAGGTCTGTTCTAGAAGGATAGATCGTTTTAACAGATAGCCAAACGTTGGCTTTTATGATTTTTTATTTTTCCATTAAGTCGACTATTTTTTCACTAAAACCTGATTTATTTCTTTTTAAATTAATTTCATTCTAATAAAGTTTCCATTTTTATATGAAAAAAAATTGAGAAACAAGCAATTTAATAATGAACAAAAATAGATTTTAATATGGTTAGATAACTAGACATTACATATACTGTCAAATATATTGGTTTGGTTTTATGGTTTTGATTAGCAGATGAGTAAAATGGCCTAAACGTTTTAGACAGGAAAACGTACTTTTTTTTAAAAAAATAGTGCTTTATTCTTAGCAGTTTCATAATTTCACAAGAATTATTTTGAATCAGTCACGTCGCTTCTTTAAATCACATACGCATTTCCATCTTCAAAAAAGTATCACCCCAAAACTTATAATGTTAAAAAAAAAATTAAAACTTTTTGTTGATGTTTTTATTGCACGCGAAAAAGATAAAAAGAAAAAACCTAAGAAATGAATCATGGAAATTAAAATTACAATGGGCGGTCGGAAATGTACCGGCGTTTTCGTTCAACGGGCGGATCATACCATGTCAGAAAATAAACAAAACGATGAATGTTTAAAAACCTAAGGAAATCCGACAACAAAAAAGTTTGTTTGGATTAAAAATAACGGAATGAGAAAATCTATTAAATAATGACTCGTTAAATGGTCCAAGAGGAACCGTGCTCTGTTGATAGGCTTTCTTATCTGTTGCGTTTGTTTATGCGAATTTTTATTTTAACTCAGTTTTCACGCATTGATGCAAAACTTAATACAAATTTTCGTTAGCACATTGGAGGAAAATTAGAATAAAATTTTTTTGATGACATCACCCTGTTCAAGATGACATCATCATTTATCTCGAAACCTAAAAAAAAAGGATAAAACAGTAAAAAGTAATCTTTGGAATTTAGAAATTTTACAAGCGATTTAAATACGCAAGATTGCTTGCAACACACATTAAAATGCTATGTCTTTTTGAAAATGCTGGCAAGAATATTTGAAGAAAAAATATTTGGTTTAATTTGCTTTTACCGCCTGTATTTTCGAATAAGGTTAAAGATGTACAAAGTCCAGCATTGAATGTTTCTTTTAATTGTAAGTTACAGGACGTGTTTTAGTGCTCTTTTGTATAGGGAACTTTACAAGCACAGTAACTTCTGGACTAAGTGGCTGTATAAAAATAAAGCCCTGTTCACACGTACTACAATCTGTTCGTGCTATGTCTGCAAGAATTACTATAATTCAAGGTTTTGGATCTGAGCAAAATAAACTGAATTTGCGAACATTGACAAGTGAATGTTGACGAGTTCAAGGTGCATATGTCTAATATGAAAAGAATGTAACGAACTGCTTGTTGGTGAATCTTCGAAATTTAAATTTCTTTCAAATAATATTAGTATCGTTTGTTGTGTAAATTTCTTAAAAGAAATCCTACAATTTTCAACATTTTTTAATATTGTATTCGATAAAGCTGCAAAGAACTTTTGCCTTAAATTGTGGAACATCTAGACTATTAGCGTGTTTGTGAATACTTATTTCGGGCCATTTTTCGTTTTTATGCATAACATTAAACTGTCTGTTTATGTCTGTTTTTTGAATGAAATTTTTCTGTTTAAATGCAAGTTGTTATAAGCAGTTTGAAAACAACATCAAGGAATGTGAATTCTCTTTAAATCAAGTAGCAGAGTATTTACATATTCAGTTTTGCACACTTTTATAAAAAATTGGTGGGAATGTACGGATTAACTCCCTCCGACACACAGCTTTTTTAAATGTTGATATTCCTTAGGGAGATTTTCTAAAAAAGCGCGCGAAGGAGAACTTTTAGTCAATATTTTTGTCAACATCGAAGAATACAATTGACAAGGTCAAATGGTTTTTTTCAGCACAGAAAATGTCACGATAAAAAATCTTTCAGTCTAGTCTGAATTAAAAATTTTTCCACTCTCGTTCCCAGAGCTTTTTGAAATTAAAACCTCGAAGGTTTGTCTCAAAGAGCTCTGGGGTCGAGAATAAATTTTCCCGCCATTTTTCCATTCTTTTAGTCTTATTGAGAGGGCGTTTTGTGGAAAAAAATACGATTCCTCATTTCTTTGCAGAACAAACGTTTTAATGCTATATGTCAAACCTGCCCCCGAGCTTTAAACATGAAATATGGTGCTTTAACTGTAAAAAATTCATTATAATTATTATTATGTCTGGGATGAGAACATTTCGTGTGCATCACAACATTCGTGCTTTCTTTCAATCGCATATTTGCCGCAGGAAATGTTGTAAAAACATGTTAGCATTGGGATATAAAAGACATAATTTATTTATTCTGTAAAGCAGATATAACGTCACAGAGTGTAAATAGAGATTGCATACAATTCACTTAACACACGAAGTTATCAAACTCTCTTGTAAAGTGCTACCGTGAGCGCCATTTACAACATTCTTGGTCTTTTACGCCCTTCCTTAAGGCGGTACTTACTAGCGTTATTATTTATGTTTTTGCAGTCAAATTTTATATTATATGTTCTTATAATCAGTAAAGAAATTCAGACTGGGTGCTTTCTTAATTTGTTCTTAATTTTTGGCAAATCTTAACCTCCACGTCAAACTACGTTTTTATATAAAAATCGTGTATTTCAAATGTTGTCCCCTTTCAGAAACGATTCCCTGGCCCTTTATATAAAAATACTGGAAAAACGTTGACAAAAACCTTCGAAAAGCTTTTATTAAAAAAATTCTTTTTGTGCTTTTCCCGCCATATTTATTATTATTTTTCAAATTAAATCAGATTTATTACGTCATTTTAAAAAAAAATTGCATTCCTTAGTAACACAAATGGTTTCGCTATCAACGAGGGCTGATTTGAAAAAGATCTTAAGAGTACTAAACTTTCCAACTAACTAAATAAGTAAGCCATGCAACCTTGTCTCCAGGGTCTTGTGGCCGCTGAGCCGTTATAACGGAGTGGCCGCTATCAATTTCATCAACAAGGCAAAATGCCGTGGGAACGAGGTTGTAAGCCATGCAGACATGACATCTTGTCAACTAAACAACTGGCTGAGACATCATCACCGTTTCTGCGTTCAGCATAAAATTGATTTTACTAGTTTTTTATACTTTAAGCAGTTTGTTGCTGGTATCAACCGTTACTGGCTTTCATACAGTGCAGTCTGAGAACTAAAAAAGCGCTTGAATGGACAAGTCTTGTTTTTGTTTGACTCGATAGCTCGATTTAATTTCTTGGTGACTTCCTTACGACGAATCCTTCTGTGGCATGTTTACGTTGCTAGTATATCCTTTCTAAGAACAACCATTAATGAAAAGAACTGGGGATTATTTTCATATATATATTTTCCAGGTTTCTTGCCGTAACAGCGGTTGTTGGATTGTTCTCCATCGTTGCTGCTCAGGTAAGAATAATTTACTTCATCCAACATAAAAAATAAAGACTTCATCTTACTAGCAGATAAGGTCAATGAACTTGTCATTGCATGCACAGAATTGTTGATAAATTTCTTTTTAGAACAATACTACACAGCTTTTGGCGTATTGGGGAGAGTGGGGTAATTGGTCAGATTGTTCTCGTACATGTGGTGGAGGCATAACAGCTCAACGCAGAGAATGCCTGACATTAAAGTAAGGCCGTTTTTCATTCCCGTGATAGCTTCTCTCTTCGTTGACATATATTTGTTCGTTCGTTCTCATGCCTGTGTTTATTTCTTATAGCAACGAAACAGTGGTAAACTGCGTAGGAGAGAGGGCTAAATATGAAATGTGTAACATACAAGTAGGTATTATTTTATACATGTACTGGTCAACCTTCCAGCATTTCATTTCCTACTTTCTTTGTCTAACAAGCTTTATTATATCAACATATTTAACAACATATTTAGCAACATATTTAACACATCCGTTTAATTAACTGGTAGGCTTGTGGTAGAGCGTTCGCTTCCAGGTCTTGGATTCAAACCCCGGCCGAGTCATGCCAGAGACTATAAAAGTGTCATTCTATCCTTTCTGCTTCAGCATGAGATTAGGATTGATGCGATTGCTGTGCTTGCACGACTTTCGTAGCTCAAATGGGAGCTTTATGTGCACTAGGACCCACCTTCGCAGGACTCTTATTGATAGCAGTACTAATAGGAACTAAAGAGGCTATAGTATTCAAAACCTGGATTAATTTACACAATATTTTTGTTGTTGTAGGACTGTCCAGACGATGCAGTTGATTTTCGCACAGTGCAATGCTCTCAATATGACAAAAAAATACACAAAGGAAAATACTATAAGTGGGTTGGATTTAGACACGACGCGGGAGAGTGCGAATTAAAGTGCATGCCGAAAAACAAGTTCTTCTACGTCACCTTTCAAGACAAAGTAACGGATGGTACGCGATGTAATGAGCATACGTTTGATGTCTGTGTAAACGGTACATGTTTACCAGTAGGTTGTGACATGCAGTTGTACTCCAACGCACGTATTGATAACTGCGGTATTTGTAACGGTGATAACTCGACATGTAAACTCATCCAAGGTGAATTTAAACTACCAAAGAGTTCATACGGTGAGTGTTTTCGTAAATTTTATATGTATGAGTGCAAAAAAATTAGTTCCATTTAGAAGTGTCTTTTCGGAAGTGTGTGTACAGCATCAAGCTACAGTTTTAATTTTTTGGCCCTCCTTTTCGAAATGCAAAATAAATACGGTTGACAAAAATCACTGTACAGTAAATTCAGAACACAGTAAAACGCTAACATGTCGCCTTATGATGACATCATCAGAAATCATCAGATCCACTTGTATTTTGTTTTTAGGCTACGTTGATATAACAACCATACCGAGCGGTGCTACAAATATCAAAATTCGCGAAAATGGAGTACCAACAAATTATATTGGTAAGTATATACCTCCCATGCATTCTTCTTCGGTACTTCGGTTTCCTATAAATATAGGTTCGGTTTACTTTGTTTATCTTCTCCAAGTTAACTTTCGCACCAGCGACAACAATCTAAAAAATCCAGCGTCAAAACACGGTTGATTAAATCTGAAAAAGTCTAAACCGTCAGAAAGTCTCTCAAAGAAGACGTTTCCTACTTAAACCACAATAAATAGAAGTTGCCAACCTCGTCCCCAGGGCTTTTGTCTCTTACTGGCGCTATTGACTCTCGCCGTCAGATATGCAAAAAGAAACAACAGGTTCTGTGATCGAGGTTAGGAAGTTGCATTAATACAAGAGATTACTAAAATGAGAAAAGATCGAATTGAAACAACTAGGGAGTAACGTAACATGGGAAAAAATATTTAAAGGGATTGGTGCCTAAGAAAATTTTAGGGCGTTACCTTCAAGACAAGTTCAAATATCACAAGCCATACGAAAAAAACTGTTAAATTTATCGGTACTGTCATACCGGATAACTGTTAATTTCGGAAAGTTTCGTTTCAGCGCTTCTAAGCAATGGTAAAAGTATTCTAAACGGTGATTACATATTCGTCCATTCTCGCACGACAAAACACGATGGAAGTACGTTAATATACGAACGAACACGAAAAAATAATCATCTAACAATCGATGGACCAATTGATCTTTCCCTCAAGCTTGATGTGAGTATAGTAATATGTGATTCACCTCCCAACCTCGTTCCCAGGGCATTTTGCCTTGTTGATGAGACCCTGGAGACGAGGTTGATTCACCTCCCTAACACAAGAAACTTTAAGGTTTTCGTGGATTTTCGAAACAGTAACCATTGTGTAGTTATGCCGACGCGGCATATTTTTGCACACACGTTGTCTGAAATGTGCATAGGAAAATAACTCGAACGTGATTGGCTAATAAGCCTGTACATCATATTCCCAATTTGGAGTGCAGTTCTTGATATTCCGAATACACTCTCCTTCCCGCCGGAAAATGTAGGCATTAGATTTCATATACAAATTCGTTTTTCTTTTAGTTATACGTTATGAAGCCTTCCGATAACTTGATAACCTACGAATATTATGTACCCACGACATATAAAGGAGTGGTCAACAAAGTTGCTGAATATAACTGGGTGGTCGAGGCATGGAGCAAGTGCAGTAAAAAATGCGCCACAGGTAATATTTAATCCTATTTATGTTGTTTTATATCAATCTCGATAACAGGGCTTCTGTTTCGCTTTCTGATATGTAGCTAGTACGAAAATAAGAAAGCAAAAAAAAACTCTGGGGACGAGATTGGTGTTGTATTATATTTGCAGGATGACACTTCTGACACTTTTCTTCCTTTTTGAGTTTTTAAAAAGATGGTTCTAAAGTCAACCTCGTCTCCAGGCCCAGTAAACTTTACTTGTATGAGCACTTGTCTTATCGTCTCCATGCATAACAAAACTGACAAGGTTCTAGGTGATGAGAATTAGACTGTGACTCATCTATATCATTTTTTGGCATTTTCTTGTTGTTGTTGTTGTTTTTAGTACAATAGTTCTCTTGACTTCTTACTTTCCTGTTTTTTCAAGGAAAACGCATTCGGACTGCATATTGTGCTAAGAAAAACACTCAAGAGAAAGTAAAAGATTTCAACTGTAAGAAAGAACAAAAACCACACACAGAAGAAGAGTGCAACATACAAGCATGTCCACCAAGGTATAAACAAACTCCTTCCCAGATCAATTTTCAAATATGCTTCTAGTTGTTACCTAGAAACAAAACGTTTTATGTCACTGCGCATTATTTACTTTTTAAAGGAACAAATCAACGTTTCAATATGTTAAATCTGTCAATATGTTTTAGCAATTCTAAACGTTTTTCAAGTTAATGCGGCGTACCCAAAATTTCAAGCAATCGATACGCGACTGGAGCAACCTCGTTTCCAGGTCATTTTGCCTTTTTAATGCACTCCGTAATAACGGCTCAGGGGCCACAAGACCCTGGGGACGAGGTTGGCTACTGGAGTTCTTTGTATGGATAAAAAAAAGGGGAGGGTTAGCCGGAAGGGATAAAAATATGGTGAAGTTGATCCTACAAAAATCTGCATAAATAAAACAGGATACTTCCTCAGCCGAAACGTTATCCGCATGTAAGTAAAGACACCCAGCACATTCATGCGTTATTTATTTATTTTCAGATGGTATATTAGTCAGTGGAGTCCGTGTTCTAAAACGTGCGGAGTTGGCATTCATACCCGACGTGTTCATTGTGTTGAAACTATTAAAGATGGAAATATTCGCATGTTGGATTTCGGAGATTGTGCAGGTTCTGTGCCCATCACCGTAGACCAGTGTGTCGTACAACAAAACTGTCCACAATGGCTAGAAATGAAATGGACACAAGTACGTATGCTGTATTTAATTCCCCAAAAGTTTAATAAAATATTGTTTACCAGCCAAAATATTTTTTAACTGTATAGACCTTTTGCATGTTTGCGGTAAGCCCTTTTGCCTTTAGGTGTAGTAAGGTCTTTTTTTTGCTTTTTCTTTGTACAGGAGTATCGTTGGACCTTAAATAAATATATGTGAATTATCTGTACGAATAAAACAACTGAAGGTTTGCGTCATGTCATTTGTTATAGCCAAAAGAGCTTACCGCAGAAATTATAAACATTCAAAAAAGTCTACCATTATTACCTATCGCAGTAGATATTCACCTGAATTTTAAATGTCATCAAAAATAGTAACCCTGTCTTGTATATTATCACAAAAGTTTTTTTGCATACATTTTTGGGGTGTTTTCATTATTTAATGTTCCATTTTTTTACTTCGCAAATTTAGTGCTCAAAAACCTGCGGCGAAGGAGTGCAGACAAGAAAAGTTCATTGTATGGACACTGTGAAGGAGAATTCTGTAGAAGAGAAGCAATGCTCGATTGAAAGAAAACCTATCGCAAAAAGATCGTGTTTTAATGCACCATGTGGAGCGACATGGGAGGCGGAGAAATGGAGTGAAGTACGTATTTCAAGTTTTCGTTACCAGATCCTTTTTTTATCGAGTGTCTTTTGCCACACAGATAATTTTATACTCTTTTTATGTTTACAGTGCAACTCTCAGTGCGGATCTGGCATACGCAGTCGTACTGTCATCTGTCGCAATAGTGAAGGTATTGAAGTTCCTGCTGGACATTGTAACAAGAATGAAGAACCTACATCGTTTGAACAATGTCAGGTGTTAGGACCTTGTAAACCCACGTGGCATGCCACCGAATGGAGTAAGGTATGTTAGACCCCTGCATATTTTTTTTTCGAAATATTTTTAATCACGTTGCCAGATGATGCCGTCAAAGAAACTTTTTTTTTAATGTCAAAATGTTTTTCGACTTTTTCGAAGGTTTCATTACATTAATACCTTTAAGATGTTTGCAATGAAACATATTGGGAAGAAATACAATTTTTCAGTGTGGGAAACTAGCTGTCAAATAGCTTGCACTGAAAGGGCTAAGATAAAAAAGTTCAGATGTGAGACAAATTTGATCTTATTAAAACTGAAAGGAGGGTCATTGGTCATCAGGTTTGTTTTGCAAATATTAATTTGTTTGGAAATATTCCGTTATTTTTTTCAGTGTACAGCTCGATGTGGATATGGCATGCAAATGAGAATGACAGTTTGTGCGGTTATGGCGCCTCATGACAAGAAATTGACTATTGTTAATGAAAGTAGTTGTGTTGTTGAAAAGAAACCAATTAATATGCGAAGATGCTTAAACAAGAAGCCGTGTCACACGAACTATTTTGTTTCCAAATGGTCTCAGGTGAATTTTTCTCTCTATCAGATATCAAAACCCAACGCCTCCTCATTTATATCATAAAACATTTATCTATTTATTTTCATTATTTATTATCATTTATTTCATTACAGTGTTCTCAATCCTGTGGGATGGGTTTCCAAATTCGAAAGGTCCAATGTTATGGTGACAGAGAAATTGATTACACAGAGAAAGTTTGTAAGAAGCTTCAAAGACCTACCGCTGTCAGACTGTGCAAAATTACGTCATGTGGAGAAGGTAAAAAAAATATTGATTTGTATCATGAGAGAATGGTCAAATCGACAATGTAAAATCACTCAGAATACAACTAATGTCGGCTAATAAAGACAAGCTTTTGAGGAACTAAAGTTTCACTAAGCTTTGTACTTTGTGCCAACTAGAGCAAACTCAAGCATGGCAAAAAAATCCGCTTTTAAGAACTCACGTTGGTGACTGTCTCGGCCGTAAACATGAAAGTAGGCTTAAGCAATCTTTCGAATTAAAAAAAGATGTTAAAGAGTATGACGATACAAGCGGTCAATATTCTCTTAGACTATTTCCCTTTACACACGCCTTTTACTTAAAGATATACATCGACACTTCCTATAGCCGCCAGTTCTATGTCTGCTTTTAAGCAGAGTCTGTTCATACTAACCGCCTCTTTTTTTGACAAACTAAAAAACTAAATTAGTTATCCATTTTCCACGGGTTGACGACTAGCTGCTTATAATGCGCGTATGTGCGTACGTCAAATGTTTTATAAAGCATTTTCTTAATTCACAATTCTCTTATTTTCAGTCGCAGGCGTTGGTCAGCTAGAAGCTACAACTACTTCAACAACAACGACAACTACAACCACTGCAGCAAGTACGACCACGACTCGAAGGGAATATGCAGCTAGAATTGTATCTTTAGTTGGAAATGGTAAAAGCACTTTATTATTTTTTCCAAACTATAAGTGTTTACTTGATTGGGGAATATTTCATCGGGGATGAAGTGACTTGTACAGTCATGTGGTAATGCACCCTCGTCCCCAGGTTTTTTGTCTTTTTCATATGAGAGAAGACGGCGAAAATATTTATTTTTCGCCGTCTTTCCTTATAACAAAGAGCCAAAAAACCCTGGGGACGAGGGTGGTGGAGAAGATCTGTACTCGTTTAACATCTCAGATTTTGACTTTATTTTTACATCATAGTTCTCTTGCACGAAAAGGACAACGAAGATTACGACTGTATAGCAACAGGTGATCCCAAACCCGACATCAAATGGACATTACATGGAGATGAAATTAAAAGCCCAAGATTTCGTACGGTGGAGATCAATGGTGGAAGTAGATTAGTTGTTCTCGCAGCCAGCAGTGAAGACGCAGGAGAGCTGAACTGTATAGCTACTAACAGGAATGGAGGAGATTCTAAAAGTCTGGACATAAAAGTCACAGGTATTTTGTGTTATATAATGTAAATGCGAGGAATTCTTGATTTATTTATGCTTCAGCAAAAAGAAGTTTTTTTAACATACGTTTGTCCCATTCTTGTCCCCAGAGCTCTTTTTAAGTTTATCTCAGAGAGGTCTGGGGTTGAGAATGCGTTTGTCCATACAAGTTTATATTCTTTATTTTTGGAATAACTCATACTTTCAGGACCACCAGTTGTCACCATCAGCCCGAAATTTGCCGAGAAGATTGAGGGAGAAGGGCTAGTTATCCGTTGTTCAGCTGACGGGTCGCCCGGTCCTCGAACCCAATGGATGCGGGACGCCTATAACTTTTACGGTGATGGAAACCGAGTAATTGTCGGAAAGGATCGAATAACATTTAAGCGATTGCTTGTTGGAGACACAGGAAAATATAGATGCTTAGCATTTAATTCTGCTGGCACCACGGAGGGGTCATCTAATGTTGTAGTAAAAAGGAGTTCGGGTCAGTACTTTAGATTTTTTGACTGAAAGTACTAAAAACATTAAAGAAAAATATACTTGGGTAAAATATAGTCACTTTTTCCAGATTAATTCTGGAATGTAAGAAAGTAGGGGGAAACAATTGACAAAACATATTTTAAGAAAAACGTACCTTGGAAACTTTTGGGTAACAGTACCGTAGATAAGAGGAAAAAAAGCTGGGAAAATTTATTTAACTTAAGAAAATTATCGTCACTTTTCCCCGATATTTTTTTTGAAAATTTTTATTTAGTACTACAATTATGGTCATAAATTATTGGAAAAACGGCTTTTGAGGTCTTCTTCAGAGCCTACCTCCCTCTCCCCCTACAGTCAGTGTTGATTTTGGATTGATTTCCCCCAAAAAATACTGTTAGTGACTCTGGAAAAGACCTCCAACCAACATTGAAGAGTGGGGGGAGGGGGAGTGTGGTTTTTCCAAAAGTATTTTGAACATAATTGTAGTAACAATTTATTTTCATGGAATTAATTTTTGTCGCTTTGTATAAAATAAAATTAGACGTTGTTATGATTATGATTTTCTTGTTTTCACTCTAGATCGAACAACAAAGAAGGAGTGCTTTGACGATAATGGACAAGCTGATTGTCAGCTGATATCAACGTTGGCAAGTTTATGTGACATTCCATACTATCGAGGCGTTTGTTGCGCTAGTTGTACTAAAAAGTGAAATTAATTCTTCATTTTGAGGTAGTCATAAGAGGATAAAAACAAAATCCTTCTATAGTGGTCAAATGCTTTTCGTCATCACAATTCTTTAACATTAAGAATGAAAATAGCAATTCCAATTTTAAGTATAGATTTTTAGAACGATAAATCAATTTGTATATAACAAAAATAAATATTTTTTGTATCCAAAAGTTTTTTAAATGTTTTTTTTTAAACTTCAATTAATGGCGATAAGTATTAAGTTAGCAAAAGAGATATTCTAATCCACAGATAGGAAATAGGTAATTTTCAACATCAAGCACCTAACCACCCAGAGCATTGGGATCTTCCACCATCTATATTAGAAATCACGTCATCACAGGTACTATTCAATCATTTCATGTGTCTTCAGTCAGTATAAACAAAATCATCTCACTCACTTTAGGTTACATGATAAAGGTTGTATAGCCAATAGTTGATTTTTGATGATAATCTGACAACATACTCAAATATAAAAAAACAACAACGGAATATTCATCAATTTCTACTATTCATAGAAATAATCGTTTGAGAATCCTCGAAAGGATTTTACCTGTGGCTTTATTTGTCTGTTTGTTTGTGTTGTTTGAAACGTTGGAATTTAGACGCAATGCACTTTTTAATAAAAAATAAACAAAAAAATATAATAATCTTTTAGATCAAACATTTGCTACTTCTTTTCTCCAGCCAAGAACTTTATCAGCTTATAAACTTTACATCAAGAATTTAATGTTGTTATTTCTTCCAAAAATATATATTCTAAATGTCATTTCTTCCTCTTTGGAACTTCAGTTTTATAAATTTGTGTTTTTTGTTCTTCCCTCGTGAACTCTTCATATCGAGCTACCACCTCCATTCCGCTTGTTAACTCCACTTTGCTTAACGCTATTTCTACAATCGAGTTAGGTGGCGTATAGAAAAACCATCCTTTATTAGCCTCGTTATCATTAAATAAACCGCAAAGTGATGTAACAACTTCACCAAATTTTGGAATATGTCGCGAACTGAAGTTGTATCTAAAGGAACAGAAAATAATAGGACACTTTTAGACACAAGTTAGGTTTGAAGGTTAATATTTAGGAGCAACCTCGTTCCCAGAGCATTTTGCCTTTTGATGAATTTGATAGCGGCCTCCGTAATAACAGCTCAGGGGTCACAAGATCCTAGGAACGAGGTTGATACAAGAGAAAATAATGAAATCAAAACCGATCTCTAATGTTATCGACACCCTTAGCAACCTTGCATCGTATTTCCTTACTGTTGTGACCAAACACAGAGATGTTTATCACATCTTTATGAATAAAACAAAACTGTGTTTATCTTAAGCTGTTTATCTCCATTATTGCATTAAAATATCTGCTCAAGCTAGTTTGTGAGAAGTTTTACAGTTACTTCAAAACTTTATTATCAGACGCAAACAAAGCATCGTTGCGTAGTTTCCATCGTACAGCGCGGTCTAAGCACTAGTAAGCACTTTTAAGGACAAATTTTAAAATCCCTCCCCCCCCACCCAGCCCTGCTGGAAAGTGTTTCACAGTTTGATGTCGTTAAAGATTACTGTCAACTTTGGTACAGGAGGGGTTTACAAGTAAAGAACACTTTGCCGGAATTTAAACTTACTCGTGATTTTGATTTTGTGCAGCCACTAACAAATCGATGATACTTCCTTGATTCTTCATTTTAAACTGATGCACTCCGGGAACGTTAAATACATGATCTTCATCGCTTTCAACTCTTAGATGGACATGAGCTAGAGCCATTATGATTGGTTAATGCTAAAAAGAAAAAACAATGTAATTGGTTAGTTCTAAAGAAAGAAACGTACTGATGTAGTATAAAAAATAAAAAAACGCTTCGTCGACCATCACCGTGACGCGTTTCTTTCAGACAATATTAAGATTATATCCGCCATTCCTCAAAATTGGTTGATGTTTATTAGAACTTATAAGATGAGACATCATTCAGCAATCTTATTAAATGATCATTCACATTCTTGCTGATTAATCTCTACACATCAAGATAATATAGATAGTTTTTATCGGTTGATAATAGATTGTTTTTATCGGTTGGGCCAGTGAAATGTATATGTAAAATTGAAGTTGGACCTCACAATAATTGCATGCATGATGTGGAAATATAACGAAAGAAAAGGTTTTGTAACAGAAAAACTATTTCACTTTCCTCCATATACAAATGTACAATTGCTGACCGATCTTAACAAAGTTAATGAGTCCTGAAGACAAGGTTGGATGTTAACTGTTTCGTTAACGAAAGGAAAGCCTTAGTATTAGAAGAAATATTTCACTTTCTTTTATTTATAAATGTACAATTGCTGACCGATCTTAACAAAGTTAATGAGTCCTGGAGACGAGGTTGGATGTCAACTGTTTCTAATCAAGATCGAATATGGAATCATCTGTGCGTTGTTTTGATGTACACTGGTGTCTAGACGAAGATATGAATCTAAACTTACGCTCCAGCGCGGAACGAATCAAACTGATGCCGCGATTTGATTGGTTAAAAGAACTAATTATTCTACAGTTTTCATAAAATTATTTGTTTTTACTGCTAACAAAAATATGAAGTCATTTTAAAAATGAATAATGCAACTTGAGTAAATTTTGCCATTTGTTTTATCGGGAGGTGACAAGAAATATCCCTGTTAACGAGGTTGGTACTAAAGTACCAATTGAAGTAGGCTACAGGGCACTGCGTTCCCAGAAATCTACAGAAATTAACGAGAATATTCTCAAATCTACTGAGTCAAATATTTTACCAATTTATGACGACGTGATTTCGCTTCATGAAGAACAATTACCAATAAAAGTGGTTAACAGAAGTATATAATCTGATTGAAGCAGTGCTAATACTCTTCCTGGAATTGCGCGGGTTTCGGCCGTCTGTGAGCCGCAAATAAGTAAATTACACTACGTGCGGCGGCTGCTGTCACACTCACCACGAGGAGCATATTATCCATTCAGTATGTATCACTGCATGAATTACATTACGTAGATTATATAAACGCCCACTGTGAGCGGAGGTCTAATCAGGGAGAACTTTTCTAAGTAGAAATGCATTGACGAATGTGTCATTATAAACTTTGCTCTGCACGTACATGGCTAATCTCTTACACCAGGACTAAGAAATTACTTTTTTTATAACCCAAAATATAGCACACAAGATTGTACATAATCCAACAATATTAACTTACTAGAATGTCTTGGCTTAAAAAGTATCTTTTCTCGCTTGAATCTTTTTTGATTATGTTGCTCTTGCAAGATGCAAGGCATGTTTTGTCCAATTTTTAATCTGTCCAATAGTTATTGTAATCCCCAAGTTAGGATAAAATTTTAATTAAGAAATATAAAAGTCCTTTAATTGAATAGATTATGGAATAAAAGATAATCAAGATTGATGTTGTAATAAGTTTTTTCAACCATATTTGTTTTTATTTAGAAACTGAGAATTTGATTTCAGTTGATTCTAGCTAGACTCATTAAATAACTTTTTTAAGTATAACGAGGCGAATCGATCGAGCGTCCCAGGATCCTGAAATTATTGAACGTTAAAATTGGACATATTTGAGCGGGAGATGGCTTCTTTTGTATTGACAATAACAAGAGATAGATAGAGACGCCTAAGCAAGGGGAATAAATTGTTACAGGAATATATAGAGAATGTTATTATTTTGGTTGGCGAGTTTTGCCTGTAATGTGTCTCGTCCACAGTGCTTATTTTTCGCTTTCTGATATGCGTGCTGGTGCTAGCCATATATCAGAAAGTGAAAAAGAAGCACTGTGAACGAGATTGTGCAATGCATTCAGTAAAATAATCAGTGGTGAATAAAACACGACATACTGTATTTAGCAGCTGTTTTTTTTCACCTCTTTGCCCTTGTGACTCAGTTGTCAAGAAACTAATGCTAATGCTAAGAAACTAATTTTATCACTTTCCTAATCTCATGAAGTTACGATAAATTTAGTACATGCAGATTAAAACATTTAGTAAAACGAGGAAATTCCCAAGCATGGGAGAGGGAACGTGGTTATGAGATGTATCTTCTGCTGAATGACTGTAGGTCCAAAAGACTGTTGTAACGACAACAAAGAACCCGTAACAATTGACAGGGATGAAAATTTAGTTGATTCCCAATGTAAAAAAGGTACACTGGGAACCAGGTTGATGCTGACTCATATCACCTCATCCTTCTTTTGGAATTCGAAAGTGACGTAATTACTAAACATGGTAACGTTGCTGTGTGCTAGATTCAGATGGGACATTAGCAAAAAGCTGTCAACTTGTTTTCTTTTTTTCTTTTGTGATTGAATAAATTTTTTACTAGTTCATTTATGAATATAGCAAGAGTAATAAAAGTACATATTATTATTTGTTATTTAACTGATTTATAGCTAGCTAGGTTAAATTAGCTAAAAATATTTACTAGATGGATGGACTAGCTAGCTAGCTATAAACTTTATCAGGAGGAAGTGTTAAAATCCTGAATCTATCTTGTATTAGCCAGCTAGCTAGATAAAGGGCTAAATCCCTTACAACAGAAGAACTTTAGTTTTGCTTTTTATCCTGAAATTTTATGCAAAGTTTAAACCCCATGGTTTGAAGTTTGAAGTAAAACATGAATTTCTGTTACATTTTGCCAGTCAGGGATAACCGCAAATTAGGCTATGATAGTCTAATTAGTCTACGATAGCCTATTTAGGCGATTTATCGCTCCTAATTAGGCTATCAACATGGTTTTGGATGCCTATCGCTGTTTTGTTGCATAGTCGCAATGATTTTATTAGCTAAAAACATTCGGCCGCCATCAAAAATATGTTATGTTCGCGTCCTCCGACCGACTCACTTTTGGCAATAAAAACCCGAGTCGGTAAGTCGGAAAAAACCCAGAAAAAACTTTTTGATCCAAACGATATATATTTGAAAAAAAAAATTTGTGAGAACTAATTTTCCCAAAATTGACAAAAACTCGCGAAAATTAATTCCCGTAAAAATTAATATCTTTAGGGTACTCATGGCAAGTTTACAGACAGGGCGGCGAAAAAAGGGTCTGTCGAGTGGCGCTATACTGTTTTTTGGCCCTGGGAACGAATTTTTCCCCCATCTGAAAATCCCGGGAAAAAATACGCCCGACCGACCGACCGACTCATTTTTGCCGGGTCTTCAGGACGCGAACATAACATATTTTTGATGGTGGCCTTCTATAGAACCTCCTTTTGATGGTCCAAATATATTTTTCTGTATTATTTGCGCTGTCAGAAGATATAGCGTTTAGTTTGTTTTGATTAAGAACGCATGCGCTGTGTTACGGCTTCTTTGTTTTACGGCCACGGTTGCTTCTGGAAAAAGGCTAAATTTCCCGCGCGCATATTTTCAACATGGCGGCGCATAGCTTAAATAGACTATTTCTCGTCTTATTAGACGATCCAAAGACTTTTGACGTATAATTTTTAGTCCCGTAAAGCAAACTATAAAATTTTTTGCTCGAACGAAGATGATGTAATCAGCAACAAAACTCCGAAAAAACATGGGGCGACTATACGTCGTTTCCGTTATATTTGACAAAGAAGATAGCAAATTGCCTAAATAGGAGATACTCGCCTAAATAGTCTATGAAAAATCTCCTAACTAAGCTACTATCCTAATTTGGCGTGATAGCCTAATTTGCGGTTATCCCTGACTGTTTGCTGAACTTAACTTTTACTTAACAGTCATTTTCTATCGTGGTGATTGTATGATGTGTGCCATTACATTCATAAAATGATGACAACTATAATAGACCTTTTTAAATGTTTACATTTCCCGTGGTAAGCCCTTTGGCGCCTTACGTGACAGGCAAAAAGATACGGGCGCTAGGTGAAGTGAGGTCCTTTTTAGTCTGTTTCTTCACACGAAGGTATCATTATGACTTTATTTGAATGTCAATCAGAAGTTTATCGATCTACACTCTATAATAGTTTAAAATGTTTCCGTAGAAAGAAATGGGCTGAAAAAGACCTTTCTTTAGCGAGTTTCCGCATCTTTCTGCCTGCCACGCAGTTGTTAGAGCCAGAAGGGCTTACCACGGAAAATGTAAACATTAAAAACGGTCTATGGTATAGGCAAAATACGTAGAGCTCACTTCGTACAAAAAAACAAGATGATTTCATATGAAAGAGCTTGAACAGTCTATGAATTTTTATACTTTTTTTAAAAAGTCGCGAAAAAATCAAGGTTGATATATGATCCTTTTTTCTTAAAAATAAAAAGTTTACAGGCTGCTGATAGGATCGATTGATTTTTTAATTTTTTTTTCCATTTTTGTATATACTTAAATTTATATAATATTGTTATATAATAACAAATTACTTGTAGTTATTAATGTATATATTATTGGTGAAAAATCATCTAAATAATAAAATTTAAGAAGATAATAGTATACAGTCCTGCAGAAATGTAAAAGCTTACATGTATACAAAAGTTTTATAATGTTACATAAAATTTTCATGTCTAAGGCGACTCCAACTTAATTAGTTGTTCTACGGGCGAAGTTGATAGTAGCTTACGGTCGGTCGGTCGGTCGGCGGAATAAAAATAATTTTATCGAGAATGTATGGTCGGAACAACAACAAAAATAATAAAAAATAACAACGGAGGAGGGTGTTACGACAACCGTTTTTTTCTATGTATTTTTGCATAACGCACGCAGTTTATATTTTTTAGTTGCGAAGGAAAAATAATAATAATTTGTCTCATATGTAACTAGTTCTTAAGGTGAAAAGATAAAAATACTTAAATAAAGAATTTTTCTTGTGTTGTTTTGAAAGTTATACAGTAAGAATTATTCTTGTGCCGTTTTGAAAGTTGTACAAAATATACTTAAGCCGAGAATGATGATGATGATGATGATGATACTTGTATTGTTTTGAAAGTTATACAGCAAGTTATACTTGCGCTGTTTCGAAATTTATACAGCAAGTTATTCTTCTCCTACTTAAAATAATAAAACAAACAATTTTGTGTTTTTTTAATGTTTTTTGCGCAGTTTTATAGGAAAATCTAAATTTAAGTGCAAATTCTTATTCGGACTATGGTTGTTTAGTTGAGAATATTTAAAGTCTTTAGCAGCGTTAAAATCATTTTTTTAAATTCATAACGGAGGAGGGTGTTACGACAAGCGTATTCTATCTTGTTTTAATTATTTTTCCTAAATGGTATCGACTAAAGCTTGCTGTATTACAGTTTAGCTAGCGTGATTTTAAACATATGTGTTAATCATAACGAAGGAGGGTGTTACGACAATGATCTGTCTTGTTTTTCACTTGTATTATAACTATTTTAGCAAAAGTAGCTAGTTTTTGCTATAAATCACATAAAAATTTAAACTTCTGTTTAACCACGTAACTATTTTTGTGATTACAAATTTAGCGTATCGCGCATTTTAGTTTTATCGCAACAAATTACCATGAACAAAGAATCAACTTCCAGTGGCCTTACCAATGGTGGTCCTAAAGTAACGTTATTGATTCACCTTGTTTAGTATAATTGTAGATTGACATTCAACCAACAAAAGTAACAATTGATTATCTTCTATGCTCATTCTATTTTCACAAGATGGGATGAGAAAATTTTTGTTTTTTTTCATTTTTTTTTCTTTAAAACTTTTTTGCTTGATATTATTATTTTTTTGTTTTCGTGAAAATTAGGGTCGGTTGGGCCTGTAGAACAACTAATTAAATTGGAGTCACCTAAGTAAAATTCTAAGCTTTTTTACTAACTGTGACTGTTTTTTGTTACATCTATAACTAGAAGTAAATATTCATTACTTTTAGAGAAATAAAATATAATTTAAGAAAAATGAAAACCACTATGTTACTTCTATTGCTGAGTTATGGTAAGTTATTTTTCTCCTGCAAAATGCAAAATTATGTACCATCATTGTCATCATCGTTCTCAGTTAGATGGGGGTATATTAATGATCCTCTCCCAATCTGATCTAGACTGTTATTACACAAATTCCTCTGCAGCAAGTCTGTCCTTATTACCTCCTGCTAAGTCATTCTCGATCTACTTTTAGGATTTTCCTTAGAAACTACCCTTTCTTATACAATTATCTTCCTCTATTCTTTCCACATGCACCACATACCGTCCTTAGGGGTTCCCCTAATTGTCAAGAATTTAGTGAGTTTTTGTATTTGGGAAAAAGTAGCTCTTGCAAGAATTATTGGGAAAGTTTTTTTTGTTTTTAAATTTTATAAATCTTTTCTCTTTTGAAAAGCAATTTACACTACTTAATTTTTTCCTTATGATTTTTCTAGCATTTATGTGTACAGATATCCAAATCTCAACTTCAGCAATATTTATTTTATGTTTTATATAGAAAAATTTCCCACAACAGTATAAATTGTGAAAAAATTGTTGCCAAATTTTTAATTTAAATCTTGTGAAATAATAGGATTTGCTTAATTCTCACAAAAATGTATTTCCTTAAAGAATTACAAATTTCAGTAATAAAATTTAAACAATATAAAAAAAAAGTTTTATAATTATCAATGAAATATATACAAGTTTTAGCTAAAAGTAATGTCATTTTTCAAGAGTTGCAGTAGCTAATAAAGTAATCTTTTAATTCATTTATTGTTACAAAAAATTGTCATCATAAAATTAGTGGCATACAAGCAAATTAATACCTTGAGATATGAAGGCTTAATAAGACCAACAACCCAAGATACCAGAGAGGTATTTTTTTGGTTTACGAAAAGTAAAAACGAAAACAGTACTAAAGTGTTCAGCAAGTTGGAGTTTAAACAAAATACAGTGAAAAAAATGATGAAAATTAAAAAATGACAAAAACCATATAAGTTGTTAGATAAAGCACAGTCAATTATTTATAACTATATTTGCATATAATCCCCAACCCAACTATATCCATCTTTTTTAATTTTATTTTAAAACGAGTTTCATGATTAACTGATTTTTGTATGAAAATGCTGATAATGACAATAAAACAAAACTCAGGCTTCATACAGTTCTTTATTGAATTTACTGAATTGGTCTAGATTTAAAGGTAAAATTTAAATTTTATCTTGATAATTCTTTTTTCTGATGTAAAAATTCTGATGATATTCTTGCACAGAAAACTTGCCTTTGTATTTTATCCATTTTAAAATAGATACTACTGTGAAAAACTATAATTGATTAATGTTAATATTTTGCTTTCTCTCAGTCATAGCAGCTCACTTTATTTGTTATAGTTTCATTATCATCGCAAACATGCCTAAGGCCTGCTCTCCCAAGATATGCAGAATCTGTAAATCAACTGAGGGATGCATATAATGAAAACGAAAAATTTTATTACCAATGTGTTGAAGGATATCACTTTCAGGATGATGATGAAATACAACACAAGGTGTTATGTAAAAATGGAGCTTGGCAACCTAGCTTTCTAAAATGTGTGGGTATGTATGCTTTCAAGATCTGTTTATTCTCAGTCATTTACACAAACATGTATTTTTACATGACAATTGAAATACAATTGTTGTTAAATTTAGAATCGAACTTTCCCAGTTCTGACTCTCACAAATTTGTGAGAATAGATATATAACCTTGTATGTTTCCACTACTGTTGTCAAAGATTAGATATTTGTTCATCTTCACCTGTGTCAAAGACTGTTTTACATCTTGTTTACTTAAAAAAATGCTCTCTGGTGTAAAATGTTCCAAATGTTTTACAAAAATATAAAGTATGGCCCAGCTACCCAGCTACAGTATTATAGAAGTGCGGGTTTATTCAGGTTGTTCAGAGTTTTTGTGCTAGAAAGATATGTCTTCAAACCGTTTTCTTTTTTATAGACAATTGTGATAATAAATGTGTCCATGGATCGTGCATTGCCAAGATTGGTAGAAACACAAACAGTACTCAATACGGCTGTCTATGTGAGGAAAACTATACACAAAAATATTGTGATATTCGTAAGTATATTTGTTTTAAAACCTTATAATAAAAATGTGTATAACCTAAGGGAGTTTTGAATGGAAAATCTCAGGTTTATATTGTTTGGATTTTGTAAAAATATTATATAGTGTGAAGCCACATCCATCCCCTCATTTATGTTTTTCTTCCTCCAATTTAAGTATTCCTATTAAGTTTAATACCTATTACCCCAGCTGCATGTCAATGCTTTTTCAAAATATTTAAAAATTACACTAGACCGTTTAACTCTTACATCTTTTACAATGTTTGTCTAATAAGCTTGATTGGCACTTAGACCTTGGGCAATATTTTTGCAGTACAGCCTGGGGTTGTTATTGTATTATTGTATACATCTTGTAGTGTGAAAATGTATTTGAATATCACGTTTTGTTTTAGGTATATGCTCATCATTAGGTACACTTCCTCATGGAAAAATAATTCCAGAGAGATATTCAACTGGACCACTTTCCCGTGCAGTTGGCACCAGAGTTAGGTTTACTTGCGATGCGGGGTACATGATGGAGGGACATCCAATCTCGACGTGTAGAACAACTGGTTGGTCACACCATCTTCCCACCTGTAAAGGTATAATTTTGTGTGTGTGTCTTTAATACCTGACTAAAATTTGTCTAATTTGACCTAAATGGTGTAAATATTTGCATAACTTGGAATTCTTGTATCAGGCAATATTACAAGATATTTTGATGTGAAAGGAACATCGCCATTTAGTTAACTTAGAGGCATTTCATTTTCAAAACTGTATCAACCTACTACCCTGCTTTTTATTGACTACCACCAGAAGCAAGACAAGGCTTTTCAGATCCGCAGACTGCTAAGTAATGTTATATAATTTTTTTGAAAAAGAATAGTTTGCAGAAGAAACTTTTTGCAAATGTTTATGCAAAAAACAATAACGTTGATCATGAACCACTAAAGTTTTCCTGCAAAATATACCAGTTTAGCAGCGGCGCGCTGTAAGTTAGTTTTGTTAGTAGCTACACACTGTAAGTTAGTTTTGTTAGCAGTTACACACTGTAAGTTACTTTTGTTAGCAGCTACACAATTGTAAATTAGTTTTGTTAGCCCCACACACTGTAATTAGTTTTGTTAGCAGCTACACACTGTAAGTTAGTTTTGGTAGCCGCTACACACTGTAAGTTAGTTTTGTAACCGTTACACACTGTAAGTTAGTTTTGTAACCGTTACACACTGTAAGTTAAGTTTTGTTAACTGCTACACACTGTAAGTTAGTTTTGTAACCGTTACACACTGTAAGTTAGTTTTGTTAACCCTTACGTACTGTAAGTTAGTTTTGTAACCACCACACACTGTAAGTTAGTTTTGGTAGCCTCTACGCGCTGTAAGTTAGTTTTGTAACCGTTACACACTGTAAGTTAGTTTTGTTAACCGCTACACACTAAGTAGTTTTGTTAGCAGTTACACACTTTAAGTTAGTTTTGTTAACTGCTACACACTGTAAGTTAGTTTTGTAACCGTTACACACTGTAAGTTATAGTTTTGTTAACTGCTCAAGATATTTTGATGTGAAAGGAACATCGCCATTTAGTTAACTTAGAGGCATTTCATTTTCAAAACTGTATCAACCTACTACCCTGCTTTTTATTGACTACCACCAGAAGCAAGACAAGGCTTTTCAGATCCGCAGACTGCTAAGTAATGTTATATAATTTTTTTGAAAAAGAATAGTTTGCAGAAGAAACTTTTTGCAAATGTTTATGCAAAAAACAATAACGTTGATCATGAACCACTAAAGTTTTCCTGCAAAATATACCAGTTTAGCAGCGGCGCGCTGTAAGTTAGTTTTGTTAGTAGCTACACACTGTAAGTTAGTTTTGTTAGCAGTTACACACTGTAAGTTACTTTTGTTAGCAGCTACACAATTGTAAATTAGTTTTGTTAGCCCCACACACTGTAATTAGTTTTGTTAGCAGCTACACACTGTAAGTTAGTTTTGGTAGCCGCTACACACTGTAAGTTAGTTTTGTAACCGTTACACACTGTAAGTTAGTTTTGTAACCGTTACACACTGTAAGTTAAGTTTTGTTAACTGCTACACACTGTAAGTTAGTTTTGTAACCGTTACACACTGTAAGTTAGTTTTGTTAACCCTTACGTACTGTAAGTTAGTTTTGTAACCACCACACACTGTAAGTTAGTTTTGGTAGCCTCTACGCGCTGTAAGTTAGTTTTGTAACCGTTACACACTGTAAGTTAGTTTTGTTAACCGCTACACACTAAGTAGTTTTGTTAGCAGTTACACACTTTAAGTTAGTTTTGTTAACTGCTACACACTGTAAGTTAGTTTTGTAACCGTTACACACTGTAAGTTATAGTTTTGTTAACTGCTACACACTGTAAGTTAGTTTTGTAACCGTTACACACTGTAAGTTAGTTTTGTAACCGTAACACACTGTAAGTTAGTTTTGTTAACTGCTACATACTGTAAGTTAGTTTTGTAACCGCCACACACTGTAAGTTAGTTTTGTAACCGTTACATACTGTAAGTTAGTTTTGTAACCGCCACACACTGTAAGTTAGTTTTGTAACCGTTACATACTGTAAGTTAGTTTTGTAACCACCACACACTGTAAGTTAGTTTTGGTAGCCGCTACGCGCTGTAAGTTGGTTTTGTAACCGTTACACACTGTAAGTTAGTTTTGTTAACCGCTACACACTAAGTAGTTTTGTTAGCAGTTACACACTGTAAGTTAGTTTTGTTAACTGGTACACACTGTAAGTTAGTTTTGTAACCGTGACACACTGTAAGTAGTTTTGTTAGGAGTTACACACTGTAAGTTAGTTTTGTTGGCCGCCACACACTGTAAGTTAGTTTTGGTAGCCGCTACACACTGTAAAGTTAATTTTGTTAGCTACATACACACTGTAAGTTAGTTTTTTTAGCAGCTATAATAAGATAACGGATTTTTTCTTATAGCTCTTACATGCGACACTCCGGATAATATCGACAAGAAATTGCATTACAGGCCGATGTATAGATCATATCTTATCCATCAAAATGTACGTTTCGCATGCATGGATAGCTACATACTTCAAGGTGTACTTTCTGTGTCTTGTACCAGCAAAGGTGTGTGGTCTGGGGAATGGCCAATATGTTCTAGTAAGTCTGTTTTTACTTGATATAGTGAGCTGAATATGTTTTTTTGTTTTTACATTTCAAACCGTTAAATGATTTTTGATAAACCCAGTTGTCTGGAAGAAGGAGGATCCTACTAATTGGGTCTGCGTAGCTCAAGGTGAGCATTAAATACTCTAAACCATGGCCCCTTCGGGAAATAATTGACAGGGTATACCGCTCGATATTTCTGAGGCTAGCCATGTAAAATATGTACATCTCTCTCTCTCTCATTAACTAGTTACATACAGCCTGAAGTTATTAAATAAAAAAGAGAAGAAGGACAAAGAACAGGGGTTATAAAAACAGCCATTAGTTTCCTTGTTATAAAAGTCATTCAAGTTTTATACGACAAGCGTGATTAAAGTTTGATTTCGATTCGCGACCTAAGATAACTGAGAGAATATACACGTGAATCTGGTCTTCTCAGTTAGTTACCAGGCAACAAGTAACAAACAGTCGAGCCTAACTTTGTGTTGCTTATAAAAAAGCGTGTATTTGCGTGTATGCAAGCTGTAGTGAAAACGGAATTGGAATATTTCTGGTAGATATTGTTTAACCTAGGATACTGTTTCACTACGGTTCTCCTTTTGAGGTCAACCCTGTTTTTTTTCAGGGCCTATTTGTCCCATGCCACCTGCAATAAGCCACGGATACAGGCGTACTGACATAATATATACCATTGGTGGTACTGTCACATACTCGTGTCAAATTGGTTATGTGGTGGATCCTACGAAGAGCTCACAAATGAAATGTTCTCCGGCCCGCACGTGGACAGGCGAACTGCCGAAATGTGTTCGACTAAGTGAGTTCCGAGGAAAATGTGAGAGGAGCGGTCAAATGATGGTGAAATCTGATGGACGTTATCAATGTGCAAGAGGTATATTCTCTATCTGTCGAGTAGCGTTAAAGTCATATTTTATGTAGTTAGTGTATGTAGACCTTACCAATTAAATGTCCGGGAGAGAACTCAGACAGTTGTTTTTGTATGTTATAATATAAAACGCAGCGCTAATTTAAGGAAGTTACTTTTTCGATTGTGGATCCTGTTTGAAAAATCGAGTTCCAAAAAGCTGCGCAAAAGATGGTTGTTCAATTGCCAAAATGGTTCCGCAATTTTTTTTTTTTTAAACTGTTAAATCGCGAAATCGAGTCGAAAGACGGTGCTGTTTGATTTTTAGTACCAAGTTTGTTGTGGTGTAATTAATGTTCTTAAAAAAATGAAAAAGAAAAAATTCTCTTGGGATTGATAAAAAAATTCATATAAAAAAGAGCATTCCAATGGCAAACAGTAGCTCCGTCTTTTCTTCACGAAAGCTCAATTTAACATAAAGCATGCAGAAAATATGTATTGGCCGTCATTTTTTTGACAGTCTAATTTTTTATTCTAGTTAGCGTTACTCCAGTCACTGCGAAGAATGCAAAAAACTCCTCCACAAAAACATTAACAATTGTGACAGCTACCGCAGGCGGTTTGTTGTTGTTGTTGCTAATGGTGATTAGCATCGTCGCACTTCAAAGACGACGTGTTTTGAGAAATCGAAATTTTGGTCGCAGCGACGATCGGTGTTCTTTTGTGTATTATTCGAACGACGTCCACGTCGTTTTGCCGTCTTACGACGAGGCTATGCAAGCTCGAACACTACAAGCACCGCCTCCATACCAAGGAGGGGATAACCAAACAACTGCCGCCCCTCTAACGGCGAGGAGACACGCCCTGAATGCTCTTGGTGAGGAATATATTTCTTTAGTCAGAGCTATTTTTTTCCTTTTTTTTAATTTTATTTTTGTTTTATTTTAAACTTTCTTTCTTATATTTTAGAAGCAGCACAACGCGGTGAAAATGAATACGAAACAATAGATGATTTAACTACAGCGACGGAGAACACTCCTCCACAAACATCTGAAGGTGAACCCATATACGCCTCTATACAACGTGTACTAGGCGGCAATCCTCAAAATGTCTCACATGACGAAAATAATGGAACTGAAAATGAAATAAGTCCAAGCACCCAGGAGGAGAGCGCCTCTCCATCTGATGACGCAGACTGTAATGACGATCAATCAGATTCTATGGTTGATGACAGCGATCGTGCTCCGTTAATTAGTAATTAATATTTATTCTACCTGCTGTCAGCACGGCGCAGCTATTTTTCTAAATTTGGTGATGGTGAATCACACTAAAAAAATAAGTACTTCGTTTTTTGACGACAAAAATGGATAGTATCTGTCATTTTTTTATTCTCCTTCATCTTTTTAAGAGAAAAAAATGCAATGAAAATATTTCTTGCATAGTCTACTCCTTTCTTTTAAATAGTACATTACAGGAGATCTGAGAACGAGGTTGATGTTGTTTACATAACTTATTCTTCTAGATGTATTCTATTCTGGCCAATACATTATCGGGCGAAATTATTCATGGGACCAAATGTTTGTCACTTGGAGAAAAATTTCGTCACTTTTTTCCATTTTTGAAATTTCCTATTTTCGTCTTTGTTTTAGTTACTTGTCTATATAAGACGGTAAAAATTTTTTTTTAAACAACTCTAGACGATAATTTTAAGTCAGTATCCTAGTGCAGAATTAATCGAACGAAATATTTGGTGCGTAAAATTACCGACAGACTAAGTCACCTTGGAAAATTTCGTCACTTTGTGTTAGGGGGATAGCTTTGTTCGACATTCCTTTTCCGATTATCAGTAAATAAACTGGGTTGTGACTGTTGAAAATGTTCTGTCAAACGCATGTTGTGGTTACAATTGTTTAAATTCACCGTTTTGTGACTTTTTTACTTGTTATGTTTTATTATTTTCAAAACAAAAAGGCTGGCTATAGGTAAATGTCCACTCAAAAACGGTTCGAAATGGATAATTCTGATTTCTGGAATCTAATTGGTTGATGCACAGAAGTTCAGATCAAAACTGAGGGTTGAAATCATTTCAACTTTTCTTGCGGACAGGATCGGAAAAAAAAATAGCAGATATCTAATCAAATTGAGTATTTTTCTTGTTCCTTTTCGTTTTGTTGTTCAGTGGAGATTCAACTTATTGGTTTGTATAAAAAAATATTTAGATCACATCATGTGGCCTATTTTTATTTTTATATTTTAAAATATAAACTGGTTTTTTAATTTCAGCAACTTTAAGTTTCGTAAAATACCCGTTGAATTCGACCTGACAGTCGATATTATCGTGTTTAGTTATTTTGAAGTATAGTATAACATAATTAAATTTGTATATAATAAAGGTTTTGTTGATCTTGTATATTTGTTCTTTCTTAAAAAAATGGAGCGTAAAAAATCGTAATTTAAACTTGTTCCTAGGCTGTTCAACCCAAACACTAACAGATTTTATGAGTACCGTAATGCTTCGAATAAACGCCCCTCTTCTATTAGACGCCCCCCTCGAATAGACGCCCCACGTTTTCAGTCATTTTTTGAATAAACGCCCCCCTCTAATAGATGCCCCTCCCTCATATGGGGGCGTTTATTCGAGGCGGTAGTAAAAGTATATGAAAAAATCAATAACTCTTATCGTTTTGCTCTTTTAATTAAAAGGCAATTTTAATGATGCTATTATAATATAGAAATTTCATAAATACAAATAAACACAATCTCTCATATTTGATACATCGGTAAAATAAGGAAATTATCTATAAACACCTTTTTTCCAAATCTTAGGTTTAAGGTTGGAAATTTAGATATATTGGAAAGTTTATATTATATATAGGTATCCTAAAAAACTGCAAAAGAGACGAAGTGTAAAAAGTTTAATAAACGCCCCCCTCAACTTGACGCCCCCCAAAAATGTCAAAATATTTAATAAACGCCCTGGGCGTTTATCCGAAGCATTACGGTATGTGTTAAAATTAGCCATTGAGTTATGCTATAGATGTTACAATGATGATGCACTGATGATGGTGTTGTACCGAAAAGCTTTTGCTAAATTTTTTTAAAATTGTTGTTGTCATTTCATTTTATTTGTATATGTAATCGCACGTTTACGATTGCAATTAGGAAATAATCGAACGAGTATTTTTTTTTGCTTTTAATTTTCCGAGTCCGTTAGGACGAGGATAAATTTTAAAAGCAAAAAAATTACGAGTTCGATTATTTCCAATTGCACGAGTAAACGTTCGATTACGAGCTAATCACACAATGAACTATTTTTGTAAGAGTAGCACAGGATTGTCAATTTCAATGTTTTGATTTTTTTATTACCCGATTTATAATTAGTTCGATTCATTGTAAAGATATCTTTTTTTGACTTATCATAAAACGCGAGAAAATAATTATTTAAATTATAGGCGCTCCTTAAAGAGTGCAGTTAAGATTCTAGAGTGCAATTAAGAAATAATTGCACTCCGCACAGTGCAATTACGTGCACCGTAGAAGAAGCGCCAAACAAGAAAAAATAGGTCATCGTGTGATTATATGAGTAATTCTTATGATTGTCGATACAGCTAGTGACATGTGCGCTTTTTTTATATAACAACAACTTCCTCTAAGCAACGTGGGACTCGAAGCCTACGAAAAACGAAGCAACTGGCAATCAATAGCCAGCCTGCATGGAATAAATAAAAAAGAGAAAAAGAACATCAGGAATTACTAAAACAGTAATAGTTTCAGAGACTTTACTTGTTCCTAAAGTCATGTTTAATAATCAAACAAGCTATTAAAAAGATGCAACGGCAATACGTTCACAATGGTGACACACCCAATTCTGTTGTTTAATTAACACTTGGAAAAACCAAAGTAGTGTATGATGCTTGGGCTATGGTCACAAATCATGCTATAAAGGCTATTTAATTACTATGGTCTGCTATTAAATGAACGTTTAGGACACAATAAAAAATTGGGAAATCAAAACAGGCTAGAGGTAGCTGCTAAGTTTGCGCAAATTTAAAGCAGCACAATGGGGCGACCACATACTTAAAAAAAAATTTTTTGAGGGAACGATTTCAAACATTTTATGCTTCACGGTATACACGCGGTTTTTATGAGAATATCAAAATTCTAACCAGACTGGTCATTCTTCTTTTTTCTCTATTGTTTCTTTTTGTTTATCTCTAAAGCGGGCGAGGGCGGTTATTTTGACGAGTGTTAAAGGTTGCTAAAACAAAGCAAAACGAGAGGAACGGTGCGTTCGGGTAGGTAAGCTTTAAATAAAGTGGGACCCACACTATAGTATACACCTAGAAAGATAGGAATGATATTTAATAAGAATATGCTTTATGAGAATATCACTTGGGATTTCGGGTTAAAAGCAACAGGTCTATTGTTTAAAACAATGGAGAAATGAGATTAATGACCGGCCTACTTAAAATTTTTATATTGTTATGCAAAAAGGGCGTCATAGATTTCGAATTAAATATATACAGCGAGTTGATTTAATTTTGTGTGTGTACAACCTTGGAGGAAGAAATACAGTCTGTCTTTCTTCCTCGAAGGTACAACTAGTCCCCGCAATCGAAGACGCATAGAATACAAATGACATTGCTTTTAGGCATATAAATGCCATAGAGGAATCTATATCTTGATGATATTAGTGATTTACGTTTTAGGTAAAAAAACATGGCCCAACAACTTACCAAGTCCCCATGACGTTGGTCACGTGTACCAACTCGGACTCAACAAAACAGTTCATATGTGCGCACAGACAAAATACGGCTTTTACAAGAAAAGTATGCGTATAATTTATTAACTGGTAGCCTTTTGCGGAAGGTCGTGGTTACAAACCCCAGTCGAGTCATGCCAGAGACTAAAAAAATGAGAATCTCTCCTTTCTGCTTAGCGTTGATCATGAGAATAGGATAGATATCTTAGGCGATTGTCTAGTTGAGCTGTGTTTGCCAACTTCCGTAGCTCAAATGGGATTTTTTATATACTAGGACCCCCTTTGCAGGACTCTCGTTGGTAGCAGTGCAAGTAGAAACTGAAGAGTCTATCCTGGGCAAATAACTTCAATAATAATATGCACAGACATAATAAAATAAAATTTTGATTTCCTCCTTCCTACCCTTTTGTTAAGTTCTATGGAATTACATTGAAATGCTAAAGCTTCCAACAAGAATATCTTCTTGCTCGTTTTGGTTCCTCGATTTTTATGCATTGTAATAATGCATAAAAAGCATTGCACCTAATTGAGATATTAATTCGACTAGATAGGTCAATTACCTGCTTGATTTTTATCGAGTATGTATATTTCTTATTAAGCCAAGAAATTCTTCCCGAGTTACCCGAACCCAAGTTAGATTGTCGAGTTGCTTTTATTTAAAAAATATATTTTGATCAAATAAACAACGTTAGTCTCTTATTAAATCACACATACGGAGTTGTGTGATTTAGTAGCTTACCCTTTCGTCACGGCGACAGCGGCAGCGGCGGTTGTGGGGCCATTTTCAACATACTGGATTCGAATCATGATGAGAAAAAGCAAAACAAAAAAACAAAAACTATTCCCAATTATGTGGCAGAAAAAATAGAAGTACGTGTTTCTAATTATTTTTCTTTTTTCATTTTTACAACGTAAACATAGACACACCAAATAAAGTGTCACGCAACTTGACAAAGGGACATAAAGGATTACAAGGGGGGGATAATTTCTCCGAATATTACGTCATAACCGCCTGGCATACAAAATTTCAACTGTAAAACCAAGTAGGAATCGAACCTACGTCTAGACATTGAAAGGTGTCCTGCTCTACCACTAAGCTATTGGTGGTACAGTCGAAATTCCGCAGTCAACAAGTAAATCAGTGATATTCTGGAAAATAATAAAAAATATTAACTTAGAAAAGGGTCGAGATAAAGGGAGGAATCTGTGGCGTTACACTTTTATTTGGCATGATGCCTTTAACAAGGCAGTTCTTTATTTCTTGAGATCGTTATAGTTGAAAAATATGTCTCGTGGTGGAAGAGTCACAAGGTTCTTCGTAGTGGCACAACTTTACTTTCGAAATATGCGCCATGTGTCGTCACTTGAACAACGTTTGAAAATTTATTCACTTCCATATTCAATCAATGAATTAATTAAACACGTTGTCAGCTAATTTCTGCAAACTTTTCGATGTGAGTTACTAAAAAAATGGAGTTCAGAAATTAACGATTTAGAAAGTGTTAACTGTCACGATTTTACACTAGTCTTGTATATTAGTAAAGAGGAGTAGTTTTAGAAGTCAGTCAATCAATAGAAAAATTACGTGGAAATTAAAAACTGTTATTGCTAAGATTGTCGTTGCTGATAATGTTCTAATTGTCATTCTTTTCAAAAAAAAAGCCTCGCAGTATCCAAATGGAAAATCTAAGACCAGACTTACCTTTAATATCGTCCTTTTGTATTTAAAATGTTCCATTTGCTTAAACAAGGTCTCTTTAGCATCCGACAGGGTGGCTTTGGGTGCCCTTCCGTCATAATTACTACAGATATAGCTTTTCAGCACTACAAGTTTTTTTTAACTTTTTCTATATTTAATCGAGTATTAGCACCTGACAAAACAAAACGTTTTGGGATGCTCTTTCATTATCTTTCCTGCTTAAAACCTCTCACTATAATCCAGATATTAATTCACATTCCGTTTTTAAACAAGATTTGATATTTTTTCTGTGATCCAGTTATTTCACTTTCCCTGCTGACAAAAGATCTGCAAGAGCGTCCCAGAGAGCGGCTTCAAATGTTATGTCTCCCGTTAATATCATTTTTATATACTCCAGATGTTATTTCACTTTCGTTCACTTTTCGTTCCTTCAGCAAGATCTATCTTAGCATCCCAGAGGGCGGCTTTTTGGATGGTTTTTCATTATCTTTCCCGTTCATATTGTCTTTCTACATTCCAGGTTTTATTTCACTTCCGTCCTTCAACAAGATCTGTTTTAGCATCCGAGAGGGCGGCTTCTCGGATTCTTTTTCATTATATTTTCTGTTGATATCGTCTTCTTATATTCCAGATGTTATTTCACTTTCGTTCCTTGAACAAGATCTGTTTTAGCATCCGAGAGGGCGGCTACTCGGATTCTTTTTCATTATACTTTTTCTTGATATCGTCCTTTTTTACTCCAGATGTTATTTCACATTCGTTCCTTGAACAACATCTGTTTTAGCATGCAAGAGGGCGGCTTCTCAGATGCTTTTTCATTATTCTTTCTGTTGATATCGTCTCTCTATACTCTAGATGTTATTTCACATTCCTTCCTTGAACAAGATCTGTTTTAGCATCCAAGAGGGCGGCTTCTCGGATGCTTTTTCATTATTCTTACTGTTGATATCGTCTTTTTGTATTCCTGATGTTATTTCACTTTCCTTCCTTCAGCAAGATCTCTCTTAGCATCCGAGAGGGCGGCTTCTCGGATTTTTTCATTATTCTTTCTGTTGATATCGTCCTTCTAACTCCAGATGTTATTTCACTTTCGTTCCTTGAACAAGATCTGTCTTAGCATCCGAGAGGACGGCTTCTCGCATTCTTTTTCCTTATCCTTTCCGTTGATATCGCCTCTCTATACTCCAGATGTTATTTCACTTTCGTTCCTTGAACCAGGTCTGTTTTAGCATCCGAGAGGGCGGCTACTCGGTTTCTTTTTCATTATACTTTCTGGTGATATCGTCTTTTTTTACTCCAGATGTTATTTCACATTCGTTCTTTAAACAAGATCTGTTTTAGCATCCGAGAGGGCGGCTTCTCGGATGCATTTTCATAATCATTTCTGTTGATATCGTCTCTCTGTACTCCAGATGTTATTTCACTTTCGATCCCTGAACAAGATATGTTTTAGCATCCGAGAGGGCGGCTTCTCGGATGCTTTTTCATTATTCTTTCTGTTGATATCGTCTTTTTTTACTTCAGATGTTATTTCACTTTCGTTCCTTGAACAGGATCTGTTTTAGCATTCGAGAGGGCGGCTTCTCGGATGCTTTTTCATTATTCTTTCTGTTGATATCGTCTTTTCATATTCCAGATGTTATAACACTTTCGTTCATGGAACAAGATCTGTTTTAGCATCCGAGAGGGCGGCTTCTCGGATGCTTTTTCATTACCTCTCCCGTTGATATCGTCTCTCTATACTTCAGATGTTATTTCACTTTCGTTCCTTGAACAAGATCTGTGTTATCATCCGAAAGGGCGACTTCTCGGATGCTTTTTCATTACTTCTCCCGGTGATATCGTCTCTTTATACTCCAGATGTTATTTCACATTTTTTCCCTGAACATGATCTGTCTTAGCATCCGAGAGGGCGGCTTCTCGGATTCTTTTTCATTATTCTTTCTGTTGATATCGTCTTTTCATATTCCAGATGTTATAACACTTTCGTTCATTGAACAAGATCTGCTTTAGCTTCCGAGAGGGCGACTTCTCGGATGCTTTTTCATTACCTTTTCCGTTGATATCGTCTCTCTATACTTAAGATGTTATTTCACTTTCGTTCCTTGAACAAGATCTGTGTTAGCATCCGAAAGGGCGACTTCTCGGATGCTTTTTCATTACCTCTCCCGGTGATATCGTCTCTTTATACTCCAGATGTTATTTCACTTTCGTTCCCTGAACAAGATCTCTCTTAGCATCCGAGAGGGCGGCTTGTCGGGTTCTTTTTCATTACTTCTCCCGCTGATATCGTCTCTCTATACTCCAGATTTTATTTCACATTTTTTCCCTGAACATGATCTGTCTTAGCATCCGAGAGCGCGGCTGCTCGGATGACTTTTCATTACCTCTCCCGGTGATATCGTCTCTCTATACTCCAGATGTTATTTCGCTTTCCTTCCTTGAACAAGATCTGTTTTAGCATCCGAGAGGGCGGCTTGTCGGATTCTATTTCATTATCCATTCTATTGATATCGCCTTTTTATATTCCAGATGTTATTTCACTTTCGTTCCTTGAACAAGATCTCTCTTAGCATCCGAGGGGGCGGCTTCTCGGATTCTTTTTCATTATTCTTTTTGTTGATATCGTCTTTTCATATTCCAGATGTTATAACACTTTCGTTCATTGAACAAGATCTGTGTTAGCATCCGAAAGTGCGACTTCTCGGATGCTTTTTCATTACCTCTCCCGGTGATATCGTCTCTTTACACTCCAGATGTTATTTCACTTTCGTTTCCTGAACAAGATCTCTCTTAGCATCCAAGGGGGCGGCTTCTCGGATGCTTCTTCATAATACTTTCTGTTGATGTCATCTCTCTATACTCCAGATGTTATTTCACATTTATTCCTTGAACAAGATCTGTTTTAGCATCCGAGAGAGCGGCTTGTCGGATTCCTTTTCATTATTCTTTCTGTTGATATCGTCTTTTCATATTCCAGATGTTTTTTCACTTTCGTTCCTTGAGCAAGATCTCTCTTAGCATCCGAGAGGGCGACTTCTCGGATGCATTTTCATTATCTCTCCCGGTGATATCGTCTCTCTATACTCCAGATGTTATTTCACTTTCGTTCCTTATCCAAGATCTGTTTCAGCATCGGCGAGGGCGGCTTCACGGATGCTTTTTCATTATTCTTTCCGTTGATATCGTGTCTCTATACCCCAGATTTTATGTCACTTTCCTTACTTGAGCAAGTTCTGTCTTCGCACCCAAGAGGGCGGCTTCTCGGATACTTTTTCATTACCTCTCCCGGTGATATCGTCTCTCTATACTCCAGATGTTATTTCACTTTCGTTCCTTGAACAAGATCTGTCTTAGCATCAGAAAGGGTGGCTTCTCGGATGCTTTTTCATTACCTCTCCCGGTGATATCGTCTCTCTATACTCCAGATGTTATTTTACTTTCGTTCCTTGAACAAGATCTGTCTTAGCATCCGAGAGGGCGGCTTCTCGGATTCTTTTTCATTACCTCTCCCGGTGATATCATCTCTCTATACTCCAGATGTTATTTCACATTCGTTCTTTAAACAAGATCTGTTTCAGCATCCGAGAGGGCGGCTTCTCGGATGCTTTTTCATTACCTCTTCCGTTGATATCGTCTCTCTATACTTAAGATGTTATTTCACTTTCGTTCCTTGAACAAGATCTGTGTTAGCATCCGAAAGGGCGACTTCTCGGATGCTTTTTCATTACCTCTCCCGGTGATATCGTCTCTTTATACTCCAGATGTTATTTCACTTTCGTTCCTTGAACAAGATCTGTCTTAGCATCCGAGAGGGCGGCTTCTCGGATGCTTTTTCATTACCTCTTCCGTTGATATCGTCTCTCTATACTTAAGATGTTATTTCACTTCCGTTCCTTGAACAAGATCTCTCTTAGCATCCGAGAGGGCGACTTCTCGGATGCTTTTTCATTACCTCTGACGGTGATATCGTCTTTTTATATTCCAGATTATATTTCACATTTGTTCCTTGAACAAGATCTGTTTTAGCATCCGAGAGGGCGGCTTCTCGGATTCTATTTCATTATCCATTCTATTGATATCGCCTTTTTATATTCCAGATGTTATTTCACTTTCGTTCCTTGAACAAGATCTCTCTTAGCATCCGAGGGGGCGGCTTCTCGGATTCTTTTTCATTATTCTTTTTGTTGATATCGTCTTTTCATATTCCAGATGTTATAACACTTTCGTTCATTGAACAAGATCTGTGTTAGCATCCGAAAGTGCGACTTCTCGGATGCTTTTTCATTACCTCTCCCGGTGATATCGTCTCTTTACACTCCAGATGTTATTTCACTTTCGTTTCCTGAACAAGATCTCTCTTAGCATCCAAGGGGGCGGCTTCTCGGATGCTTCTTCATAATACTTTCTGTTGATGTCATCTCTCTATACTCCAGATGTTATTTCACATTTATTCCTTGAACAAGATCTGTTTTAGCATCCGAGAGAGCGGCTTGTCGGATTCCTTTTCATTATTCTTTCTGTTGATATCGTCTTTTCATATTCCAGATGTTTTTTCACTTTCGTTCCTTGAGCAAGATCTCTCTTAGCATCCGAGAGGGCGACTTCTCGGATGCATTTTCATTATCTCTCCCGGTGATATCGTCTCTCTATACTCCAGATGTTATTTCACTTTCGTTCCTTATCCAAGATCTGTTTCAGCATCGGCGAGGGCGGCTTCACGGATGCTTTTTCATTATTCTTTCCGTTGATATCGTGTCTCTATACCCCAGATTTTATGTCACTTTCCTTACTTGAGCAAGTTCTGTCTTCGCACCCAAGAGGGCGGCTTCTCGGATACTTTTTCATTACCTCTCCCGGTGATATCGTCTCTCTATACTCCAGATGTTATTTCACTTTCGTTCCTTGAACAAGATCTGTCTTAGCATCAGAAAGGGTGGCTTCTCGGATGCTTTTTCATTACCTCTCCCGGTGATATCGTCTCTCTATACTCCAGATGTTATTTCACTTTCGTTCCTTGAACAAGATCTGTCTTAACATCCGAGAGGGCGGCTTCTCGGATGCTTTTTCATTACCTCTCCCGGTGATATCGTCTCTCTCTACGCCAGATACTCCAGATGTTATTACACTTTCCTTCCTTGATCAAGATCTGTTTTAGCATCGGAGAGGGCGGCTTCACGGATGCTTTTTCATTATTCTTTCCGCTGATATCGTCTCTCTAAACCCCAGATTTTATTTCACTTTCCTTACTTGAGCAAGTTCTGTCTTCGCATCCGAGAGGGCGACTTCTCGCACACTTTTTCATCATCTCTTCCCTTGATATCGTCTCTCTATACTCCAGATGTTATTTCACTTTCGTTCCTTGAACAAGATCTGTCTTAGCTTGCGAAAGGGCGGTTCTCGGATGCTTTTTCATTACCTCTCCCGGTGATATCGTCTCTCTATACTCCAGATGTTATTTCACTTTCGTTCCTTGAACAAGATATGTTGTAGCATCCGAGGGGGCGGCTTCTCGAATGCTTTGTCATTACCTCTCACGGTGATATCGTTTCTCTATACTCCAGATGTTATTTCGCTTTCCTTCCCTGAACAAGATCTGTTTTAGCATCCGAGACGGCGGCTTCTCGGATGCTTTTTCATTATGTCTCCCGGTGATATCGTCTCTCTGTACTCCAGATGTTATTTCACTTTCGTTCCTTGAACAAGATCTATCTTAGCATCCGAGAGGGCGGCTTCTCGGATGCTTTTTCATTACCTCTCCCGGTGATATCGTCTCTCTATATTCCAGATGTTATTTTACTTTCGTTCCTTGAACAAGATCTCTCTTAGCATCCGAGAGGGCGGCTTCGCGGATGCTTTTTCATTATCCTTTCTTTATTTTGCCTGTCTTTGTGTGCTCTGGATGTTTTTCACTCTTTTTTTTGAGCAAGAACTTTTTTAACATTTGATGATGATCATTTCGATGCCTCTGCCATAACATTAACTATTTATGTTCTCTCTTTATACTGTAAAATATGTTTATGTTGTCTTTTCAGTTCCTAGTAAGATCGCCATCGTATTTGCCAGCAGGTAAAGTCTATCACATTGTATTGTTGACGTTTTCACTGAGTTACGCAGATGTTATTGCATATTGCTGTGATGTCAGTTAGACTTGAAGTTTCTTTAGGTGTTCTTTGAGTTTCAAAATGTTGTGTGTGTGAAAGTTTTAATTTGACGTCAGATGTTTTATTTGACGTAATTGCGAGCGCCGTAAAAAGGCGAGATTAAACGAGGCATTGCTCTCGCTCATTAGTGAAATTAGTTGGTTACTTTAATATGTTAATTGTGATACTTTAGTCGGAGAAACTTTGCGATTTTTTTTTATTTTTTTTTCGCGAAACTGTCAAGGATGACGATAAACGAAAACTGATCCACTAAAGGTTTAAAACAGAACTTTAGTTTTTCCTTGGTCGCGTTCGAATAGTCCAATTTCTCTCGAAACTCGGAAAAATATTGTGATCACAGTTGCGTTAACTCCGAGCTGAATAACAAAAAATTGTACATGAACCTCAAGTTTGGGTTAGGAAACTGTATATTACAGTGAACTCTCGATATAACGAACCCCCGATATAGTGAACATCTGGATACAAGAGCCAAAGTCCATTCCCCTCGTATTTAGCCTTAAGAAACTCTTATAAATCCTTCCTCTATAACGAACTCTCGATTTAACAAACTAAATTTATCGTCCCCTAAACTCAAAAAACCCCGATTTAACGAACTCAGGGCCCTAAATGTAACAGAAACTCGGTAATATTTTCAAAGTTTTGTACATCATCGGTATCAATATTATGTTTTACAAACACAACAGTGCAATGTCATCCAAATAGAACAGTTCCAATCATAATTGCTACAAGAGAACACAAGCTGATGCTTTAAGGAAAGAAGACTTGCGGTTCAGCCGAACTGCAAGATTTTAACATTTCGCGCACACAAACTTTCGTGGATAACATAAGTAAAAACATTTTCTGGATATGGCCATATTTCCCAATAATTTTCTACTACATTACTTTTCTCGGAGTTTGTCCTCGCTTATGAATTGTCCATTATTTGTTGTTTCTCCTGTCTAGCTCCAAGCCATATTATACAGTCAATACCTTGGATAACTGCGAAATTATCGTAGAAGTACTCTTCCCTTATCTTTATCCGATGTTTTAACAGTGTCCCACATATCGAGACTATTTTTGTTAAAAAATGAGAAAGGTGCGGGTTTTTTTCCTTTGTTTCTCAGTTAGAATTAGTCAATTTCAATTATATTGTAAGATTCATCCTCATCATCAGCATACGGATTCGATTTGTTACTCGTTGAGCTGTCTCAAGTATTGCGAACGTCTTTACCTCGCACTTGTGATTTCTTGGCATTTGTTTTAGTCTTTTTTCGCGTCCTACTTTGTTGCTTTTCTTGTTGTAAACGAAGATTTCTTTATTTTTTTGGCTCTATTCTCAATAAGTGTTTTGTGTCTTTCCATTACAAGCAATTTTATGCATGTGCCTAGAATTATATCAGTTACATGCTAATTCCCTACTCCTTTGTACAAGTGGGGATCGCCTGTAGTGTTTTCTTATTAAAGTTATTGTGATACCCGATCATCTGTCCATGAAAACTGCATTAGTGTATTCCTATTCTTGTCCCTAGGGGATATATGTGATTCTGCATGGTGTGAGCACAAACGCATTCTCGACCCCAGAGCTCTTTGAGATAAACTCGACTTTCGAGGTTTTAATCTCAAAGAGCTCTGGGGACGAGAATGAGCACGAACGGTCTTATCTGAACACATAACTAGTGTGCGTCCAGACACTGGTCTTTAAAGTTACTCGAAATAAACATGGCAGCTCAGTTGCGAGTGCTAGCCCGTGAATGCTCTCTGAAAGGAATTTAAATTGAACTTTTTACACTTTTACAAGAAATGCTGTTGGTAATAAAAAGATAACTGTTTAAGCCTGATTTTTTGAACACCGAATTATTTGAATTCCCTAGTTTTTTAATACTATTTCTTCGTTTTTCCGAATTCCTTCATTTTCTTTTATGTGCATATTTTACACATATGGCGCATGCTCCTCTAGATAGATAGATAGATGTGCATATTTTACATGGCTAGCCTCACATCACTGAATATCGAGAGATATACCCTGCGCATTATTTTCAGGAGGGGCCATGGCTTTGGGAGTCATATAGACCTTTTTGAATGTTTACATTTTCCGCGGTAAGCCTAGCCTAGTTAAGGGGCCGTCGACAAACAGTTTTCGTCTCCGTTAACGGCAAATTGGCCGCTAGACTCGGACCCCCCCTCCCCCCTGCCCCTTAACGGCAAGCCCATTTCCCCTACGTTAGTTTTTATCTCCGTTAACGGCAAATTTGCCGTTAAATAGAATTTTGCCCCCCTTCCCCCAGCCCCCGCGCTCTACGGAACAATCTTTGTGGAGACTTATACGAACACGAGATCCATTTTTTTAACAACCAATTCTAGATTATGGCGGATTTTTACTGTGGAAACATTTTCTAATTTATTGGATTTCTTTCATTTTCCCTAAAAGATATAAAAAAGGTGAGAAAGTGAAATTCGTCTCCATTTTTATATTTTTAACGGACGATGTATTACCCCCTCCCCCCCCTAACGGCCAATTTGCCGTTAACGGAGACGAAAACTGTTTGTCGACGGCCCCTAACTAAGCTTTCTTCCTCGAGTTGATAAAATGAGTTTCTCTCAAACTAAAGCTTAGACGCAAACGAATGACTCAGCGGAAACCCCGAGTTTAAATTGGACAATGTGACTAATCGCTTCGGAGGCCATTTTAATTTATCTGTGAGTTGTTTACCAGGCTTGGCCACATCTTACTGTGGTAAAAACTTTATAGTTTACTAATGTTTGTTAGGGTGAGTGAAACCACTCGCTGGAATATTTGGATGAAAAGGGCTTTCCCCGACATGGACCACGTGAGCAAAAAACAATAGAATTAGCCAATCAAAAAGCGCGGCCAGATTTTGGCCGCAGAAATATCGTTTGAGACCCAGCGTAATTTTTCCCACCTTAACTACTCCGATTTCCCGGTGGTAAGAAAAATTACGCTGGGTCTCCTGGCTACGGTAAGCCCTTTCGGCTTTAACAATTGCGTGGCAGGCAAAAAGATGCGGGCGCTAGATGAAGTGAGGTCCTTTTTAGTCTGTTTCTTCGCACGACGGTATCATTACGACTTTATATGAATATATGTCAATCAGAAATTATCCATCTACACTCGATAATAGTTTAAAGCCTCAAAAATGTTTCCCTAGAAAGAAATGGGCTGAAAAAGACCTTTCTTCAGCAAGCTTCCGCATCCTTCTGCCTGCCACACAGTTGTTAGAGCCAGAAGGGCTTACCGCGGAAAATGTAAACATTCAAAAAGGTCTATAGTATTTAATTCTCATTTTGCACTATACATAGACCAAATTAGGGTCCTCTCTTTGCCAGACAAGCCCCTGACAACAACCAACGGTCCACACACTGGCGGAGTGTGTTATTCTTTACTCACATGAATGGCCCCACTTACCTGAACAAATATAATTAATACTTGTATCATTTTAGAGAGAGTAAGATGTCACCACTGCGGTTTTGTGCTTATTGATTGGTTGATTTTAATTCAGGATTTGCTTCCAGGAAGGTGGATTTGAATTTTAGGCATTTAGGACACATTGTTTGAGTCTCTAAGCTTTTGTATGAGAGAAACTTATTTTATTAACCTTGAATAAAGCTTATTTAACTAGGTATAAGTAAATAAGTATATCAGGGAATTCCATGAGACGCGTGCAATCGCACGCGCACGCACCCACACACGCGCAACAGCTATTCAGGCGTGCGATTCATCGCACGCGTTAATTACACTCTTTACTCGCGTAAAACAGTCGACACAGCAATCAACCTCCGCACGCTCCTGCAACAATGGAGCAGGGATTTCAATCACGCACCAAAAACACTTTAGTCACTTCAATAATGCGCACCTGAAATGTATTTTGTATAAAGTAATTATTTACTATAATAATAATCAAAGAAAAAAATGACTTAAAGTTCGGAATTTGAATGAAAAACATGCGCGTTTAAAAATGAATTATTTTTAGAAATTGAATAAGTTGCATTGCGTAATAACACCTGTTGTTCTTTTCGAATGTTACTGGCTTTTTATGTTTCGAGATGAATTCATTAGGTTAGGGCATCATTAGGTTGTATATCGCAGACGTCGCCGGTGGCATGTTTCGAAAATGCTTGTCACTGGCACAGCTTAACATGAAGCAAAACTGTACAGGAGACTCAATTGTTAGAGTCTCCGAGGGCAGGGCTGACTTATTGCCTGCTGTGTCGTGTGGGAGACAGAACTTCTGGACTTCTTTTTAATACGATATACAATTTTTTCGATTATTATTACTTTCCCCTTTTAAAAAGATATTTTAAACTTTATTCAACATGTTTTTTATTTGGTATTACATCACAAGAACATTCGTCCGAAAGCTGTATTAAGGTACAGGACACCTAACCTCTACCATGTTCTGGTTATATTTAACTTGCATGGGTGCGCACTCTTCTCGCAGTATTCTCTGTGACGATGAAGGTCGGACTGACTTGTGGCATGGTTCCAAATGGTCTTTCGTCTTTCGTTCGAGTCTCAGTGTAATGCACCAGCCGAGCATAAAAGTGTCTGCATGAAGGAAAGGGGCCGACTTTAATGTTCTCTATACCTTACGTTCTTCATAATAACACCAACCTTTTTTGATCGTGGCATTCATTCAAATTTCACAACAAAATTATGTCGGCAATTATTTTGCCAACGCAACTACGGTATCTTCGTATTTTACGTCGGCAATTACGTCGCCAGTGCCGAATGCCGACGCTAATTTTAAGCGCTTGATACGAAGTTTTGATACGAATTATATGAATTACGTACGGAAGTTTTGAGACGGTCGGAAAAAACGCACGCGCAAATTTTCTAAAATAGATTTACGCGTGCGATTTGTAGCACGCGTGTTGTTTTCTTCGTGGAATTCCCTGTATATATTTTTTTATAATTTAATAGAACTAAAAAATCTTAGACATTTCAAAAAAAAAATATATATATATATAGCTAGGTAGCTATATATATATATATTATATATATATATATTATTATAATATATATTATTATTATAATATATATTATATTATATATACCGTCCTAATTACGTGATTATCTAAACAAACAGATGTAGCGACAATCTGGCAACTTCGCTCGCTACATAACTTCATGGTTTTGACTATAATCCATCCCTAAAAACAACTTTGCAAAAATGCTGGTGAACAAGGCGTTTCCACGGGGCCCGAGCGAAAAAGAAACCGTCAAATACGTCCTATTTCCGTGATTTGTGTCTTAATTCCGTGATGTGTTTTTTCCAATGTGAGATCCACTGGAAGTCCATTTTATAATTAAAATAGTTGCAATACTTGGCAACTTGTCTCAAATGAAGCTAGCAGCTGCTTAAAACATCGGCATGTATCTTTTTCTGATGCTCAAAAAACAGACGTGACATTAGGAAAACTTGATGACGGGAATTACCAAAGGGATCTGTGGAGAAGAGCAGACGTGGTAATAGATGACTTGCTATAAGCTTTGTTTACATTTTTTTCGGCAGGCAAATAGTTTTTTAACCAATCAGATCTTCTAAAAAGAATTATTAGCCAATTGAATTGCTTTATTTTGCTTGCCAAAAAAATAAAAACAAAAAATTTATCAAGATAGCAAGTCATCTATAAATTATTTTTTTTAAAATATTCTCTAGCCTGTCTAGTTTCATAATAATATAGGTTTGTTTGGCATTTAATCAATGGTTACAAGATAACAATAGATTAAAATGTCATACAGTACCGCCTGCATGTAACTTTACATGTACGCGAGTTTTACGACCTCATGTAACGATCTCATGTCTGCATAAAGAACCTTCACATATCTTTTGTTTACACACGAACTTAATTGTTTTCTATTGTTATCGCCGTGCGCGAGTCATAACAATAAGATTTGATGAATCCTTTTGTTGTCACATGTAACATGCATGTTATTGTTTAAAAGTGTTAAAGATCACGAAGGCTATTGAAATATATTATTTTAGAAAAAAGAACGAACATAACACTTAATATTTAAAAAAAACTAATGTTGCTACTTTTTAAAACTTTTAGTAATAATTCTTTATCATCGAAGCATATTTTTTAACATGCAAAACTTTTAAAAGGTATTCTTATAAAAAGCAACGTTTAACAGCGCAAACGGAAAAACCCTACTTTCAGGACTTTTCCCTTCACGATAAGATTTCTAAAACAAATTAAATTTCAATACCGAAGAAATCTAACTTTTGACGTTCTTGACAGATCTAAACACGCCATCTGAAAAAGCTTTTCTATCGCCGTTCTTCGTAAAAAAGCGTTTCTATCGCCGCTTTTCGTTCTTAAACTTTTAAAATGTGATCTAAAAAAGCGTTTCTATCGCCGCTTTTCGTTCTTAAACTTTTAAAATGTGATCTAAAAAAGCGTTTCTATCGCCGCTTTTCGTTCTTAAACTTTTAAAATGCGATCTAAAAAAGCATTTCTATTGCCGCTTTTTGTTCTTAAAATTTTAAAATGCGATCTAAAAAAGCATTTCTATCGCCGCTTTTCGTTCTTAAATTTTAAAAACGCGATCTAAAAAAGCTTTCTATCGCCGTTCTTCGTTCTTAAATTTTTAAAACGCGATCTAAAAAAGCGTTTCTATCGCCGCTTTTCGTTCTTAAACTTTTAAAATGCGATATAAAAAAGTTTTTCTATCGCCGTTCTGCGTTCTTAAACTTTTAAAATGCGATCTAAAAAAGCATTTCTATCACCGCTTTTCGTTCTTAAATTTTTAAAATGCGATCTAACGAAGCTTTTCTATCGCCGTTCTTCGTTCTTAAATTTTTAAAACGCGATCTAAAAAAGCGTTTCTATCGCCGCTTTTCGTTCTTAAACTTTTAAAATGCGATCTAAAAAAGTTTTTCTATCGCCGTTCTTCGTTCTTAAACTTTTAAAATGCGATCTAAAAAAGCATTTCTATCGCCGCTTTTCGTTCTTATTTTTTTTAAGAGTTACGTATGAACATTTAGCTTTTGTAAAAAAAATTAAATTGCACGCACGCTTTCGTAAAACACGAGCATCAGCGAAAACATAACATTTATAAACAAATGGTTTAACATGGCCGTTCGTGAGTAAAAACAATAGATAAATGAATCTTTGTTAAATTTTATTTTATTTCGTTGATCTCTTGACGACTATAGCAATTAAATACAACAATGGGACACACGCAGTTCACATGAGCTAATTAAATTTCGCGAACAAGACATGAACTCTATTGTTTTCAACATGCAAAAATAGCTCATGTATTTAACAATAGGTTAACAATAACAACGAAAGTTCTGACGCTACCGAAAGCTCATGCGAAGGTGATAACTATCGCGTACATGTAAAGTTACACGCAGGCGGTACTGTAACCAACTGCGCAAAAACTTTCTCATGTGTGATTGATGTCTGTCCCGTAAAGTGCACAAGTTTCGATGCCAGTGAAAATGGTAATATGGTACATCATGGACGTAAGGCCCGGGATATCATGCCATGGCCAGCCATTGTTGTCAGTGAAAAGAGAAAGTTACGGAGAAAGGTGAAATCACAGAATTAGACGTTCACTGAATTTGGTCGGTATACGCTAGCTAGCTATATATATAAATAAAAAAATATAAGCATGAGCGCTGTTTGATTCCCCTTGGTGGTATTTAATATGGGCAAGGGTATATCCCTTGGTATTTGTAAGGCTGGCCATGTAAAATATGCCTGTCTGTGAAAAAAATAACCTGTCTGTACATCAGATCAGCATTTATCTTAGTAATTTATGAGAACCCTGTGAATTAGAAAGGCTGGGTTTATGATTCTTCCATGTAATGGCTATTTAGAACAGTTGATTACACCAGTTATATATATAATCTTTTTTATTAGTTTCTTTAATTTTAGTGCAATCTATCCGACGCTGCGTCTAATTGAATATAGCAAAGTGGGCTTTTTGATAAAACTATATTGTCAAGCCCAGTAAGCAATTATATTCTTGAAAATTAGAGACAAACAAATTTTCATAGGATTTTTGTTCATTGGAATTCAATTTTTGAGTGGTTGTAATGTGGAATAATGCCTACAAAATGCTGGGTAAATGTTAGCCAGGAGACCCAGCATAGTTTTTCTTACCACCAGAAAATCGGAATAGTCAAGGTGGGAAAAATTACGTTGGGTCTCAAACGATTTTTCTGCAGTCAGAATACTGACCACGCTCTCTGATTGGTGAATTCTATTGTTCTTTGCTCGTGATTAATATCGGAAAATCCTTTGTTTTAAGCACGAATAGCCTTGCTCACTCGAAAACCCAAATTTACTTTGACATTTGTTTGCGTCTAAGCTTTCGTTTGGTAGAAACTGAATTTGATATCCTCGAAGAAAGCTTAGTTAATTAGGCTGTAAATGTCAGCTAGAACATTTTTTACCTGTAGGCCTACCTACATATGTGCAAGATTGTTATAACATATATATAAATATTTTATTTCTTTAAAAAAAGGTATTTAAACAATGGAAACAGTAATAGAGCAACAAAGATCGTGTCATGAAGAACGAGAGAGGCTTGAAGATGCAATGACTCAAGAATTAATAATGAAAAAGAATAATTTGAAAGAACAAATAAATTCTGATCATCGAGTACGAGTGTTACTAGAACGTTACGTTGAAATTACAGGTGGTTATTTGTTTATTTCTAATCTTAAAAGAGAAAATTTGTAGCTAAGAATATCATCATTTAATCATTTGATATCCTTAAAACCTGAAAATTGTAATGGTAAGGCAGCCTAAATTTCACCAAAAAAAGTGAAAAGCCTTTAAAGGGATACTGAGTTAATGATTGCTCAAGTGAGTAGGATAGAATTAAGTCTTTATCCTCATCAACGTCGATCCTAAGGGTTGTTATATTTAAAAAACATAGCAATCCGTGGAGACGAGGTCTGCTCAGTTACCCAACGATAAAAAACTAGCTGATATATATAAACGGATTGAAAAACAATAGAAATGAACTGCCAAAGCAAGTTTGAAGCATTTTGAAGAACACTACTACTACTACTAATTTAAGCAGGTTAAAATACAGTGGCAGTTAAAAGCTAATGTGGCCTGACAACAAAATATTAAAAATTAACTAAAAAGTAAATTAATAAAAACAACTCATTCAGGAGTATAGAATTGGCTAATTGATATTTTTCCAATATGTAGTGCAAATGCTGCGTGTTTCGTTGTAACAAGGTTTAGATACAAAGATGTGAAGTAACCAATTTTGAATCTAGAGTATATGCCAACTTCATCCTCAGGCCTTTTGCTTCTGAACAAAGCATGCATGGAACATTAATGTCAACTGCCCTTAATGCTGCCACGCTTATGCTCGGCTAGTGTAATACACTGATACTCAAACAAAAGACGGAAGACCATTATGAACCATGCCACAAGTCAGTCTGACCTTCATGGACAAAGAGCATATTAAAAAAGAAACTTTTGTGACAATTTAACCTTATTTTTTAGTAAAGTTTCCTCCCCAAAAACGCCTAAGTTAGGACTTTGCAGTTGTTTTGATACCACAAAAGCTTCTTCCCTTAAACTACTGCTAGAACAATATGTACCTATCTAAGGTATATAACAGGACAAGGGACAGATTAGATTTTCTGAAACTAAATTCTGTTTTTCAGACAAATGTTCTCATAAATAATTTTGCACACCTGTGTTCACTTTCGTATAAATGGTAACAGCTAGTAGCGATGATGGAAAAAATTTTGTGGATTTTCTATACAGGCTACTAACTAGTGCTCATTAATAAATCAAAATGGCAGCTTATTTTGTGGCAACCTCTGTTCTAGGCCATTTTGATCAGATTTGTAAGTCGTAAATGCTAAAGAGACCAGTAATTTATGATATTGATTGGGTTTTTTTTTCATACACATTTGAGCAATTATATGCAGCACAATGCAGCATGTTGAACCGTCAATAAATTTCACAACTTGCCTTCCAAAAGAAATCCCTTTGAAATAATAATAAAAGTCATACACAAATGTGCACAATCAGTAAATTTCACAACCCGCGTCTGAAATAAAAATCATTGTGAAATTATAATCATGCACATGTATTTAATTTTTCCTTTGATTTTTTTTTTTTTTTAAAAAGATAATCATCATAGAGAACCTTTGTTTCACTTTGCAGTGAGAAGGCATCTGTTTTGGTTGTAACAGTTTTTTATTTTTTAAAAAAAAATCATCATAGAGAACCTTTGTTTCACTTTGCGGTGAGAAGGCATCTGTTTTGGCTGTAACAGTCAGTAATTATTAAAGCGGGCCAGACATAGCTCTTATTCAAGACAGTGATTGGATTTGCATAGAAGTAGTTTTAACAGGCAAAAGAGATATTAAACTAATTGCTAAAAGATTAAATGCTAAAATGTTATGAGTGTTTTGTGATTGGTTTGTTTTAAAGTGGGAGGTAAGCTTTAATTATGGCCACAAGTTATAGCAATAAAATTTTCAGAAAATTCTCATTAAATTTCCATAATTCCCTTCTTATATTTATTCTCTATATTTTGGTTGTCACTCTTTTTTTAAAGAGTGTAAAAATTAAACATTCTTTATTTCTTTTTATGCTTTTAAAGAAAAATTGGAGAGTTTATATGCCGATAAAGATTATTTACGAAAGGAAGAAATAGCTTCAATTTCCGGACCTAATGAATTTGCTGAATTTTATGGTCGCCTTCGTACATTAAAACAATACCACAGAAAGTACCCAAACGAAGTTGCTGAGCCAATGCAAATGGAATTTCTCAGGTAAGAATTTATTTCTAAAAATAATTCCAAATGACAGATAATATTATGTATTTTCTGTCTGTTAAAATATATGAAATCAAAGTGTTGCAAAATATTTCTACATTCTTATGGCTGAAGGAATTGAAATTAAAATATATGGGTATATCATTTTCATTATCTATACAATTTTTTCAAATTTTCTATCATTTTTTACAATGTCTAATAAATCTGATTTATTATAATACGAAAATAGTCTGACTGTAACTCCCAAAGGTGGACATGATCATTTTCCTTTGATGTAACTGAAAAAAATTGTTAACTTTTGTGATGCTACAACACAACGGTAATGTATCAGATTGACATCAACACGTTTAATAAAATCAGTGAAGCCTTTGCATTGCGGTTATAATTTGAGGCCAAATAACTTGGAAACGAGTGGAAATAATTGACACCAAAATGGGACCAATTTCCTAAAGGCTGGGTCAATTATTCCGTTTTGGAATCAACAGGTTAATAACGTCATTGAAAAACCTTTATAAATCCCACTATCTCCTTAACCATTTGTCAAAAAGACATGATTCTGTTGATCAGCATTTTAAGGTCTGCATAATAAACGTAACTGGTTAACAAATTTCTGAAAAAAATGTTTTTGTGTGTTGACAGGTCACTGCAGATGTCATCGAAATTCAAATAAGCGATCTCTTCCATTTTTCTTCCTGGATTTTTCCACAGGCATATCGACTAGTAAATCACAATGATTCTAGGCTTTAATGCAGCAAAAAAATGTTGCAAAAAATCTGCAGTAGAATCAGGATGATTTTGATCTGCTGCAGAGTTTTTTCAACATTTTTTTGCATCTTCAAATACATTTGCAGCAAATTTCACTCGTGGTCCATACCAACTTTGTTTCTGCATCATTTTAACATTTTTGAAAATACTTTATTAAAACAGCATAAACAAATGTGGCTTTCAAAGAAGAGAAGCTTAACAATATGGAATTGATTTTGGTTCACCCTAATAAACTGTTGAAATAATTGGTTGCCCTTTGTCATAATTTTTTGAAAGGGATTGTGAAAACAACCTTGTTGAATTTGTTTAACACCTTGTTTTTGTATCTTGCATCTCAATCTTCTTTTTTCTCCTAAAAAATTAAGTAAACATGTTTTTCTTTTACGCCATGTTCTTTTACGCCATGTTCTTTTACGCCATGTTCTTTTACGCCATGTTTGTGGATAAGTTTTGTTGCTGCAAGATGCATAAAAAAAATAGAGAAATTATTCTGCTTACGCCTGAAAAATGTTGATCCTGGCCCAGCGGCTTAATGCCTGAAAAATATTATCATTGCCTTGTGGCTTAAACTTTGAAAGGCAGTTATTGAATATGTGCTTGTTTCATGTATTTGTTTTGCATTTCACAGATTAAAAGATGCTCGTGAAAAACCCATAGAGGAACAACAAGCGCTGGCTGAGTTTACAGGTGAAGAAGGATCTGGAAAGTATTTAGATCTTCACGAAGCCTACAATCAATACATCAATCTAAAGGGCGTTGACAAAATCGAGTACCTCGCATTTTTAGTGGGGTTTGATAGACTGTTTGATATACCTAAAGAGCGAAAAAATAACGAGTACATAAATTATGTGAGCAATTTATTGGATTATCTTTATGGCTTCATCCAACGTGCCAAACCGATTTTGAATGTTGATAAAGAGTTGGAGGATGCCCTGAAAGACTTTGAAAGCAAATATGATGCCGGCACATTCCCTGGATGGCCAAAGGAAACAGGAAGTGCACTTACACATGCAGGTTTGATTCATATTATGATTAGCTGCGTTAAAAATGCATTAGATATTTATTTTGTCAAACAGACAGGTTTTAGCAAATTTGTAACCCAGTTGTTTCGGGTGCTTTCTGTTCTAGTCATTTAAAGTCAACTTTTTGTTGTTAGTCACTATACTACGAAACGCCATACCACTACTCCGTTCACTTTTTTTGTACTGTCTATCTTTCCATCCATTCAGTACTTATGTATGCACAACTATTCATTTAACATCTGTGTATCATCATTCATTCAGTTTTTTTTTCATAATTCATTCATTGTTTTTATTTACTGATGTCCATTCAGTGTCTATTCATTGTCACTCTAGTTTGTGCACCGTTATTCATGTAGTGTTTGAATACCATCCATTTGTGCTTATGCACCTCTATTCTTTCAGTGTTTGTAAACCGTCATCTACTCAATGTTTGTGTACCGTAATTTGTTCATTCATTGTTTTTATTTACTGTTGTCCATTCAATTTTTATTCATTGTCTTTCATTTATTGCTTGTGCACCGTTATTCATGTTGTAGTGTTTGAATACCATCTATTCAGTATTATGCACCGTTATCCAGCCAGTGTTTAGTTACATTCATTCATTGTTTATTTACCTTTTTTTAGTACCATCATTTAGTCCCGTTTATTTACCATCATTCACTAATAATTTGTGCGAAAGCGAGACTTGCAACGTGAACTATTTTCAAGATTACTAAATTAGTTTAAAAGGAAGATTACAAATAAAGTACACGATTTTTTTAAAACAACTTCATTTCGGGAGGTCAGGCCTTAGATTGCTAATTCAGAGGGTTTTTTTTACTATCAATTTGTCTAGCTGGTTGCTTAACACCCAAGTTTTTTTGCATATCACACAGTATTTGCAACGTGAGCCCCACTTAGACCCTGTATTGTGTTTGTCAGTACTGAACTCAATGGTACCCACAAAAATATTTTGCTTCTGAAAAGACCTATGTATGTGCATTTAGATTTTTTTTTTTTGAGCCGATAAATTCTTTCTCTTATACAATATTTTTAATTTTATTAAAATTGAGACACGCCGTTCGTAATTTATGAATACTGATAGACGAGGTACCTGTTCTTAAAAACCTTAAAATCACCCTAGGAAACCTTGAAAACTAAATATCCATCTGTTTCTAAAGAAAACTCATTTAGATTTAGTAATATACCCAAAATATTTGTACCATAGTTTTGATCAAATTGTCTCCTTTGTAAGTTTACAGACTTCGAATACGTTTTTTTCCATAAGCTCAATTTTTGTGTCTCGTGTCTGTTAAGTCTGTCATAACAAACGGAAAAACCTAGAAGTGTTAAAAAATTAGTCAGACGTCTAGAATTGTTCTGCCCAATCTTGGAACGCGCCCCGTCTTAAGACTGGCCAGGCCAATCTTCCGACAGTGACAATTGGGTGGCCAGTCTTAAGACTGGACTGCCCAATCTATGGACGTACATGTCCAAACTTAGAACAATTGTGGAAGACAAACAGAACAATAAAAATTTTAGACTCTACCTCTTAAAAGGAACTTTAACTTTTCTTGGAAAATCAAAAGGCCAAAAATTTATACCGTGTATTATACGTGTTTAAAAAAATTTGAAACTACTCAACCATATTAGCTAGCTCGCTAGCTGGCTAAACATCTCATCCAATGAAATTACCAGCTAGTTAACTAATAATATGGTTGAATACGATTTTTCTGATTCTTCATAAATATAAAAATTTTATTTTTAAAATTTAGCCACTACAAGCTGTATAATAATTGCTAAATATATAACACGAGCTCTCAGCTACCTAACTAGCTACGATTTTCACTCTACTGTGTAAAAAAACTGGCCGGGTCAATTCAACAGTACCCAAAATGTGATGTTTTATAATGTGCCTGAGAATGTTTGTTGGGTCTTGCAAACAACAGAGCTCGTGTGGCACATCCCTTCCTTAAAATCTAAAAGGCGTCCGAAGATGGGCCTAACATGATCTTTTGCCCAATCTTGTGACGCCCTGCCCAGTCTTAAGACTGGCTGGCCAGTCTTAAGACTGGGCAATTTTATGTCCAAAGATTGGGCAGCGTCCTAAGATTGGGCAGAACAGAATCATCTAATTAACTCGTTTAATTTTTTGTGTGTAGGTGCTCACTTGGACTTATCAGCGTTCTCCTCCTCGGAGGAACTCATGTCACTGGGTCTTGATCGATTAAAAAGCGCCCTGCAAGCACTTAGCATGAAGTGTGGTGGAGCGTTGGAAGATCGTGCCAAGAGGTTGTTTAGCACTAAAGGCGTAAGCTTGGAGAATTTAAAGTCGTCTGCTTTTTCAAAAAGTCGTGGGAAGGGGAAAGGTATGGATAACGTGAAAAAACAAAAAGAAATCGCGTCACTGGAAGCTCAGGTAAGTTGAGAAGCTAGTTTATGTTCGTCTCTTCACGCATGCGTGCTTATCTCTTCACGCATGCGCGTTTGTCTCTTCGTGCATGCGTGTTTATATCTCGTTTTGTCGTTAACAAAAGGATGAACCCATATTTAAAAATCTATAATGCATTCAGGATTTCGTCAGTGATATGGCCGTGTATTACGTTGTTGCCTTTAGAGAGATAAGGTTTTGTAATGACCATCTAAAATGTTAGCAGTTTAAATTATCTACGAATCATGCGCAATGCAAAAATGCGTGAAATGAACACGCGTTTTGTTGATTACTTATATCATCGACCTGTTTCCGCATCTTAGTACCTTAAATGTTTTTATTATAGTGTATTAATATTTAGCTTATGATAAACCTGATTCATATTCGTGTTATTCGTGTACAAATTATCTTTTTTGCATCGACAAATTTACATGACTGATTCATAGGATTGTGTGTTTAAAGCAAACTCACAAATATTGTTGCTACAAACATTATTTACATGGATGCAGTCGTGCAGGGTTTTTTCAGACTATCAAAATTTTAATTTTCAAGTTTCCTTTTTGCTCTTTTTTGTATAAAAATACATGCTAAAGCGTATTGAAGGGGCTGACTGCAATAGTTTGTCATCTTTTGGGTTTATGTTAAAAAGTATTATTTTTTCTCCCTTGAAGAGAATTTTGGAAGTAAAAATGTTACATTTCCAGTTTTTTTTCAGTATTTTGATTTTATAAGATCTGTATAAACATATAGGCAGGGCATTTTTGTATAAACATATAGGCAGGGCATTTTAATTTTGACATGTTGGCTACCATGGGTTTGTAACTTCTTTCACTTTTCTACATAGGTGTACAGGCTAGTGGAAATACTTGGTGAAGAGAGACAAGCTACAAGAGAAAATGTTGAACGCAAACAAGCACGCAGCGCTCAGGAGTTAGAAGAAGATGAAGAAGATGACATGATGGCGGATGATTCAGACGAAGAGGATGAGCAGACATTGTATAATCCAAAAGATCTCCCCCTGGGTGAGTGTTTTTAAAGGTTTTGTGATAAACGTTCAGCAAATTTTTGAAAAGACTGAGTATCCTAATGCTTGAAATTAAATTTACTTGAAAGAGGCTCAAATTCTCGGGTGGAGGTGTCATATGTTCCGAGGAGAACAACAGTCTGTGTAATAGGAAGGTTTAGCTGGCTGTCCATTACACGCGCTCGTTACACTATTGTAGATAGAACTTCTGTCTTCTCTCTTATAATCGTTACGTATTATTTTCACAAAACATTTTCAAAACTAGCATTTTTAAACCTAAAGGGAGTAATTAGGGAAAAATATTTGCGTATAGACTGTGGCATGCCTACAGTGATAAACTCGTTCCCTAAATTAATACGACGGCAATAACCCTTTAAAATCTTGCTTATTCGGTTTTCTTTTTTAAATAGGATGGGATGGCAAGCCTATTCCTTATTGGCTGTACAAACTACACGGCTTAAATATATACTACAACTGTCAAATATGTGGCGACCAACAATACCGAGGACCCAAGGCCTTTCAACGTCACTTTTCCGAATGGCGACACGCGCATGGAATGCGTACACTCCAAATACCAAATACCGCTCACTTCGCAAACGTAACGAACATCAAGGACGCTCTTGCGTTGTGGGAAAAACTGAAAGAAGAAAAAGCAAAGGAGATGTTTCAACCGGACAACGAAGAAGAATATGAAGACTCGATCGGTAATGTTGTGAACAAAAAGACGTACGATGACTTATCGAGACAAGGGCTGCTCTAGACTGTAAGTACAGTCTTAACTAACTAGACTTGCTTTATACGTGGAGTTGGTTGTTTAGGCTGTAGAAATTTCCGTGACTATTAAGGCGATATGTAGTTGCCTCTAAGCTTTTTGTTGTAAAATGATGACATCAGCAAAGATAATAACAGGTTCAAGTGAAACCAAAAATTTTAAAATTATCATTTAGTATTAACTCATGTATAGCCCTTCTAATTCTTTTTTTTTCGCATCGGTAAAAAAATGCAGACGTGATATGTCGTCTACTTGCTTTGTTAACACGTCGATTTTTGCGTCGGCAATTGCCGACTGGCGACGCCAATTGCCGACTGGCGACGCCAACTAGAAAGGCGTGTTAGTAAAAATCCAAGTCGCTTAACTTATAAATACTGTGCGTTAGTGGATTAACATTACTCTAGATATATCACTATTACCATGTAACCCCATGGACAAGCTGGTTTAAACGCAGATTTGCGCGATCCATGTACGTTCCTCTTTTTTTTCGAAGTTGTTAGATAATTGCGAGTGAGTGGCAGGGTGAGTGATCGTTTTTTGTATGGCGGACCCACGTGGGCACAGCGTTTGAAACCTGTGATGATATTTTAATGTTTTTAGCGATTTCCAATTTGCCTTGTAGTTTTATTCAGCCTTTGAATATTTTCCCTATCAGTTAGCGCATTTTCAAACTGCGAGCTATTTTCCTCTTTTGTGCCACGCTTCGAGGTAATACGATATCTGCTTCATAACTTTAGGAGTTGGAGGTGTCCCCCCTTCCCCCGGCTTTTCTGAGCCCCCAAAAGCCCGGCCTGAATAGGATTAAATGAACTTAGAATGAGCAGGTATTTCTTTAGATGCGTTCGAGAAAAGTAGCAGTCTTTTCTATTGTTGAAGATAAGCAGCTCATTCAATGTCGAGATTTTGAAGAGGAGCGCTTATTAAATATATTCAACATCATTGAAATAATTTAAACTGTCCTCTTAGTAAATTTTAGTTATGAAATAACAATAGCAGAAAGAACGTTTGGTTGCTTTAATGCATCTTCGTCGATTTTTAAAAATGAGAGGGTTGCTTCGAGTTGAAATGAGCCCCCGCTCCTCGAGTGCTCCTTTTCGAAAGGGGGTAGGGGCGTACGTTCAAGGGAGACGCCCCTTTAATATATTTAACCAAAAATAGGAGGCGGTAGTTTAAAACTCTACGGAGTAGTGTTGAGTTAACTTTTATAAATAAACAATGTCACGATATTTAATTGCATTACTTTATCTTTGTCATATTGAACACGCCTTGTATCGTTTCAAATTGCACAGGATATCCTCTGTGCTGCCCACTTATATCGACTTTGTTAGCATCACTTGGCACCCTAATAAAGTTCCTTTCTTTCTCAAGAATTAATGTAATCATTATATTCTAACTTTTTGTACAAAACTCGCTTTTTTATAAGAATAGAATAGTATTTCTAACCCGGCTGATCATTATTTTTAATTTTCTATTGTTCTAAACAATAGCCCTATTGTTTCTAACCTGAAATTCCAGCCTGATATTCTTATAAAGCATATTCTTGTAAAATAATAGGCGTGTATTGGTAATCAACAATGCTTTTTGTCAACCTACACAAAAACCCTTGTTTGAAGGATAGCATCGCCTTAAATGTCCTGTAATGCACGGGCATTTAAAAAATCGACACACTATAAAGCACGACGTGCGATGCTACTTCCGACAGGGAAAAAATGACGTCAATATGTTGTTACATTAGTTCCTTGCTGTGAAAGCTTACTTAAGTTTCTAATTTTGTTATCAGTAGTGGCACGAAATAATTAAGTAATTGAATAAATTATTGCAGAAAATTGTTTTTGTTTTAATATAAGTACTATTTGCAACTGCAGCGTTTTAAAGTGTTGTTCAGTGTACCTTTTTTTTTTTAAATAAATTATATGTTTGAGGAAAGCGTTGTTAAGAAATGGATAAAACTTTCAATTTACAGAATAAATTGCAGTGAAATAAATTCCTGGTATTACCCTTTTTCTAAGAATTTTTCTTGATCGGTTGAAAATCATAATTCCCTTTCGCTACAACTTTCCCCTTGTGTTTTTTGATTTTCCCTGTTTTAACATAAAATTTATTTTTATTATTTTAAAAGTAATAAAACTTATTAACATCTGCTTCAGCTGCTTTAAAAATTCGGACTTAAAAGTCGGTACAGAGAAACCACAACGTGGGCCTTCTACATAATCTTTCAAGTCATAAATTATGACCCTAATTAACGTATTATTCTCGTTAATTTTCGTTGAGTTGTCGTGTGGCTTGTCGTTGATTCTCGTTTTTTAAAGTTTCTTATTGATTTTCTTTCTCATCATGCTAAAAACGTCATCATGTTTTTGCTTAAAAACCAGGAGAGCAAAAACATTCCAACACTAATAATATTTGGTTTCGCATCCGCAATTGCAACCTAATACAATGTCGGTTTTTCTGTGACGTAAATTTTGAATCGACTTTGGCGAGGTGAATTTGACGTGCTATCTCGATGTTGCTGCGTTATTTAGTTTCGATGTTCGTGTCATGTCGAATTTTCTGCATATTCTCAAGTCATTACAAATTATTTCTGCACATTCGGCGATTTTTTGGCGTTATAAGCTTAATTTCTCCAAATTATGTGGTGTGAAAATTAGGGTAGAACTGAAACATCGAATACGTCTATCATACGTCATCGGTAATTGCCGACGTGACGAAAAGACGTCATTCGCAGTTATATGCAAACTTGAAAAAGAAATTGCATTATACCGGCCCCGATATGTTGGAGTATATCATAAGAGTTAGAAGGAAGTCTTAGTATCGTGGGTATGTGTCATACAATTGTGAATCACAAGACCCAGACCTCATGGACGCCTACCTAATTTTTTATGACTGTTGTAAATAAGAGAAGCTTCCAGCATGTAACCTATGACCATATCATGACTCCGCAGTTTAAGTTGACGGAATTTTAAAAAAGTTGATAACAAGCTGTTTTTCCTTTCTTCAGCCAGGAAAAATAAATTGTAAGTCGAAAGCATGTTAACGAACGTTTAAAAATCATTTAGCTTAATTCATCGCGCAATTTGTGTTTTTATGAGCAACAATATTAAATTGCGTTACGATCTTGATAATAGATGGTTAATACTGATTTTGCATTCAAAACACGAACTTTTGATGGTAGATGCCAAAGATTTCATAAAAAAATGTTGTCACGCCATGTAGGAGTATTTGTCGAAACTGAACAAAATCAAGATGGCATTGTAGCTATAAACATTTTATGCGCGTGTTAATTTTCACATAATGGTGAAGAATGCGTGGAAAGTTTTCCAAAAGGTTTTCTGAAATCCCCCCCCCAAAAAAAATATAAAAATACAATTCTTTATTTAAAAGAGTATCGCGCAAGAAATAAGCGTGCGAAATTTTTGCGCGAATTTTTGCTCGCGGGTTGCGTAGTTTTAGTTCAGTTCTTAGTGGAATTTAAAACAAAACAAAATTAACTAGTTTTGTATGAGTGTGTAGCGCTTATGTAGTCGCTCATGATGTTATCTCAGTGTAACCTATGATCATGTCAAAAGTACAAACAATTGATGACGAATTAAAAAGTGGTTCTCTTCTAAGAAGGGTTCTCGCTGATAAAGGATTGTATCTAACGTAAGAGATGATTTTCCTGATCTTTTTCTTTGCTGTCAAACATCTCTCGTTAGCAAAGTTGATTCCCGCGGTAAATGGTAGCCTTGTTTAGTAACGGATTGGTCATTTATTTGCGTATTTTCTCGCTGGATGAAGCGTTTTTTCTTTGGTAAAGATATTCTCTTTACTCTGCGCTGCGATATGTGGACAGATAGTATTTTGTCGCGTTATTGATTTACTATGTATGTTACTGGGAATATGATCAATTAGACATTGTATATTCCCCCAGGTATTATGTATAAGAGTTAGGGTTAAACTGGTTAATATGCATAATTCCTGAATTTATCACAATCCATGCAATGATGCAATATATACACTATTAAATTCAAAAAACAAAATCTCTTGCCTTATCCTTTCTACTAACTCGTTTTGAACAACAGCGGTATTCTGGACTTATAACTTATGAAAATGGGAGAGTTACCTATATTCTTCGAAAAGTTCGAGTTGTTCAAAAAATGAATGTAGTCAAGAAAAAACGTACGAGAAAACTCGAGTGAGCGGGTGATAACAAATTATTAGTAATTGTTCAGTTACTTTGTCTGTAAAGAAGGAAAAAGAAAAATGTTTTGCACCGACTTTATGTATTATCAAGATTTTTTGCCGATTTTTTGGGTTTAAATACAGTTTAAATACATTCAGTTTCGATTTTTAATAAGAATAGACATAAAAATGTACAAGTTACGAATATTTTCGCTGACTAAAAATTTTCCCGCCTTTTTCTCCAACCGAATTTTTTCACCAATGAGTTAACTATGGAAACATAGAGTTCGATTCATTCAGTGTTGTAACTGTAAGGTCAGAGAACTCAAAATTTTCAGACATAAAGGTCTTGTTTTGTCTCGCAGTAAAAGAAGACAAACGTAGCACCTCCCATTTGATTATTTCAACAGGAAGTACAAAAAATTGGAATGACTTTTGCTACGTCATTTTTCAATCGACTCTTTGATTTAACTCCATCCAAATTACTTTTTTTCCACAACGACCATTAAACTGCGAGTTAAATATGGCAATAAAATTTGTTGTGATTGTTCATTTGTCAATAGGTTGCCAAATTTATACTTGCCAAATTTTTGCTCATTGTGAAAAAAAAAATGTATCCTTTTATGAAGTGTCTTTAAATCAAATTCTTACGTGTCGCATCATATCTGCAGTTTCTTTTCTGCGGTCTATTTTGTTCTTAGATGCAATTTATGGACATTTTTGTTTTCCACTTTTTTTTTCTCGACCTGATAATAATAACCAATGATTAGTTTTCAAAGGAACATGTGTAGAGTATTTTTAGTTTTTCTGATTATATGCAATTAAGACTGCCGCGCCGCTTTGATGCATTCTTTGCTGCAGCTTTTTGAGTTGCGTTATTATTACGACCTTGTGATTACATGTGGAGTTATTAGGACAGTAATTTGGTATGTTTAAATGTGTTGCATGTAATAGCTAACCGCATGTGAATGTCTAACTCTATTTTGACGTGATGTCTATGCATACGGCAATACTTCTGCTATACTGTGGTCGTGGAGTGGTTAGCGCATTTCGTTTCAACTTGCAAGAAAGGTTTATACCTCTCGTCTGTGCAATTTGTATGCAGCTTTGCCAGTCTATTTGGAGCCATGAACTGACCTCGAACCAGAAAGCGTGGCAGGCGGGTCTGTGTAGTAATGTTGAGGAAAGGAGTCTGATGTCGGGAGTCTGAGGCCGGGAGTCTGAGGCCGGGAGTCTGATGCCGGGATTTGAAGGACAGGAGTCTGAGTGAGGTCAAGAGTCTGAGGAGAGGAGATGGAGGATGCGAACTTGAAAGGGAAATCAGACGAGCTAAAAGTGAAGGATTTGAAGGGAAGAGGCTAAGGGGAGGAGCCTTGGAAAGAAATCTAAAGGGAAGGGGTCTAAAGAGTGGAATCTGTGATAAAGTAATTATGGAATTATAATTCATCGGTTCAAATTTAAATTGTACTTTTTTTGCAGCTGTTTAGAACATAAATCCTCCTTAAAGGTTGTCCATAACTTTCAAGGTAAAGTGAAACGGAAAATAGAAAGTTTTTAAGTATCGGAAGTTGTATTATTAAACGGGTAATCGGAATATAAAAACCGCGGACGTGCTTTTTGAATTATCCTCTAATAGGCCAGCGTTTGAACAAATTAGGGAGGTGATTATAGCAAAACGTTTCAAGTGTATTTTTAAGGAAATTTTTGTACCTTTCGGATCTATTTTTAAACGTTGTGTTCGTTTGAAGTATTTGTAAAAATTAGTTGCGACGAGGAGTTGTTTCTATTTTGAACTTACGCTTACAAGAAACGTGTTTAAAATTAAGGCCTCTGCTACCCATAACTCGAAACCACAATTGGTCTCATTAAGTAACAAAGTGATGTGTCTTTCGAACATGATATACTTTTTTATAGAAACAATTTATTTTTGCACTTCGCCCCAAACATTGTTTAGTTACTCGGGAAAAAATTCCCCAAATAATTGTTTAGTCATTGTTGACCTGGGTATGTTTATTAGGTAAATTGTTTATTTCATTTATACTTATCTTTATCACTCATTCGCCCCAAATTTATCACTCATTCGCCCCAAACAAATTGTTTAGCAAGCGCTTAAAATTTGGCAATTTTTGGGCCGGTTGTTTAAATTTAACATTGTTTATAAGAAAAGTATAATGATATTAAAATTTTCATTTTTGCCCCATATATTAGCCAATCAAAATGATAAATGAAAAAGCATAATGATCAAGACGGTTTTTTTCAATTTCTTTATTTTGCCATCTAAAACCATTTTTTGTCAAAATTTATTTAAAGTAAAAACTGGGCGGGGGCGTTGCCGGGGGAATAAATAAAGCATACCGAAAATACTATTTGACATAATTTCATCTAATACCATTTTTATCTAAAACTGTCCCCAAAAAATAAAAATTACTCTTATTTTAACAAAGGAACTTAGTATGCTGGAACCATAATGACGTCACAATTGAGTGCTTTTACTGATGCAGGAGCCAAAATGCGACATCATAACGCAAGAGGAACTTGCACTGTTGGTGTGTCGTAGGCCGTACTATTTTTCCATATTCTGCCAACATGTAGCTATTTTTGTTTCGTGGTTTGCAATTACCTGGTCGAGTAGAAGAGAAACATTTGCATATTGTGTGAGTAAACATGATTTTGAAGAGTCGTCTGCATCTATTTCCTGTTCACGTCGAAACCATGGAATTGAAATTCTAACCGACCTAACGATGCTTATGTAACTATGGTAGCTGTGAAAATGCTACGTAGATTATTAAGGAGTCCATTTTTGTTTATTTGTTTGTTTGTTCGTATATTTATTTATTTGTTCATTTAATGATATGGAAACCAAAAATAAGATATATAGCATTCAAATAAAAATGAGTTGATATGCTATTGGATTTATATTTCTAAGTATTTAGAAAAATTTAGAACCGGCCATGGTAATGTGCTTGACGAAGTAGGCAATATAGCATGGTAATAATTGTGGAATATATTTCGATCCCTTTGATCCGCCATTTCTGCCTAAAATTGTAAATGTTGCACACGAAATGCGATAGATGAAACGTCAAACGCGTGATTTACAATTACATCTGACAATATTTTTCTGTTATGTGAGTAAATATCGCTCTTGAGAGCAGTCTCCATACATGTTCACCATGTTGAAATTAGATAACCAAACACTACAAGTTTTCGTTCGAACGACAAGACATACTCATCATGTAAAATATGCACGAAACAATACATTTGTGGTATTTATGTTGCTTGTTTTGAGAAGACACATCTTAGCTGAGATGGAGTCGGTTGAAAGTTTGTTAGTTCTCATTTTTAGCATGACAGCTTTGTGGTTGGTTTAAAATGGAGAAGAATCTTGTGGTTGCAAACGCTGTGATAAGGAATCGATTATTCCTTGTCCTGTATAACGCCTCCTTCAATACACACTTGTCTTTCGCTGTCAAAGAAAAGTAGGTCTACTTCTCTACTTGGCTTACACTTCAACAATTAATTATTATGCTCCTGTACGATTGCATATGACATGTCAAATGAAGGAATGGCACGAATCTGTGTCGTCATAGGCACTCTTATCCTCCTGTGTAACAATTTAAAATATGTTGACATGTTTCGACCTCAGGATGGACTGGTTTTGGTTGCATAGTTATCGACTGACTAAAAAAGTATAAATATCTATCCTGTTCCAATAACGCTCACTGGAAGCATTGACGACGCCATTGGCTATGAACCAAGAATTTGCAACTTTTGCTTCTTAGGCTTCATAACTTTGAATTTTGTTTTGAATATCAAATATCGAGCTAGTACACTTTATTTTTAAGAAACTGGGTCGTTGCAAGGAACCTCTTTGGCTGTTGGTTCCATTTCTAATGATTCAACTTTTCCCACTTTTACTTTCAACCGTTTTTTTTGTAACTAGGTTTCTGCTCGTTGGAAAAAACTGGGCATATTTGTTATAAAAACATGTATTTATTTAATTTCCTGTCCTATGTCCATTGTACACTACAATAGATTTTTGCTATGTTTTAAAACATATTTTAAACATATTCTTTTCATTATCAAAGACTATATTTTTTTCTCTGGTTACAAAATTTCCTAAATTTGGCGTTGTCTAGTACTAAGTTTCCGGTGTCTGTTGCAGGTAGGGAAAAGGGAGAGAAAAAACTAATGAAATTTTATAAAATTCTTCTTACCATTCAATGGTTTTAACAAAATATATGCGGAGACAAATAATTTAAGTTATATACATTTACATAGATATAAAAAAATAAATAAATTCCAGTGGTCAAATAATATATTTAATATTTTTTTTTACTTGCTTATTCAGACAGTCAACATTGCGTAAATTCATATAAGTTTGAATAAACAAGTAAAAACGTCGTTCGTCCTTTTTTTTTTTTTAAATGTGGTGTTTTTTTTTTTGATTTATGGGAAAGCGTAGAAATAACAGAAAACCTTTTCCTGGCCAGCAGAAAAAGAATTAAAAGGAAGAACGTATAAGCTATATTTTGAAACAGTTCATTTTTTCAAGCTTTGATTATCTGTTTTATGTAATTTTTTTTGTCGTTAAAATGGATGTTTTTCTTTAATAAATGACTTGTTATATAACATCACTTTACCGTTTCAAAATAGCTCTTATTATCTGATAATATATATTAGCGAATGTCAACTCCTTCACGGAAGCTGGCTATCCTTCCTCGCTTTAAAATAACTTCCTAAAAGGAGTTGCATATTTTTTTTATATAATTATCTAGTTTTTCGTTTTGTTTAAATATATATCTATTTATTACCAGCTCATTCTTCGTTCTTCCAAAATATTTCTTTAAATCTAAAGGTAGCGTTTCTGGGGATTTCTCCTCTCGCATCTGCTTGATGGTGATGTTTACTGAATTGGTTCCCCTTCCGTGGTTTACCACTCCCTTTGAAGGCTACGTACCAGTGTCTGTTATTTTTCTTCGTGTATTGGAACACTATTTCATTCCTATTATCGCTATGCTTGGTGAAAACGCAATGTGCGCTGTTTCCAGTACGCTAAAATAAGAAAGAAATGTATGTTATTCCAATGCTTTCCTTTTTTTTGTTAGTCCTGGATCCGAAGTTGTGTGTAGCAAATGCGACTTACCTTTGTGATAAGCTTGGCGTGTTTTCTACTGAAGCATATGTAACGGTTTGCTTTAATACCCCGAATACGAATTTTTCCGGAGAATCCAACTGACTCTAAGCTGAGATTAGCTAAAATAAATAGGTAAATCAATCAATCAATCAATCATAAATGCAGCAAGTAAATATATTCTAACGCGAGTTGCATTAGAGAGAAATGTATGTAAGATTAGAGATTGATAGGACAGCGAGACTAATTAAGTGAGGCTAAACGTGCTCAAAGGAGAAGCAGTTGAATTTTATTTGATGTACTTGGAACCCTCCAATTTAGTGACAGAATTTTTGTTTATTTGTGTGATAAGATTTCCTATATTACTCCAATTTTGGAGCCAAAATCCTTATTGTTCTCGTGAAATGTCAGGTAAAGAAGAAAGAAAAGTATTTTTTTAGAAAACACTACGATGTAACGCGAAACGTGTTATAAATTGAACTATACATAAGGATGACTACACATGCGCACTGTTTATAGGTAGCTTAATGTCAAGTTGCAATTTTTTTTGTTTAACTAGGACTTGAAAATTTGTTGTTATTGTTGTTACATTCGTATCAAATTTCAGCTCATTGAAACTCAAGATTTTAAGTGTCACACAACATAAAAGCTCAATCAGATGGTTGAATTCTTTCACCTTTCATCACTGTAGAAAGTTTATAACCCTCACATAATAAAACGTGGTTGCGGACAACATACCGCTGCATTTTGCGGTAGATAAGTCTGGTTTAGTAATAGCTCTTGTTTAGCTTGTGTCATTTTAACCTAACTGTTCCTTACAGTCGAACAGAAGTTTGCCCAGTTAAAAAATTGGACTTACCATATATAGAAGTTTCATCTCCCTTTGCATCCACTTGCTTATCGAATACTTGTATATATTGTTTGCTCTTCATTGAGCGCAGCCTGACTTTTCTTCGTCTGGAGACATTCATTTTTGTAGTTGATAACTCATGTGGATTAACCTAAAAGAAGCAAGGTAAATATGACGTCAAAAGAAGATATGAGAAGTACTGGATGGCAGATCACAACTCTCCATCAGATTGTTTCGCAAAAGGCGGATATGTTGTGTGTGTTAATTTCAAAACAATCCCGCGTCTTCAATATAGAAACAATTTTTAAACGTCTCCTTAATGTTGATAAACGAAGCGGCAAGTGAAAAATAGATAATAATTAATCTTTAATTTTAATGTCAATTTTGTGATAAGGAATTATTTTTATAAAGAGTAAAATGACTTTGACTTTTAATAACCGGATCAAGCGGTTTCATTGTGTAGTACCGTGGTTGGCTCATGTAACAGTTGATAAAGTTTCTATGAAAGTTTTTCTTTTTTCAATAAAATAAGTCGCCAGCGCCGTCACATGTAAAGTGTTAAGTTAAAAAGAATGAGGAGAAAGACCACGCGGATAAAATAAAAGTCTTGTAACTGCTCATGAAATTTTCGAAGGTTTCTTTCATCTAAGAATTAACTGTTTCTATCTGTTTTTAATATTTGTTTACGTTTAATAGACATAGGTTTAAATTATAAATCCTGATAACATGAGGAAGGAATTTCACAGGCTATTAGCAATTACGAGTTTTTCTAATTTATGATCTTCCACAAACGCGCAAAAAATTTTGATGATGGGCGACAATAACAAAAATTGAGTGATTTTTAATTGCTACTTTCTCATGTAGCAAATAACAAACGCATAAAATTTAACCAACATTCGTCAACATTCATTAAAAAGTCTTTACCTAAATTAGCTTGTTTTTTTGCCGTCTCTTTCATGTCTGGGCAAGTTTTTTTTGAGCTTTTCTAACTCGGAATCTGGTCTAAATTTGTCCTATTAAATTGTAGATGAGCTATGTAGATAAACACAACAGCTATTAAGTTTTTTTGCAAGAATGTATTTATAATTCTGACGTCTTTTAATCCTTTATAAGAATGTAATGGATATTTTTTGTCAGCAGTCTGTAATACGCGGAAATGAAAGGAGAAAAACATAGGTATTTTCCTCAACTATGAAGTATAGGAATATTTGAGGAATTTTTTTAAAATTTATTCACTATAAAGTTGTTCTATGTTAGTCCACATGAGGTATTTCCCTGACGGAATTTTTTATATTTTTGTCAAATAATGTTCATCAAATGCACTGCTGTTTTGGTGGTCGCTGACACTTCTTCGTCATATATTTGAAGTGTCGCGTCTTGCATACGCCTTGCATTTTACATTTCATAAATTGCTAAGTTTATCATGATAATTACTTGTGGTCGGATTAATGTCGGAAATGTGATAGACCTACGGGAAAGTTTGCTTTTGTGTTTCTCATAAAATAAGATATTTAAAATGTGTGTGTTCATGTTACATAAGGCATACATGAAGGCGGCGTGTGGTATTTAAATACCCCACGACGATATATTTCACATGCTGGTCGCGCCAAACTTATGTGCCCAAGGAGACATCAGACACTCCGTGTAAGCTGCCTATATAAGAATAAGTACCCAAACACAAAACTTACGGTTGTTGATGTATAGTAATCGGTTGCGCTTGGTCTCGATAATACCAACCTATAAATGCGAAAAAGAGGGTCAATGTTTTGCTCGTTCAATTTTTTATGTAAACATTTAAAGTTAAGTGAAGCGGAAAGACAACAAACTTTAGATATATTTCAAAGCAGTTTTTAAATCAATTCCAAATAGATGCTGTCAACAATTCACGTTCGCTACTGTTTTTACAGAGGTCTTTGAAGTCCCGCTTTGTTTTGCTTTTTCTGTTTTAACTGTAAGTAATTATTGACACTGGCTGAGCATTTTGAAACATGAATGTTTAAAAAAATCCATGAAAATGTTTGAATGAAAAGCCTTCTCGGTCTCCAAAACATGAGCATAAGAAGTTAAAATTGAAATCACCAAGTTATGCCAGGAAGAATAAATTATACATAATATAGATATGTAAAAAGAAAATAGTTACTTACGACTCCATGGTTAAATAAATAAATATGATGCAATGAATGTACATACTAAATTCCATTTTAATAATATATATCAACTAAATCCTTTTAATATGTATTCTTTTTTATGTTTGTAACCTAGTATGAGCTTAATTATTTTTTTCTTTCTTGTACTGTATGAACTATTTGAGGCACGTGCATTCACTTGCACTGATTGAGTGTAAATGATTTTCGATGCCTTGCTTCTTTATATACAGTTTTAACACTCATTAAAAATCTAGTGTCGTAATTCGGAAATTAATAAATACTCGGTTTAATAGACGTCTTTAAAAGTCGTTTGTTTTTCAATATAATGATGACACACTGTTTTCCTAACAAATTATGCGATCTTTAAGACATGCATTGACATAATTACATAATTAATGACCTCTTTTGTATTTACATGAATTTATGTCTACCGAGCATTTAAGTGTAATAAATTATCCTGAACATACTTATGTTTGAAAACATGTCAAAAAAGTAGAATTAAACGAAAGAAGAAACCTATAGCAGGGTAATGTTTACAACAAAACACTTATATTCCTGTAAATGAAAACATTGCTAGTTGTGTAGTATAGGAAAGCACTGTCAAGTGTGTCTAAAATTACTCATCATATGATTGTTCACAGGAAAAGAAATCAAGCGTGGGTTAAGACTAAGGAATGTATATTTGGATATGCAGTGCCTCATTAAGGAAACAGAAGAAACGCTGAAAATCTATTCCTGGTATAGAGCGCTGTTGTAGAAAAGATTTATGGATTATAATTGTGACGTAGTAATTAATGAATATTTTTTCTGTATTCCTTAATCTGTTTAATGATTTTTATGTTTTAAATGGAACTTGGTAATTACTCGTGAACCAGGATGTAATTGACTACCGTATTAAAGTCTTACAACTTGTTGACCTAAATTTAACCTTTTCTCACCGGCTATGCACTTTTTGAACTTTCAAGAAATCATTAGCCAGGTTTTGTAAAAGAGATGACATAAGGTCAACTTTTGATTTGATGCCAAAAACTTTACGGAATATAAACGCCTATAAGAGGGTGAAATGTTTCCTATTATGTGGGCTGCCTGTGTTGGTTTTTGATTGTGAATTTCCCTTCTTAGTTATCATAGCAACGCAAGGAAACATTTCCCAAACAAGTAACCACAGATTAATAAACAACCGTTGTGGGAATATGTGACGAAAAAAAAACCCCAAAAAGTGTTAGTCACAGTTCAGGCCACCATTATGGATAAACAAATAAAACAAAGATCGATTTTAATATTTTGTGTCTCAAAAATTTTATTCGGGCGTTTAAAAAAGTTATTGGGGCGTAGAAAAAACTTTTTATGGCGACGTCGGAAAATATTTTATGGGATACTGATTCATAACACAGTCTGATAAGCCGTGAGAACGTTATTGAAGTTCATTATTCAATGGTTGAAAAAACATCGGCGTATATTAATCATAGATGGGATAAATCGCCCGAATACTGTGAGTCTTCAATTTTGTGTACATTGTACAAACTCGGTTGTTTATAAATCTTTAAATAGAAATATATTCATAATCTTTCAGAAAATTATTTCTATCTTCTAAATATGAAAGAAAAGGCTTTATATTTTTATCAACAAAATGATTCCGTCCTTTGTAGACATTTACACGATGTTTGGGCGATAGGATTCCGTCCTTTGTAAGCGTTTATACGATGTTTAGGCCTAATGATTGTCAACATAACGAAGAGAGTAATTAATTATAGAAAGTTCATAGGCTGACGTGGAATATTTGTTCATTAGATGCTGCAAAATGTTTGCATAAGCTTCACATAATTTGTGTCTCTTTTGACAGTAATCACTTCTAGTAAAGTATCAACTAGAACTCATCGAACGTCTTTAAAATACCACAGAAAATAGTTCAATAGCATTTTTAAGCATTGTTACTGTCAGAAGAACTATAAAAGACCCCCAACAAAGTTTCTATGACATACCATGGACGATATTCACAGAAAAGCGGGAAGTTATTTTTTTCCTTATTTAATCAATTTTACCTTTTTATGTAAAAAAACTTTTGTGGAAATGACCGTCATTTCGAAGGTATTCAAATTACCGTGCGATACAAAAAAATCCGTGACCGCATCACGTAATTCTGAAAAGCATCTTCATAACTAGTTGTTTGATAACATCTCTCAAGAATCTCTTGTATGTTCCGTTACAATAATTAACGCAATACATCTCAGCCACAGGTCTTTTATGACGATAGTGAGACAGCGTTGGTACTTCCTTTTCCAATTTGACGAGTTTTGCTAGTTTGGTCATTTTTAAAAACGTTTTTTTTACGCAGTGTCATCAAAGTGAGAATCAGCAAAGTAAGAAGGAACTAAGTTGATGGGAAACGTTGCTTTAAATGCCTTACTGCATCATCATTAATTTAAAAATTTTCGTCACAAAGGACAAGACGTTACTGTTAATAGCTGTTGTGAAAAGTCTACGTTGTCAAAAATGTCACGCTTTCATGTCTTTGAAGGGAAAGAATGAAGAAGCCGTGTCTTGTTTTCTGTAAACATGACTTGAAAACGTCCGATGCCATGTCTAGATTAAGACGCATTTAAATGGGATTGGTTTATTTTCAAAGGGGGTCACTTGTGATTGTATGGATCGGTGCAAATTTATTGGTCAAAGTTCATCTGTAAGTAACACAAATCGACTACTAGTCGGATTTCTGCATCCCACCTATGTGGCAGTATTATAAACAATACCAGAAAAAATATTCAAATTTTTAACCAGAAAAAAAATAAATATATCTGTAATAGAAGCAGCACGTACCAAAACAATAATGCAAATCAGACATACCAAACCACAAAATAAATCATAAAAAGAGTTTTACAAGAAAAAAAGCAATCTCTTGTTTAATTTGTGACCAGAAGTTTCTCGGCTTCTAATTATCCTTAATGAAGTCGGGTGAATTATTAATTACCTCCTCAAAGAGGTGGGACTTATTCTGCAGCAGGATGAGATTGATCTAATTTTATCTGACGATGGAATGTCACTAATTTCAATTTGGTTGCTAAAGTTTTCGACATTGTAAAAGTGTTATGGCAATGTTTACTGTCAAAAATCAAAAACCAATGACATAAAGTTTTTATAAGGGTTAAAGGTAAATAAATAACCAACAAAACAGATATTGTATATCACGTGTAAACAAGTTTTTGTGTCAAGAAATACGGAAACAGCATGAAGTTTTCCCGTGTTTCTTTTTTTTACATCCTAAAAACAGGACACGCTATCAGCAAAACAGTACAAAACGGAATGATGCTGAATTTTTGAATTTATTGATTAGTTCATGACTTACAGTGTTCTCCCATACTCCAATGCTGCAAAGGTCAACACATGCCCACTGTGTATCCTGAGAAAATGGGTCGCGAAAAGTCGAATGATGTTGCAGTTAAAATATTTCTTATCAGTAAAAGGATAGCTTATCTATTGCAATCTGGTTTTAATAAAACTTACGTATTCACAAAAACGTTGCAAGTAATTAAAATGCCCTCGTAGTTATGTCGTTATGCAAGAATTGTGATACCATTTTAGTCTGCTAGCTTGTAAAATCCAAAAATATAACCAGTTGTCGGGTATAACCCTGTTTCGTTTTGTCTTTTTTATGCTTTGGTTTGTATTGGTTTCAGACATATTCCTCTACTTCGTACATTATAAATTACCGTTTTTTAATAAAAGGAAAAGAAATGTTATGAACTGTGAAATGGCTACCCTACAGATTACTGGAAAATATTTTACAAATAGCATAACACTGAGAACTGTTCTGGCGGAAATAAAAACTAATAGATAAATTGGTACTCGCCCAAAAAAACATTGTATCAAGTATTTTGATTGTTTTTGAGTAGAACACAAGATGCGGAAAATGATGCATAATCTTGACGTAACGACAATCAATTCACAATTTCCTTCTCAAAGATTTGTGTCAAGTAATCTCTGTTTATTAAAAAAAAATTTAGATTGTCAAAGAAGTGGATTGAATTATTGTACTTTGATGGAATTCCTTGCTAATTATACTCGCCGTGTACATGCTTTATATGGATATAAGTGGATTAAGTGTAAATGGATTGATTTCACCTTTCATGCTGTAAAATGACCTCAAGTTCCAAAATTACCTGACTTGTCTATCAAATTATTATTTAGAAAATTCTTCTAGGTCATAAAAAATGAAAGGTAGTAAATCTCTCACAGCTACATCATCGACATTTTCCTGTTTTTATATATGACCTGGTTGACGATAGTACCGTTAATAACTCAGTACGATGGCATTTTTACGACACTTTGACCTTTCTTTAAATTGTTTTCGTCAGACTTGTAGTCTTGTTGACATCAAGGTTAATTCTTGTTACTTGTTATTACTAACAGGAATAGAGAACGCCTGCGCCTGCGCTTGTATCTTTTTTTCCTTGTTACAGTTATACACTACGCAGCTTGAGTCCGCTAGTCTAATTTACTGATTGGCATTACCACTTGCTAGCTGATTGGCTTTACCACTTGCTAATACTGGGGGCGGTTTGAAGAGATGGAAAGTCACGATATCGAGTTAATGTGACTCAATTTTTTTAGTTTACTTTCCCAACGTAAAAATGAAACATGCTTTGTTTCAAGAAGTATAATTGAAAAATAATGTTTTTTTAGCTCGTATAGATATACAGGTTTACGCGCATCAAATTGATGTTTCAGAGGAGGTCGTAGAGATTGTTTGCTAGCAGCTCTTACCGTGTATAAGCTGCAACAATGTATAACTCGTTTTGCTGATTCAGATTGGACTTGATCATAAAACGTTGGTCTTTTAATTTAGGGGCACGAATACTTAGCGAATGTCAGACAACTAACAACTTACGGTTCACCAGTAATAGTAAAATGTCCACGCTAGAATATCTTCCTATTCAAATTTCTTATTTTTCTTATCAGTGGCCTTCCTTTCCTCCCATGGTGATCCTAATACCACAAAATAAATACTTATCTCTGTACATCTATCTGAATAATGACTGTTTTTTTTCGTACATCCTTTGTTGGTCAAATTCATCCAACCCTTCGGTTAGTTTTAAATTAAAAAACAATTAACATCAATAATTTTAATTTGTATTAACTTATTTTTGGTTTAGATATTTTGTATCAAGTAAATTGTAAGTCACTGCCTTGTTTTTTCGGATTTGGTTTCGGTAAATAAATGACTCTGGTCACACCTAACTAATTATCAGTCCTAATTAATAAACTTTAGAAGGTGTAGCCAGCGTTATTAAGAGGGTGTAACTAGCCAAACCTTCGAATTTGTTGATTATTAAACAACAAAGGTCCTGATAGTATCAAAGTTACATGAGATATTTCAGCTCTTTTATGTTACTACTAGCAGGGCCCACGAAACCTTCGTCAAACTTCGAAAACACTATTTTTTTTAAACTTTAAAATTTGAACGGTGAGTCAATCTGAGGTCTTAAATTTCTAAAAATAAATTTCCAAAAAATACTGGACCCCTTCACTTTCAAAACCATTTCGTGTGCCCTGACTAGCGGGGATAGCTACTTCACTCTAAAAAAATTTTCTTGCGCAATGTTTGTTTGTATACAAATAAACACCATGGGAAGTAAAATGGTAACCTTCACTACGAAATCTCTTGTTTAAAATCAGGTAAAACAGAAACAAACATAGGATTTCCTAAGTTATTTTTTTTCTTGTTACACGAAACAATGAGTCACGTGGCAGGTACCTTTGCGGTTTCCACCCCGAATATTTTGCCATTTTCATATTTCTCTTTTCATGACATAAATTTGTGTACAAAAAGTTTTATGCGGTTCTGGATTGTTTATTCTGACAATAACACAAGTGATGTTTGAAACAATCAAATACTATTTTTTGATTAATACCATTGTTTTAGCTTTTTACATCCTTTCATTGTTAGCTTAAAATAAATACCCTTCCTTCTCTGGGCAAATCTTTTGTTCCGCTAAAAGGAAATTACAGAGCAAAACTAATTCGAACACCAAGGATGATTTAAAGCATACGCTATGTTTATAATGTGTCTATATAAGAATGGCAAGGCTCGAAAACCCCTGCAAGAATCATGCTTAAAGTGAGATTCATTTAGATTTTAGACCTGGTCTAAAATTAGTTTGCCCCGTAAAAATTCGCGATAAACATTTAAATGGGGTAAAATATAAAGATATTTTTTTTTTTAAGAAATAGGCATGACGTTGAGAATCTAATCGAAAATTGTAGTTCTTTAGAAAAAAACACTACAAGATGTACTTTAGATTTTACCATACTTATGATGGGTATGTCAGTAACAAATATCAAGGTTCTATCTTGTATGAAATTGTCTACAATCTTCTTTAGATCGTACAGTAAACTTCACAATGGAAGCCGGTTACGTTCTTACAATGATCTATATGAACTCCATGTATCATTTAAAATATCAATTCGTTTTGCCCTATTATTTGTTTTGTTTTATTTTTGTTTCGGATGGGAGTGTCAAAAGCTTTTCAAGACAATACACAAATGCCTGCTTGTTTACATATATATTGTAAAACAAATCGAGACAGTTTTTTTGATGTCGCTCTCCAACATAACAAAGTGATCGCAAGTGGTCGTGTTTTGTTGCCATAACTTTCCAAAAACAAAAATAGTTGTCATTAATGTTGCTATACGCAGGGTGATTAACGCGCGGTTTCATCCGAACTGTTTAGCTTATGCGAAAGTCGTGGATGGCTTTAGCACACGTATTTTTGGTTATTTTAATAACTTTCGTATAATTTCGTAAATAAATATGTACGTGACTTCCTTTGGTGACAATAATATTATTTAGTAATATTTTAATCAATATAAACTTCTAACATCATACGAACCCTTCATCCCCTTCAGCGCATTTTAAAAAACTGATGTTGCATCATTAATGGAATTTGAATATTCAAACATAAAAAATTGACCGTCGTCTCGGCTTGCCAGTTGCTTGATGATGGCACGCTTTGCAAAGCGCTCGCTTGTTTATTTCACAAAAATAAATTCAAGTGTTTTTCTAGAAAATCGCTGATTCGTAAAATTAATTCTACACCACGATTGGCTAAAAAAGAAGAAATTTATCCACAAGATTTATTTTCTAAAAGCATATTAATTTCCTAGGACTTATAAGGAAGTAAACTCGCACTAAAAATTGTCAATGAAAACCTATAAATTTTGAAAATGTTTCGTTAACCAAAGGCTTTTTTTTAAATAACGGTTTTCTTTAAATATTGAAGTTGCCGAGAAATCTGCTATTATTTGAAAACTAACAAATTGAACGGATAAAGGAGTCATTTATCGTAAGTGAATTAATTTTCGCAAATTTATCGAGTTTATGCCAATTGCGAGGAAAAGAATTCTTGCGAAAATTATTAGGAAGCTTGAAACGGCTATGCACTATTTTTTTTTCTGAATAGATATGTGAATTTTAACTTTAGCAGTGCATAAAATCCCTAAAAGTAAATATGAAGAGAGAAAAGAATGCCGTTAAGTTCTTATTTCGCGAAATTTGCGACGTTGATTTTTTTTCTCTCTGCTTCGTTGCTAAGGAAACAAGGTGTTTACGAAAGGTCATGACTCACCAAATTTGCCATTGGAGTGCCTAAATCTGTTTTTAAACGGAAGCTATTCCAAACTTCTACTTAAATGTCAACTCTGGTGACAACGAATTACGAAAATTGTCTAAGTGTCAAAAAAACTTTTTTTACCTACAGTGCAAAATATCTTTTTTTCATTGTTTTGAAATTAATACGCAGCCATCATACAAAGAGATTTCTTTTTCTTTTGATACATTAGAAACGAATTACTTGGCTATCGTTTGCCAAAATTTATGAAGGCTTATTGTTCATTCAAAGTATAACTATTTGCTCCTTTTTAGCGTGGACCTTTTACGGCGAACGCACAAAGAAAGTTCAATCGTTAGAAAGATATTTGTGTGAAGTGAAATATCCGACGTATCATATATGAATGGAGCTAGTCAGACCTTTGTGTACATAGGTTATGCGAAGTACACAGAGCTTTGTGTACATATGCTATGTATATTGACTTTAGCAAGTAAAAGTGTGATATTTATTGTACAACTTATCACGTATAACTTTCTTTTGAAGTTGAGACAATTACTTTTTATATATAAGTATCGTGTTACACGCAAAGATATAGTTTTATGGCGCTGTTGAAAAAAAATTGTATACCCGTCCGTCTGCAGTCCCTATTGTCAATGAGACGAACAAAAATAGAAACGGTTTGGTTCTAACAAGAACAGTCTACTCGCTTTTCGTTTTGTGCCATCTGTTTTAATTCGGGCAGTGTGTGCGCCAATCCTTCACACTTAATTGGCTACGGCCAAACCATGGAGGTAGAAATTTCTACCTCCATGGTCAAATTGGACAAAAACGTAACGCTCAGCCCAGAGCTACAATGCAAAAATTCACGCTCCTATAGATTTAATGAGATGGTATACCCTAAGCTATTATTAAAAGTCTTGTTATGGAATCTTGTTTTTCTGTGATTACTTTCCCACCTAGAATCAAGCTTATAAAAAATGACGAGATAAAAACGTTCGCCACTGACAAGAAAGTCATCAACACCAGCGACTCTGCAATTGTTAATGACGTCACGCTTGTTTATCCAATCTTCAGATTTTATTTACTGACATAGATATTAAAATACTCCTGGATGATGTTCAAGTGGTTTGTTCTATTTTTAGTTGAGATATAAAAATAAGCATTTCGACTGTGATTTGTGGTTGCAAACCAATTAAGATTCACACGAAGTTTTATAAGTTTGATCTCTTTTGATTTTATCATTTCAGAACGTCTTTGTTTAAAAGGAACTTTTAACTTTAAAAGATATTTTGAATTCCTATCTTGGAAGAAAAACACAATTAATTTATGATGCAATGAATTTAACTCCCTAAAAGATTTTCATTGTTAAAATATCTGCAAGTCTGCCAAACATTCTTATGTCAAGATTACCCAATTACTGCAAGTGTGATCTTCGTCGATGTTTTTGTGTTTTTATACAAAGTACAAAAAAAACTACATATCGTAGCCAATACCTTGGTATAGCATAAACATCACTTGTGTGGCATCAGATTGTGTGGCGTTTTCATTTTGGGCGCTTTCTCTGTGTTGGGCCGGGGGCGGGGGTAATGTTATTAGACATAGAACGATTTTTTTTGGTTACTCAGCTTCATTTTTCACAGACATAAGTGTGCGGACAAAAATTATTGCGATTTGAAGGTGAAATTTGATTTTGCGACATAAATTATTGCGGTTTCAATGCTTACTATACATTATTGCGATTTTATTAATTTCTATCAATATTTCAGACGTTTTTTTTCTTAATAAAAATGTCTTTCATGACTATCCCTGCGTTTTTGGATTGTAAATTTTATCGTTTCAAAATTGGTATATGCTGTTTTTAAGCCCGCAATATGTGGGCACAAGAACATACATTAAACCTTATCGGTCCAAAACACTGGCGACCCTAACTTTCGTCTCCTCAAAAATTCGTCAGCTTAAGCTTGGTGCAACGCGATCAAAAAATACGCGAAGAATCTATCGGCTTTTGGTTGAATAATCCTGCAGCAGATCCTATTTGAGAAACAAATCCTTGTATAATTGCGTACGCGACATTTTATCATGGTTATAAAAGAATCGTTACAAAATGTTCCAACAGAAGCATGTTATCATGTCTAAAGAACGCCTAAAGATCGTGTTTAAGCTTCAAAGTAAAAAAACATCCGGAATCTCCCTGTTGACTGTTTTTTTTAAAAAATCGTAATTTTAATAGAACAAGCTTAAAACGTGACATTCTAAAACAAATATATTTAGTGTTCTAATTGCAATAGTGAAACGTGAGATATTTAATGTTGTTGCATCGATAGCCTTTCTAAATTTTGAAAGTCAAACACAATATAAGGGAAGTGACTATAAAATTATTTTTGTAAATAACTTCATATCAATCATTAAAATAATAAAATCTAGAACCAATTTGTATTAATTCAATTAAAAAGCGTAGAAATAGAACAAAAAGCCTTCTGTTTAGACGCTCTTAGTTTTTCCCATTTAACATTTCTAAATAAACCATTAACTAGGTCAGGGTGTTGTCGTGATTACTTTAATGCTAAAAATTGTCGCGACCAGAATCGCGCCAATAACGAGAATTTACAGAACCTCAGATCAGAAAACAACACGCATTTTAAAGATGATGATTTATGACAAGGAATTACTAAACACCATCACGTAGTTTTTTTTATCAAAATTAATTTTGAGAATCAGCCACCAAAAAATTCGCGAGATTTAATTCTCGCAATCAAGACTTTCGTTTCCATCAAGAATTCCAGCTAGTCTTTAATACATCGACATATTCCTCATTTCAAGAAGCATACATCATCTATTACTTTAAAAGTAATAAATAAGCTGTGAAAATCTATTTTTGCTGACATTTTTAATAATGTGATGTAGCTATGCTGTCGTTTCCTTTTGTGTCAGGAATTGTAGTAACACATTAGTATTTGATATGAAATTAATTCTGAAGACGCAATGTGATAGGACCAGCAAATTATTTGTATAATTGACGCATGACTTCATGATGCGACAAATTGTTACTAAGTAATCCATAAATTAATCAATTTTGTAGTTTCATTTGACGAACCAGGAAAATCGAGCATCCGCTCGCTTCTAATTTGTGACGTCCGGAAAAATGAAATAATTCGCAATACTAGTGACGTGCTGATGTCCATCAACTTCATAGATTCCGCAAAAATGCATTAATCTGGTTTTTCCGTTTTTTGACGCATTTCACCTTGAAAAGCGTATACCCTAACGTGTATAGGGCTGATTCTTTTGGTCATTTATCTATCACTTTTTTCAATCCCTCCCAAGAAAGAAGAGGTGGAACTCTTATAGTGCACGAATTCTGTTAGATTGTCGTTGTTGTAAAGCGAATGCATAGCAGCCATAACTTCCAATAGGAAAATAAGTATTACAGCAAAATTATTCACAATTTTTTGTTGGACAACACTACACACTTTTATGGAAATCAAGTTTGAATGTAAGTTTTGCACATAAAACTTCTTTTTCTACTTTATCAAAAAAAACTTGTGTCCGAATTTTTTTTTGGCTGGATGAGGTATGCGTCATTTCAAGACAGGTAAACAGAAAGAGAAAGTATTTTAGAGAATAAGTGGAATCCCAAGGACGTTAAAACTTCCCGTTACTTCTTAGTAACTTGTCTCTTTTGTAAATTCTGTGACGCGTAATAAATGTAGGTAGTAAATTCCAATATGTCATTTTAGGGATGGTCAGGACGTTTCCATGGTTGTTACAGTGAAAAGCTCATGGATGGTCAGGCCGTTTCCATGGTTGTTACAGTGAAAAGCTCATGGATGGTCAGGCCGTTTCCATGGTTGTTACAGTGAAAAGCTCATGGATGGTCAGGCCGTTTCCATGGTTGTTACAGTGAAAAGCTCATTCTATACGTTTAAAAATCGTTTATTTTTGCCGAAAAGAAAACCACAAAAAAACAACTTTGCTATCAGAAAGCCAAACATTTTATGGACAAAATCACATTTTTTTATTTCCGTCAAAATAACGCATTGTCTAGTAATGCATTTTTGATAAACTTAGACATAAAACATAGACTTAAATGCTTCTTTGAGAATTTCGACAGGATGTAATGAAAATTAATTAAAAGCTGTGATCATCCAAAAAGTACGAATCATTTTGAATTTCCCAACCGCAAATGTAATACGCAGAAGAAAAACAGACAATCCTGCTTCAAATGTGGTCGTAAAACTGCATACTACTATGTGGAAAGAATTATTTAGGATTTTGACTGTGTACGTCTTGTTTTTACGTTACGAGGAATTAAAAAAACATTTTCAAAAGGCACTAGTCAACAAAAGCTTGGCTTAACCCTTCTTAAAATGCGCGCCAGTTTATGGTAAAAATATTAGCTTGCCAAAACTTCAGTTGCCATTGCTGGCTAAAGAAAAGACCTAGATGGTTCATATTTTGGTAACATTGGATAGCCCAATTCATCCTCTTTGTTAATATTGGTATTTGCAGATACGGTAGAGGCAAATTAACTTCGCGTGTGGAATTGTTGTAGTGGCGGGATTATGTCTTTTTCTTTTATAAGAAACATACTATTTGAGTTCAGCTTGAAAGTTTCGCAACTTTAAAGGAGATTTTCTGAAAATTTGTATACCCTTAAAATTATTTTTAGCATGTCAATCTATCATTTACTTATTAAATTTTCTCAATATTTCGTAAATTAGCAGTTAAAAGTTATCCCTACTCTTAGCCCCATGTTAAGAAACATTGTATCTTATAAAAAAGACGATTTTTTTTTCCACCAGTTCCAAAAAGGCTTTATAGAGAGAGAGGGTATAATAGAGTAAATATGGTGAAATATATATGCAGTGAACTCGTATCTGTCACAACTTTATCTGTCACAAGTAATTTTTTCTCACTCTTTTTTTCCAATCTACAAAATTTCTCCTTCTTGCGAGTGTTATTAATTACCAAGGTGAAAAGAAATCCTCATTTTGCTCTTAAAATATTAAACATAAAATGTAAATCGTCCACATGTCAAAGGATAAACAGTAAAAGCGTGTTATGACGAAATACAAACCAACAAGTTCAAAGTACGATATTTTTAAAAGCTTTGCGGAATTCGAAACTCCTGTTTTGGCAAACTTAAGCGGATACATTGTGACATTTTTGTATTTTCGAGCCGGGATTAATCATAAAAAAGTTACCACCAAACTTACCAAAAATTGACAGTCCGAATACTATTTCAATTTCAAAAAGTAAATAAAAAAATGAACGAGCGCTGTCGAAAAAAAAAAACAATCTCGAACAAGATTATTCGACCGGCAAAAATTTCGTCACCCCGAAAAATTTCGTCATATTTATTTGACATTTTTAGTCCGAATATTTTTTTTTATAAGCAAGTAAAAATTCGAAACCAGACTGGAAAACTGCAACAAGGCTTATGTTATGTTTCGTTATGTTTACTGAAGAAAAATGAGATAAGATAGGACGGTCCTGTTTTTTTAGATTTACAACAACCGCGTAGTCTTTTTGCGCGAAGAAAAAAAGAATACACTGTGTCTAATTACAATAAACCATAGCACAAGAAAAGGCATACTGCGAAGGATTCATCAAAAAAAAAAAATTCGTCTATGCTCTTTTTTCTCATGTTCATTTTGTTTTTATTACTGATTGAATTTATATTTACGTTTGCACATACATTTAGTATTTACACATTTCAACATTAAGAACCATTGTAATTTATGGATGCTTGAAATTTATGTCGATTAATAATAATAATAATAATAATAAATAATAACATGCGAGGCACAATTTTTTCGCTACGTCAAGTGGATCAATCTTCGCGGATATGGTAGAGTTATTCAAACAATAAACGGCAAATTGGATGATTGATTAATTAAAAGAAAATTAACAACTTCTACAATTGGCCATTAAAAGAAGAAACACATGATCCTTTTTGATAAGCGGGGGCGCAATCCTATCAGAAATCTATCAGTTTCCTATCAGTTTAGGCGGGAACAAGGATAATTTAAGCGTGACAATATGACAAATCAGACAATGACAGTTTTAAGTTGAAGTGGGATGCATTATCGTCATGGAAAATGATAAGGAAAGTTGAAATTTAGTGAGTGTCAGCGCAAAAAATCATCAACTACAATTACATTTATTTTGTCATAAAAAAAAATTTTGTCAAAAAAATATACAGGAAAAGAAAAACCCAATTAATTATCGGGTAACTGAAACCAAAAACGTAGAAAATTCACCATTTGATAAAAAATATTCTAAAAAAATATTAAAAATGTTAAAAAACCACCTGTTTATAATTGTATATACCTTGAATAGATAAATTTTACATAAATATATTGAAATATGATAAATACAAATTAAGAAATAATTTTGATAAATGCGATTAATACATAATAAAAATAATGTAAAAAATACATAGAATCGTTCTGGTAGCAAAAACCTTATCCCGCGGTTGAAGGTCGGAAGGACATTACACGAGAAAAACAATGTAAAAACACACATACAACACGAACTAATAATTCTTGTCACATCTACCAGGTGTTTCCAACTTCACTTCTATATTTCTTAAACAGATAAACATTCCTAAACATGTAACGAGCGCATAATAAAAACAGAGTTTTAAAAAAATAAAAATTTGCAATGTCAGTTTCAGCGGCCATTTATACAATATGCCAAAAAAAAATGGAAAACAGTTAGTAGAAATACCAGAAAATAGGTTTCCAGGAAAGGAGATATTCCTAACACATGAGTTTGATGGAAAGCATTAGGAACGCTGGGAAGCAGACTCCAACCCAATCGCTAATCTTCCTTTTTGATTTGAAGCGTGCGAGTTTGAGGACTGACACTCCCACGGGGTGCTTCAACAGTTATTTTGCAATCTTTGGTGTAGCGAGACGACAATACGTCGATATCCACATCACTAGGTAGCGTAAAGTGCCGTGTAAATTGTTGATGATGGGAAGTTTGACCATGGTGGCTGTCCTTTTCTTGCTTGCTTTCACCATGAATAATCAAATTGCGGTCGTGAACTTTAATGGTGATTTCATCAGGTTGGTATCCCGCCACATCTAAAGTGACTTGAAAATTTTCCTTTTGCTCTTTATCCTCGTCATCTGTGTGGGACAGCTGATTAACGGCTTTAATGCAAAGTACCCCATCTTGGGTGATATTTGAGGTAAGTGTGTGTGTATCGATACTGTCCGGAATGTTGTATTTTCGTTGGAATTCACTGGATTCGTAACCAGCCTCCGTTTGGTTGTAATGTTTACCGCTGACGACCAGTAGTTGTCCTGACAGAACAAATTGAAACAAACACTCAAAAGGAGGGTGTTCGAATGAACCAGCAACACTTGAAGGGAGGGTGTTCGCATGAACTAGCAAGACTCAAAGGAAGGGTGTTCGGATAAACCAGCACATGGAAAATAAATTTTAGAGGAGTGTTCAATGTTGTTCAAAGATCTCAAAAAAACTATAAACACAGGTATTTAAAAGCAAACATTTTAATACAATCCAGCCTTTCTAATTCATTTTTTTTTTGCGTCGGCAAAAAATTGCCGACGCGAACCTTTATTATAGCGTTTCGCGTCAGCATTTACCCATTTTGTTGTGAAATTTGAATGCCACGATCAAAAACGGTCGGTGTTATTATGAAGAACATAAGGTATAGAGAACATTAAAGTCGGCCCCTTCCCTTCATGCTGACACTCTTATGCTCGGCTGGTGCATTACACTGAGACTCGAACGAAAGACGGAAGACAATTTGGAACCATGCCACAAGTCAGTCCGACCTTCATCGTCACAGAGAATACTGCGAGAAGAGTGCGCACCCATGCAAGTTAAATATAACCAGAACATGGGAGAGGTTAGGTGTCCTGTACCTTAATACAGCTTTCGGACGAATGTTCTCGTGATGTAATACCAAAGAAAAAACATGTTGAATAAAGTTTAAAAAATCTTTTTAAAAGAGGAAAGAGAAATCAAATATTTTTAGTAATAATAATCGAAACAATTGTATATCGTATTAAAAAGAAGTCCAGAAGTTCTGTCTCCCACACGACACAGCAGGCAATAAGTCAGCCCTGCCCTCGGTTTTGTGAGAAGAGACGTTCTGCGAAGACTCTAACAATCGAGTCTCCTGTACAGTTTTGCTTCATGTTAAGCTGTGCCAGTGACAAGCATTTTCGAAGCATGCCACCGGCGACTTCTGCGATATACAACCTAATGATCTTTGATTATTAGTATAGTAAATAATTACTTTTAAGACATTTCAGGTGCGCATTATTGAAGTGACTAAAGTGTTTTTGGTGCGTGATTCGCTGCTCCATTGTTGTAGGAGCGTGCGGAGGTGCAGGGGCGCGATCGCGCACCTCAAAAGACCAGGACTGATAGCGTTTTTATTAGACTGCTGGATCCGAATTAGTAAGAATTGAAATGGAGAATAAATGGGCTATTATAATGAAAAAGTATAATGAGTATATATTTACGATAGATTCAAGACAATTGAAGGATTCTATAAATTTTCAAAAAAAATTTATATGCAAAGAAAAATTTTGCCGACGTGAACTTGTTTTTTTTCAATTTGCCTCGGCATTTACCTCGGCATTTGCCGCGTGCCGACGTGAATTAGAAAGGCTGCAATCAGTGTACGTTCATTTTATACAACCATTAAGAACATAAAAAAATAATATTATGTCAAAGTTAATGTGGCTATGCACAAAGTTTACGGATAACATTCATGGTCTGAAACAAGCCCTTAGTCACGAAATCTAATTTCGCGAATTTTAATTTGCTAAAAACCGACTACATTAAAATTGATATTATTTCCTATTATCAACCCCTATTTAACCTTTTTCACCATGAAAACAGGAAACCATAACGGGAAAACAAATTTTCGAGAATTTCAATTTATTTTCTCTTAAAACTTGAAGTTACTTCTTTGAGGAAAAAAATCTGATTAAAGTATAAAAATTGACTTTATTTAAAAACGAAGATATCGCCAAAACGCGCAGAAATAAATGTAGTCGAATTTCACGAATTAATCTAACATATTCTGCAAAAACTTCAATCATTTAAAAACTTGAATAACTTAGCGATATGTCACATGCTTAAGCAACGCCGGGTCATAATGATTAACCTTGAAGTTTTCCTTACGTTATGCCAAAAACATGCAACTACGCGGTTTGCAATTCAACTTAATTAGTTTTGAAGTTGTAATAAAAATGTTACGCCCTCAACCTTGTTTACAACTTAATATTTACTGGAGCAAAAAAATTACGCATTTATTTTCAGTTACCATAAATGAACTAGATTTCGCGGGTTAAGGAATAGATGTTAGGAAGATAGATGTTTTTCTACCTGCAAAATAAATTATCTTTTTATGCTTATTTTTGTGTCTTTTATCACAAAAATTACGCATTCATTTTAGTTACCATAAATAAACTAGATTTCGCAGGTTAAGAAATAGATGTTAGGAAGATAGATGTTTTTCTACATGTAAAAGGAATTTATCTTGTTAAGTTATTTTTGTGTCTTTTATCACGAAACACTTTAAATGAACTAGGTTTCACCTTTCTTCCTCCAAGGTTTCACGCAAACTCAATTTTGCGGTTTAAGGAACTTATCCAATAAATTCGAGTGACTCAGTCTGAACAAAACTTAAACTTGCGTTGCAAGTCAACGAGGAAAAGTATGAGTATTTGAAATGACAAAAACGTCGTTTGTTTAGGAATGTAAGACATTTTAAAAATTTAAATAATTTCAAATCACGACAGTATATCGTATCATTACTCAACAGGAAGGCCATTTGAGACTTCTCAACACGCCTAAATGCGCTTTCACATAAGTTGCGCAGTAATTCTTGCGTGACTCACGTCTTACGGCGACGAAAGAATTTCTCCCACGAATGGACTGGAGCTAGTACTATCACTAATGACAACAAGGAAACATGTACAAAATACAACTTCAAATCACGAAACATTGCAACGTAAATTCAATTCTAAGCATTCCATAGATCAATAAACACAACAGGAGAAACATCATTCAATTGCTATCCAATGACAGCAATTGGTGTCATAGAAACAAACTTTTCTATTTGCTCCTTCCGCATCTTTTGAAGATGATTTCAAAAAGCTTAGTGAAAAAGACAATATAGCTGTCTTTTACCTAACTTCAAAGCTGCAGGCGATTCGAATGGTCAATGAAAATATTCAGGTAGTTAGATGGCGTATGGTAATTCATTCAATCTCGCTATTTTCAGATTGTCATGCGAAAATGAATGAAAACACACGCTCAAAGTTGATTCACAAAAACTTGATTTTAAGGAGAGAGAAAATTAAGATAAACAAAAGTAAAATTGGGGAAAATTGAAGATAAATTCTATGAGAATCAGCATAAATGTAAGGAGACTAAATGCAATTGATTTAAAGGTAAATCCAAGGTTAAATGAGAAAATCCAAGTTAAAACCAAAAGGGTAATTTAAGGAGATTCCAGATAAATGCAAGAAAAGTCATGATAAATCCAATAGATTTAAGGTGAAATCAACAAGATTCAAGGAACATTTGGGGAAAATTAAGGTAAATATGCAGGTCATATTTAAGGAGATTCAAGATAAATTTAAGAAAAATAAAGATAAATTTAAGGAGATTTAAAGTAAATCCGACAGATTCTAAGTAAATTGAAGAAGAGTCAAGGTGAATCCAAGTTAAAACAATGCTTTTTGATTATAATATTTTATGTAAATATCTTGATGAGTTTAGTTCATAACACTGATTAAAGTTGACATAAAAGAAATACATTTATATTTCTTATAGACACTTTACTCTAAAAATGCAGTAAAAAATTTTTAATAACACTACGCGAAATAACAAAAGCTCGAATCTCTAGTGTGCGAGAACTAATACGTATGAAATAGAATGCGCTAAAATTAACCACAGCAGTCAGAATCTAGCCAAAAAGGTTTCAAAGAAACCCAAAAAAGACAGTCAATTAAAATAACAATAAATAAAAAAAGAAAATCTCGCAACCAACTCACCATCCACTTTCAATGTGATCTCCTCTGGTCTGTAGTGTTTCACATCAAGTGTTACCCAAAACACGTTCTCGTTACTTACTGTTGTCTGCCTTGGTGTTTTGTTATACGGATCGTGTCCAACTAGTTCTCGATATAACCTCTCACGTTCCCTTGAACTCTCTCTTCTTACCTTCTTCTGCGGTTTTGCGTACACCATAGGACAATAACGCAATGGCGGAAAAGTTGCATCGAGTTCTTCATCAAAGGGGTCTTCGATAAATTCTTCGGATACACTGTTGTCATGAACGGGTATGTGAACAGCCATTTTTTTATTTATAACCTAAATAAAGAAAAACTAGAACGGATTTCTATCACTGTGATGCTTAAAGTTCTTTTCGAACAATTTTTTTGCCACTTCAAGAAAAATTTTAACCCCACTTTAGGATTTACCAAACACTTTATACAACAACAAAACCGCTCGACATAATATTAATCCTTATGCAATCATAAAGTTTAAACCATACTAAATCGATGTAACTATATTACCGCCAGAGATACGTATAGCATTGCTCTAACTTGCTTACCTGCTAAACAAGCAGGTTCGAGGTCAGCCGATTGCTCCAAATGGGTTGACAATAGTACATTTAAAGTGAGTTGGAGTGGGGACTAGATCCCGGAACCTTATAATCACAAGTCGAAAACGCTACCACTACACCATCTCCCGAATTGATTTATTTCTTCTTTCGGTAAAAAATCGTGCAATAGTACATAAAAATTTCAAATCGCCTATATGCTATCGTTGCAAATACTATCTAAGTTATTCTACATTTATACAATATTTTTAAATAATTTTGCACTAACCCTTTTTTAAAAGTCCTTGTAAATTTTGCACGGGTTAATAAACTCAAAATAAAAAACATACCAAAAAAAATAATAAAGAAATAACAGAATAGAGACAAAAATTATATTTTTGTAAAGACTTAGGTGAATGCGGCATTTTTAAAAAATCGTGCACAACAATGCTTATGTTTAAAAAAATTACCTAAAAACTAGCTAAAAAGTCCTGAAAACAAACTGAGGATATTATTTAAAATAAAGGAGTTGCAGAAAGTACAGCAAAATATGAAATTGAAGGGAACATTGGCAGCCAGTGGCGTGTCCCATTCAACACAGAACACATTATTCAGGCGAGACTTGACAGAAGATACTAGATCACACCTATATCTTAGTAAGATTGATAACTTAACTGCTACTTCAGGACTGTGCGTATGAATCAAAAATCTAAAGTTACAACAGCAGACAGAGATCACTTCTGAGGTGTCGCAGTTGGATCCATAATAAACTCCATTAAGTAACCTTTTATATCTTTGACTTCCACTGAAATTCTAAACAAAAACAAAAGAACAAATAAAAATGAAATTAACGAAACAAAGCAAACGAAACAAACAACGAACAACGAACAACAATAAACAAAGCAAACAAAGACATAAACATGTGAAAATTGGTTACTTTTCGTTAGGTACAATTGTCAGCGAATCTTCACCCAACAAATTCAATTCTTTACCCGTAACAGTCACCGTGGCGGATCCATTCTATAGAGAGATGGTAATATTAAATACAACACAAGCTAAACATATTTTATCATTCTGAAGGCAAAAAAAACACATCGTTGTGTAAGTTTATTTAGATATAAAGATAAAGGAGTACGAACAACCAAACATAATCGAAAACAATTCACAGTTAAACTCTCACAGAACATATTCTATGCAAGTAAAGGCAGACAGAAGAATGGTACGTTGTCCTATTCTACAGCTGGTTAAACAGAATACTTCAAGTCGAATGTGCTTAAGCATTTTGATTTGCTTATGTTTATTAAAACTAGTATTGATTTTTCCAGGCTTTTTGCGTCAGCGAATCAAAATCTTTGATTCATCCAATAGGAGCAGAATGATACGTCTGATGGCAAACCATTTTACCACATTTTTACACTTTTTTTGAAAGAGTGCAAATAGTTTAGCCTTTGTGATTCTGGATTAAAAATGAACAGAATTTGCCTGAGTACCTTGGACGTCTAATTTTTTGGGGCTAAAAAACAGTAAACTTTCAAAGGATATTATAGTGATGTAAAATTAAGGCTTTCTATACAAATAAAAACTTTATACAATTCGAGGGTTGGTATATGATTTTAGTATTCTTGTTTGCATTTTTGTAAACCAGTTTGAAAAATAAAGTACATCGGCAAATTAAAAATTTACGATGATAAAAAATTTCTACGATCCTGGCGAAGATACATTGGCACAAAATTGCAAGTTCATCCCTGAATGTAATTATATATCTAAACCTTTTCGATTTCTAATTGTTGCTAAGGTCAGCAAAACTATTTTCCCTAATTTTGTGGCCTTTGTGAGCCCTAACGTGGCCGTGTGAGTGTGGGCGTAATAACAAGTGTGACTAGCAAAACTTCACGCTTTCTCTCATATTTAAAATTTTTTTGTTTTTGGCTAGGAATGTAATTTGGTCTAAAATGAAAAAAATACTCGCTGAACATAAGGTGGCATCGGGAAGAATAGTATCTCCTGATTTAACAACCTTCATAGAAGAAGCAATTTTTCGCTTTATTTTCTTGAGTAATTAAAATTTACGTGTAAAAAAAAAGAAAATTATTTTTACCTTCATCCAAAGCCAAGTCTCGTATTTATTTGCAAGATCGTATTTGCCTTTACCATACACAAAAACCTAAAAACCCCCAAAAAAATTCACTTAAAAAAATAGCTCATGACTGGGTGAACATTAGTTTGTTTAGTTCTAGCTTCTTCACAAGAGCTCAAAACGCGAACGTCTGGTTTAAACCATTCACAGTGCAGTCTGATTTTGTACTGCTGTGCGCTGACTAATCTAGGACAGCATAATTTAAAAATGAAGATAATGGTGCTGACCACACCTCTAAACCGGACAAGGTATTTTACAACCAAGGCAAAGAGGGACTCCACAGCATATTATATTTTATATTTTGGTTTGTCTTCACTTCAAGGTGGTGTTAATACGCGTAACGAGAGAAGAGTTTCCCGCCTAGCCACTTCTGAAGTTATAAAGGATTATCTTTCATTAAAATAATCAGAAAAAAACATGTACAAAACACAATACTATTTTTACCTTAAACCCGCCGTTTCCAAATAACATTTTACTGCAATTCTCTGCAAGATTTTCCTTCGCCCACTGTACAAAAATTAAAATACAAATAACTCACAAGTCTCGTAACTTTGTGTTAGTTATGTGGGAAACGGATAATTCCCTAAATCACTGACACCTAAGTCTGTTGCATAAGACGTCATAACAGTACACTTCCGTCATGTGAAGTTTTCAAAGTTGGGAGAGGTGAGTGAAAAGTGTTTATATTTCCGAGATATCTCAGCAGCGAGTCATAGAAACTTATAAATGTTTTTAACCAAAGCACATTTAAAAGCAAAAGTTTACAGTTGGTTTACAGTTGAATCTCGATTGCGCTATTCTAGAATTTTCTAGAACTCTGGAGAATTTATTTTTGTGAATCAATCGTATTCAGATAGTTTTTGCGGGAATTTATTTTTCCATAAATAAGGAAAAGGTAAAAATTATAAATAAGGACTGTTTAAGATGAATTTACCTAAACCTTGGCACAAAACCTGCTTTTTAAAGGTGATTTACAACTGGGAAATACTGAATAAGTGACTAGGATGTTTTTTCAGCAGAATTAATTTCACGAATCGGCTAATAAAAAATTGTGCGAATTTAATTTTACAAATAAGTTATCAATTTTTAGTGAAAAATAAAACATACAGAGTTGAGTGAAAACGGAGGATTCACAACTGTATCAACATCCACTTTAAATTTCTCTTCATCTTCCTCTGTTGTGCCTAAGAAATACCTTAGTTTCTTTATATCAGGGAAGAGCCTATTGATTAGTCATCAAGACGCATCTAGCCTTGTTCACTACAGTCATATTAACGATAATGCTTAAGAGGGTGTTCTGTGAATTTTTGTTCCCTACTTGTTTTTGGACATTCTTTATGCAAACAGAAATTTTCAAAAGTCAATATGGTAGTCAAAGCTGTGTTTTTGAAAATAGCAAGTTACTGTTAGAAACGAAAATGGTTGGTTGATGTTTTTGACTATGAATGTGGCTAAAATGGCTCATAGGAAGTATTTGATTTTTGTACAAGCTGATTTATCCATATTAAATTACCTGTATACGTCTGTCTGTCTGTCTGTCTGTCTGTCTGTCTGTCTGTCTGTCTGTCTGTCTGTCTGTCTGTCTGTCTGTCTGTCTGTCTGTCTGTCTGTCTGTCTGTCTGTCTGTCTGTCTGTCTGTCTGTCTGTCTGTCTGTCTGTCTGTCTGTCTGTCTGTCTGTCTGTCTGTCTGTCACGCAAAATGGTAGCTTAACTGCGACGGGCGAACCCGTGGATTTTTCCACGGGCTAACGACTAGTCTATATTATAATACCCGTATACGTCTGTCCGTCTGTCTGTCACGCAAAATGGTAACTTAGCTGCGCAAGCAGCGAGACGCACGCAATGCGGTTTAAAAATGACGGGCGAACCTGTGGGTTTTTCCACGGGCTAACGACTAGTGTTAAATAATTACCTTGGATTGGTTTTCCTGTTTTGTACTGCTCTGAAGAAAAATATCTAAAAGAAAGTTATATATCTTAAAATGATGTCTTGGTTTTCAGGTTAAGTGTACTTTTGAAGTCGTTTTACTAAAAGGTTACAAATCAAATCTGTGAATTTTTAGTTTTAGAATACTGTGAAATTATATCTATACTGGAAGGAGGTTTGTTACAACCTAAATTTTAATTATCTACTTAATTATCTAAGTTTTTCTGGATGAATTTCTCAGCAAACTGTAACTTTACTTTGCTTACATGGTTAAGTATTTAAAAAAAACATTACATCTATGTACACAATATTTTGTCTTACAGCTACTTCAAACCGAAATTACAGAGAATAAAATCTTGCACTAAAAACGTGACAGACTCAGAGATTATCACGATCATCATGTGGTGATACTTACTCTGCAATCACTGAAGGAAAATCTTTCACTAAACTGTGAAGGTGAAAAAACTTTTGCCATAAAATTGTCTTTCCGTCATCACAGTAGTATCTGAAAATAAAATCAGAACATTTATCAGGGCCTTGCTTACTCTTTTTTCACCGCTTGTTTTGTTCTAAATTCTCAGTATGTTTGCTTTTGATTGAGACTGAACCATGGATGATAAATCACAAAGTATTACCTTAACCCATCCCACAAATCAGCCCTCTCTCTTTCAATAACCTAAAAATATATAAAAAGAACATATGAAAAATGCATTAAAAAAACACTTAAAGGGAACCTGAGGTATAAAATGATGTTGGACTTTATTATAGAGGTTAAAAGGTTAGTTAACAAGTCTTTTTAAATTTTTTAAAAAGCTCTTTTCGTTCTTAAGATATTCAGATTTAAAGAATTTCAGATTTAATTATGCTGCCTAAATTAAGATGCCATATTTAAGATAAGATAAGATAAGAAGATTGAATTGGCTGGGGCACTTGGAAAGAATGGAGGAGGATAATTGGGTAAGGAAGTGTAGAGACTTGATAGTTCCTGGGGCAAAGCCCAGAGGCAGACTGAGAAAGAGTTGGCAGGAGGTTATAAGGACAGACTTGATACAGAGGAAGTTGAGTTTAGATCTAACACAGTCTAGATCAGATTGGAAGAGGGTCATTAATATACCCCGTCCAACCCATGCTAGCATGGAAAACGGACGTTAAGCAGAGAATGATGATGATGATGATTTAAGTAATAGCAAATTTTGACATTTTCTGTCATCAGTAATTTTAGACCTGCTAAGGGATGTGCATTCAAACTTTAAGAGCTTTTAAAAAAGACTTGTTAACCAACTTTTTAAGCTCTATAACATAAGTCCAACATCATTTTATACCTTGGATTCCCTACAGCACTGGTAACAAATACAAATACTGCCAGACAAAATTAAAACAAATTTCTTACCAGACCTAAGGTATTTGCACTTCTTTGAGGTGAATGTGGAATTCGGGATGGCAGCACAAAGATCTGTAACGAGATAACAAGAAGTTACAAACTATTTTAGATTTACTGTTTCTATGAGAATCTAGGAGTAGTGTACCCACTGTGTTACTCATTTATTTATCAAAAATTTATTGTTTTGAGTGAAGCATGCTTCACATGAAATGATGCTCCTATTACAATACTGGCTTCACGTTTTACGATGATATAATTGCGTAATATTATTGTATATAAAAAAAATAATTTAAATTGCCTTTATCTGCTCTTTTGTTGTGCCTTCTGCATCAAAGAAATTTTTATGTTACAATTTACCATAAGGTAAGAAATTGCGGAAACAAAGTTTGCAAATACGACCTTAAAAATTGTGCAAAATGCAGAATAAAAAATTGCGAATGTGTGCATTTTCATTGACATTGCAGAATTAAAAATTGCAAAATAGTCATCTCAAATATTACTTTTCTAATATTAGTAAATTTGCAAACATTATTTCTGCATTCTTTCTTTTGAAACTCTTTCTTTTGCATTCGTTTTCGCATTATTTTATCAACGCGGACATGAAGGTCTCATAACTCTTGTACTCAATGACCAATGAAAATATATTGTAGTCAATATAACACACATTTAAAGATTTAATGATAACAGTAAGATAACACCACCAATTATCGCAATAAATGAAACAAAGTATCATTAACAATTTTTGCCCGGGCCTAAATTAAACCTATCGGGTCTTCGTCATATTGGAAATGATTGTTTTGTAATGACTGACAAAACTGAAATATGGTTTACTGTTTTCTGGAATTATATAAAATTAGAGGGCTGGTGCAGCATTTATGTAAACACGGCATTTATAAGATGGCTGTGTTCATTTCAAAAAGACTAGAAGTAAAACAATAGAAAATCTTTTTAATATAAATCATTCAACGTGGAAATCAAATGGCATTTACAAAAAGTAGTTTGTATTAAGCACCACAAGATAAGACAGCAGGTGGAGACTTTCACAAAACAAAAATCGCAAAAGTTTATTCTCAAAATTTTTGTATTACAAATCGTGAAAGTTTAGTCTTGCAACAAAACACCTTTTCAACCTTTGAAGGATATTTTAAAACGTGTTTACTTTGCGGCATGAGTCAATGACGATGGCAGCAAAGCATTTGATGCTTGTTAAAACTTAATTTTGCTTTTTTCACTTCAAGTTAATTCTCGCAGAAAATCCAAAATCGGCTAATTGCGAAATTGGCTAGTTTCTATCAAAAAGCCTGTGATTGTTTTGCCTTGCAAAACTTTGTTTCATGAAAGTAGCCATTTATTTGGGGGTGGTGTTTATTAGGGGTGTTATTTATTACAATGCTTTGTCTGATTGTTAGAGAGGAAAATTTTATTAAAGGGAAAGATTATACTGGTGTTGACTTGAGCAAATGTATACAGCAATTCTTTTATGCAAAAACTATATTCTACTAAAAATCTTTTTCTGTGAGCATACACACCTCTCCCTCTTTAATATGAACATCTTTTGGTTCTCCTCTCTCCATAATCTTCAAACACATATCCCCTTTCACCATGTAGAATAACTGGAAAAAAAACAAAATGGTGAATAACGTTATAAGGTCAGATGGGAATCTTTAAAGCTGAACATTTTTTAAAAAAACCCAAAAGATTTGATAAATAACTTTTATCCACTGTATAACTTACAAAAATGCTGGAATCTATTTTAAAGATACATAATACAATGAGCACATAACCTTATATTTTATGCAAACAAACAACTGCACAAGCAACTATCATCTCAATTGTAGCAACGGTGCAAAAGTCATATTTTATACCTCCTCTCCTTGATCCAAATGATAATCCTTTCTTACATTCGGTCCACCTACAAACATAATCTTTAAAAACCCTCCAGCCCTAAAATGTAATACATTTTTTGTAAACGATCTTTTTTATATATATATTTTTTATTTTTTATTTTCCTTGGATAGACAACTGGCTGCGAGATATGATCTATTTGGTAGAATGGTTCACTTTATTACAATAATGAATGATCAAAGCAGCTGGGTTTTTGCCTTATGAATGGTTTATGCATGAAAAGAAAAATGGCAGCTAAAACATAAACAAGACCAAGAACGAATTTTTTGGCTTTATGATTCACACAACAACAACAACGATCTTGAGTTTTACTTTGAGATTTAGCCTGAATATTCTGTTCTGGCATAAAATGTCAACATATTGTCCATTTCAATGATGAGATGACTAGTTTTCTTTAAATGTTCTTAAGATTATACTAACTGAAGTAACACTGTCACTCATCTCATCAACCTCATCTACAGTACAAGGGATTCCGTTGCAATAATACTGCATTTCAAAATCAAAGACAAAATGCAAGACGAAGAAAAATTTGCAACCTACATAATACTGTTGCATACTGGTGGCTTAAAATTCTCTTCATTTTCTTTTAGCCACTTTTCCACATTAACTACATTTCCAATGTTAGCTTCCTCAATCATTCCAACGATTTTTTGTTTACTTACTTTATAGCATAAGTGTATAATGACAATAACATTTCAATCGATTGAAAAGTTAAATTTAGTATAACCAGAACAATGTGAGATTCAACTGTATTCCATAGTGTCTGCCAATTTCTTGTAACAATTTCAATGTTTTTAAGATTTTGGGGGTGTTTTTTAAAGGTTTGTTATTATATTTTTATGTTTTGAAGCACAAAAATACCTTGCCACACAATAAGTTGATGCAGAAAAACTCAAAAAATGGCAGTGTTAAACGTTTACACCTATGGGAAGTTAATTATTTAAAGAAGTGCAAACTCAAATCTTACCACAAAGTAATGTTTCATAAATAAAGACAAAAATGTTTTCGAAAATATTCATATTCATGCTTTTTCTGGAGAATTTTAAATATTCAAGGTTTTCAAGGTCACCTACTCTAATTTCAAGGTTTTAAAAGTCTTGAAAGAGAATTTTATGACATCTAAATGGGCATTTAAAAATATATATATTATTAAAAAGCAGAGCAGGAAAAGCATAGGACAGCATGATTAAACCATATAGATTTTCTTGCGATAATAAATTAACAGGTAGTTTGCTTTTTTCACTTCACTTCACGATCAAGCAAAAACACTATTCTAATACGAGTCCCTGCTTAGATCTTTGAAGGGTCTGACCTGCTGATAGGACTGCTTTTCGTAAACTGAACTATTTTCGTATTACACCATTAGTATAGAACGCAAATATTAAGTTTGGGCTTAGTAGTCACTGGGTTCTTTCCACAACTAAAAGCTGTTTACCAAAAAGGTATGGAGCGAAAAAGAGCCTGACCATGCCACGAGAACCAAATTTTTAGTCAGCTTTATAACCTATCACTTTCTACTATATTAAAACATGTTTGGTGCAAAATTTGGAGTTTGTAGCTTATGCAGTCAAATTAAGGTACTTGAGGAAAGGTCTGATCCAGTCTTAAGATACGATTTTTCAGTATGCTTTAGTAACTTTCAAATTCCCTTCTGACATGTTTTGACTACTTTTAATGTAAACGTAAGGGTCAGGGATCCAAATTGGGTAGGATAACCATATGATTTTTATTTTGCCTATTTTGAGGGTCAAATCTTATGACCACCTTAATTATATAAAATAATTAAAAAATGAAATTACTCTCAATGTGAATCTTATCATCAATTTAATTTCAGAAATACCAACACACACGTAAATGAATAATAACATAGCAATGCTGCAAAATTTTTTTTTAAGTACTACTGATTATTTTCAACATTAGAATCCTCATCAAAACTGTATGATCGTTCTTTTTCTAGTTCCAGTATAGATTTTTGTCTTTCTTCTATAACTCGCATTACCACCCACATTGTTTGATTTACTTTATGTAAACGAGTTGGACCTGGTACTGGAACACCTTGTCTCTTGCACTCCTGATCCAATGTCAATAACATGTTTTTCTCTTTAAGTAGAACATACCAAAATTTATGTAAGTCACTGTTGCTTTTTATTCGTAATTCAGAAGCCTTCCACTTCCTACCACTGATGGGTTGTTCTTCAACATATTTACCTTCTTCATATACACCTGGTGGAAAAAACTCCTCCAGTCCTTTTACTGTTGACGTTGTAAAAATCGTTCTTGAATTAGGTAACTGCAATGTTAATCTCCATAAATGTCTACTGTACATTCCTTTTATTAAATTTGCCATTCTAATTTGCCATTTAATAAGTACACATTAAATACAACACCTAAAAACAATAACAGGGTTTAAGCCTCTTAAATATGACATCATAATTTATGCAGCATAATTAAATCTGAAATTCTTTAAATGTGAGTATCTTGAGAACGAAAAAAGCTTTTTAAAAAATTTAAAAAGACTTGTTAACCAACATTTTAAGCTCTATAATAAAGTCCAACATCATTTTATACCTCAGCCTCCCTTTAAAACTGTATAATTTCCTCACAGAATAAGCCTATTTCTACAATATCTGTTCGTTCTCTTAAACACACATACGAAAATACAATAATATTATAACGAGATTGGTCATGGGCAAACTTCAGGATGCTAGTTATTTACATGCAATTTTGAAGAATGTATCAACAAAATGTTTCAATTTCACAAAATCGAAGTTAACACAGTTATAAAGACAGTATAATACCGTCTTTATGCAAAAATAATAAATGGCAGATGATTCGGGCCCTAAATAAGCGACACATAACCTAATTGGGCTACTTTCTTGTATATAACTAGATTTCCCACAAAGATATCACAGATTAAAAAAACCTTTTTAAAATCATGGTTACACATACTATCCATTGTCAGTCAAAGAAAACCGTGAAACGTGGGATCCCGTAGGTATAAATTGCGATTGGCAAGGCTGCAGGAGTATCAGGTATTGTTGCAGAGATGGTAAAAGCATCTGGATATATTGGAGTTGAGCTTATTACAAGTCTTGCTAATCAGATTATAAAGTATGGTGCTATTCCGAGTGAGTGGCAGTCAAGTGTAATAGTGAATTGTTTCAAGGACAAGGGTGATGCATTAGAAAGAGGTAACTATAGAGGTTTGAAGTTGGTTAATCAAGTAGTGAAAGTTATTGAAAGAGTGATTGATAAGTTACTTAGAGAAAGAATTGATATAGATAAGATGCAAATTGGTTTTGTTCCAGGGCGTGGCACTACAGATGCAATATTTTTACTCAGACAGCTTCAGGAAAAGTATTTAGGAAAGAGAAAGAATCTCTATTTTGCCTTTGTAGATTTAGAGAAAGCTTTTGATAGAGTGCCACGTAAAGTTATTTGGTGGGCTATGAGAAAATTAGGTGTGGATGAGTGGCTAGTTATGATGGTACAGTCTATGTACAGCAATGCTAGAAGTCGTGTCAGGATTAACGATTCACTTAGTGATGAATTTAGTGTAAATGTTGGTGTACATCAGGGTTCTGTACTTAGTCCTTTGTTGTTTGTTCTAGTCTTAGAAGCGCTGTCGATGGAGTTCAGAACAGGTTGTCCATGGGAGTTATTGCATGCAGATGATTTGACTCTCATAGCAGAGTCGATGGAAGAATTAGTTGAAAGGTTTGAGAAGTGGAAGAAAGGACTAGAGCAAAGTCTAAAGTCATGATTAGTAGCATTGCAGCCAAGTGTGACCTTGTAGTTGGAAAGTGGCCTTGTGGAGTTTGCAGGAAAGGGGTTGGTAGTAACTCAATTTTTTGTCAGACTTGCAAGCATTGGGTACATAAGAAGTGCAGTAGTATTGGTGGAAGGTTAAGAGCTGACATTCAGTTTGTATGCAAGCGTTGCAAAGGTGAGATTATAGAGAATGAAGTATTTCCAGCTTTAATGATGTACAACAGTGGCTCGTTAGAGATAGTTGAGAACTTCTGTTACTTAGGTGATATGTTGGGCAGTGAAGGGGGTGTTGGAAGAAGTGTTACTTGCAGGATAGGTTCTGTTTGGAAAAAGTTCAGAGAGTTACTTCCTTTGTTGACTAGCAGAGTCTTGTCAATTGAGGTAAAAGGTAGGTTGTATGAGGCCTGTGTAAGAAGTGTTATGTTGTACGGTAGTGAGACATGGGCAGTGAAGCAGGAAGATCTTGACCGTTTAGAAAGGAATGATATGAGAATGGTTAGGTGGATGTGTAACGCCAGTCTGAGAGACAGAAAGAGTTCAGATGAGCTAAGAAGCAGGCTAAGTATCTGTAGAATTAAAGATGTTATCCAGATAAGAAGATTGAATTGGCTGGGGCACTTGGAAAGAATGGAGGAGGATAATTGGGTAAGAAAGTGTAGAGACTTGATAGTTCCTGGGGCAAAGCCCAGAGGCAGACTGAGAAAGAGTTGGCAGGAGGTTATAAGGACAGACTTGATACAGAGGAAGTTGAGTTTAGATCTAACACAGTCTAGATCAGATTGGAAGAGGGTCATTAATATACCCCGTCCAACCCACGCTAGCATGGAAAACGGACGTTAAGCCGAGAATGATGATATGATAATGATGATGACAGGAAAAATCAGAAACAGGGTTTTTGGTCAGCGCTTCATGTCCGTTTATTTGATTGAAAGAAAAACAAAGTATTTAGTTAAAAAAGATCATTTTAGTTAATTTTAAAAAATATTAAAAGGAATGGAACATTATAATAGAACAAATTTAAAAAATTTATGGATTTTGCTATTATGTACCACTGTGCCATTGTGACAAATACCCCAATTGTGGAATATAGTGTTTAGCGTTTTTCCCTGACTGATTGTATCCTAAGAATCATTGTGATTTTTTGTCGAGAGTGTTTAGGGAACCTTTCAAGTTTTTAGTGGCCTAATTAGGTTACAAAACGCCTAGTTAGTCTACAACATGTTGCCAAACTAGATGTATGACTTAACATGCAATTTCGGAATTAGGATACCATCCTAAATTTTCTTTTGCTGTGGGGCAAGTTGAACTTTGAACCCTCCATTGTCGGTAGTGAAGCATACAAAAAGTGCTAAAAAGAAGAGGTTATTTTGAGGATGTGTATTAGGCCACTGTGTACCTAGCCTAATACACATTTATGATAATTCTAACGGAACAACTAAACTGGATCCGTCAAAGCGATGGAAGGTAAACAAACTTTAACGCAACCATTTTAGTTCATTTTTTTAGTAGGCGAAAAGACAGTACCTACATTCGTTAGAAAACATTTATTGAAGACATCTTAAAAATACATATCTTATCGATCTTAAAAATATAATGTCAAAACATTGTGCTGTCAGTGGCTGCTCTAATGGCAATTACAGGCCAATAAGGTGGCAGGATTCTATATGTGAGATACACCAAAGTACACATTTAAACTGCTCATGTGAAGAACCATCAAGTAAGTTGCTTTACCTCTACCACATGGTTTGTCTATATCTGCCTAAGTAACTTTTTTTGCACTGAGATCCAGATAATTTATAATTTAATTTTTTTATCACAACTAGCTAAATAAGTGGCATCTTTTTCATTGTTTTATCTGGCTTTATTCTCATTTTAGGCTTTATCCGTTCCCTAGGAAAAAGAAAGATCCAAGTGACAGAGAAATATGGAAAAACTTAATTAACCGCACAAACATAAACACGAAAAAACTGTGGAGTACTGATGTGAACCCAAAAGTTTGTTCAGAACACTTCAAAGCACACTTTTCGTACCCTAATCTGCAACCTTGGCTAACCTAGGGCTGATGAAATGGGTAGGCTGTTCCCTGGACATTTCAGTAAGCGAAGAAAACTTGATTATAAGCCTAGTAAATGTGAAGCTGCACAAGACTTAGATAACATTGTTTTGCACACTTTATTAACTGAAGGAATTGCTAGTTTGCCATCTGAAGTGTCAGAGCCTTTACCACGTGAGTCTGATTTTATAGTAGAACAAAAGATAATGGAAGACACTTTGTATCAGTTATCTCTTGTCGAGAAAAACAATCAGCAGCTTTTAAAAGAAATAGACATAATAAAATCAGAAAATAAAAGACTAATCATAAAAAACAAGAAAAACACATTTAAAAATCTACAAAAATAAAACCGATGCATGAATTGTTACTAAAAAATGACTAAGATGCTCTATTTTATACAGGTTGTCCAACCATAAGCTCTTTCTATGCGCTGCATGATTTCGCTATACCATTCTTTAAAAGAAAATGGAGAGGAAAATTACGTACATCAAGACTTTCAAAGACATTTGTAAAGTCACCAAGGAAATTAGGAAGAAAAACTAAAATATTAAGCAAAGATGAGCTTTCGATGACACTAATTAAATAAAACTTGGCTTGATTGAGGCAGATCTGGCACATTGCTTTAAAGTATCAACGGCAGTGGTTTCCAAGTATCTTTATTACATGGGTTAAAATTTTAGCCACAGTTTTGTCTGATGTGGTTTTTATACCCAACCACGGTAGTTTAAATTTCACCAGATTAAAGAGATTTGACCACATCAAGAAAATACACCAAATTATTGACTGCTTTGAAATCTCTGTGGAAACCCCAAAAAACCCTAATTTGCAAAAACTTACTTGGTCCGAATATTAAACATCACAATACTGTGAAGGTACTGATTGCCTGTACTCCTAACTAGTTTGTGTCATTTGTCATCCAACTTTTTAGATTTTGTTCCACCATATATATATTTAATGGAAGATAAAGGTTTTAGTGTTGAGCAAGAATGCCTTGCCCGTAATATCATATTATATATTTCACCTGGAAAAAGAGGAGCTTATCAAATGCTTCCCTCTGAAGTCGAAAAAAACAAAAAGGATTACATTTTAATCGAGCAAGTCATACGACAAGTGCGTATTTTCAAAATACTGCAAATTAATTCCTGATAAGACTGCTTGGAAGCATCGATAATGTTGTTTAAATATGTGTCGCCCTGACAAATCCCAAAAATCCCATTTTTAATGACTAACATTTGTAAATAAACGGTATGTATATAAATTTTAACTATATACCATGGTTAATAATAAGGTTTCTTATGAGCATAACAATTGCATGAAATTACCTTCCTCCTCTTTAAATTTTTTTAATGAAGTTTCTTAAAAAGCAAACGTTTTAAAGAATTCATGGCAATAAAACACATGCTTTATTATTTGCAGGTTGTACATATATAACCATTTAGAATTTCTTTTTGGAATCTATTTTCATCAGTTATTTGTGCACATTTAAAATGAAACCACATTTGACAAATATTACGAGCAATACTGTTATCATCAAAAGATTGAGGTTGTTCAACACACTTTGTTTTGCATGATGGACATAAGTAGACTTCTATTCTTTGATTCTTTTTGTGTTTTTTCGAATTGCTCTGTTTCTGTCCTGTCATTGTTTTTCGTTTTAAAAAACCATCTCTGTTAAGATTTATCAAATGGGTATAAATTGTTTGTTTTTGTGTCAATATTTTTTGTGTCAATATTTTTATTCTCAATATGATTTTCTGTATTTGAAGATTGTGTTTTGTTTGTTATTAAAGCAGGAGCTAATTTGTTGATCCAGAAGAAGACCAAATTATTCAAAATCTTTTCCCACATTTCAGGGTCAAATTCTATTTTTTAAAAATGATATCCATGTGTTGTGAAAATAAAAAAGAAGGCAAAGTTCTTTTTTGTCATTGCAAGTTGACCTTGAATTTGGGAATAGTATTGGTGATTGGTTTTCAATTTTTCAGCTGTCTGTTCATTGCATTCGATTTGGTAGTAAAGATATGGAAGATTTTCTGCAGATGGTATAGTGTGACAAATAGAATAGGGGCATTTAATTTCAGCAAAGTCTCCACAGCATTGACAAGTTCCTTCAAGATCTGGACCTGCAGTCAAAAAAGGGAACTGCCCATCAATAACTAATCCTGGATCAGTGAAAACTACATTTTTGTGAAACTTTGTTATAATTTGTTTAGTTCTGTTTTTGCATGAACTTCCATGGCAATCCCATGTTTTGTCAAATTTTCAATTAAGGTATCTGCATTTTCTTGAGGATTTTTTTCAGTGTGTTAATTCTTGTAAAAACTTGGTGAAATTTGGATGCAGTTATCCTTTCTTTTCTCAAATAAGACCATGTAGTACTGGTAGCCTTTGGTTTTATTGTAAATAACATTTCTTTGTGTTTCATCAAGTTGAAGTGTGTTTGTAAATAATTCAGCGTTTTTAGACATGGTGTGTTGTTTTTTGTAGAAAAAGTCTTCAGCTGTATCTATAGTGCTTTTAGGACAAATAAAGTTTGATGAGTTTGATGATGTTGATGTTTTTTTCTTGCATTCCATAATTTCGATAAATCACGATTGAGGGACACAATCCTTAAATGCATGGTAAAGTTTTTCCTTCGTTTTTTCACATGTTTCAGGGGCTTTGTAAAAGAGTGAAAATGCTTGCAATGCTTCCTGATTTTCTTTAGCCTTATTGGCTTGACTGTCAAAACAGTTTTTGTTGCAGCAGGTACGTTTCAAGTAGATAGCTTACTTGTACAGGTTGGTTTAGTCAGGCTACTTTAGACAGCTGCTTCCACCCTGAACAACATTGCTATCACATGGTTACAGCTGCCAAGAAGACCAGCTGTACAAGAGCAATAAGCACTGACAACTTTTCCACCTGGGTTAAGTTTTTCCACAGCTGCCCAAACATTGTATGCGCTGGAAGATGTGGGTTGTAAAGGGGTTACTTTAACATTTGAGAAAACAAATAGGACTTTTCTCTGTGATCTTGTGCCAACATATTTCTTTCACAAAATCACATGCGAAATATCTATATCCTCTTCCTTCCTTGTAATCACAGTCAAGTTGATGGAGTAATTCCCCTAGTGTGTTGATATTAGTTAGAAACCTGACAATGTCGTTATAATAGACAGGGGAGGGGGGGGGGGGGGGCACTTTTTGCAAACCATCTTGTTCTACAATCCACTTTCCCTGTGGAATTGTGACAGGATCGGGCAAAACAGTTTTGCTATTTATAAGTTTCTTGCTATATATATTCGTTTTGCGAAAGTAAATGTTGCCTTTCAGCTTCATCATTAAATGGTACTTGACTTTCCCAGCAGGCACATGCTCTAAATAGAATGTGCTACATTTAAAAGTCTGTACCTTTTTTCTTGCAAATTTTTGACAATAAAAGATGTATTTTTAAATAATATACAGTACAGTCTGAATGTAATCTACCGCGGATGCGAAACTCGCATGAATAGTTACACAGAACAATAACATTGTGATAGCTTTTGTTTTTTTAAGAAAATAATTGCCTCGCTGATAAACAATGACCCCACGCGATCGATTGTTTAATCACAATAGGTTGCAAGATAAATTTTAGCAATCTATTTTGTGCGAACTCTTTTGAAATTTTTAATTGCAGTAATTAAATATAAAAGTTTAGTTGTTTGCGTTACATTATAAAATTAGTTATCGGAGTTGAAATAGAAATAGTATTTTAATATAAAGTTACTTCGATAAATATAAATTGTATATGTAAACCCTTGCCATCTCATTTGCCCAACCATATTTAAAATTTGGTCCTACAGTACTGTGAAAAGGTTTGTTAACATCGTGTTCGTGTAACGAGCGTGGCACACGAACCACGATAAAATCGTGGTCTTTATGTACAACAAACATTCAAACATTTTATCGTGGCCACTACGCTAATATTATCATCTCCGGCGATAGAAATGTTTTTTAGATCGCACTTTAAAGGTTTATAAACGAAAAGCGGCGATAGAAATGTTTTTTAAGATCGCATTTTAAAAGTTTATAAACGAAAAGCGGCGATAGAAATGTTTTTTAGATCGCATTTTAAAAGTTTATAAACGAAAAGCGGCGATAGAAATGTTTTTTAGATTGCACTTTAAAAGTTTATAAACAAAAAGCGGCGATAGAAATGTTTTTTAAGATCGCATTTTAAAAGTTTATAAACGAAAAGGGTCGATAGAAATGTTTTTTTAGATCGCTTTTTAAAAGTTTATAAACAAAAAGCGGCGATAGAAATGTTTTTTTAGATCATATTTTAAAAGTTTAAAAACGAATAGCGGCGATAGAAATGCTCTTTTAGATCGCATTTTAAAAGTTTAAGAACGAAAAGCGGCGATAGAAATGTTTTTTAAGATCGCATTTTAAAAGTTTATAAACGAAAAGCGGCAATAGAAATGTTTTTTTAGATTGCACTTTAAAAGTTTATAAACGAAAAGCGGTGATAGAAATGTTATTTGTTTCAATAAAAAAGGATTATTTTACGTGGTTTGTTAAGAAGGAAATGTCTCCATCAAGAAATGTAGATATTGTATTTATTTCAGAATATACACAATTTGTTTTACAAAAATAAACCGTAGTTGTATTCTTTTAATAAAAAAACGCGCAAGTCATTTAATAGTTGTGAACAATGCTTCTCATATGTTTCTTAAATTAAACGTGCTGGAATCTTTTTAAGTAATTAAATCAACAATACATTATCGCGCAATGTATTATAAAACTTCGCGAAAGATTTTTATTATTTAATTACTTCACGCTAATACTTAAGGGAATAGCTTATCAATACATTTACACAATGCATCTCGCTATTACAAGAAATATAATTGCTCCAATATTTCTTCGCGAGCGCATTGTTTTTTAACACACAAATATAAACTCGCAAAACCCTTAAGGGATTTAATTATAACAAAAGACAAACGACTGCCGTCCTCCACGCAAAGGTGTGATATTAGTGTGTACGCGGTAGATTACACTCAGACTGTACTGTATTACCACGAAACTGGTATAACTAGTATCAAAGTCACCCTCAGGAGGCTTGTTACGTAGTGATAAAAGCACTCTTAAGATTATCCACAGACATCATTTTAAAATCTTACAAAGTCATAGGTTTCGTCGGCATACTTACACATGTGTAGGCCATGTGCTTTCTTCCGCGCATACAGCAACAACAACAATCCTGCAAGGAATGTCTGTCTTACTGTTTGTTGTTCCTCAAACCTGCAATAATTTGATAGATCCAAAATATCAAGTATAAACATTTAGAATATGCTATCGAAAAGTTTCAGAAACTTTTTAAAAGTTAGGAAAACATTGTTTCTAATCATAATTCCATAAATAATATTAGAGCTCGGCCATATTTACGGTTTGTTTACCTCCTCTAGCTAAGTTGCGTAGGATAGATAGATGATAGATAGATGTGCATATTTTACATGGCTAGCCTCACAAATATCGAGGGATATACCCTGTCTATTATTTCCAGGAGGGGCCATGGCTTAGATGGAGAGTCCTAGAGTATTTAATGCTCACTTTGAGCTACGCAGACCCAATTAGGGCCCGCGCTCTACTAGACAACTCCCGGCAACATCCAACGGCCCACACAGTGTGCCATCTTCCCAATTTCCCTCACATGGCTTGGGTTAACCCGGGGATATGGTAACATCCACTCGCCCATGTTGAATCGCCGTCAAGAGGAATCAAACCCCGGTCTCCCGCACAGAGTACGAGAGCTATAACCACTAATCTACGGCGAGGAACAGAAGATGTGCACGCATCTTTTTTCGGAATTATTGTAAAGATGTATTAGCTAGCTAGGTGTGCTACCTCAACTGTGTGTATGACTCCAGTCAAAAATTCTTGTGACGGAATGCGTCATGATACTCTGGTTAAACCAATCACAGGCCAGTATTCAGATTAAGCAGTCATTATGAAATCTGCATGTTGTAAAAGATGCTGTTTTTGTGGATCAAACCTTTATAAATTTAAGACTGAATTTTTCAAGGAGTTCTGTTTGTTTTTTTATCTTTGCAGCTTTAATATGTTTTAGATGCTGGTAAATCTTTGCGTTGGTTACATTTTAACACGTTTTTGCTTGTAGCTAAGTTTCGTGAAGGTTTGACCGTGAAAAGGCCATGTTGCACACAAGAGGTAGAGCACCACCATAGAAAGAGCATGTTAGTTAGTTAGTTATTTATTTATCTATTTTTCATCAGATAGTATGAATACAATAATAATAATAAAATTATTCATGCAAACTTATCAAAATGGAGGGATAACCACCAAGAAGAAAAAGCTGATGGCTACCTGGAAAAACATCACATGGGACAAAACCACAAAACAACACAGGGTCAAGACAAGATCAGATAAGAGGGGTCAGTCAGAGAAAACAGCAAATTAGGTTATGTAACCTAATTAGGCTATCGTCTCCTAATTAAGCCATGCTGATAGCCTAATTAGGATATGAAATCATATTTTTAACTTTTGCAAAACGCACATTCGCGTCCATATTACTTGTTGTTTTGATTCTTACCAATGCTACACCTAACTCATCAAAATTTCAATGAAAACTAAAACGGGTCAACGAAATATTTACATTTACTTAAATTCCTGCGAAAATGACCTAATTAGGATATCAAATAGCCTAATAAGGATGTCGAACGAAAGTCATTGTTAAAAAAAAGTGATAGCCTAATTTGCATATTATGAAACAGTGTGGTTTTCAAAATGGCGGTTGCAGAAAGAATCTCCTAGTTAGGCCATCATAAGCTAAGGCCGCCATCAAAAATATGTTATGTTCGCGTCCTCCGACCGACTCACTTTTGGCAATAAAAACCCGAGTCGGTAAGTCGGAAAAAACCCGGAAAAAACTTTTTGATCCAAACGATATATATTTGAAAAAAAAAATTCGTGAGAACTAATTTTCCCAAAATTGACTAAAACTCGCGAAAATTAATTCCCGTAAAAATTAATATCTTTAGGGTACTCATGGCAAGTTTACAGACAGGGCGGCGAAAAAAGGGTCTGTCGAGTGGCGCTATACTGTTTTTTGGCCCTGGGAACGAATTTTGCCCCCATCTGAAAATCCCGGGAAAAAATACGCCCGACCGACCGACCGACTCATTTTTGCGGGGTCTTCAGGACGCGAACATAACATATTTTTGATGGTGGCCTAATTAGACTACAGTATGCGCAAAATATTTTGCCGATTTTGTGTGGATGCGACGATTTTTTCAAATATCAAAGTTTTGAAATTTGGCTGCACAAAGAGAGTGAAATAAAGATGCGGATAGCGCGTTAATGGTGATTTTTTTGCTTTTAAAAAATTTCTATGGACGGCACACAAGAAAGCAGACGAAACTATGTGAACACATGGGGGCGGTAGAATACAATACGGTATGCAGTTCGGTCGGTAAAGTACAGTATGATGAATTTTCATAGCTTAAACACAAACGGAAAAAATACAAAGATACAAAAAGATAAACACAACATAAATAAATACAAACATAGCCTGTGTCAATGGACAAAAGAATACACGTACAAAATACAACATAAGACACTAACTATTGCGTCGTTCCACTGCGCTGCTATATTTATGCCGCTTGTATTGTAGAAATGCTTTACGTTAAGATTCCAAACAAAAAACTACGATATATCGATAGGGGGTGGCTAGCTAGCTAATAAAATAGAAATATCAAAATAACCTAACTAAACAGCACTTGGTTGGTTTGTTTAGAGTGGTAGGTGGTGGTATTGAAAATTCAAGGTCGGTAATGCAGTGGCAGTACTATTTTCTTTCTGGCGACTCTCTCCTCTCCTCACTTCTCAGCCTTGTTGCCCTTTTCTGTCCCGTGTTGCAGAAATAATTATTGCGGAGCTAAAGCATGACCCTTAATCTCTATTTTAGCAAAGTGTACTAACCCAACTAAGACGGGACTAGCAGGAGACCCAGCGTAATTTTTCTTACCACCGGGAAATCGGAGTAGTTAAGGTGGGAAAAATTACGCTGGGTCTCAAACGATTTTTCTGCGGCCAAAATCTGGCCGCGCTTTTTGATTGGCTAATTCTATTGTTCTTTGCTCACGTGGTCCATGTCGGGGAAAGCCCTTTTCATCCGAATATTCCAGCAAGTGGTTTCACTCACCCTAACAAACATTAGTAAACTATAAAGTTTTTACCACAATAAGATGTGGCCAAGCTTGGTAAGCAACTCACAGATAAATTAAAATGGCCTCCGAAGCGATTAGTCACATTGTCCAATTTAAACTCGGGGTTTCCGCTGAGTCATTCGTTCGCGTCTAAGCTTTAGTTTGAGAGAAACTCATTTCATCAACTCGAAGAAGAAAGCTTAGTTAACTAGGCTAAGACGGGACGGACCATCTTTAGACACGGTGGCCCATCTTTTGACACGGTGGACCATCTTTTGACATGCTGTCCTGTCAATTGACGGGCCAGGACCAACTTGCGACATGGCGTTAAAAGATGTTTGCATACATCAACACCTTTTGTATTTAACGTAAACTAACTCCAATAAAGTGAAAAAACTGAACTGCTGCAACTTTTTCTGGCGAGTTATGCATTTCAAGATTGTTGTGGGTAGCAAAAACAGCACTCCTTGGCAACTCTTGGTGCAAGATCAGCGAATGCATTTTTTAAAGCAGACGAGGGTTCCGATAAGCCGCATACGCCGTAAAAAGTGCGGGCGTTTTCGGGCGAGTTCGGCGTTTTGAAAAAAAATTCAAGTATTCGCCCGAAAAAACCCGCATAGGCCCGAACAATGCCCGAAAAAAAAAGAAAAAAGACACTAATATGATTCAAAAAACTATAAAAATTAAAATAAACTTACTATGTGGTAGCGAAGTTCTTAAAAGAACTGTTTTTGATGGTTTTTGATAAAGTTTACTTTATAAACAACTTCTATATAAACTTTATTAACTCCTTTCTCTTCAAGCGCCTTCTTCCCAACTATTGTCCGCATGGTTTGTGTTACAAGGAATTGCATTTCGGGAATGTTCCGGGCAAGTTCGGACGAGTTCGGGAAAGTGCGGGCGGTTTCGGGGGACAACCGCCAATTTTATTCGAAAAGTCGCCCGAACTCGCCCGTATATATGCGGGCGTTTGCGGCTTATCGGCACCCTCTTGCAGTTAGAGACTTCCTTGTTGCATGATTGGAGATGTTTTTACCTGGATTGTTGTGTGCATAATGACTAGCTAAATAATTATGACTCAGATATCAAGATATAACATTCAGTTTAGTGTAATGTCTTGTTTATATAATACAGGTATAGCTAGCTATAAGCTATTGTTTAAGCTATTTAAGTTGACTTTTCAAGATAATCTTCGATGGAATTATTGCAACCTGACCTATTACATAACTTGAGAGGCAGATAAGATAATTGTCAATAGTTAGGCCTGTCCCATCTTATGACACATTTCCTAAAATTGCAAGAGTCTTGTGTACAGTTGAGTTTGTCCCATCCAATGACACGGTTTTTAAAAGCGAGAGATTCCTTTGTCAATAGTTGGGCCTGGATCAACTTAAGACGAATTTGCATACATTTGTCCAAAGTTGGGCCAGGCCCGTCAATAGATGGGCCATCCCAACTGCGAACGCACCGAACCGTCTTTTGACGGGCCGTCCTGTCTAAAGACGGGCCAGTCCCGCGTCCAAAGTTGGGCCGGTGTCCGTAGTTGGGTCAGAACAGGGCTGCCGCACTTTATTTGAGACCTAAGAGATTTGATTGGGGACATGGTAAAAATTTGAACAGGTGGATGTTTGTGAGAAAAAGGAAGTTTCTAGCTAACACCTTCCAATCCAGGGTGCTATAAAATGGGAGGTAGAACTTTTTATTTTACTCTAAGCCGCTAAGCTAAGGCTGGGTACTCAAATTGTTTTTCCAGGAAAGCTTCTTTGCGGATGACTTACAGCTAAATAATTTTAAGTTTATGCTATTTCTGTTTATTACCGTGGCAGATTAGGACAACTATATCTTACTTCAACCGCCGCGGTTGAATATAAGCGGCTGCTTGTTTCGAACGTTGTAATAGCTCTCTTGTGCACAGAATTCAATATGCTGCATCTCATTTACTGTCAAAAATCTGCTATAATACATACTTGACCAATTCTTCGTCGCTTTGATTAGAAGCAACACGTTCATGCAGTAAAGAATGCATGGTGATAGTGAAGATACGTCCAAAAAGGGTGTGTTATGGTCAAATGGTTGTTTTATTTCACGGACCAGGGTAAATATTAAACAGACCAGAAGATAGCCGAAAAAGAATTTCAGACACGCGGCCGCCTCTTTCAAAATAGCGGCCTCAGTCAATACAAGCGCCCGTTAATTTCGACCCAAACTGGTGGGCGCTAGACTTGAACAAGTGGCCGCTAGTTTTAAAATACGCGGCCGCTTGTTCGAAACAGGCGGGCGCTTGATTGCAACCGCGGCGGATGAAGTAAGATGGAGTTGTTCTAATCTGCCACGGTAGTTTATTGCTGCTGTTCCCAATAAAAACAAATCTTAGGTGTAACAAGAATAATTTGGCAGAATACACCTTTACGATAATTCAATTTTACATGCGTTCCTACACGGCTCTCCATCGTTTTACAATTTCGGAAGAAAGGAGGTAAAAAACATGTTTTTATAAGAGTTTGTTAGAGACGAAAGCGTGTTTTCTCCAGTTTTTTAACTTCTTTCGTATCAATTTCTTTCAAATTTTCAGGAAACGTTAATAATAATAAGATACAACTTATGTGTACTTTTCATTTAAAACAAAACAAGGCAAGAAAAGTGTTTTCTCCTTAATAAACTCTTATTAAAGTGTGATATTTACCTCCTCCGATCTCAAAATGATCTGCGATGGAGTGTTAGTTTTCCCGAACTATCGTAAAGGTGTATTGGATAAGAAGGATCAGGCTGGAAGGAATGAAACCAAATCAAACACAAAAGTGCATGTTCCAGGCCTATCAATAAGGGGAGAGCAATTGCTCTTGCTCACGCAAAGGCTCGCCCAATTCTGAGAAATGAGAAACTAGCTGAGCCATTAATTGCTCCCCCAATTCCAAAAAAAGTTTTTCTGGCTGAGCAATATCCCTTCATCTCGCATGGAAATCAATGTTCTCTTATTATTTACAGTAAAAAAGAACCAAAATATATAAAAAAAAAGATAAAATAAAATAGATAAAAAGACTTTGTGATAAAATATGCGTTTATAAACTTATTCTTTATTCAGATTGCTCGCCCAGTTTAAATTATTGTAACCTTGGGAGAGCGATTTATTGCTCGGGTGCTATTTTCTTATTGATAGGCCCGATGTTCCCAATATAAATTACTCGTCTAGCCACCCCTTTATTTATTTTGGTTTTAATGTATCAATACACGCTTTTTTTTATGAAATTTCATTTGTTTGTTGGTTATTCAGGTTAAAAATAGGCCTATTGTTTATAGAGAAATAGAGATAAAAATTAAACAATAGAGAAATAAGAATAATGACCAGCCAATTTGAATTTTGGTATTCTAAAAAAAAGTGTGTGCACCATGAAGCATCACATTTTTGAAATCATTTCCTTAAAATGATTTTTTTAAGAATATCACCGGTCGCCTCATTTAGCTGATTTAAATTAATAGGGTTCAAAACCTCATGATTTTGGTCACAGGCCAAGAAGCATACACTAATTTATTTTTTCAAAGTGTAAATTATTAAACAACAGAATTGGATGTGTCACCATTGTAAATATATTGTAATGTATTTCAGTTGCACCTTTTTAAAGCGATAAGTTATGCAGCTTCTGCTTGATAGGCCTGGTACTTATCATGATCTGTACCATCCATATCTTTTATAGCATATTTAGATTCCCTGTACCCTGCATGTTACAGTTCTTAGCTCTGTTGTTACTTTCACTTCTGTTATACACTACAGACAAGAGAGACATGCAGTGCTACTTGAGTTAGGGAACTAAATGGCAGAAACTTTTTAAAGATGTTATACACTTCAGGCTTCTCCCGTTTATTATAAATACGCCATAGTATTACACTGAAATTGTCGATTAGACCTGTTATACTTGTTGAGGTGTAGTTGTCTTTACGGATAAGATAACGCCTTTAATCCATTTTTCAACAAAAAAATTATATATATATATATTTAGAATTCCATAAAAGTTTTATTTTATTTTAATTATTTATTTATTTTTGAATTAAAAATTACAAAAATAAATCAACCTTTAACTTCTTATAATTAAGAAAGATAACAGAAAATAACTAAACAAAAACATAAAATAACATTCTTTTAATCTTAAAGGTTCCCTCCGACGTTTTAATGATGCTAGCTAATTAAGTTCTATTCATATAAGTATTAAAGAAAATAACATTCGTTTTTTACAGAAAAGTTTAGTACAGCAAATAATTGTGAATGAACTTTCAAATTTTGTGCTATACCTCATTCCATGCGGCTTTATCATGCTCACGCTTCTTCTCCAACTTTGAAATTCATAATGGCTGCATAATTGACGTCACAAGGACCAAAGAATCATAGGATGCTACGCTAATTGAATCGTGTTTAGAGTCCGCTTGATATGTTTCAAAGGTTAAATATTAATCTAAGATTGACGATTTAGAGCTGCAAAAACTTTGTTGTTTTTAATTTTGCATAATGCAGAATTATATGTTTTTGTTCAAGAAACCAACAAATTTGTTAAATACTACAATAATTATGTTTTCTTCAAATGAGTCGGAATCAGAATGTTTTAACGTTGTACTTGGGGATTTATCTGATTCATTGTGGGTAACATATCACAGTGATAGCGATGAAGAAATAACAGAGCTAAGGCTTAACCTTATCACTACGTCGTAGTGTAAATGCGCCAGTTGCAGTCAAATGACCACAAATAAGTGTTTTTGCTGTCATAAACAAGAGTCAATATAGATAACTTACAAGGTGTGTACAATTCAGCGGCATGTACGTAACTTTATATTTGTCTATGCTGATTATTAAGTTATTCAAAATAATTTAGAAATAAAATGTATTGTGTATCACGAAGATTTTGACCCGATTGTTTTGAGGAAATGAAATCTATGAACAGCTGTGATTGGTATGTATGATAGAGAACCCACATATCTTCCACCAAGAAATAACGTTCCTAACAAGTAAGCAGGTAATGATCGAGTTAAAGCACGCTGCTTATAGAAATAAGAACATCAGGCTGGGATTTCTTAAAGAACATATCGCTATGATGCTTACCGCCAGTTCACACGGCGAAGACACAACAGACTTGGCAAATCTGTGCAACGAGTCATCCAACCACATGCAGTAACAAAAATTTGTGATACTTATCCAGAACCTGACCGGAGTATACACAGAATATATTGGAAGGGCATGTGATTTTTGAAAAACGACTTATGGGTTTTCCAAATAAAAAAAAAAAAAAGTTGTTATTCGTGAGAATTTAATTGAGTTTTATACAAATCGCTCTCCGCGGGGTCCTTAGGCAGGTGTGACGACAGCTCGTTTTATTCCAGGTTGGACATCCTTCTCTCTGTCCACTGCATGTGAATATCCACCTAAGATATGTCACGCAAAAGAAATATGTTTTTTCTTGCTTCACCTTTTTTGCTACAACGCGCTTCGTGTATCAAAAAATCCTTGTATTCCATAATTGCGCTAACAGCTGGGTTCCGTTTGAGTTTCGACGATCTACTGCTCCCCAAACACCAAGATCAAATACATTAAAATCAATATTGTACGAACGATTCAGAATGTGATTGCGGATTTGTAATTACAGAAATGTGATTATTAATTAGTTGTCATTAGCTGATTTGGTATCTCAATCGACTGATCAAAGACAGTGACTTTTAAAATAGTTTTAGCATAGTTATAAACTAGCTGAGGGGGGACTTTCCGCTTTATTTTTATCCTTTGACAGTCTGTAATTTTTACATCCTATTATACACAACCATGTTTACGATATTCAAAAGATAATATTTTTTAAAGCTAATTAGAATTATGATGGCAAAAAAAAATTAAAATATTTCATTTCAAAATATCTCTTCGTAGTTTTCATGCTGCAAGACTGCGGTATGTACCTTTTGGCTCTTGTGACGTCATGAGGTAGCCTGATATTTTATACAAGACTTTAAAGCGTGTTTTTAAAGCTGCAATAATGGCGGTCGAAGCACAAGGTTTTACGAAAACATGGAATAAGTAAATCGTGTTTTATTTTGAAAGTAACTCTTTAAATAATACTTTTTTCTATAATGTTTTAATGATTTCTTTTAATTAAGATTAACTTGTTATAACGTCGGAGGCAACCTTTAAATTAGATGCATTAGCTAACACAAAATATCAGTGTTTTTCTTCGTTGGCTCTTGCTGGTCTTCCTCAAGCGTTAACTGAAAGGCAAAGCACAGACAACTCTCGGTTTGTAAACATGGGTCATGTGTCCATGCAGTAAAATTAAGCTTGTCCACTTGATTTTTTAAAGAGGATACCCTGCAGGGTTACAATGGTACTGAACATGTGATTCTTACACAGTAGTTTTAACACAACACATAATTTGATCTTAAGTGAAAATTAACAATTTTCCATTACAAATAACCTTTATACAATAACAGCTTAGTTTTTTTACCGAGTCATTTTTTAGCATTCTTAATACATATCAAACAAAAACCTTACCAGGTTATCTTTGCATGTGGTTGCATGTGGTTGCATTTTTTTTAACTGGCTGAGCCCTTCATATTTTTTCTTGTTTTTCATGTATCACTGTGTTTTGTGTGAATGAAATTTTCTTTTGTTAAATCTGTCTTTTGTGGTGTACATACAGTCCAAGTTTAGTCAATAACAAGGTTGCAACGAGTACCATGCAATCAATCAAGAATCACTTGTTAAGGCAAATCCAACATGTTTCGATGCTTTCACGAACAGTAAGAGGAGGGGAAATAAGGTATAAGAAACTCATTTTATTTTTATATTAAAATTTGTATAAAATTTGTATAAATACTTTTCTTGATAGGCAAATACAAAAAATGAATGGACTCGAAATCAAGGATATGAAAGTTGTTCCTTGTGTGGACTCAAGGTTTATTGCTCCAACAAGAGTAACATTTAACCAGGTATGTATGGCCATTGATTTTTATAATTAGTGTATAAAAAAAATTACACATTAATAAAGTGTAAAAATGATGAAAAGGAATATCCTATTTTAAAATCACTTTTAAGGAATTGCAAGAATGTTGCAACAAGAAAATTTGTGGCATCAGTTTTAAGGTTTTAAAAGAATATAAATATAGAAAATTGCGTTTTAGCAAGGTTTTTACTTTTAGCTTAAGACAGAGTTAGACCTGTTACTATCGTTATAGGTGAGATAAACAATAGAGTGTGGAATCACCGTTATTGCTGATATAGTTTGGTTGAGTGATTGTTGATATCACAGTCAAGATTCTTAATGTTATATGCTGTTGGAGACAGCCCTTGTTTGTATTGACTTGTGTGACTATTGCTGTGGAAGACAGCTTCCGTTGATATTGATTATTGTTATCTTGTTTGTTCATATTGGTTGTATATTAAGACTTTTATGGTGAAACAGTTACAACAGAGACTGATAGTGGTATTCTATTCAACATTGGTAGCAGAGGAAATCGATACCACCCCTGGAGTTTACCGAATCCATGAGCTGGACAGACTACAAGAAAGAAATTAAGATATGGCTAGCTTTGACAACGTTGGATGCAGAAAAACAAGGACCCTGTTTATATCTGTCACTTAAAGGTAAAGCAAGAGAGGCAGCTCTGGAACTAGACATTGACAACATCAAAGGTGAAAATGGTGTTACCTTGATACTGAAAAGACTAGATGAATTAGAAGATACAACTCAAACTGCGTACTTGGCATATCAGAACTTTGAAACATTCAAAAGACCAGATAATATGAAAATGAAGGACTACCTAGTGAAATTTGAGCAGCTGTACACAAAGATCAAAGATCATAAAATGAAGTTACCAGACGGTGTTTTGGCATATCGTGTATTGAACTCAGCTATAAACCTATAAAGTGAACAGATGACTCTTTGTCGAGCAACCATTATTGATCTGAAATATGATGAAATGGTTAAACAGCTGAAAAGATTATTTGCGGATGCAATCACCTCAGCTCCAGTTGGTGCTCAGTCAATGTCTTCCCAATCTACAGAAGAGCCTGTATTCTTTAATGACAGCATTGATGCTAATTCTGTGTATTACGGCGATTCCAGGCGACGAAATTGGTATCGAGGAAATGGGGGCAGACGAAGAGGAAGCTAAAATTCACAACAGAAGAAAGGAGGAAGTGATGACAAAGGAATTTTGAACCCTTTGGATAGAGATGGAAATGTAACAAGATGCAGAATTTGTGAAAGCAAATATCATTGGCAAAACGATTGTTCAGTAAAGTGGAAAGGTCCAGATAAAATCACTTTGTTTCAAGCAAAGAACATCGAGAATGAGGAAACTAAAGTATTTGTTCAGGCCTGGAAATTTGTGGAGTCTAGGGAAACGACCCGTCATTACCGTGATTTGAAACGATACGGTAACGATACGGTAACGACGGTAACATTGAGCATAGATCAATGGATAATGAGCCACGGTAGTTGTATTATCTAAAATACTCAAAAGCAACAAGAGCTTCATAGTGAAAGTTTGGAAATATACTTCGTGTTCAAAATATGCTGGCCTTTTCTGACACAACTACTCAAGGCATTTTTTTCATGCACTCACAGTGTTTTGTACCTCTGTCATTTTCGTGTATACTAATTCATAATGGCAGACCCGACAACACTATACAGAAACATGAAACTTTCGAATCATTGAAAATTCTTACTCTTTAAGAAATAGGGCGAAAGTAGGAATAAGATTGTGAGTAAAATTATTATAATTTGAAATATTGTCCAAGGGAAACGATTTATTGTTACCGTCTTCATTGATTGGCGGAAACGTCGCGGAAACGAAACGATCGTTTCCGCCAAATTTCCAGGCCTGTTGTTGGAGAAACTCTTAACTGTGCAGTTCTTGATTCGGGATGCTCTCAAATAGTTTGTGGGAAGAATTGGTTAAAGTGCTTTCAAGAGAGTTTGGATGATGATGGACAGATTACAGAAAGATTGTCCAACTCCACCTTTAAGTTTGGCAATGGCGGACCAGTCCAATCCATGAAGAAAGTCTTACTTCCAGTCACAATTGGGAAGCATGAAATTGATTTGGAAGCAGACGTTGTTGATACTGACATACCCTTATTGCTTTCAAAAAGTGCAATGAAGAAATCATCAACTGTCATTGATTTTGACAAGAACACATGTTTGGAGAAGAACAAAAGTTAATAAAGACTGCCCCAGGACATTATGCATTACCCCTCACAAAGAAAAGGAAATTGATTAAAGCAAAAACAGTTTTCTCCTGTTTAAACACTGCCATCCCATCAGAGAAGGACATAATAAAGCTTCATCGTCAGTTTGGTCACTGTCATGAAAGCAGATTGATAAGGTTAATCGATTCTTCAAAGATTTGGAGGAATTCAGACCAGATATCGAAGATAGTCAAGGAAGTGTCCGGAAATTGTGATGTTTGCAAAAGATACAAGAGGCGAAAACTCAGACCGATAGTCAGCATACCTTTGACTTCTGAATTCAATCAAATTGTTGCCATGGATTTGATCACCTATGAGCAAGGCATCTGGATTTTACATTTGATCGATTTGTTCTCCAGGTATTCTGTGGCATGCGTGAGAAGATCCAAGAAACAAGATGTAATGATTGATGCGATTATGGAAATGTGTATTAGCTACCTTGGCCAACCAAGAAAGTTTTTAGCTGACAATGGTGGAGAATTTTTGAATGAAGATTATCGGGAAATGTGCGAGATGTTTAATATTGAAGAAGCAAAAACCGCAGCTGAAAGCCCTTGGTCAAATGGTATATGTGAACGCCACAACGCTGTCATCAAAGAAGCAGTCGGGAAAACGATGGAAGACTCAAATTGTAATTTGGAAAAGGCAGTTGTTTGGGCAGTAAGTGCAAAGAACTCCTTGAGTGGACATCAAGGATACAGTCCAAATATGTTGGTGTTTGGGAAGAATACAAACTTTCCAAATGTACTGAACAATGAATTACCTGCCTTGGAGACCAGAGTTTCAAGTGTTACTGTCGAAAAAAAACTGAATGCAATGAATAATGCCCGAAGAGCTTTCATTGAGTCAGAATCATTCGAGGAGATCCACAAGAAATTTATTGTTGGCTCACATCTTGATGCACCTTTTAAGTACATTGGTTTAGAGCTAATCAGAGATGACAAGTCTATTATGATTCATCAAGGAAGCTATATTGACTAAATCGACGAGATAGAGATCAAAAACCGAAATGACAAAACCAAGCCCTTGGAAAAATGCCTGCAAAAAGACTACAGAGCAATATGTGGGCAATTGAATTGGGTTGCCAGCCAAACACGACCTGATTTGTCATTTGAAGTTTGTCGTCTGAGCACCTCGTTGAACAGAGCTACTGTTGACGATCTGATACAAGCCAACAAGACAGCACGGAAATGCAAGCAAAGATCGGTATCAATCAAATTTCCAGAAGTACAGAAACCATTACATTTGGTTGCTTTTTGTGATGCATCGTACGCCAATCTGAAAGACAGATCGTCACAAGGTGGTATCATCGTCTTTTTAAAGGGGAAGAATGGAAAGGTCGCACCTCTCAGTTGGGCATCTCGAAAAATCAGAAGAGTATGCAGAAGTACGCTCACAGCAGAAACCATGACACTCTTAGAAGTATCAGAAACTTGTTTTTGGTTATCTCACATCATCAATGAATTATTGGATGATCCACTCGAAACAACAGAGATTTTTACTGATAATCAGTCTTTATATATGAGGCTGCTCACTCGACTACAGATGTTGAAGAAAAAAGATTAAGAGTGGATATTGGTGCTATCAGACAAAGTATTTCAAGAAAAGAGTTTGTTCTGAAATGGATTGAGACAAAATTTCAACTTGCTGATGTACTGACGAAACAAGGAGCTGATGCAACCAAACTCCTGGAGACATTCAAGACATCAAGCTTTTGATTCTTAAACATCTGTAGTAAATACCAAAGAGCTTTCCTGTATAAACCAACAACAAAATGAAACACTGAAAACCGTTCAATCAATGAGAGAAAGAGAAAGGAGATTGTTACTATCGTTATAGGTGAGATAAACAATAGAGTGCGGAATCGCTGTTATTGCTGATATAGTTTGGTTGAGTGATTGTTGATATCACAGTCAAGATTCTTAATGTTATATGCTGTTGGAGATAGCCCTTGTTTGTATTGACTTGTGATATTGATTATTGTTATCTTGTTTGTTCATATTGGTTGTATATTAAGACTTTTATGGTGAAACAGTTACAACAGAGACTGATAGTGGTATTCTATTCAACAAGACCAAGCTTTGTTATAATAATCTGGAATTATTAAGGGTGCCCAGAAAATCAAAAGTGTTATAGTTCTAACGTCCCTGAAAATGTATCAGTTCGTTTTTTAAGGACTTTAAATTCAGTATACAAATGACTTTAGTTTCGGTAATGGCTTGTGACCGAAAAACATAAAATAAATTATAAAAAAATTGCTACCCAGGCAAATTGTTGTACATTTTTACTACTTTGACTAATTTTACTGTTGGAACCAGCTCTTTATACCTAATGGAAGATGTTTCCACCATAATTTCGTAAAATACCGTAATCAGCCGCACCTTGTTATAAGTGCCTCTGTAGTTAAGCGCACTAAAGTCTTACTATCATGGCTGATAAGAGCTGCCCTTATTTACAACATTTTACAGTATAATAATGGGTATTACTTGTTACTTGTGTTGACTTTCGATGAGATCATCAATTTGCTAAAGGCGGCAACCCATTGTCACAATGGGTTGCCGCCTTTAGCAAATCTTCTCACTCCAGGATTCCAGCCTGAAATGAACGTAAAGGGCACAGCTAACAGTCTTTCGGGGTATTGAAGTCTTTCAAAATATAGATAGTATAAAAGCTATAATGCATTTTTAATTTTAGAATGGTTTTAAAAGACACTGGGATTACATCAAAGCACATGATTCGTATGTATTTTGTTTTCTCTATTATGTGAACTAAGTGTTTAAATGCTTCAACTTTATACTTGCATGTTAAACATAACAAAAAATGTATGTAGAGATTTTTGTTTCTCCACCTATGGTCATTTGTTTCGATTACCCAAGCATCAATTCCTTGTTGTTTGTGCCTTGGTAGTTTTTGTGTCTACCCTACTAACTGTACCAAATTCAATGTAGCAAACAATACACTGGTAAAAATTTATCTAAATATATTCTGTTTCATTTTCAAAAAATTTATCACAGTAAAAAAAAAGTGCTGAACATGATTTCAAAATGTTGATTTTTTTTAACCTGACTACTGTTTCAAGATTCGTCCAAAATTTAAATTTGCTTAGCATATATATATCTTAATATGATGATAACATCAAAAAATACTGTTGTGGGTATATTTTGATAATTTTTTGCGTTTGGATACCCTGTATTATTTCTGCTCCAACTAAGGCCAGGAATACAAATTAATCTTTCCCAACTCTGTCTGTCAATGCTTTTGACATTGAGCTTTTGTTACTAAGAATTACATTCATACTTTCAGTATATTTTTTACGGTATAGTATTACGGTATTGTAACCATGCATGTCTTTTCATGCCACATCTGCTTCTTGGTTTGTATAAGAAGTACCTGTTTTGGATTGCTACATCTATTTGTGTTTTAAAGTTTTCCTCGTTTATACTTGTGATCTGTTGTATGACTTTCGTGATATTTTTAGCATATTACTGTTCTGCTCCTTTATTCTTCACTTCTCTTGAAATCAAGTGGATGATACAACTTTTTTTGTTGCTATTTTAACTAATCTTAGTGGATTTTTTCTCAAAAATAAATGATCTAAAATCAGTTACTCAGACTTGAAGGACCTTGTCGAAGAAATTAGCAAACATTTTAAAATTGGCTTCTTCACAAGAATAAAATCTGTGGAAAATGTTCAAATTATTGCCACATATAGTGGTTTTATATTCTCATGTAACAAATCCCACATGGTAAAAAATAGTACATTTTTATTGACAAATGCTGTATTTAAAGTGACAAAACCAACTTGTACCTTGCCATATTATCCATTACCATACCAACCTTACCAATTCGTATTTTTGTTTTGAATATATTAAAAAAACTGTTTTCTGTTTCTTTTTAGCGTGGCCATTCTTCTCTTCAACACCACAAGACAAGCGTTTGTTTTGGTAAAACAATTTAGACCAGGTTTGTTGAATTCTTTATGTATATCCAGGACTTTCTTGTTTTCAAATTTGTGTTTTCAAGCGGAAATGTCAGGAAGCCTAACATTCTCATAAAGAAATTCGGAAATTTTTTTGATGTTTTTGACAACTGCGTACTGTGCGCTTTTTTCATATAAGCAATATGAGGCTCAAATTCTTGGAAAAAAAAGAAGCAACTTGTAAGCAACAGTCAGCCTCAAGTGAGTAAAGAAACAAGAACAACAACATGAATTACAAAAAGTAATAATTTCTGAGTCTTTTCTTGTTTTAAAAGTCGTGCCTGTTGAGTGGAAGAATATATGCCTGGTGTATAAAGCAAAAGCAGACGCAAGCACTGTGTGAACATTTATAAAGCAAGTTAAGCAGACGTGGAGCATGAAGTATGCGTTGAAGCAAGAAGATCAAAATGTTTTTGATATTTTGCTTCATTTGTTGCTACAATTTTGCCTATGCTGCATACGCAAAGATTGTCGCGAGAGAATTAAAGGTTTTAAATTATAAAATGGCAACTGAACATGAAGAAAGAAAATACATGATAATTGCATGTTTTTTATACCTCTATGGTAATTGTAGTAAGGGGTTTAAATAAAACATAAAAATGAAAACGTCTATTTTAAAAATTAAGGATATTTCATTGATGACGTTGTTAATTTAACAATATCAAACGTCAAACTTCATGATTGTTGGCTACCCTTACAGCTTAGTTAACGCAAAGTCGGACAAAGACTTTCGGACGGAGATTAGTCTTCTGTAAGCGCACATCCTTTTGGAATCAAGCCAAAAGATATTGGTGCAAATCAAGGGAAGATACAAATTAATTTCTATTGCTTTAAAAGTTTGCTCTGGGGTGGTGGGGTATAGTGTAATTGACAGCAAAGTGTGTCAAGAGACCGGTCTAGGGAGAAAAGAGAGTCTGCCGTGGAGATTAATGTTGACTGGAAATCCCTGCGAGTTTTTATTTTTATGGGCATAAACTGGATGAGAATAAAATAAAAAAGAGCGAAATCAAATTAAACGAAAACGTCATCTTAAGTATACTATTTCAATAAAGAAGGTAAACCAGACTCAAGAAAATTCTGCAAGATTTCGATTTCGTGATCCAGAAAGTGGGGGAAACCTCTTTTTCTTTCCACCAGACTAAACCAAAAAGGCAAAAATTGCCTTTATTAAAAATAGACAATTTTTTTAAAATAATTCTTTCAAATGATCCATGTTTAGGCGTGACCGCTATAGAGGTGTCAGCTCTAGGGGTAATGTAAATCGAGACCTTGAAATGATGTTTGCTATAGAGACGTGTCCGATAAAAAGTGTCTGTAGGAAGGACATTTTTGAGATTATATACGCTATTTTTGTTAGGAACAATTTTATAAAACGTTTAAAAAATAAAAATCAGTGAGAACAACTTGAGTCTAAGGATAGGAAGAAATTAAGAACCACCTGTCTTAAAAGCTAAGTTCACTAGCGTTCAAATAAAAACGAAAGCAAATCTGAACAACTAAGCGGTGTATGTGCTTACAAGACAATTCAAATTCATTCAATTCAATTTGCTGCTTCGGATTCCATTAACATTAGAACTAAAAATTTGGTGTGAGGTAAGAAACCTTCAGAAACCGACTCTCATCCCCAGGCTTCTGATAAAATAGAATGTGTATCACTAGGACGTTCCGGATGCAAGTGAAGTATTGTTTTAGTAGAAAAAAAATGATTAGGTCTACTTGCATTAGTGTACTGTTCAACTCTGGCCCAACGCTTTTTATTTATTTTCTATTTCTATGTTTAAGGATATATGTAGCGTCACTTTCAAACATCTTTTCAGCACTTTATATGAATATTAACACGAAAGAAAGCAAGAGAGACATCACTGTGATTGGAAGCAGTGACAACATCGAGGAACCTATCGTTGCACCCTTTGAGAAGGGCGTGTCATATGAGCTGTGTGCTGGTATAGTGGATAAGCAAGTCCCTCTCGTTGAAATTGCGCAGAGCGAGCTGCTGGAAGAAACAGGTTATAAAGTTCCATTGGATAAAATACAAAGATTGTTCAAACATAATGCGGTTGGTTATGCCGGAAACTGCGGGACACTTTACTACGCAGAAGTCACCGATGACATGAAAGTCGCCGAGGGTGGTGGCAATTCAGAAGAAGGTGAATTTATTGAACTTTTTTATCTTCCTTTAAAAGAAGCGAGAGATTTTGTTTTTAATGACGATTATGCTAAACCAGCGTCGTTTATAGCTGCCTTTTGTTGGTTTTTTATGACACGTGGAATGTAACCTGATATTTATATTTTTGAAACTTACTTCATCTGCTGTGAGTTATGTCAAGAGTCGATTTTGTAGGGATTTTATCCAAAATAAGCAGTATCACATAGGTTTTTCTTTGCTAACCATTTTTGAACCGACAGACAGGAGAAGGGTGTTGTGAAGGTGTGATGGAGCGTAAGTTGCGTCTTAAAAGTCTTGTCTGTTTCAAGTCACGGTGGGCAGTTTTATTTTCAATTCCACTTTCTAAATTTTGTGATTCACAGATGACGGAAACGAGCGTTTTTGTTGAATATTTAAAATAAACAACATACGCCCTCTCCAACCCCACTCCTGCATAACGTCACATGGTTCATCTGTAATAAAAAGACCACTCTTTTCATCAAACTGGGCGTGACATTATAGTTCATATTTTTAACTATTTATTATTTTATTAGTCAACTTGTCTTCGAAATAAACGTAAAGCCATTTCTCACCATAGATACAAAAAAAAAATTACTCAGTGACAACCTTCCCGGGATTATAAGCCGTTTTCCTCGGTTTATGCCGTGCCAAGGCCATTTTAGTACCCAGTCCACTTTTAGTGGCATATAGTCTTCCTGCCATTAGAGTTCTGTATTTTATTTTAAATTATTTATTTTTTATTAGCCAGTTTGTCTTTTGAAATTTAAAATGATACAAGCTCTTATTTCGTAGATTGTTAGAAAATTTATTGAATTTTTTTTCTGGTAAGCGTTTTTACGTTCGTCAAGATGAACGGACGAAGATGAACTAGATTTTCGTCGATTTCTAAAAGTTTTACCCAAGCACTTTCCTGGTACCCCCAATGTAAATTTACCACAATACATTGTAACTAATAAATATTAAAATATGTTCCCTCTTTTATATTTCACGTATTATAAAACCCGTAAAAATTTGATTTAATGAAATCTGATTGAGAATCACGAGATGAAGAGATCGCCACGCTAAGACTTGACCATAATGAATTTGTGGTTGAGTGAGATGATGATGGTTTTTTTTAGATTTCGCAACATCTTATTTTCCAAGTAACTTTATCTGTTTATCTTTTGTATGTTTTAAAAAGAACAAAAGTGACGCAAACAGAATGAGTTTTTGTCATAAAAATAACTTTTATAAGGAAAAATACATTATTTATTTCAAAGACATATTAAGCAGGTCAAAATAACGTTTGAATGAATGGATATAGCTTCCACTTCACTAAAAAAAATCGTGTGACGAGAAGTCAAAAAATAAACGCAAAATTTAATAAGATGAAATATAAAAATGATATCTCTATTTTTGTAAGAAATAGGATTTAAAATAGTATTCCTTTTATTTGTCAAACAAAGGTTATATTTGTGTTACATTTATGTTAATGGGATATTGGTTCAGACAAGGTGTTTCCAGATTCCGCCAAGTTGTTCTCGTGTGTGTCCAGGTTGCTTTGATGACCTAGAAGAAAAAGAAGAAGAAGAAGAAAAAGAAACAGGTAGGATTATGTTTTGGCATATGACGATACAGAAACGTGTGGGACAAAATAAATTTGTTTGATGATGTATTGAGGTGTCTGCTCTGTAGATGTTTTCCTGAATGTGCGAAGTGAATGTTTATAAAAGTGCCGTGAGAAACGTGGGGAGAAACGGCTGGCGAGGGTGAAGGAGGGTCGTATTTCCCCAATAATTTTTTTTTGTCTTCTCGCCCCTTTAAAACCAATCTGTTGCACTGATTTTGAGCAAAACCATGGTTTTTCTTCCAGAGACACTACATTAAAATTAAAGCCTCTCCTAAAAAATTGCTTCACACGGCACTGCCTAACGCGAAATATAATCAGGATGTATTATTAAAAGACCAAAAAAAAGCTGTTTATATGCCAAAATTAAGAAGTATTAAATGTTATTTTTCTCAGCATGAATTTTAAGAAGAAAATTTTTATCATCATTGTTTGTAAATGTGAACATATATTTCCCTAATTTTTGGAAGAACACAGACATTTGAGACTGAAAAAATGTACGTGAAATTTGATGTTTCTACAAAGAAATATGTAGGAATTCTAAGACTCCACTTTCGAAACCAATTCGCCCATCCTGGAGTTGTTTTGTGAAATATTTTCAATTTCAAAATACCAAACTCGTCTCCAGGGGCTTTTGCCCTTACTTGTTTAGCCGTCAAATCTAGCGCTAGCAGCTTTGACATAGGTAACAAACCCTAGGGACGAGGATGTCTGAATGCGCAAAAAGTATATTTTTTCCGTTGAGAAATTTCTGATTCATTCTACCATTTTGTTAGCCAGGAGACCCAGCGTAATTTTTCTTACCACCGGGAAATCGGAGTAGTTAAGGTGGGAAAAATTACGCTGGGTCTCAAACGATTTTTCTGCGGCCAAAATCTGGCCGCGCTTTTTGATTGGCTAATTCTATTGTTCTTTGCTCACGTGGTCCATGTAGGGGAAAGCCCTTTTCATCCGAATATTCCAGCGAGTGGTTTCACTCACCCTAACAGACATTAGTAAACTATAAAGTTTTTACCAGAGTAAGATGTGGCCAAGCTTGGTAAACAACTCACAGATAAATTAAAATGGCCTCCGAAGCGATTAGTCACATTGTCCAATTTAAACTCGGGGTTTCCGCTGAGTCATTCGTTTGCGTCTAAGCTTTAGTTTGAGAGAAACTAATTTTATCAACTCGAAGAAGAAAGCTTGTCGGCAAATGCTGAACATGTTGGCCGAAAAACTTATAAATAATTACTATAAATAGCAGGTGACCTCATAACGAGGCTACAAGTTCTCTAACGAGGATTAAACACAAGCTTCGACGTTAGATTCATTCTACAAAATACACAAGTAATGCCGTGTGTATGTGTGCGGATTTTTCTTACACGCGATAAAAAAAAAATTCCGTAAATTTTTTTAGATTGTCTTTTTGTATACAATATTTCTCTATTCTCGTTACAACCATGTTAACCTTCTTTTGATCGGATGACCTATATGCAGAAGTTAGAAGTTTTTAAACAATTCTTTTAATGAGTGTATCTTTTCGCAATTAACTCGACATTAAAAAACTTTGTCATAAATAAGAGATTCGCTCGTCTGTAACGAGATTATATTAGCAGCGTTATTAATTTTGTTGTCTGTTGTTAGCTATTTAGCAGTAAGAATATTACAACGCTAATTAGAAACTCTAAAGAATTGGTATACGATTGGGATTCAAAATTTTTTTTGTAAAGAATGTGAGTTTTAGTTTGTTTGTTTTGGTTCTAGAAAAGTTTGAAGCTTCGTTTTTTTTTTCATTGAAGGAATGTATTGTTTTGGTATAATGTGGTATATAAAAGAACTTTTGTCAACGAGTGAGTTTTACTGGATATTCACGACATTTGTGAACCAAAATATTATGATATTCGCGAAGGTTTAATTTTATAAAAAATCTCAACCTTGGTTGAGTAGAAATTTGTTTCATAAATCAAAATACCAAGCTTCAAGGGATCCATGCATTGAAAATGATATTTTTGTATGTTATTGAGGATAAACAGTTGTTTTTCAAGTTTTTTGGACCAATTAAACTAAGGAAAACGCCAAGCATAGCTATATTTTAAAACGGGCTTTCTAGTCTATATTTTTTCAATTACATTTTTAGTTGAAAGCGATACATCTAAAACAACTTTTTATTCTCCACAACATATAAAAATATGATTTTCAAGGTATCCCTTTCAAGAAAGTTTTTGCTTTTTAAAGAGCCTATAAATGTTCTTAGGAGGAAATAACAAGAAAAAAAACTTTTGATTTATACGCTTTTTTTATAGAAGGATTAAAATCTGATCTGGCTGTTTTTATGTTTTTAGCATTTTGAGCCTGATTTGTTTATAGATATAGCGCTTTCAACTAAAAATGTTAACTAAAAATATATAGACTAGAAATCCCATTCTAAAATATATGCTTGTCATATGCCTTAGTTTAATGGGTCAACTAGGACATCAGTAATACCAATTTTGATCACTATCATCTTTTTACGTTATTACTGTTCTTTGCTAAAAAAAGGCTGGGTATTGTGAGTTTTCTTGTAGAGGTGCATTTCAACAGACCATCATAGAGAATTAAATAATGCTATGGTATACCAAGTTTACTTGTTGTATTGCAGAAATCTATAATTGTGGAGAAGGGTCTCTGTTGAATTTTATGAAAAACTATGCAACTATGCAAAAACTATTTAAACGAAGATGGAAAGTTTAAAAATGATATGGTTTTCTACATTTCTGAAGCACTTTGTATTTTTCTGTATGTCTGACACTGCAGGTGGTTAAACTCTTAAAGCTGCTTTCCATTTAAGTGTTCATACTCACATCTCCCAGCGTTTAAACGTTGGCGCTCAATATGTTCAATTTCCATTACATAAAAGATGGCAGCGTTTCTTAAATTCTTATTGGTTGTTAAGAAAGTTGCCCATGTGCAAACGCTTGGAAATTGACTCCTCTTAACTTCGAAAGGTGTCAAAATACAGGCGTCGCTACCAAAACAAAAAATCAATGCGCATGCCTGGATACGAAACGGGAGCTGCGACCAAGTACGCTGTAATTATAAGCAACTTTTACGGGGTTTTTATATACATGGTGTATTTTGTCAGCCACATGCTGATGAAAACTAATATTTCATCCTTAAGTTATGCTTGAGAATGTTGTCAAACTGATGTATGTTTGTGCCGTTTATGCAGGATAGCGGCATGTTTTATCAACATTTATTTTCTTGGACATTTAGAACGCACTTAAAGTACTTGACCAAATCTATGTTGATCGTTAATATTTTGCTGCTGTTTTTTCTATTTTATTTTATTTTTAATAATAAGGCCCGTGGAAAAATCCACTTAGGCAAAAGGTCAATGAAAAAATAAGGTTGCTTTATATAGATGTTTTGCTGACGTCAACAGTGCATATACAAAAAAAAATGTTCTTAAAATCTTACACCAAATGTCAAATGTCAAATCGCATTAAATCCTCCACACAAATCTTACACAAAATAAAAAAAAACAGCTTGCAAGGTGCAAAATCTAGTTGATAAAAAGTTACAACAATGACACTCACAACATCAACACTCACAACACCCACAAAACCGACAGTAAGGGGCTGTTTATATGAGAGGCGGGACTGGACGATTGCCGGGACGGGACGTTTGCCGGGATGATTTTGTCCCGCCTTTGGGGCTGTTTATATGAGAGGCGGGACGGGACGATTGCCGGGACGGGACATTTGCCGGGATCCCGCTCTCATTAATAATTATACTAAAAATCATTTTTTGTTTATATGGAAAAATCTTGTCCCGGGACAATTTCGTCCCGTCCCGGCTAAGTGTGCGTTTATATGGAAAAAAACGTCCCGCCTGAGCCGGGATCCCGCTTAGCCCAAGCGGGATCCCGCTTGGCCGGGACGGGACGAAATTGTCCCGGGACAAAACATTTTCATATAAACACAAAGTGATTCTTAGTATAATTATTAATGAGAGCGGGATCCCGGCAAATGTCCCGTCCCGGCAATCGTCCCGTCCCGCCTCTCATATAAATAGGCCCTAAAACACCGACAGTTACAACACCGACAGTCACAACACGGATAATAACAATGTTAAAAATAACGCATCTCAAATATGTATATTTTATAAGTGATTATGTTGAAAACCCTCAGTATTTTATTCTGAAATGTAAAAAAGGAGGCCTGCAAGATTTAGCACAAATCAACAAAAATAAGTTCTTTACACATTTTAAATATTGTCTTTCCCTTAAAAGCTTATACAAAAATATGAAAAAGCCATAGTTTGGAAAACATCAAATTTAAATCTAGAAAAATCAGTCACTTCGGTTGCATACCATCCTCTCCCGCAAAAATTTACACAAAATGTAAAAATCAACCAGTTCAGTTAGGACATCAGTAATACCAATTTTGATCACTATCATCTTTTTTACGTTATTACTGTTCTTTGCTAAAAAAAGGCTGGGTATTATGAGTTTTCTTGTAGAGGTGCATTTCAACAGACCATCATAGAGAATTAAATAATGCTATGGTATACCAAGTTTACTTGTTGTATTGCAGAAATCTATAATTATGGAGAAGGATCTCTGTTGAATTTTTTGAAAAATTATGCAGTTATTTTAAACGAAGATGGAAAGTTTAAAAATGATATGGTTTTCTACATTTCTGAAGCACTTTGTATTTTTCTGTATGTCTGACACTGCAGGTGGTTAAACTCTTAAAGCTGCTTTCCATTTAAGTGTTCATACTCACATCTCCCAGCGTTTAAACGTTGGCGCTCAATATGTTCAATTTCCATTACATAAAAGATGGCAGCGTTTCTTAAATTCTTATTGGTTGTTAAGAAAGTTGCCCGTGTGCAAACGCTTGGAAATTGACTCCTCTTAACTTCGAAAGGTGTCAAAATACAGGCGTCGCTACCAAAACAAAAAATCAATGCGCATGCCTGGATACGAAACGGGAGCTGCGACCAAGTACGCTGTATTTATAAGCAACTTTTACGGGGTTTTTATATACATGGTGTATTTTGTCAGCCACATGCTGATGAAAACTAATATTTCATCCTTAAGTTATGCTTGAGAATTTTGTCAAACTGATGTATGTTTGTGCCGTTTATGCAGGATAGCGGCATGTTTTATCAACATTTATTTTCTTGGACATTTAGAACGCACTTAAAGTACTTGTCCAAATCTATGTTGATCGTTAATATTTTGCTGCTGTTTTTTGTATTTTATTTTATTTTTAAATGTTATATGTTATATGTTACTAGCTATAGAAGAGTATCTCATAATTTTAATTTTAAACATATTTTTGGAAAGCCATAGCGAGCAGATTAAAATACAAGGAAACATAAGTATTTAGCCTTTTTATTCGTAGTCTGGTAAAGCATATCAATCCAGAGCTTAAATCAGTTAATCTGTAGTAGTTTTGTAAGCAAAAGCCGTTGCACTCATCAAAAATATGTTTACGTTTTTAAAAGACTTGAACAAATTTCTCGACTTGTTTCTCTTTTAGTTCTATCATGTCTGGAAAAGTCGGCGATATGTTAAAAAACACTAATAAAAAACAAGCAGGAAAAGAAATAGACTCTATGGAGGAGATTCCAAGTAAGCGTGAGTTAAAACCATTGCCAAAATCAATAGTGACCATACGAGACGATGATTGGAAATCCTTACAAGCCTCGATTACTTATTTATTTCACAAAAAGAAATTACCGAAGTTAGAATTAGACGTACTGAACGAGAAAGTACGGAACGTTCGAGATTCTGAAATTGGAGCTTTCATTGTAGAGTATTACAAAGACTCCATTTTAAAAAAAGGTAAGATTCGCAATGAATTTGGGGTTTTAGTCTTATGCATATGTTTGGAGGTATTACAAGATATTTAAACCCTGGCCTAATTTAGTCCTAAAACAGAGCTAGAAGTAAAATATTCAAAATGTTGGTGTCACAATCAGGTTCGACATTTTTGCCTTTTTTTGTAACAAAAGGAATGTTTTCATATTTCAACCACATGCATTTTGATAGGCAAACTGTGTCAAACTGTACTTAATATAAATATACTAAATGTTGAAAAATTTGTAAACAATTTTAGTATTTTGTTAAACTTAGTTTGAGCAACGTTTGTAATCTTTCTATGCATTGTGGGATTGATCAACTAAAACACAGAATTTTAAATCTTGACTACGAGGGATGCGAATTGGCGTCACAGTGAGGGCGAAATTACGACATTTCTACTGCCCATCACGCGTGACCGCTAAAAGTGAAGCAAGGGCTGTATCAAAGACAATTAAATTTTCCGTCCGGCAGTGCTCATGTTCACCAATGTTAGGGTAGCAGGGGGCGAGAAATCGTCTTTGAGTACGAAAAAATTGTCGGCGCAAAACAATGGAAATTTCGGGTTTTTGAAACAAACGGCTGCAGAGTCTAGGGATAATGCAGCTGCAACCTCGTCCCAGGGCTCTTTTTACTTTTTATGTTGAGATACGTCATCCCAATATCGATTGAATACAGCTAACATTTCTTTTCTATTTAAAACTCAGGCTTACACATTTTGAGTTTGATTATTTATCGAAATATCTAGGTTACTGACATGTAAATGCTAAATAAATTTTGTATCATAATCACAAAATGTTTTAACAACTTTGGTCGCTATCCGAAGTCAGGTCGCTTATAAAAAGAGCTCGTAATTTAGGCCAAAAATGGTGTCAAAAGTCATCATATTGGTTTTGTCATTTTATTTGTTTCCGTTTTTTAGGTATGATTGTGCTTCGCGAAAATATAAAAGAAAAAAAAGGAAACGATTTATTGGAAAGATTGTCAGATGTGTGGTGTCAGTTTTATACGAGTATACTCCCAACTTTATTAGCTATATTCTATCCAATACAAGAACAAGGAATAAACATGCGTTCGGTCACTTTAGTTGGCTTCCGTGATATTGTTCTATTGAAAACAAAAATCCACGAAGCTCTAGAAACAGGAGAAAAAGTTTCTGGTGAAATAAGACAGATGTTACTTGTGCTGGCCAGTGTTCACGAATCAAACCCACCCAGCGATAATTATATGCAACTGGAACGTCTTGTAGCAAGGGTAGTGAGGCCATATCTTGGATTTGATGGATTGTATACGAAGTTGTCAAGTCCTATGTTCAGACGTATATCGAGTGATCCAAAAGTAACAAACGGTAATGTGAAAGAAAGAAAGCTATCGCGCTCTCAAATCATTAAGGAAGAAATGTCTCGTAAACTTCGTCGTAACGGTAGTAACGTTTCCTCTAGCAACAATGAAAACAATAACACTGTAAATAAAGATGGTAGCTTGAGAGCGAGATTTCGTTTGGGTTCTACTCCGTGCGTTCCAACTAAGTCAGCCTCAATAGCTGAAACATCAGAACTACCCAAAGGGTCAGTTGATGGTGAGATGACTGGTTATTGGGAACTGCGAAACCAGCGTTGGAAGAATAGAGAGGAGATGTTGATCACAGAAACTCTTATTTGAGCAGAATATCCTTTGCAACTTCTTTGTGTTTTGTTTCGAAAATTTAGAGTTAATATAACGCCATTTTGTTTTTTTCTTCTAAGCGTAGCACTCGTCCATCACCCAGAGATGGAGAAGGGTCATAGAAGGTACAAACCTTTCCGCTCATATGGTTACCGTAAATCCTCGATTAAGCGCCGCCTTCGAATAAGCGCCGCCCTCGAATAAACGCCGCACCTTAGACTGTAAATGCGGCGCTTATTCGAAGCATTAATTGATAAAGGGGGTTCGATAAGACTAAAACGTTATATTTTATAGTGGACCAATTCTTGGCCATTTTTTCTTGTCAAAAGATATCTTATCAATTTCAAAATGACTATTTTTAGTTTTCTTCTTTATCAGTTCATGATGTAGAATGTTAGCATCACGTAGTTGTTTGATAAAGCAGATGAACTTTCCTGGAACAACCAACCCGATCTCGTGCTTTCTTTTTCCTTCCACAGTTAGTTACAATTTTGTTTGAACTGGTTGTTTTTAGAAAATAGTCAAATAAGGACGAACATTCAATTGGGATATGTCCAACAATCTATTTTTTTAATAAAGGAAAAGATGGATCTGTCTGAAATGTTTAGTTTTTGAATATGCGCCGCCCTCGAATAAGCGCCGCACCAAAAAAGTCGAGTTTTAACTAAGCGCCGCGGCGCTTAATCGAGGATTTACGGTATTAGAATGTAATAAGTCGATCCGTCAGAAAGAGGACAGAACTGGCTAAGCACTAAACATCATAAAATGGTTTTTGATAGTTGAACGCTCTTACGCTTGTACGAAATCCTTGGCTTAAACCCTTTAATCGACGCTTTGAATAAGCTATTTATATGTTTTTTATAATAAACACGATTTAAGAAAGTATAATACTGAGATCATAGGTAACTCGTAAAATAACGAAAAAAATTGTAACCGTAAATTTATAAATCGACGGGAATGTTGCTGCAAGGCATTTTTAAGGCACTTGATAAAAGCATAAATATGTTTAGTATGACTTTGGAACTGTTCATAAGGATATCTGCTTTGAACGAAGTGTCACCTGACAACAGATTTGACTTCACACCAGGAATTTTTTGACTATCCTGAAGTTAACTAAAAATGATAATCACCAAATTTCTATCCCCTGAAACGGTATGCTTCAGAATTAATTACAAAAAAGTAGAAGGGAGCGAATAAGGTTTTTTCTAATAAACCGAGGGTCTGAAGGCCAACGACGGAGTCGTGAAGCGTCCCCTACCCTCTTGCAAGCATCCTATAATGCGCGGAAAGTAAATTGGTCATTATGAATTTTACTATTGTGGTATATTTGAATTTGTTATCGCGCCAAAATATAGCTTTATTTGTGTTTTTTAAAGAAAATTGGAAATTTTTATTAGATTCAGACTAACTAACTTGCTCAACTATGTAGACATCTTTCTCAGTTCTGAAACATTACTAGAGAATTATATGTACGACTTTTTGATGATAAGAACAGTTTTGGTAGGAACACGAGCTAAATAAAACAAAATAAAAAAGACTTTAGGCTGATGTTGTTTACTAAATTGAGAATATTCAATCCGAATTTGCTCCAGAATAAGACGATCCAGGTTATTAATTTTCTTGCAATTCTCTCCTAAGCTACTGATAATCGTTTTTTCACCTATAATAACAACCAAATAGCAACAAAAACACATTTTTCTGTAATTTAGGTTTTATTAAAAACACTTATCATTCTATTAAGAAAAAATGGAAATTGGAATATTCAATATTTTTATTTCTATTAGCTTATGATATCATTAAGTCTGTTTTCCAGGTCAAGAAAATTTTCCGCGGAACGTAACGGACAGGAACAGAACAGAACAGAAAATGTTCTGCTAGTAATTTTTGCTTCATAATATTGCGCACATGTTCCTTTCCGTTCCGTTCCGTGGAAAATTTTCTTGAAGTGGAAAATAGCGTTTAATGTAAGGCATTTTTATATTTGTGTGGAATAAACAATCTCGTTCCCAGGGCTTCTTTTTCTCTTTCTGATATGTGGCTGGCGCGAAAAAGAAGCTCTGGGGACGAGATTGTGGAATAAACTTACCTCACTGTTTCTGTTTCGAACATGTGTGTCGTTTATTTAAAGTTATTCATTTCTACTATATTACAATATTGTTCTAGGTTTTTTATATCAAAGTGTTGTTTCAATGTCCTCAACAGCATTGTCAGTTTCTATACTCCCGCGAAATTGTTCTACGTTTTCCATATTAGAGTTTTGTTTCAATGTCTCAACTATATCATCAATTTCTGCATTTCCACAATATTGTTCTACGTCACCCATGTCGGAATTTTGTTTCAATGTCTCAAAAGTGTCGTCAATTTCTGCATCCCTAAAATATTGTCCCACGTTTTCCATATCAGGTTTTTGTTTCAGTGTCTTAAAGGGATCATCCATATCTATTTGCTCCTGTGTTTTCACAGAGTTTTCTTCTTCGTTATTCTCCTCAAAGCTACCAGCACATTCATATACATAATGATTGGATAACTGCGAATTCTCACGACTTCTACAAAAGTTTGCAAGGTCACGTTCTGGTAATTCTGGAGCGATTTCCACTGTAGTTCTACCTGTGTTTGTTGAATCGTATATGCTTTCGTATATATTGTCTTCTGGGAAATATCTTTGCTGGTTGATAGGGTTAATTATATCTGCTGGATCCATATCCGATTGAGTAATTCTTCTTCTTCTCCTACTTTGAATGTATGCAATTGTCATAATAACAAAAATAACAATACCCGAGGCGACACCTGTTACAGAAAAGCTAATTAAATTGGTTTTTTTCTCTTTTTTCTTTTGTATTTTGTCAACTGAAACCCGTGCTGCTGTAATACATTTATAAACTTTGTTGGCGCATTTGCAAGCGATGCAACTGGATGTTTCTATGAAAACTTCACCTGTAGCATTTAAGTAAAATGTTTTATTAAACGAAACCTTTTTAGTATTATTAACAGTCACCCAATTCTCATTTTTAATTCTATACATATGTTTCATGAAAACGTTCCCACTGTCTGGTATATTGATTTTGAACTTCAATGTACTCCCAGTAAGAAAACATTGATGGATATTAAGCATTGGTGTTTTGTAACTTTCTCTCAACGTAAAGTTTGTTGTTATTTGTCTTTTTAAACATGTTCTTGGTAACAAAGTTGCTTTTAATTCATAAGTCGCACATACATCAAGTTTGTCTAGTGTGACCATTATGCCACCATTTTGAAATTTCCAGTTTAACTGATGCCAAATATTTTCTTGTTTTTTATGGTAATGCATAGTGACTCGCTTTCGGCTGTAAAGTCCGCTTTGGTAGGTCTTGAAAATAAATTTGGCTTTATTATGCTCAGGTTGTAACGTCTGTTCCCAGCGTGTATTTTTCATCCAATCCAATTCACAGTTACATTTTGTTGTTAGCATTACGCTACCCATTTCTTCATATTTTACTGAGTTTCCTTGTTGAACGATATATTTAAAGGTGAATTGAGAGTTAAAACCTCTGATGTCACACTTGACCAGCTTGTCTGATTTTGAAACAGTACATGTAAACTTCTTGGTTTCCGAAGAGTGGCTTAGGATGGCTGTATACGTTAATAATGTTTGATTTTTTGCTGCGTATGATTTGAAATATATGTATTCTATCACAACAATGCCTCTCACACAACTGTGAAAATAGGTGTCACTTTTACATTCAGCTCGGGGGGGAAAACACGTTATTATCGAGGCAACGGCCAGTAATAGCAGTGTATTATAAAATCGTCCTGCCATTACGTGTTGATGGATATGCAAACGCAATTCTAAAAAAGATAGAATACGAAACATGTACACAGTGAACGTTTTTTAAAAGAACCTAAACCTACCACCAGGAAATCGGAATATTTAAGGTGGAAAAAATTACGATGGGTCTCAAACGATTTTTCTGCTGTCAGAATTCTGACCGCGTTTTTTTGATTGGTTAATTCTATTGTTCTTTGCTCACGTGGTCAATATCGGAAAATCCTTTGTTTTAAGCGAGAATGGCTTCACTTACCTAAACAAATATAATTAATTCTTGTATTATTTAAGAGGGTAACATGTGACCACGCTGGCTCCGTGCTCATAGTTGATTGTAATTCGGGGTTTGCTATAAGGTGGATGTGAATTTTAGGCATTTGCTCTGACATTTGTTTGCGTCTAAGCTTTCGTTTAAGAGAAACTGAATTAGATATTCTTGAAGAAAGCTTAGTTAACTAGGCTACTAATTAATAAGAACAAGTCTTTTACCATAAAGCCCTTGTTGAAAGTGACGTTCAAAAGAAAGTAAGAACAAAGTAAAAACCACGGTCTTGTCATTGTTCTTATTTTGTTCTTTTTTTTTCAGCAGCTCGTTGTTAGTATAAAATTGTCCTTATACAAAAGTGTAATGTGAAAAAATAATTTTTGATAATCAGTAATTTGATTGGTTACTTCTATTTTCAAGTCCTTTGTTTCGAGCGCCAATGGCCTCACTTATCCGAACAAATACAGTTAATTCTTGTATTACTCAAGAGGATAAGATGTGGCCACGCCAGGTTTGTGCTTATTGGTTGATTTTAAATCAGGTTTGCTCTGAGGTGGATATGAATTTTGAGGATTTGCTCTGACACATTGTTTGCATCTAAGCTTTTGTATGAGAGAAACTCATTTTATTAACCTCGAAGAAAGCTTGTTATGCTAATGTTATATAAAAAATAAAATTTTCGAAATTTATTTGCATATATTTTAAGTATTCCCAACGATTAGTCGACAAAAGAATGAAAATTTTTACCGACCTTTTTTTTGCCGAATTTCTTTACAGGAAATGTAGTAAATGAGTTCGAGTAATAGATTTTTCTTATCAAAACACATCTCAGCAAGATAGTCTAAAGTTTAAATATAAAAAACATGATGGAAGATTTCGTATCACGTGATGCGTCAACCTTGTTTACGAATTTACCAAGGAAATTTTATCTCCAGATTGTTTATGAATAATTTACCGGGGAAAACCCCGAGTTTAATAAACGCGAGAGAAAAAATGTTATTGTTTTTTAAGCATCACGTGAAAAAAAGTGGAGCCAAGAAATGAGTTTTATGAATTTTATGCTGCCCTCGTTCCCAGACTTCAAGGTCTAAAAAGGCTTATAAGAATATTCAGCCACATTTAAGTCTATCTCGCCATTTTTTTGTTTTTGTTCGTGTGAGCGAATTAAGGCTTCTGGTGGAAAAGTTCCTCGTTAAAGGCATCACCAAAAGACATTTTTATTGCATTGATAGAAATAGTAAACTTATAGATAGCATGACTATGTTTTTATAGCAAAAGAAAAACACGGTAACCGGCAAAAATTAGTTTACAGCAAGTACCGCAAAATGAATAAACAAAATGTCTATACCACACCAAAACAACTATTTCGTTCGAACTGCTATTTTATAAAACCTAACTTTAATAATAAATATCAGAATTGCTAAAATTTAGGAGTAGATGATAAATAATTAGCTACTAGGCCAAACTTCACTAAAAACATGATATTTTTTATAAGTTTCTATAAAAAGAATGTTTATAATTTGTTTATAATTACTTACCTGATAAACACTGCCCACGAACGCTCAACGCTGTTCTCGCCTATGAAAGAAAGTCCAGAAAATAATAGCCAGTTAAATTGCTAACACATGTATTAAAATATAAACCTGGATGAAAAAGTCTCTATTACTGTAAAAATAGATCACTCCTATCTTTTTCGAAAAGTTCACAAAAGATTTCTGTTTACTCAGGCTAAAAATGAAAGTTTCGTATTACTAATTTCTTAAAATTTTATTGTGAGTGTTCAAGCTCACTGTTTGCATAAAAGATTTTAAGTGCATGTGGATGGTAGTCATAAAGTAAGGCTCTGTTTACACAACACAGAGGAAAAGAAATCGATACAGCAAGAGTTAAATTACATTGAAAAATGAAAATAGTGTATAGGGAGAATATATCAGTGTTTTAAAATAAGAAATATGTAAAGTGTTTCTGTCTTAATATCACACCTGGAAGAAACCGTGCTTTTAAATTAGCTATTTATATGCAAATTTAATAATAAAAATAATTGAGTTTTAATTAGCTTCTACTTAAGGTGACGGTATACCTTTATTGTATCAAAAAATCGATTTTTTTTATTATTAGCCATTTATACTAAAGAAACAACGATCTTTCCAATGGTGAAACTATTTATTTATTTTTCGAAAGGGAATATTGACTTTATCCAAATAACTACTTTTTTTCTGATCGGTCTTTCACACCTCAAGTTGAATAAGAGTTAAGAGTGAATGCTTTTAACACTTATCATCCTCTCGAGTATTACTTTTAAAAATAAATTATATTTCCTTTCCGAAAAGAAATGACCATCTGAAAAAAAAACACGTCAAATCTTTCAGTTCTAAAAATGTATGCCATCCTGTTCTGTTTCTGCAAGTCACAGAAAAATGTTAAACGACTTAGAAAGTTCTATTTCTATGGTATTCTCAGTCACGTCTTTGCGAATAATAAAATTTAAAAGGCAACCTTCTGAATATTGGCGCCGTAGATTAGTGGTTATAGCTCTCGTACTCTGTGCGGGAGACCGGGGTTCGATTCCTCTTGACGGCGATTCAACATGGGCGAGTGAATGTTACCATAGCCCCGGGCTAACCCAAGCCATGTGAGGGAAATTGGGAAGATGGCACACCGTGTGGGCCGTTGGATGTTGCCGGGAGTTGTCTAGTAGAGCGTGGGCCCTACTAATTGGGTCTGCGTAGCTCAAAATGAGCATTAAATACTCTAGGACTCTCCATCTAAGCCATGGCCCCTCCTGGAAATAATAGACAGGGTATATCCCTCGATATTTGTGAGGCTAGCCATGTAAAATATGCACATCTATCTATCTATCTATGCTTGAAAGGTGTGATATTTTAAAATAACTTTAAAACACTTTTTCGTAGTGTTGTTTTTTTCGTATACCATCTATTACATTTCAAATCTCTTTTACAAAACTACAGAAGATCTACAAGGGAGAGTGCTACTGTGCTAAGCCAACGTGTTTATCTTAAGGCCGAGATACATTTGAAATTTTTATTTCGAAACTGTCTGAAATTTTTATTTCAGAAATATTTCGAAATACGTTTTCCATTGTTTCGAAATTAATATAAAGTCTTTCAGCATTATTTTAAACATGAATCGAAAGGATCAAAAAGGATCAAGCAGGATCAAACTCCATCGTGTCTGCTTCGTATTCACTCATTTTTAGGTTTTCTTCTGTTTATCGCAAAAAAAAATGCACAAAAGCTTCTCATAAACGTCAGAAAAATGCGCACCTGTTGTCGGCAGCTTTGAACTTATTTCGAAATATAGAAAATTATACAAATCGATTTGCAGAATTTTCTTGCTCTGAAATACCTGTGAAAGTTTTGCAGCATGTCTCGAAATTAATTTCAGAGCAATTCGAAATACTTTCGAAAGCTTTCGAAAGCTTTCGAAATGTTTCAAAATATTTCGAAATATTTCTGAAATAAAAATTTCAGACAGTTTCGAAATAAAAATTTCAAATGTATCTCGGCCTTTAAGGCCGGTTTCCATACAACTGCATTTTGCGCCCAGTCGTAAAAAGCGCCGTGACTTTTGATCTCCGCATGCGCATTATCAGAATAATGCCGCTGACCTCGCGCTTTTGCATGCGCTGGGGCGATTTAAAAAAAGTTGAACAGGCTCTACTTTTTGCGAGCTACATTTTGCGCTTCAGCTTAACAGCCAATCAAAAGGTAGAAATCTACATGAATTACGAAAGAATTTTTAATTAGATCATTTCAAGATGGCTAGCAACATCTCGTTTCTGTGTTAAATTTTTGTCAAAGCCAAATGAATGTAGAGAATCAGAATATATATCAATCAAGTGAAGTAGATGAAAAACAAAATAACATTAATGAGTCTGTGGAGGCACAAAGAAACAACATTGTAAACAAACTTAAAAAGACTACTCGTGATCTGACAACATTAAATCCTTAAGCAAAACGTTGTATAGTCCTTTGATTCTTCTTTCTATGGAAAGTCGTCTCATCCACATGTTTTTCTTACGTATTTTACAACGTTGTTTATTTCTACGCCATAAAAATATTGCTAGGACTACTCTCAAATTTTGCAGCAACAAATATCGTCTGTTTACATCAGCCATGTTTTGCAAAAAACACGTGAGCAAAAATCGCTAAATGGAAATGGTTCGGTATATGTGATAAAAGTCGCGGCGCATTTTACGACTGGGCGCAAAATGCAGCTGTATGGAAACCGGCCTTAAAAGCGATTTATTTTTTATTTTAAAAAAATCAACGATTCTCTAGATATTACATCTTAAAGACGAAAGTTTAAGTTAAAAAATGGCTTTTTTAGAAAAAGGAAAATAAATCAAAAGGAAAATAATTAAAAAATCGTTTTTACATACATCTATCACGATTCTAAAGAACATCGAATGAGATTTGGAAACGAAGTAGTTTTGTAAATGAAGTCACTTTTTTGAAGGCAGGGTGTGTTTCAAAAATGTCTCTGTACTTTTCACGAGTTAAAAAGTTTCAAATTATTTTTATACCATTTGATAGGTGTTTAAAAATGCTTTTTGGTGATGTATGAATGAATAAACTTTGATTAACTATCGCTGAAAAAATCACGATTTAAAAAACCATGCTCAAAAGGTATACCGTCACCTTAAGATATTTGGTTAAACGATAACTCCAATTTTAAGGGTTTATGTGTTGCAATTGTACAGTTGGAACATCAGCAAAAGCGTCTATAATTCAATTCGAGCACTTAAATTTCGCGCCTTTTATTCTTCGCCTTCGCGCTCACTTGAGAATTTCGATTTCACACAAGATCTCTTTCACCAAGTTGATTTGGCGAATGCAATTAGAGGTCTGTGGATAGAATGTTTAATATGACATACAATCCATAAAATAAGTTACCTCAGGGGGATGAGAATAAGAGCACAAAATATTGTTAAATAAAAAAATGCGCCATAAATCGCTCAATTTATGTTACTCGGACCTTTTAAAAAATAATTTTGGCTAGTTTAAGGGTGCAAATTTCGCAATTATTGACATTTTTCGCAAAATTATGCTGGCAAAGTTTTTCAATTTGCCAGAATTTGCAGAATGTGCTAATATGAATTTGCGAAAATAATAGAGTGTAATTTTTGATAAAAAAGCCTATTAAAAACACTATATAAATAAATTAAATAAATTATAGATATTTGTTATTATTTATTATTAATTATTCGTTAGGCCTATTAAAAAGACTGTGAAAATTTATGATGGGTAGAAATGCTCGCATCACCTATGATTGTCAGAAATGAAAAAGAGCGCTGGGGACGAGGTTGGGTAAATTTAGTTCGGTACAACATATTCACTGACCCAAAATTTGGCCAATTTTTACTGATTTTTGTACCGGTAAGGTAACTACATTTTTTGATTTTCTTATTATAGTGGTCAACGAAAGAGGAAAGTTTGGTCACCTCTGTCTGCTAATTCTATCGCGTTTTTACGTTTCTTAGGGTAGCGAAATGTTTATATCGCGGTGCACACGTCCGCCAATTTAATAATACTACAACACACGGCTCCTCTCACATTTCAGAATTGGAAAACTTAAACTTCAGTTCACTAATTAACCAATTAACTGATTGCACCGCTGCAACTAACGGTCAAATCTTTGAAGAAGACCCTCTAAATTAACGGACACTTTAATTAGCAGACGGTACTTTTTTACACCTGTTCGCAATCCAAGGCTTCTAGAAACCTGTATCCTGTAGAATTGAAAAGGATGATAAAACTTTTCAAATAGTGGACGCCTCTATTAATAAAGTGATTGCACCAAAGCAATCCGCTAATTTAGAGGGCCGGTGTAGGTATTATGTGTAAGGAGGGGCGCCTTTAAAATAGCATAATTTAAGTAAATTAATGTTGCGTTTTTGTATATATTTCGTTTCTTTGATTTTTTAATAATTGGAATTGGAAGAGAAACAGAATTCGTAGAAGGGAAGGGGGAAGGGGGGTCAGGGGTCCATTGTTTCTTCTGAATTATTCGAACCTCTATAACACCACGTGGTTTCCTTGTTGTTTTACTAAAAGTAAAAAAAAATGGACGACCCAAGTTACGATATTGGCGATGAAGAAAGAATAAATACGTTAGAGCGTAAACAATCTGCTTTAACATCGGGGTATGTCATTTTTATACATTCCTTCCTTTTTAGTTATCTAACCAAAGAAGAAAAAAAGATAACCTTACAAGTATATCAAAAAGTTTCACATGCAGCTATGAAACATTTGCATTTCTGTCATAAACACGTGTGAATTCGCAAGACAGTTTGGTGCGAATACATGCAAGCATTAAAATTAGAAATATTGCAATGTCACAGCGAGGCAAAGTAAACAAAAAAATATCACGAAGTCATTGTACTTTTTCTTTTTACATGGTTTTCTAACTTTCGAATTTCGAACGAATTACAGACTCTTTTGTTTACTTCCCTTTTTTAAGATTGATCGAACATTGCGTAGAGTGGTTGTCACAGAAAGAAGCAAGAAATTTCATCACGTTGAACGATATACTTCAAGATACCTTTCGACTGAGTCAACAATTTAATTTTCTGCTCAACTTCGCCGGTAGGAATCTTCGTTGAAAAGGATGTAACGTTTAGTTAACAATAAAAGTGTAAGTTAGGACTATAGCTAGCTGTAGGTGAGAAGAAAACATCGCATTTGTTATTTAAAAAAAAATGCTTACCTTTTCAACAGATTTTTGCTCGCTAAATACCCGTAAAGATGGGCGCAAATGCGTCAAACTGTTCATCAAACAGCTCATCAAACTGTTTGATGAAAATTTTATCAAACTGCGAATGTTTGATGAAATCGAATTTTCCATTTGCGTCAACTCGTCAAACACGTTTTATCAAAACATTCGAAATGATTGAAGGCCTATTCATTTACAAAATTTCAAAATGGCGGCTGATATGGCGAAACTTCTGGTATTGAGTGAGCTTATGGATTCTGATGATGAAAATATCAAAAGCAGTATTCGAATGTCGAAAATGTTCGAAAGACGTTCGAAACGTTCGAAAGACCCTCCACTGTTGATGTTTTTTGCACTCATCGCGGTTATTAAAAATGACTGTTTGATGAAATTCGACTCAAATGCGTCAAACAGCCATCAAACAGCAAAACTCGGTTTGATGAACCCATTTTGTTTGATGAAAAGTTTGATCGCGATCAAACTTCATCAAACTTCATCAAACTCGATTTTTTTTCTTCTTTTCTCATTTTTTTCGAAAAAATCGTGTTTGATGGTTCAACTCAAATGCTTCAAAATTTTCATCAAACTCGCTAGTTTGATGGAGTTTGATGAAAAGTTTGACGCATTTGCGCACACCTTAACCGTAAGTAAGGAGCTGAGGTACACGAAACGATGTTTGTCATACTTAAATTATGACGAAAATAGACTGTGTAATACACCTTACGACAATTTATTTTGAACGCTACGACACTTTATGGACAATGATGCTAAAACGGCAGCGCAAATTTTTAAAACCTTTTTAAAACGTAAAATAAACGGAAAAAATAAGAAAGAAATAAGAAAGAGAAGAACAAAATAAAAGCAAAAAAAATATTAAAAGGCATAAAATTTTCATTTATATTTTGAATTATTCTTGTTTCGTATTATTTTCTGTATGCTAGATTAACTAATTTTTATACAAAATTGTACGTTTGTTGAACATTTTGTTTTTTGTCGTATGCGTCACAACAGTACGATACGTACAACAAAAATCACACAAAACTAGTATCGTGTAATTTGGCCTTTAGAAAGTTTGATAATCAGCAGTTAATAAACAGAAGCTAATGACTGCTAGGAGTCATATATGAATAAATCAAAATATAAACAACATGAAAAATGAAAATGAAAAACAAAATGAAACTTAAAAAATGTTCCGTCCGTATAATTTGTGTTGAAAATATTTCAAAGTTTAATCCGAACTTTTAAATCATTCATTCTAACAAAGTTCGTAACCTCAAAATCTTGGTCAGACAGAATACAAAAATCCTTATATAAAGTGTATCCCGTATTTTGGGTGTATCCATAAATATTATATGGGTGCAGGACAAGGAATGTGTCCACAAGGTCGGGTTAATACGTGGAAGGATTGATAAAGGGTGTGTGTATCTTGTTATGAAGGTTTAGAAGAGTCTGTTCAGCAATGTCAAGTTTTTCTGGTTCCTAATGATGATCAAAAACCTACTTCACAAGAAGAACAAAAAGGAGAGGGAAGGAAAGAAAATATATCATCTACTATTAATCCAGAGCTGCTACTAAATCCAGCTTTTCGACGTCCTTCATTTTTGTTACCGGGAGCAAGTCAATCTCAGTCTTTACAGAAGCCTACAAAAAATCCTGAACTTTCCTTGGTACATTTGTTCTTTTTATTTTAAAATTTTTGCTTACCTGTGATGACCATAAAAAAGAAGATGCCGTAATTTATGAATTTTTTGCGTAGCTACATCTGTTTTCGCGCGGAGCCGCTGCGTAAAGAACTGTTTGCGCATAAATACTAATTTTTCGCTTGCGTGAAAATCTGAAGTGTGCGGAATATTCTTTGAGGTGTGCCAAAATTCAATGACGCGAAATTGGAAAAATGTATAATGAGATTTAAAAAAAGAATTGTCCTTTGTTACACACAAAATTAATCATAAAATTTAATAGTATAGATATTCCGTGTTGGTTGGAGTAAATCCAAGATTGATCCAAGACAGTCATACAAAATGGTCCCTTTATAAAATAAAAGTTTTATTTTTTTTAATTTTGTGCGATTCTTTGATGAATAGGGGAATCCGCAATACATCTCCCTAGCCGACCCTTAAATTGTTTTCGTTGTTTCACTTTCAAAGTCTGTTTTCATGAATTGACCCTGAAACTTTCGCGAACATAAACTTTCGCGGATTAAAGAAAATTTTGTAACTTCGCATTTATAAACTTTCGCGAATCAGTGCTTGTGGAAAATTTCGCGAAATTTTTCGAACTTGCTAAAGATTCTACTTGCGAAAGTTTCTGCGCTTAAAGTAGTTAAAGTGTGTTTCGCGATTTGAAAAGGACTCTTCAAAATAAGTATTACGATCGACCATAGTGATATAATGGATTATGGATCGATCACGACCCATTCGCAATAAAAAAAATATCTACTTTGTAATTTTTGAAGATTTATTTTGTCACGCAATAATTTGAAAGTTTTAAATCGCGAAAATTAATTTGGCTTATTTACCGATACACGAATCGCAAAAATAATAATTTATAAGTTTTTATACTTGTCCTTGGCGAAAATTGATTCCGAAAAAACTTTTGTTCCTCTGGAAGTGATAACAAAATTCGTTTGTTTAGTGTTCATCATCAAAGCTGGCAAAGAGAAAAGTAAAGTTGAAAGACGAAAAAATCAAATGTGAAATAGAAACAAGCAAAGAGAAACTGAAAAAGTAATCATGACCCCTTTGTTATTTCTGTTATGTTGGCCATTTAATAATTACGTAACACCCATATTCCCCATTTTTTACCACCCTCCCCCCACCCCTTGTAACGCATCGTTACAAATCTAGTAGCTACTACCTACCCAACCACCCACGCACCCTCTTGTTACGTAATATTTCGAATCTTAAGACTATTCATTTCCTATAGTACCAAAAATCTTAATTGTAACAGATAATCAGGCAAACTAGTGCTCTAATATGAGAAAAAGATATAACAGGACTATTTATTTAGCACACAAGATGACATTTTTGATACTTTTGCGAAGTACAGAGGCAAGAAACAAATTCAAGATGTAGGTCATACACAAAAATGATCAAAAATATCCGTAATGCATAAAAATTCTCTGTTACATAACAAAAAAGCTCTACCCCCCCCCCCCCCCCCCCCCTAAATTTTCGTAACAGTTCGTAACAAAAATGATAATACTACCTCCCCCCACCCCTCATTGAATAACACCTGTCACCTGTGTTAGCGACGCGATTTATCTTTAAAATACATTGTGGTCCCCAAAGCTCTTTCAGATGCATCGCAAAAGAGAACGAGAATATTCTTGACTTCTCCGCTATCTTTTTTTCGCAACTAGTTCGTTACGAAAAGTATGCATTTAGTATTAACAATATGTATTTCTGTTATACCATAATTCTTTGACAAGGCTTCCACATTTGAATCAGCCTTTCCCTCTTAAAATAATCACTCACTGATTATTTTTTTAAAATACGACCTCACCCTTAAGTAAACCTCCATACCTTATCGTTGAAAAAGTTAAAAAAAAATTATCTTTTTTTTACCTACTCAAATTCTTTGTCTATTTTTGTTTTTCCTTTTTTGAATGTTCGTTAAAAACCCAAATGCTTTAAAAAATAGGATACAGACATTGGTCATTTTCAGTTCAACTTTGTTATTATATAAAAAAGATTTGTAATAAATTCCTTCGCGTGTATTATATAATTTATGAACTCAACAAGTTTTTCCAAAAATTTGTAGCCATAAAATTGACTGAATCTGCTCAGGTGACTAATATTTTTATCAACACTAAAAACTTAATATAATCTACCTTTAGTCTATTTATTACGGGATATTTAAAAATAAGTCCCACCCCTTCTTCGAATAATTCACTTAACACCCCCGGACGTAAAGTTATAAGGAACAAGCCCCGGCGCCGTTGAGAATCAAATAGACCTTGGGACGAGGTTGCATAAGGAGGCAAAAAGGCTAAAAAGAACTTTACCCTGATATCTTCGCTAACAGATTTCTTTCTTCAAAGTTTTTTCCCAAATTGTGAAGACGATAGAATGAAAGAAATTTTCGTTAAAGATTTTCATAAGTGATCAAATTTCTTCTAAATATAGAGGTAAACCCAAAACCCAGTTATGTTTATAAACCCTTGTTAATTGTTCGTGTCTTTCATTTTCATGACAACATAGTGAAAGTAATTTCTCTTGTGTCAATATCTTTTTTTTTCTTATCTTTTTCATGTCATTTTTACTTATGTTTTACTAAGATGTGCCAATTCTTTTTGTTTTTTTACCAACGTTTATGAAATTAACATTCATAATTTGTGACCGCCTACTTGGTTTGGCGCCAATTCTCAGCAAGATAAAGTAACTGTTCTCGGATCCGGGTTTACATTATCAAATTTTAAAAGAGAAAACAAAAAACTTTTTAAGGGGAAACGAATTGCATATTTGTATTTATCAACAAAAATTATATAGGATAGGAAATTTGAATACCATTATTGTAATTTAAAGTTTTATAAAAGTTTGACCATAACATTCAACTGCAGTGAAACGTTTTCAGTTGGTTTGCGTGGTCATTTCTTCAAAAAACATCGAATGGCAGTTACACTTAGTGTATAAACGTAAAAATAAGCATGTTTTCATAAAGTTTGATGCTGAATTCAATTTTTATAAGAACGATACACGAACCTCAAAAAGAGCAAATTAAGAACACCCTAGGCCTCAAATCGTCGCTTTAAAATCTAAGAACAACGCGAGTCTGAAGACCATTAAACAATCCAGAATATAAAGTCTTTTACAATTCAAAGGTGCAAAGGTACCGATAACTGATTTAGCTTGCGATCGTTGTTTTTTTTACTGCCAAGTAATATTCTAAAACTTCGTAGCAACACAAGATTGCGAAGAATTTTATAAAAATAACGACACGTTTTATTTTTATTGGCATTTTTCGACTTTATCAAAGTTACTTTACCAAGTAATATTCATATTCATATCAGCACACAGGAACACAATACTGTTGCATCGGAAACAACATTCAATCTTCTCATATAAAATAATAAATTTCAATTTTGAGAAAAAAGATTCCATCAATATGAACAAAACGAGAAAAAAATTCTGAAATCGGGAACCTCGTCCCCAGGACCTATCGCCTCTTACCGGCGGTATATCAGGTATATAAAAAAAGACAATTGGTCCTTGAATCGAGGTTGAAAATCTATCTTAGATCAGATTTTACTGGTTCGTATTAAATAAAGAAAAGGTGCTATATGCATCCTCGTCCCCAGGGTTTGTTGCCTATGACAAAACCCTGGGGACGAGGTTGTGCTATATGTTATATTACACAGTAGCTTCACCTAAAACGTTGTTCTTTATAACGATTTGATATCACGTGACATAACATGATTTTTTTCGTCTGATTAACTCACGTGACTATTGTTTTATTTCTGTTTTAGATTGGAAGAAGAAAACGTCAAGATAATGGCAGCTTTATGCGAGTTAAAGAAATATACAACAGAATGTGGTGACGCACAAGACATCTTAAAAGAGTGTAGCTTGCCAGATTGCACAGTGTCACAAGATGACACAGTCGGTTACGTGTCGGATCACATAAGCGATGACGCAAGTGATGTGCTGGGTGACGGCATGGATCACGCGATAATTTAGAATGAAATGTGTCATAAATAAAAAAGACCCAGAGACACGAGTTTTTTCTCTGATCTTAAAGTATAGTACACATTTTTTTAAAGAATCTAATTTTTTAAGAAATTTGAATGTAGGGCCCACCCGAGTATAAGACCACTCCCTTTTTAAAAACATTTTATAAACATTATTTTCCATAGCTGCCCCGAGCATAGGTTCATTGTAGAAAAAAATTAAGACATCAAGTGGCAATCTGTAGAGAATTGTTGAAGTTGATTTAGAGCCAATAATGTTTTGCAGGGGTGCAAATCCAGATATTTTTGGGATTAAAAGGGTAACTAGATGTTGATACTGATTTTTTGTTTTGAATACCACAAAACTCGATTGCTTTAGTAATAAACTTTGTTTATTGTTACTCCAGATTTAGAATAGTCAACTGAGCGCACGGCCAATTCCATGACTGTGGGCGTGCTTCTCCCTGCGCCTTTGCCTGGATCTCAGATCTCCTACGTTGATTGTACTTATAAGCGAGTTTGTGGGCAAAATTCACATATTTCTTTCTCAAATAAGGGTTAAGCAATACCCCTCCCGAAAAACACCATGATTATGCAAGAAACTTCTTTCTGCGAACACGTGCTCGTCATCTTTCATATTTTTTCGTCTCTATTTCACCATTGTTATCACAGTAGTCCAACCTCGTCCCCAGGGCCTGTTAGGCTTTTTATATTTGGACGGCCTGAACAAGGCCATGGCCCTGGCTATTTTGTAAAATTTAATCGTTGACAGGTGAGATTTTATTGTTTGCTCCCTGTGCGATGCTTTGACACGAAGTCCACGTTGTGCAGGCTTGGTACTTTAATCCGTCGTACCAATCAAAGTATTTGCCCTGCGTTGTATATACCTATAAAATAAATTTTCGCGAGAATTAATTTCGCAATTTCGCGAATTTTTGCGCTTTCCGTGAAATTCTTTAATTATCACTGTCGTCATTTGCGAAAATATGTTCTCGCGAAATTAAATTTTTCAAAATCTGTTTTTTAGCAACATTTAGGGATAATAAGTCACTGTGTTTGTGTAAATACACCAATTTTTAAACTGCCCAGAGACTTTGTTTTTATATCTTAATAACAGGAATATTTTTTTCTTTCGCTAACATTGTGCCATTTTTAGAAGTAAAAATTCATTGGTCGGTGACTTCTTACCCAGAGGTCCTGAAAATGACCAATCTTATTGTAACATAGACTTTGATGTAGATGAAGGACAAAATGCCTTTAACTAGTTAGTTAACTAACTCGTTCCCAGCGCCTTTTTTCCTTATTTTTCACAATAGGCGCTGGAAATGAAGTTGCACATGTGAACGTTAGTACTACTTTATAGTCTTGGTCCAGAATCTCGTTAAAAGATTTGATAAATCTACAAGAACTAAGCTCCTTTAACGTTGTGTGATGTGTACGGGCTATTCCGAACCCCCGTTTCCCTGGATGATACGCGGTGTATGTGTATGTAATGTAAAAAAATTAGGTAAAAAAATTAGCAAAGGCGCTATTCTCGTGGTAATCCCTTACATGTTTCCGTTTTTTGAACATTTGACTTTGTGGTTATCATATGTTCGGTTTTTTGTTAATAATCCAATAACATTGGTGATATTGGTTGTTAAGTTGTAGATACTAGCTAAATTGCGAGATCGTCAGTTGATTACTACCGTCATCAGAATTTTCAGCCCCGTCCGTGTATGGACTAATCAATAATTCCTCTTGGTAGCGGGCCATGCTTTATCAAGCATTCTCTATTAGCTAGGAGTATCAAATGTTGTAAAGTAGGTAAATGTTACTCACCATTTCCGTTGCTAGCGTCGAATTCGCTTGAACTGAAGAGATCGTTAGTCTGCATGATGAAATATTTAGTTGATTCAATAAGAAAGCAGTATTTTGAATAGTGTTGCTACGTTCTTGTTACTATCTCGCCTGCGAGGAGTAGTCAAATACAGCTGTCCGTTCCAAAATGGAAATTTTTGGCTCTCTGAGCACCGACACGGGAGTAGTCGTGTGTTCGAATCTCATCTTGGTAACTATTTTTACTTTTTTTTTTCTTTTTACTATCTCGCCTGCGAGGATAGGTTTCCAACTCGTAACTAACTAAATGTCCCAAATGGTCAATTGCAACGTCACAGATTTAAACTTCGTACCTAAACTCTCTAAGTTAAATTCTAGCCATATGGTTCAGTGTATAAGTTGTATTTTCAGGAATCCTTTTTGTGGGTCGTAATTGTGTAATTTATTGATTGATTTATTTCAACTTGATGAGTGTAGTTGTCATAGAAATGAGAGTTTTTTAGTCAAACCGAATGTGAGTGCAGATGAAAGGTTTTGTCATGTTGTTATGGAAACGAGATTTTTTCTTCGTATCGTTTCACAGTAAGGTAGTACCAAGGTTGTAACAGTTAACTTCTGCACCCAGTTATCTCTGCTTACACAGTTATCATATATTATATATACACATGCACGTATTATTTTCATTTTCACGCGTATGTGAGTTTGTTATTGAGTTTTTGGTTATATAGTTACTTGGTTTTGTGTGTATTAATTAGTTTGTAAATTAATTTTACAACCCATTCCACAGGCTATGATATATAAATGGATATCAGATTAACAAATAAAACGGCAAAACGTTAGCATGCAGTATTTTGCTAGAATATGAAAAAACTGTTTTGGGTGTAACAATTTTATTATGATATTAATAAACTGAATGTTATACAAATCGAATAAACGTAAAAATTATAAAAATTATAATGAAAGGCAGTGGTCAGCAGATCTCATCTTTGCTTTGATTAAATATTCCTGTATATTTTTATGCTTGGTGAGGGTCCAGAATGGTTTGGTTGGAAAAACGAGTCGCAGAGCAGGGTCTCTCTCAATTATAAATCAATACTTGTGTAGTATTCGTTTAAGCGTTGTGAATTTTTCGTGGTAAGGTAAAATAAAAGGTAGAATGTGTTTGTCTTTGTTTTGCTCTCTGTTAGCATCACCACTATTGTAGGCGGTTCTGAAATGTATTCGTTTTTTATTAAACTTGTGCGTGGAGTTAGAAAATACGTCTGATTGCTTTAATTTGCCGATTTGCTCGAATATTTCATCAACAAGCCGACCTTTGTATCCTCTGGTCAGCAAAATACTTTTAAGTTCATCGAGCTCACATTTTAAAATGCTATCTTGACTTGTTATCATGCGATAGCGGAGTGCTTGCGAATAAATTATACCCCTTTTGGTATGGTGAGGGTGATACGACGTAAAATGTAATAGTGCTCTGCTGTCAGTTGGTTTTATAAATAATTTGGTTTTGAGTATGTAATGTAAAAAAATTAAATGTGTATGTAATGTAAAAAAATTAGCAAAGGCGCTATTCTCGTGGTAATCCCTTACATGTTTCCGTTTTTTGAACATTTGACTTTGTGGTTATCATATGTTCAGTTTTTTGTTAATAATCCAATAACATTGGTGATATTGGTTGTTAAGCCTTTGCTATTTTTTTTACATTACATACATATACATACACATTTAATTGACCTTTCTAAAGCTTTTGACACAGTTGATCATGAAATTCTTGTTACGAAACTTAAATACTATGGCGTAAGTAGAGATAATAATCTCAGCTGGTTTAAAGATTACTTGACAAACAGAAAACCATGCATGCATGACGCAAGTACAACTGAACAAATACTGTGACTTGTGGGGTCCCACAAGGCTCAATACTTTGACCCCTTCTATTTATACATTCTACGTTGAAACTTTTAAATTTTATCTTATTTGCAGATGATACTAACATCTTTTACTTACATAGGGATACCTCTGAACACCGCTCTAATAAAAAATCCTTTTTCTTGATTACACCCCGTCGAGTATAATTTTTTGCCTGCGAACATAGGGGACCTGTTCCCGCTCCCAAAACCCTTTATATATTGCTTTATCTATCTATCTCAAATAATCAGGGGGTATGATGTCAAAAACAAATAAACGCCAATGGCATGGATATTGTACCATTTTTTAACTTGTATCTTCTGGATTATCCTGGAAAATACAGAAACTTAAGCAACATTGATAAGCCTCAGATAAAATTGCTGCTTAACTAAAAAAAGCGTGTTGTAAATGATGCGGAACTGTAACGGAACTCTTAAAATTCCCGCGCAAGTTGGCCAACCTTATCGGGCTTTTTTCTCGCCGCCGAGATTGTCCTTTAGAGAGCGTCACCCTTTCGGAGCATGTCCTAAATTTATGATGAATTATTGTCACATATTAAGGAAAAAAAGAAAATATTAAAGGAAGTAGCAAATATTAAAGAAAATATAAATAAAAGATGGTTGTAAGTATTTTGGTCCTGAAAATATTTAGGTGCACTCAATTCCTTCTACGCTCAGGTCAAGGGACGAGGTCAACGTTTCGCTTTCGTTTTTTTCACGTTAGATAAACAAAAATTAAGTTTCATTATGGACAGCCCATTAGATGATGGCGAGTAACGTTTGTGAATTTTAATGTGAAATCTTTTGACCCTTTACATAAATTTTCGTTTCACTCTATTTTCTAGTACCTTTAAGGACCATTATTTCAACTTCAGATCTTCTACCTAACTGACATGTAGCTATGTCTATGATGTGATTTGCCTCACCAAGGGGTCGCATCATAGACAAATACATAGACAGATCCTTTTATCTGTAGCTATCTACAGCTACACCTTTTTAAGCAACAAAAGATCAGACAGGAAATAGCTGTAATTATTGGGCCACCATTGAAAAGTGCTTTTATAAATACACACTTTTAACACACTTCTTATAGATGAATTCCTGCGTTGCATTATTTGTTTCAGTTTAATTTAGATACTTGAAGTTCTTGTTTAATCAAAGCTTCTTGCGTGAGAGTTTGACTGTGAAACGTCCGTGTTTTCCCTAACTGAAAGTTGTACCACATGGTGACATTCCGACCTGGAGATTCGTTTGTGGTTTTAAACTGTTATTGAGTATATATATGGCCGCCATCAAAAATATGTTATGTTCGCGTCCTCCGACCGACTCACTTTTGGCAATAAAAACCCGAGTCGGTAAGTCGGAAAAAACCCGGAAAAAACTTTTTGATCCAAACGATATATATTTGAAAAAAAAAATTTGTGAGAACTAATTTTCCCAAAATTGACAAAAACTCGTGAAAATTAATTCCCGTAAAAATTAATATCTTTAGGGTACTCACGGCAAGTTTACAGACAGGGCGGCGAAAAAAGGGTCTGTCGAGTGGCGCTATACTGTTTTTTGGCCCTGGGAACGAATTTTGCCCCCATCTGAAAATCCCGGGAAAAAATACGCCCGACCGACCGACCGACTCATTTTTGCGGGGTCTTCAGGACGCGAACATAACATATTTTTGATGGTGGCCTATATTGATGGCTTCTAATTTATTTGAATTTCTTTAAAGTGTTAGCGATGCCTTCGTGTGTGACGAAATAGACTAAAAATAACTTTTCTTCACCTAGCGCATCCATCTTTTTATCTACCATGCAGATGCCTGAGCTGAAAGCTTATGCTAGAAATGTAAACAACAAACTAGATGAATTCATCTATGTCAATAAATAAGTGTGTGTAGTGAAAAAAGCATGATTTTTAATATTGCTGGAAAACAGCATTTTGGCAGTTTCCTAGTATTCGAAACAAGGGAAATTAGGTAGAGTACAATGGTACAATTTCACCACTTTTTAAGAAAAAAGTCAGTATTTACGTTGCGCTTGGCTTAGCGCCACCCTGTTGTCGCTTACTGTGAAGATTAAACATTGCAGGACACCAACAATTGAAAAAGAAATTAAATTCTAACTGCCCGCAGGACACAAATAGCCTTGGCCAATGGGACCTTAAATGATACAATTTCACCAGCAGAGGTACAATTTCACTGGCGGTCCACAGAAATTTACCTTGCTTATCTAAACATTGAAGATGGATCCACAGAAGAGGCGTACATCACCAAAAGTGAGGGTAAAGCCTTACGGCAGCGTTAATGATACAGTACTGGAAAAAGGTTGTTTAACATATCGATGCGGTACATCGCGGACTCCCTCGATACGCGATGTACCGCATTTATAATAATAAGAAACAATTAAAATAAATTGTCGCGATCTATCGAGAATCTAGTATCGTGACAAAATCCATCTCGATGTGTCGCGATGGTAGGTGATAATGAGAATAAAGAGAAAGTTTTTTTTAATGAGAATAGAGAGAAAGTTTTTTTTATTTCAAACACATCTCTGCTTTATCTTTTTTTTTATTTTAAATAGGTGTGTATTATAAGAAAATTTTTAACTTTCGTATTTATTAAAGTAATTCTAGCGCATTACTTTTTCTATCGCCGTTCTTCGTTCTTAAACTTTTAAAACGCAATCCAAAACAGCATTTCTATCACCGCTTTTTGTTCTTAAACTTTTAAAACGCGATCTAAGAAAGCATTTCTATCGCCGCTTTTCGTTTATAAACTTTTAAAATTCCATCTTAAAAAACATTTCTATCGCTGCTTTTCGTTCTTAAACTTTTAAAATGTGATCTAAAAAAACATTTCTATCGCCGCATTTCGTTCTTAAGTTCTTAAAATGCGATCTAAAAAAGAATTTCTATCGCCGAATTTCGTTCTTAAACTTTTAAAATTCGATCTAAAAAAACATTTCTATCGCCGCTTTTCGTTTATAAACTTTTAAAATTCGATCTAAAAAAACATTTCTATCGCCGCTTTTCATTAAAAACTTTTAAAATGCGATCTTAAAAAACATTTCTATCGCCGCTTTTCGTTTATAAACTTTTAAAATGCGATCTTAAAAAACATTTCTATCGCCGCTTTTCGTTTTTAAACTTTTAAAATTCGATCTAAAAAAACATTTCTATCGCCGCTTTTCGTTTACAGACTTTTAAAATGCGATCTTAAAAAACATTTCTATCGGCGCATTTCGTTTATAAACTTTTTAACTTCGATCTAAAAAAGCATTTCTATCGCCGCTTTTCGTTTATAAACTTTTAAAATTCGATCTAAAAAAACATTTCTATCGCCGCTTTTCGTTTACAAACTTTTAAAATGCGATCTTAAAAAACATTTCTATCGCCGCTTTTCGTTTATAAACTTTTAAAATGCGATCTTAAAAAACATTTCTATCGCCGCTTTTCGTTTTTAAACTTTTAAAATGCGATCTAAAAAAACATTTCTATTGCCGCATTTCGTTTATAAACTTTTTAACTTCGATCTAAAAAAGCATTTCTATCGCCGCATTTCTTTTTTAAACTTTTAAAATTCGATCTAAAAAAACATTTCTATCGTCGCTTTTTGTTTAAAAAAAACTTTTAAAATTCGATCTAAAAAAACATTTCTATCGCCGCATTTTGTTCTTAAGCTTTTAAAATGCGATCTAAAAAAATTTTCTATCGCCGTTCTTCGTTCTTAAATTTTTAAAATGCGATCTAACGCAGCTTTTCTATCGCCGTTCTTAGTTCTTAAATTTTTAAAATGTGATCTAAAAAAGAAAGATTAACGCTAGCTGTATACCCTAGATTGTTATGCAGAAGTTAAAAAAATATAACACAATGGAAGTATAATTATATTTAAACATCCGCAATCATTGTTGAATACACTCTTATTTTTAAAATAGTTCTATTATGAAAAAGTGTTAATGGCCTTGATAGCTTCGAGAATGATATCGAGACGGATGCATCGCGAAGCCCTCTCGATACAATTTGAAAGTAAAAAAACGTCTATCGCGGATCGAGAATACCGTCGATGTTAAACAACCTTTTTCCAGTACTGTGGATGGTGCTATTCCGAGTGAGTGGCAGTCGAGTGTAATAGTGAATTGTTTCAAGGGCAAGGGTGATGCATTAGAAAGGGGTAACTATAGAGGTTTGAAGTTGGTTGATCAAGTAATGAAAGTTATTGAAAGAGTGATTGATAAGTTACTTAGAGAAAGGATTGATATAGATAAGATGCAATTTGGTTTTTTTTCCAGGGCGTGGCACTACAGATGCAATATTTTTACTCAGACAGCTTCAGGAAAAGTATTTAGGAAAGAGAAAGAATCTCTATTTTGCCTTTGTAGATTTAGAGAAAGCTTTTGATAGAGTGCCACGAGAATGAGAAAATTATTGTTTATCTACCATGCTAATTATTTACCCATCTTGTTGTGTTTTGTTCTGACACAGGGAAATGTCGAGTACAGTGGTACATTTCGCCATAGGTACAATTTAGTGAGCTAGAAATAAATACCATTAACGCTATTGTGAGGCATTATCCTCACTTTTGGTGATGTATAGCGTACAGTGGTACATCTCGTCATAAATACAATTTAGCCACCTAGAAATCTATCTATCTACAGTCATCATCATCATCATTCTCGGCTTAACGTCCGTTTTCCATGCTAGCATGGGTTGGACGGGGTATATTAATGACCCTCTTCCAATCTGATCTAGACTGTGTTAGATCTAAACTCAACTTTCTCTGTATCAAGTCTGTCCTTATAACCTCCTGCCAAGTCTTTCTCGGTCTGCCTCTGGGCTTTGCCCCAGGAACTATCAAGTCTCTACACTTTCTTACCCAATTATCCTCCTCCATTCTTTCTAAGTGCCCCAGCCAATTCAATCTTCTTATCTGGATAACATCTTTAATTCTACGGAGACTTAGCCTGCTTCTTAGCTCATCTGAACTCTTTCTGTCTCTCAGACTGGCGTTACACATCCACCTAACCATTCTCATATCATTCCTTTCTAAACGGTCAAGATCTTCCTGCTTCACTGCCCATGTCTCACTACCGTACAACGTAACACTTCTTACACAGGCCTCATACAACCTACCTTTTACCTCAATTGACAGGACTCTGCTAGTCAACAAAGGAAGTAACTCTCTGAACTTTTTCCAAGCAGAACCCATCCTGCAAGTAACACTTCTTCCAACACCCCCTTCACTGCCCAACATATCACCTAAGTAACAGAAGTTCTCAACTATCTCTAACAAGCCACTGTTGTACATCATTAAAGCTGGAAATACTTCATTCTCTATAATCTCACCTTTGCAACGCTTGCATACAAACTGAATGTCAGCTCTTAACCTTCCACTAATACTACTGCACTTCTTATGTATACCCAATGCTTGCAAGTCTGACAAAAAATTGAGTTACTACCAACCCCTTTCCTGCAAACTCCACAAGGCCACTTTCCAACTACAAGGTCACACTTGGCTGCAATGCTACTAATCATGACTTTAGACTTTGCTGTGTTTACCTTTAGCCCTTTCTCTCCTAGTCCTTTCTTCCACTTCTCAAACTTTTCAACTAATTCTTCCATCGATTCTGCTATGAGAACCAAATCATCTGCATACAATAACTCCCATGGACAACCTGTTCTGAACTCCATCGACAGCGCTTCTAAGACTAGAACAAACAACAAAGGACTAAGTACAGAACCCTGATGTACACCAACATTTACACTAAATTCATCACTAAGTGAATCGTTAATCTTGACACGACTTCTAGCATTGCTGTACATAGACTGTACCATCGTAACTAGCCACTCATCCACACCTAATTTTCTCATAGCCCACCAAATAACTTTACGTAGCACTCTATCAAAAGCTTTCTCTAAATCTACAAAGGCAAAATAGAGATTCTTTCTCTTTCCTAAATACTTTTCGTGAAGCTGTCTGAGTAAAAATATTGCATCTGTAGTGCCACGCCCTGGAACAAAACCAAATTGCATCTTATCTATATCAATTCTTTCTCTAAGTAACTTATCAATCACTCTTTCAATAACTTTCATTACTTGATCAACCAACTTCAAACCTCTATAGTTACCTCTTTCTAATGCATCACCCTTGCCCTTGAAACAATTCACTATTACACTCGACTGCCACTCACTCGGAATAGCACCATCCTTTATAATCTGATTAGCAAGACTTGTAATAAGCTCAACTCCAATATATCCAGATGCTTTTACCATCTCTGCAACAATACCTGATACTCCTGCAGCCTTGCCAATCTTCAATTTCCTAATAGCCTCCACTACCCATTCTGTCTTGATCTGCATAGCTGGCCCTTCTACAACATCATTATCAGATAAATTATCCTCATTAATGGCGGCAAAATTTCACCATCAAACATTTTTGTTAATTCAAAGGGGTGCCTCCCATGAGTGATTGCACATTTTATATACATTCTATTTTTTAGGAAAAAGTTTAAGTATATATATCAGTCTTGGTCATGAATTGCGTGCGATCGCACGCGCACGCCTCCGCACACGCCATGTGAAATTCGGGCGTGCTCTTTATCACACGCCTTGTTCTACTTCGTACACACGCCAAGCAGAACTGAGCTATTTTAGAGTAATCCCTTACCCAAACTTTACCCAATACATAATTGTTCTTTCGTGTTAAAATGTATCTCTAAAATGTATTTCTATTAAATACCCACCTTTATTAAAATTGCTGACGTGAGATACATTTCAAATGTTTTGTGTCGGTATTGCGTCGACAATATTTTTTTTGTTTTTCAGCTTGCAAAAAATTTTGTCATTAACCTTGTATTGATCTCCTTAAGACGATGACAAATGGAAATGAAGTACAAGTCCTATTGACCTATACCTTCCCGATGGTGTACTTCTTAAGTTAATAGTTCTGTCCCAACTAGCTCTCTATGTTTTAAGATAAACTGATTAGGAAGTAAGTTGTACACGTGCTATTTACGAACTGAAGGTCAGGGCATCATTAAGTTGAATATCGCAGAAGTCGCCGGTGACATGCTTCAAAAATGCTTGTCACAGGCACAGTTAAATGCAAAGCAAAACTGTACAGGAGACTCAATTGTTAAAGTCTTTGCAAAACAAATTCTTCTCACAAAACCGAGGGCAGGGCTGACTTATTGCCTGCCGTTTCGTGTGGGAGACAGAACTTCTGGACTTCTTTTTAATACGATATACAATTTTTTCGATTATTATTCCTAAACATATTTGATTTCTCTTTCCCCTTTTAAAAAGATTTTTTACACTTTATTGAACATGTTTTTTCTTTGGTATTATTACATCACAAGAACATTCGTCCGAAAGCTGTATTAAGGTACAGGACACCTAACCTCTCCCATGTTCTGGTTATATTTAACTTGCATGGGTGCGCACTCTTCTCGCAGTATTCTCTGTGACGATGAAGGTCCGACTGACTTGTGGCATGGTTCCAAATGGTCTTCCGTCTTTCGTTCGAGTCTCAGTGTAATGCACCAGCCGAGCATAAGAGTGTCAGCATGAAGGAAAGGGGCCGACTTTAATGTTCTCTATACCTTACGTTCTTCATAATAACACCATTCATTTAAATTTCACAACAAAATTACGTCGGCAATTTTTTTGCCAACTACTATGCTTCAAAAACTCCACGCTGCCGCTCTCCTGAATGTAATAATTGCACGCCAAAATCATAAGCTAGGCGTGCGATACTGATCGCACGCCTGTATTAGTGTAGACGTACGTACCACCGCACGCGGGTGCAAATATTCATGACCAAGACTGTATATATATATATGTTATTTGAGCATTTTAATAGGAAAGAAAAACTAGCAGCTATTAACATGAATAACTTAGTTTCCTGTGCTTTTAGCACTGTGGATTGATTTTTTTAAATGGTTTTTCTTTATTGCAGAAGAAAAAAAGAATACAATGCTCTTATAAAAAATTCCACAAACCGATCAAATTCAGATATTTTGCAGAAATTTACATTGGCAAATATATGCCTTTCCAATAAGGAAAAATTAATCTTTTCAAATGTAAACATTGTGCTTTTTTTTTATTAACAATATTTTATTGTGCCTTAGCAAGGAATGAAGTTGAATTAATTTAGTCTCAAAAATCATTTTATTTTTGTAATCTGGTCCAAAGAAAGGAAATTTAATTTTGGTTATAAGATGTCTATTTTGCAAAAGTTAGGAAACTTTTGATTGTTAAAATGTCTGACATTGTGGGCTAAATTATACTTCAACATTATGATTACACAATCTTTATTACAAATGAAATACAGGGTTTGGCAGAAAAGTTTAGTATAGATATATATAATTTATTCATCCAGCATTATCTAATTATTTTTTAGATGCTATGTATTTCAGAGTTTTTCTCATTCTGGCAATACTTGTACCAGTCCAAAATGTGTTTCATCGAACACACTGTTTGCGAGGAAGTCGAAAAGTGTATTTGGTGTATTGTACTGACTCACTGAACATAAATGAAAATACTAGTTTCTCGTTGCAGAGATGCAGATACCAACGCAATGCTAAAAAGTTATGTGACAAACCAGTTAAAACAACTTGTTCACAAATGGATGAAAAATGCGTCAAATGTCCATTAAGTCTTGCGGTTGTGGTGCAAAGCATTCGAACAAGGTTGATAATACAAAATAGTACTCAAATCATATACTCAGAGTTTAAACCTTTTAGTATCAGTCCACAGTGTAAATGTCGAAATAAATATCTACCTGAGTACACATGGACAAACACAGCAAATGTTCTCAAGGTCCAATTTAAGAAAAGTCGTCAGTATAAATTTTCAGTGCGATTAACAAGCCATGCTGACAATCAGACAAAGTTGGTATCACTAGATCAGAAATGCAGCCCCAACGTTTTATGTTATGCAGCTAATTTAGATCCCTGTAAGAGTTACTCCTTCTGTATACATGTAGTTAAAGCTCAAGTTTGTAGTGGTTTAAGTGAATGTCATAAATTACCATTACCTAGACAGCCTGATACTCCTGTAATAAAGTGTGCTCACCATGAGAAAGACATACTTGTGAATGGTAGTAAGACAAATGCATATTTTTATAAATACATTGCTCTGGATGCTAATAATAATAGCACTGTTTTGTGGAGTGGAAAAACCTTCAATAATGTTTTCAATTTATCAGTAGACACAGAAAAGGATGTTTTGATGCAAGTGAAGCAATGCTCTGTCTGTCAATGTGGAAGTAAAACAACAGCAAAGTGCTTAAAATTAAAGAAAAATCAAGCAAGTGAGATTATTGAAAGAAAAAACTTTCCATATGATATTTTAACAGGTATCCTTATAGCAGTAGCCTCTTTGTTCATTGTTATCATTACAAGTTTTAAACTGAAATACATGTATTTAAAGAAGAAACTGAAGCATGCAAATGAGAGGGTTCGACCGCGACCTAAATCACATGATGATGCAAATGTAAATATATATGAAACTATTAATCCATACATGATACCTGCTGATGTAAAACAAATTATAAATCTTTAAAGTATATTTTTTATATAATTATTATTTTGTGATTATGTAATGTGAGCATTTGTGAAGTAAAAATGAGACATATGATTTCTCAAGATTTGATATTTATATACAAACTTTTTCTTATGTGTGATTGTGAAAATTGTCAATTTTTTTTACTTCGCCAAAGTTTATTTTCAGGAATAAAGTAAATAAACATGAAATAGTGCACAAAAAGTGCAAATTTTTACTTAAAAAACAACAAAAACAAGATACACTTTTAAATATTCAGTGATTTTCTAATTATATAGTCTACAAGATCAGGCAAAACACTTTCCTACCTGTTATGAGAAAGTTAAATATGGATTTTAAGGATCCTTGGGGCCTAAATGTTAAAGATTAGGTGGAACCAAATGCTGATCTTGCAGCTTTTACCCCACAAAAATGTCCTTTTTTTTAATAAAGGGGTGATGCAGAATCAATTTAAATTGACAATTGTGAATATTTAGTTTTGTATTTACCCACCAGTAATAACCAATACCACTATATTTTTTAGTCCTACTGAAACTATTTGGTCTTTTACCCTAAGCGTTGTTGCATACAGGAATATTTGTTTAAAGTGAATTTTATAAACCGTCAAAAACTAAAGTTAATACCTTTATGTATTTTGATAAACAATCTTGGAATTTTTAGGAAGCATTGATTCTTAATATTCTTTTATTTATGTACAAATAATATTTTTATGTTTTTTTTTAAATGATTGTCTATGTACTCTTCGCTATTTGTTTTTTGTTTCTTTGTGTTTATTTTATTCAGTTTGTTTTAATATTATATATATATATATAATTGATTTCTGATTTTGCTTTTGCCATTCCAAATTGTCTGTATTTTTGTCTTACTGAGAGATTTTGCACACTGAAAAAATACTATCCTTAATTAGCAGGTGGTCAATGAAGTCACCCTTCAATGATTGTAAAAATATCACTTTTTAAATATTAATTATTTATGATTAGATTATATGTAGAATAAGTAAATATGACTCACAAAATAAAAGACTGGCTATCTGGATATTTGAAAAGAAATATTGTTCAGTATAAGAATACATGAAATTATTAAAGAATTTTTTTCAGTTAAAGTTTAAAGATATTTCTACAGGTTGTTTTAATCGACTGCAGTATCATAGGGTTAGTACAAAATATGAACAAGAAGTGGGCAACTAAAAGGGATTATGGAAATATAGAAAGGTATATGAACTTTGTTTTTTTCACACCTATATATAGTAAGATGTTGTTTTTCATTGATCAGTAAAAATTTTTAATTGAAAAAGAAACAAGGTTATCCCAATCCAAAATATTGACAAACGTCGTCAATAAATTTAATTGATGAAATGGTGATGTTTTCTTTTCCACTTAATCTGCTTTTTAGTCTTTATTTAATAAAAAAATAATTTGATAAACTTTCAGATAATCAAGGGATTCATTGAAAACTGATATATTAGAACAAATTATAACAAGCTTTAAAAGAAAAACCTAGTTACAATTCCTTTTTACCCTCTGTACCAATAAAACCCATTCATAAGGCTATTTTAAATATGTAAGCATTTGTATATTTTCAGTATTTTTACACCATTTGCATGTCAAAGTTCATTGCATTGGTTGCATTCTTCTTCCTGAAGTATCCACTATGAATCCTAAGAGAGACGTATTCTGCTTTCCTGTCAGATCACCAAAGACCATTAGATTAGTGTCGGTTTCTAGGCATTCTCAGGCTTCCTTTTGAAAATTAATATCAGTCATCTAGTAATTTAAAATAGCAAGAAAGAAAAAGATGCTGTGAAATAGAAAATTATTCCTTTGGTTACCATTGACTTTTTTATATATTTAATACGTTATACTAGTTAAAAATGTGATCAATTTATCTATTATGTCAGGGATTTACCAATAAAAAATTTTGTTGTCGAACTTATAGATAAAAGAGGCTAACTGCATCTTCACAAGCTGAAGGAATCTAAAGTTGAAGAACACCATGTTTATGTAACAATTTATAACAATGGTATCCCTCAAACTTTAGAGTAATCAGATGTTAGAGGATGTTGTTTACTTAAAGCCACAATATTATTACATTTACAACTCACAAGATAACCAGAATTTAAATAGCGTGTTTTCTTATTTTAAATTTATTTGTTTTTTTAATAGATTTCGTAATGATAAACCTCATGTAAACATACACACGTATCGTTTGACGTTAAGCATGTCTTTAGGCACTTGAAATTTGTTCATGTAATTATGCCAGCATAAACTTCTACATAATAAAGTATAGGTCATCTCATATTAAAATGTACTGGTATAATTTGTTGAATTTTTATGTAATCTAGAAATAATTGTTGAGTAAATTGAGAAGTTGTTGTGAGGAGAAATATTTTACAGTGTATATACATGTAAGGTTATTACATTTCAGTCGTCCAGGTGATATTGTCCAGATGATATCAACCAGATAAGCTTAGAGTCTATAGGTTGATTATCTATACTTTATCTGGATTTTTTTCCTCTCGTCTTGTCATTGAATTATTTTTGTTATATTGTGTATATACTAACTGTTTTGCCTCAAAGTAAAATAAAGGCATGTGAAATTTGATATTGTCTTGCAAACAATTTTTGTGAATGTTTTGATAGTGAATCAGCATTGTTGTTTGTTAAAGTTTGTGAGGCTTCAAATTTTTTTAGTAAGTTAATTTTGTTTTCATTTCGTAAAAGAACTTTTTTAATCACATGTTATAATTTGATATTTTTACTTTGCTGCTTCACCTTTTACACAGATTGTATGTGCATACAGAATAATGATAACCTATAGCTATTTTTAACCCTTCTTCCTTCAGTATCAAGTGTGACTACATTTGCAACATATTTCTAATTCTCTTGTTTTACTCATGTTTGTTTTGTGTTATTATTGCTTGATAGACCAACCAACAACATCATACTTATTTTTCGTTGTTTTAAGCTTGATTTCCAATGGATGATGGAGTTTCAATTTAATCACTAAATTAGCCATATACTTTGTCACCTATATAATATTGCTAACCTAAATTCTTTGTGGACCTTAAGTCGAAGACAATGTAGCCATTGCAGGTTTTTGATAAACTTGGAGGGAAATAAAACTCATTGTAATTATGGAACTAAATAATATGCATTTATGAATTTTAGTCATTAAAAAGAATTAATCATACTTGCATAGCTTGTTAATGGGTGCTTACAACATTACAGATACTGTCAGAGTATGTGAAATTGTAGCGTTTAAACAATAAACTTTAGCCTCTAGAGAATTTGTTAAAAAACTTGAAATATTCATGATTTTTGCAATCTTTCATTATTAAACGAGATTTCTGGCCACCTGCTGTTGCAACGTGGAGAGAGAATTTTTTTCCATATAGTCTTCCTTTTTGATATCTTTAAATTGAGTTACCAAGAGTTATGTCTAATAGATAGTATGGACACTACCCAATTGGGGTAGTGTCCAAGTGTTAAAGGCACAGGTAAAACAAAAAAGAAATAACAATTAATAATGTATGGTCATTTTTTTGACAATGAATGAAAAATTTCAAATTTAAAACTGGTAATACTTGTAATTTACATAATTTACATAACTAACACAATTTTTATTTTTTTATTTATTTTTTATTTATAACTTATTTGTTGTTTGTTTGTTTCACCATTTAAAATAGAAAACCATTTTTGTCTGTAAATGAGATTGTGGACCATGGCTGGAAGAATGATCATATTATAAACTGGGATGATAGGAAGACCGTAGCCTAAGAGTCCGGTTGGACAATGAGAAAGGTAAAAAGAAACCAGAAATACAGAAATACTTACATCAATAGTATTTCAAACATTTATTAAAAGTGAATGACAGATGTAATGGAAAGCGAAATTTTTTAAAAAAGGAAAGATTGTAATCAATCTATTTTTTCATCCAGGTTTGCAAAAAGTTAATTACTTTAATTAGTGTGATCTGATTGGTTAATTTTGATCCGTATAAAGCTGTCATCGATTTGTAATGACTATTGTCATTGCAAATCGATGACAGCTGTAAAGTAGCCTAGAATAAACCTGCTTGTTCCTAGACTCACTTGTTCATGACATGATAATTATTATATATTTAATGACAAAATGACAATAACTGAACAGACTGAAGGGATAATAAGTGTCATCTTTTTAGTGTGTCGAACAAACAAGTACTGAACAACTGCTATTTAAGTTTTATTGCTTTCTTCAAAATAATGTAGAGAAAATTGCAATATTAAGGTAATGCATGATCTCCAGCTCCCCAAAGGGTTTCTTTATTTTTTGAGGGTAAATAAGCTGCGCTAGTAATTAGTCTTCCGTAGGAGAGTAAGTAACCAATAACTAATACTGAAAACTATTTTTTTTAGAATGTCATTTCAGTAGATGCCATATTAGATGTCATATTGCTGTTTTGTTATGGATATTACTCTACCGAACAAATTTGTAAAACTCGGTGCTTTTGATGGTCACTAAAAGAAAGTGTCCATGCGGCTGTGCTTGATTATATTGGTGCTATTACCATATGTCTTTATGGCTGTCATCATTGATTCCTACTGCGAGTCTTCAAAATTTCAGGTGGATCAATATTTCCATCTAAACAAAACTATCAATTGCAGTGTGTTTAATTACACGATACAGTTGTGCAATGCAAAGTATAGTAATAAATATTGTAGATTTGATCAATGGAAAAAGGATGATATGGAAGAATATCATTGCTCTGTAAACAGCACCAAGTCTTTAATCAAGTGTACATTAAAACTTGATGGCCAAACTAGGCCTGGTCGACTTGTTATAAAGAATAAGACTAACGATTTTCTTGGGAGAAAGAAGAATTTTAATTCTAAAAAATGTTCTTGTGGTTACAATTTCAAATGGAAAATGAAAGTAGCCAGGCATGATAGAAATTCAGCCATGCTAACGGTGACTCCAGAAGATCCTAAAGATTTTGCTAAAGTTAATTTAAATGGTACGTATGGATTAGACAATACTACATTGCATTCATTCACACAAGTGTTGCAACAGGATAGTAAATCATTACGCTTCTTTCTCAAGAACCTGCAAGTGTGCTCCACTTACATTGTGCAAACAAAAATTGACAGCAAAATGTGTAAATTGAGACAAGAAGAGACAACAAGTGAGCGATCTATAAAATACACCTTTTTACTACTGTTACCAAGGCGACACAAAATATATAGATGCATGTATTCTGATAAAGGCGACTTAATGTTTAAAGTTTTAAACAGCGTGGCAATAGATTTTCAGGCCACCTATTCAGTTTTTGTTAACAATGTGCGTGCAAGAAGTGGCAATGTAACAGGTTCAACAGTCGTTGTTAAGGGTATGGCTAAATCCATTAAAAATGTATTTGTTAAAGTTTCAACATGTAACCAGTGCCAGTGCGTAAATGCAACAATGGTTTGTACCTACTTTGAAGAAAGAAATCTCTACTTGTGGTGGATTTTATATGCTGTGACAGGAGTTGCCTGTTTTACTATCTTGGTTGCTATCATTGTTTGTTGTATTTTGCGAAATAAAAAGAGGGAAAATGTGGTTATCCGGCCGAGAAATCAACCTGAAGAAGTAGTGTCGAATGCACAGTATGTTGGCGAACACGTATATGATGAGATTTGCAGTGTACCATTGGCTAATATCACACATGAGCAATCGAGTTTTACTAGTATAAGCTAAAAGTTGTGGTTAGTTTTCTGTGATTCATTAAAAATATCTGATACAGTATTTGACGTTTATCTACTAATCCTGTTTTAAAATTTGAAAGTAAAACATCTAATATAGATGTATGTAGTTAAGGTTTAAGGATACGAAGTTTGCCAACAAATCCCGATTTGCAATACAACTAAAAGTCTTCTTCTTCAGCATGATGTATGTTTACAAGTCTCGCATGAAAATATTACTTCATTAGCTCTTAAAAGTCAGTATCAAAACAAAGCAGTGTGTTGTTGTTTAACTTTCAAGTTTTAACTTGAATATAAAGTAAATACAATGCAAGCAGTGCCTCAGTCAACGCATTGTTAGCAATTTTACGAAGTTAGTGAGTTATTGATACAGATTGGCTGTATATATCTGACGTTTAAATACTATAGTTTTATTTTGCTTTTTATATTATGCTTTTGCGATATTTTGTTACATATTATTTTTATTGTAGTGTAATATGTATTTTTATGTATTTTAAGTTTTCCACGATAATTAGTTTACTATGATTTCTGAACTAGAAAATTTTTAACACTTTTCTTTTAAATAGATCTATCCTTTTTTAACACTTTCTTCTTTAATAAACAAACTTAATATCCAAAGTTTTCATCCACAATATTTGTAGCAGTTGGACCAATGTGTTTGGAAGCCATCTGATTAAAGAAGAAGGATATTCTACAAAAACATTTCAATTATGGATTCCTGCGCATGGTACATATCTATGTTTTATCGCCTACTTGTTTTTGCGTAGTGGAAAAAAAATTAACAGCCCCCTATCTTCTCCAACTCCCCTAAGTGGTGGTTAATAGGGAAATTATTGTATGCTAATAAAAAAATTATTGATTCAGCAGATCGAGAAATTTTTAAAATGTTGGAGATTTATGATTTTAACTAATGGTTATTATAAATAACATTCTAGATGATGTTTTGTCAGACATGTCAGATTATTGTATTAAAGGCTATATTACATGTATTTATTGATTTATTGGAATCTTGTATTAAAACACAATAAAAAAGTTGATGAAATATGAGCAGCTGATGAATATTTTTACACTTTCCGTTGTTTATGTAAATACGAGTTAAAAGTTTGGCGTAGCAATTTGGTTTACTCTTTCAGTGTGTTTTAATAATTATTTCAGTTTCTTTCATTATGCTTTCGTTTCCTTGTTTATGTAACTACTTAATGATTTCCTTTCAAGCTATGTTTTGTGAATGAAAATAGCCATTATATTATTCTGCTGGACTATTACAGAGTTTATTTTTTGTTTTTAATCGATAGTTTGAAGCCAGACACATCAAAGATCGACTTTTTATTTCTATTACTCAACATTTATGTTTTGAACATATTATGTACGCTGGTTATTTCATTCTTTATAATGTGAATATACAAACTGTTATTTAAACGTTATCCACAAAACTAATGTAGTTAATTTTAGTGAATTTACATGAGAGTCGATGGTTTTATTATGGATAATTTTTGAGATGATATTATGAAAGAAGGAAGCGAAGGTTGCAATTTCCATGCTGTGTTATATGTCCTTCTATTTGAGTTAATTGCATTTCATTGCATTATGATTGGTCAATATATCATAGGAAGGTAGTTTACCTATATGTATGTTATAGGTCCCACGTTTCCTGCACATGATAAGGGTAGTGTATTTAGAGTGTTTTATTATTTTTTACATTGATATTTTCTTCCACTATTTTCTCCAACACGTTATTGATATTATTGCAGGGCATTGGAAGCAGTGTATCACATCAATTTGTTTTCGTTGTAGATACTTTTTAATTGGTTTTGCGTGTGTTTAAGTGGTTTCAGTTTCAAACGCCCTCGTTGTGGTGTAGAGCCACGTGGGTATATTCTATTCTACCTCTATTTAGTAATTATTTTGGTGTCGCAAAATTACTGATGTCTTGCGAACATTACTCAACGTAATTTCTTTCATATATTTATCTTCTAGATGAAAATTTTTAACGAGAAAGAAAACAGACACAATGCTTATTTTAACACTGTTGACCGTATTAGTTGATATTTTGTTTGTTCAAAGCACTTCAGCACAGTACGGAGAGATACGCCAACCTGAATGTTTACTGTCATCTGAAGGTAAAATCGTTAATTATGCCACCAAGTCGAACGTCACATTTCCATTTTCAAATCTCAACTATTCCTTGCAGTTATGCAAAGGACATACTTGTATAACGAAACGTTTTAAAGTATATAAATCCACGCGTTGCCGTTTTGTTGATAGGAAGTTACATTGCCCTGTCACGGTTTTTGGCAATGGATTTTTTATACGATTGAAAGGAGGAAATAGTTCGTACAATTTTACCACCAAGTCGACATTTCTACCAAGGGATTGTTCGTGCGATATAAAATCGCTCAGACCAGAAATTCACTTTAATCAAGAAACTCGCAAGTTGTCTTATCGTTATAATTTTAAAAAATCTGTCATTAACCAATTAGATTTGACTTCCAGAATTTTATACAAGGAGATTGGTGGAAACACAACATCTTTTCTGACTGTCACACATTGTTTGAATGGAGCGCCGTTACAAAGAGGAAAAACTGATTGGGAGTGTCAGTTAAAATTAAACCCGTGCAAACTGTATACTGTCTGTGTGGAAACAAAAGTTGACCTTTGTGAAAGAGATTTAAGATGTGTTGATATTAAGTCACATGGTCCCACAGAGTTGATAACCGAAGCCATAAGACCAAATATTACGAGATGTAGCACGGAAGATTATAATCTGTTCGTTTCTCTGATGAAAGGCGTTAACAAAAATGTAACTTATTATGTCGAAGTGTCTGAAATGATAAGAACTGATGCGGTTTTATATCATGGTACCATGTCGAATGAAACTATAAAAATGACTAACTCAATTCGAAGACCGGTCCACCTTGCCATCAAAAGTTGTCAGGACTGTTATTGTAGTGCGCCGGTTACAGCAGTATGTGAACCAATCAAAATGGGTGAACAGAAAGGTTCAATTGAGCGTAAAAAGGCGATAATTTTAGTTGTGAGTGTCGCGCCGATAGCATTTATTGTGATTCTGTTGTCACTGGTGTACATCTATCGACATTGTCGGCATAAACAGGTCAAAAATGACGAATACGCAGTGACAGTGTCGAATGGCGTCGTAGATGAAAACGTTATAATGGACGAGGTTCGCTATGTAAAACCTGTGGTGTCGTACGCCGACGTTTATGATGACAATGAGGAGGAAGTGTACAATAAGATTATACCGATCGAATCACAACAGTAAGTTTTCTGGATATCTCTGCTAGTGGAAATGCACAGTATGAGGCTGTTTATATGGAAGCCGATCCAGCCCGGTTGCAGGGCCAGCCCGTGATCTCGCCTAAATGCTATTTTCAAAGGAATTTAAAATTTCGTTTATATGGAGAGGCTGGCTGGCCTGCTTGCTCCCCTCTCCCCTATTTTACCCGAGTTCATGGCAAGGGGGCTGGATAAAACTCCATATAGACAATAACAAAGCAGGCTGGTCCATCTAGGCGAGATGGTTTATTATGATCACGTAATTAAATTCTTTTGTTATGAAACTTATTTTTTGTTCTGCATTATTTAATGTTTTCATTGTTCAGAGCCAGCCCGCCTAACCGAGGAAGTTTTTATTTTGCATATAAACACAAGTTAAAAGCCAGCCCGGCAAGTGAGCCAGCCCGCCTCCATATAAACAGCCCCCAAAGGTGGTAAAATATATTATCTTGTTATCTGTTCAATAAAACAGCGATACAGGATGTAGCCAGGCGTACAACTGTGGGATCCTAGGGTATTTTTGTCTTGTTATCTCCCCACTAATATAAACCAAATATAAAAGATAAACTACAATGGAAGCTGGAGTTGGTTGATTGTTTGTATGGGATCCTAAAAACAAGGCACCTATTTCCGGTTTAATCGAAAATTTTGGTAAGCTTCTACGTTTAACAGAGTAAGTGGCCAGTGATGAAATTTCCTAAAATCAATAAAAATTAAGGGATTTCTAGCGCGCAGTTTTGTAAAAAATATTTTCAAAAAATATATATATTTTTGAAGGTATATTTTTTTGTTTTAATTTTTATAGTTGTTTTATTATTTTATTTTCTATTTTTTCTATTGGTTATAATTTTGTTTTCCTTTATTCTTTAGGGTCTAGGGAATTTTTTATTTTCGTTATATTCTGTTGCGCTGCGTCGCTAAACTGAATGAAAATGGAGAAAAATATAGTTATGAAGGTGAAATGTTTCTTTAGGAATGTAAAAATTTAAAATTGGTACTAGAATTAAAGTAGTGATTTTAAAAATAAGTTTATAATCACCCTTCATTTTAACAGTGTAACATTAGATTTCTAGACAACCCTAAGTTTATATCATTGTATAGACACATTCCACTTTCAAAAACAATGTGTTGTACCTGTTATTATTAAAGCAGCTACGTAAAGATGGAAAATAATTTCTAGGGGAGGTAAAGGCATCGAAAACTTGAATCTTAATTTATGTGTACAAAGGTTCCTCCCTTTTTTTAAAGGTAATTTTTTATGAATATGTTTGCAAACGTAATTAGAAAATTATTTTTACCATTTTAGTTGTACACATACATGTACATTACTAAAAAAAAAAAAAAACAATTTTTTTGGAGTTCAATCTGTTATCCGGCAATCTATATGTGCTAATTTTTAAAATCTTCCCCTAGGGAAAAACGCCCATGGTAGATTTGTTTAATTAAGCCCCTTATAATTTATATCTTATGTAGCTACGTCTTTTTGAGTTTATTTGTTAATTAGTGTAAAATATAGAGTAAGTGTAAATATACCTTTAAATACCTTTTGTTATATATTACAATGTATTATATATATTTTTTTTTCTTAAACGGAATTACGGAGGATTTTCAAGTTAAAAAAAATCATGATTCGTGACTCATTAAGACTTTTGAGGGGAACTCTAAATTTGATCCAATTTGTGTAAAAAGAAAAGTTATCAATCAAAGCAATTTTGAATATATTTTTTTCAACTATATCGTTGTAGAGCTGACACATAATATTTTATAAATATGCATGGTTTATAATATTGTGCACGTAAAAATAAGATATAATATTTTTATAAATAAGAACACAGTAATATAGATTGTAGATTCGTATGGTAGCATGAATAGAAGTACGCAATGCGTTCAAACTTTTGGATCATAACCTCACTCCCCATCTTCTGATTGGATAAAGTAAAATTTTGATTTCAGCCCGAGTTGTTAAGAGATTGGGAGGTTGCTAATCTAATTATTTAAACGTGGTTTTCGCTTCCCACTACTGATGTTTTTGCGGTAATGTTATTTCCTGTTACAAAAAACACTTTCTTTTAACGCTATTTTACGGGCTCCTGGAGTCCCGGGGATGCATAATTTGAAAAAGTAATTACGTAATTTTCGGGAATACGTAGCCATCTGCCAAAATATAATCTTTAAAATAAATATTTGGGGACCACTCATACGCTTAATGTGTTTGTAAAAGTTTATTCATATGCAAAGTATTTCACAGTCCTTCGTTCACACAAGTATAACTATTTTAGTAAAAAAGTTTGCCGGTTTTGACAAAAATCCGGCAAATTAAAATTTTTCCAACCCCGTTCCCAGGGCATGTTGCCTTTTTGATGAATTTGATAGCGGTGGTGAGCCTTGTATACTTTCGTCAATCTTTTTTTAAACTTTTAATACAGGAAATTCGCGATAATTCGAACCTCAAACGTACCAAGAAAATAGTTCGAGCTATTAAATGTTTAAGTTGTCGAGCATTCGATAACTTGATCTTCTGAATACCTTATCGGCAAAACAATAGTCGGCAAAAATAAAAAGTCAGCAAAAATATTAGTCACTTGGACAAAATTTAGTCACTTTTTGCCGACTAAATTTTTGAATATACAGTTGAACTCATGTAATTCGACTCTTCAGGGGGTTTCACGATTTGGTCGAATTACATGAGTTGTCGAATTAAAGGAGTTTTGTTGTATTGTAAGGGTTTCATTCTGAAGGGACCGAAGAATTTGGTCGATTTACATGATTTGTCGATTTATGGGAGGTTGATTTACATGAGTTCAACTGTAGTTACTTTTTGCCGACCAATTTCCAGACAAAAATGATCAAGAAAGTTTTTTAGATTTTGAAGGTTATTTTTAAAATAAACCAACAACAAATCAGCAAAAAGTGTTGTTTGGCAAAAAAAGAAAAGAAAAAAGAAATCGGAAAAACAATTTGGTCGGAAAAAAAAAAGTCGGAAAAAAAGTTAGGTCGGAAAAAAAAAGTCGGCAAAAAAGTTTGGTCGGTAATAAAAAAGTCGGAAAAATTTAAGTCGGAAAAAAATATTAGTCATCTAGCCAAAATTTAGTGACTTTTTGCTGACTTTTTTTTTTACCGACAAGGTATATGTGGAAAAACTTTTTTAAAAGTTTTCTTTTTTTCTACACTGAAATCTCTTATAATAATACAGGGACTGTGTCTGTCTGTCTGTCTGTCTGTCTGTAACAGGCAGAGTGGATGTGTTCTTTTTCCTTTGATGTCGCCGAAAAAGGTATGTCTTAAATGTTAAATTTATTGACGTTACGGCGCGACGTCAATATCAGTACCTTAACGTCAATATCTTACTTTAAATTAATGAAGCCATTACATTGCACTTAATACTTTGAGGCCAAATAACTTGGAAACGAGGTGGTGACGTTAGTCATTTTTCAACGCGTGGGTAACTAAGGGCCACCAGGGACCAATTTGGGTAAGTTTCCTAAGCCAGGGTCCCCGAATCCGTTTCGGAATGGATGGGTTCATGACGTCATCAAAAAACCTTTAAATGCCAATATCTCTGCAACCGATTGTCAAAAGTACATGATCCTATACATTTTCTTGATCAGCGTTTCAAGATCTCAACGATGAAGGCTACACGGGTATATAAAATTCTAAAAAATTTTTTTTGTGCATTTGCCATTGCCCTTTTGTCTAAGTGGATTTTTCCACGGCCTTGTCGACTAGTACTGTATATTGTTTTTAAAAGAACAATTTCATTTATTGAAAAAAAAATAGTAACTTTTACTCAGATTTTGTTCTGAAGTTTGAGTTATCGCCGTCCATGACTTTTAGAAAGAGAAAATAAGCCTTGGAAACCAGGCTGGAGTTCAAGTTATCGAGAGTATACTCACTTATCGAAATGCTTCAAATAACCCCCTTCCCTCTCCTCGATTAAACTTTCTCCTTTCAAATATTTTTATATGAAACACACATAAAACTCGCGAAATATCTGAAAAAGGTATCGTTGCACCAGCTTTGTAATGTAATTGACGTTACACGAAGACCAAAAAACCCAGTAGGAATAACTTTCTATATATTTATAAATATGTGTTCTCGTAATTTTTTTGTATGAAGGTAACTAATGAAATGGTTGCAAATGGTTATCAGCCTTCACTTGGGACAGTTGGAGGCATTATGTAAGAATCGCCATTAGAATTTTTTTCTTCCTGAAACAAGTATTGTACCTAACTCGGGTCTCTGGTAAATCCCCGAAGGCTGGGACCTTATTTCGAAAAAATTTGAGGCAGCTTATTCAAAGAGGGAGGAATATTGGGAGTAGAAAGCTTAAATGTTTACCATACAAATGTCAAAATCAAGAGAAAGACGGAATTTGTGCCCATACTTTTTTGTCCCTCAGTAAGAATTATGTCCGCTAAAAATACCAGTCCTATTGACGGGAGTGTTTATTAGCGTACTGCGTATATGTGTTCCTGTACATAGCCATGAGACAAACATTGAAAATAGTTGAATAGAGTACAGTTTCAGCTATAAATAGCTCATCGTAGTTTTGAAATTATATATACCAGCATGATTTTTTTTATCGAAGTAGGGTGACTTGAATTAACATGTCTTTGTTGTTTACGGCGAAGCAGGTAACTTCGCTCCATGGCCTTCGATTTATCATCGGACACTGTTTTGAGCATGTTTCTGCATCAGTATTAAATCCTGGACCCTGGGACCTTGCACCATGTTCTAATTCCTAAATTTAAAATTCCATCCGTCTAAAGCGCATGCTAACATCTGTTATATTTGGATGTAAATTTTAATCGTTTTATGCCAAACTTGTTACAAGGTTCTTTCACCTAGAATCGTTATCATGGGACGGTAATCATCAAGTTCATCATAAAGGCCAAAATTCCCTGGAAACGAGGTTGATTCTATGCGCTTCCATGGAAATTTAAGGATTGTTTTAGAGGGGGCAATTTGAAATCCCAGTAGTTTTGGAAATTCGAAGAAATATCCTTTTCTTTATTGACAGGAATTTAATTAGGTGAAAATGATCAATCGTCTTAAACTTTGTATGGCCAATAGTTTTCAATATGGAGTTGTGATTGTAATTTGGAAAATTATTTTTAAACATTTGCAAATTTCGAAAAATATTCTCTGCATGAATACAACAATAAAAAATATAATCTTGGAACTGGATCTTGGCGTTTACTTTGCTTATGCTTGTCATGTGAACATGTGCTTTCTCAGGATTTGAATCATACCACCCACCCACGTCAACCATCACAAATTCTCGTGATCACCTCAAGATAATTTTCCACATACCTCTTTCGCTTTTTCAAAAAACAAGCGAAACAAAGAAGCGTGGGAGAAGAGAAGCAACTTCGTTCCTAGTATTGCTCCATTCTTGTTCTCAGAACCTATACTTAGAACTGTTATCAAGTGACAAACGAATCAAAGAAGTGTGGAAGAAAACAAGCGACTTCGTTCCTAGGCTTTGCTCAATCCTTGTTCCAAGGGTTAATTGCTGTAAGCTTAAGTCTTGTTCTTTTTCGTGTCTCCATATCATGAAAATGGCAAAGAAAGCAAGTGCTGAGAAAGTGGCTAAATAAACGTTTGAGAAAGTTTTGATGAATTTGTAGAAAAATGAAAACAAAACAAAAATTTAGTGGACTTCTTATTTGTACTGGGTTTCGTTTTCACGCTCTTCACATGAAGACAAAATCATTTTTTTAGCAGGTGCATAATAAATAATGTGTTCACACACGTCCAAGAAAGCAATTTGGAGTTTCACATTATAGAAAGTAACAAAATGATATCACTATTGTTTTAAAGTAAAATATGTTAATTAATCTCTTAAAGTACTTAAGCCTGGGCGTTTCTTCCTCTTCATCTCCTAACTCCCTTTCCCAACCTCTTATTCCCGCAGTTTTGCCGCCCTTTTATGCGGTTTCGCCGCCATCTTATTCATGCGGATTTGCACGTTGAAATTACACACTTCATAATTTGACCACGGACCTGAACTTCGTCATACCCACTGACAGAACGCAGACATTAAAATGAATGCTTAAAATGGTTGCGGATTGAGTCCCCATCTCAACGCAGTTTAAATGTATTTAAGGCAAGCGAGTTAGTTAAATGTCTATCTGACGTAATCATGTTTGTTAAGAGAATAATAAAAGCTAAATAATAGATAAATAAAAGCTTTGTTTTTTAATTAGCAACATGAGGCTCAAATATTTCCAAAAAACTGAATTAACTTAAACTTACAGTCAGCACAGGCAACTACCAAGCCACCCTCCTCCTCAGGTTTTTTTGCCTTTCTCTCATTGTTAAAAGGCAAAAAACCCTGGGGACGAGGGTGCAGCTAAGCAACAGTTATAAAAAAGCGCGTAGCTGAACTTTAAAGTTTTACTTTGAAGAAAGAGAGCTCACAACAAAGGCTGATTGTTAAATTGTTGTCCATACTTATCTCGTGATGATGATGACGATGATTTTTTCGTGTCAGGAAATTAGCGTTGCTAAGTAGCCCTTGGTTTGTCTTCGGAAATCAATGTTGTCAAGCAACCGTTGTTAAGCAAACACATTTGATAAGCATTCATGGAAGTCATTGCTTCATCCCACACCCTAACACGCCTCGAGGATTAAAATTATGTAACTAAGGTTCGGTTATGCACCTGGATACATGATTTTAACGCTTGGATACTCAGGATATCTTCTCAGTGATCAAAATTCTTTTTAACTTTATTCCTAAATGTAACTTTCAACTGTCTACATATTTATTCTTTAACGTTGCTTCTGTTTTGAGCGTTGCTAGTATCAACTCGCTTTGAAATATCCATCTTGCTTTTTTATACTGATGAAAGCGCGCGAAACTGTATGCACGTTTTTTATATATGGAGGAAAACAATGTTAAAGTTTGGCAAAATATTAGAAACGCCATTACTATTATTTTTCAATAAGAAAGGTATGGATCCTTCTTATGATTTTTATTTACGCTTTTGTCAAAATGTCATTAGAAAAGGGGAGGTTGCTTTTTAAATAAACTTATTTTTTATAAGAAATACAAGGCTCGGGTTATCTAAATATTAAAAACATTTAAGAAACATTGGCAGGCTAAGTTAAGCAAAAAGACAACAGTTTTGTGAAAGGTAATAAAGTTTAGCATTAATCAAAAATACATAAAGTACCATGTTGTAACGTACAGCAGACATTGCTTGACTGGTGATGTGAAAGATATTGCGATAACAATCTTCCTCATCTATATCCATCTTTTCTAATGAGCTATCAGCTTCTTCTTTAACTACAAAATAAACACCGCAAAAACGTTTCCTGTGGAAAATTTAAGAGACTATTTTTAAGAAATATTTATAAGAAACATTTAAGAAACATTTAGGCTGAGAAATGGAAATATTAAGAAACAGTCAGGCTCAACACAAATTTCGAAAAGAGGTGTAACATTTTAAGGGTGTCTACCTGTCAGGAATATCAGGAAAAGTAATTTTCGAAATATTGTCAAAATATGAGAAAAATTCAGGAACATATCTGGAATTTATTTCATATTTTAGAAAAGTGTCATGAATTTTAGGGTTTAAATGGTTAATCAGAACTATTTTCTTATTTCAAAATATTGACAAGGATTGAATTTTCCAATTGTTTTCAAAGAATTAGCATTATTTTTGTACAACCTGTTCAATCGATATGCTTTAGGTTTCTAGAATATCTGTGCTAACCCAAAAAATCAGAGAAGTTTCAAGAAATGTCAGTAAAATGTCAAAAAAATGTCAGAAATGTCAAAAAAGTACGAATTGATATTGAGTTGACATCCAACTTCGATCCCAGGACCTGTTGTCTCTTTTTGCATATCGGACGCCAGGCCTATCAACAAGCGAAGCACCGATGAGAGACGTAAAGCCCTGAGGACGAGGTCGAGTGGACACCTTAACTTTTATCATCCCAAGCCACTTTTATTTGTCCATTGGAAACTTAAGTCACTATTGGTAAGAGCAAGCAACGTTGGATCTTGTTTACAAAAAACGTGTATACAAACAGCATGCATTTTATTAAGTGTTTAGAACTTTCTATCCACATAGAAACCGGCTTATTCAAAAACGCACCATACAATTTTTTATGGGAACCTTTTCGTAAGAACCTTAAAGCTGAGATACTGCAAAAAATTTAGAACGTACTCAAGATGATATAACTACAACATGAATTATTTCTTTTAATCCTAAAAATATTAATCATCATCCAACCTCGTTTTTTTTCATATCAAAGAAACGCTACAGGCCCTGTCATCATCCATATTTCTGACTATATATCCTTCTCGTTCTTGGAAGAACACATATAGGAACATTTGAGGCTGCAAAAATAAAGAAAATAAGCACATCTAGCGATTATCATTTCGAGAAAATAAAAATCATTTTTTTTAGTCCTCGTTTTATGAGTGGACTAAGTTCGAAGTTTATGCGCTATCAGCAATATCAAGTCTGCTAACACCTATGTCTAAAACAATTGAATTTTCTTAGAATTGATGACCGTTATAAAGAAAAGAACACATAAACATGGGATGGTCATTCTTTCCTCATTAAAAAATGTTTGCTTACGTAGAACAATAATACATCACGCGCTCTACTGTTTTTCGTGGCTATATAACTAGCAATTCTGCACGTGTGGTGGATCAATGAAGATACACGAAATACACGCTGCATCAATTTTAAGGTACTTTTTTATTTATTTATTTTTATTTTGTTAATGTTATCGCATAAGTTATTTGTACCAGGTAGGGAAAAGTTAATCAAACGTCAACCCAGTGTCACAGGACTTAAAAAGCAAATTCGTTTCGGAAATGCAAAGTGTAGTGTCTACCCAAGGGGCTGCCACAGTTAGGGTCGAGGAAGAAAATTTTTATAAAATCATCCAAAAATAATGCAATTATAAATTTCATTGTCGGTTGTGGTGCCGTCGATGCCAGGATGCTTAGGCCCCTGTCCCCTATTTTTTTGTTAAGATTTGAAAAGTTTGTAGTTATTTACAAATATCGAAATATTTCTGTTTATTTCTGCATAATTTTTGGAATGAAAAAGTGCCTTAAATGAAATAATTTAAGATCATATTTGAGGGCGTGAAATCCAATTTTTCTTTTGCTCTAATCCATGGTTGGCGTTATTTTGTGCGCTTCGAGAAACGTTTGGGTAGAGGGGAGAAGGAGTTGCCCAGGGTCTAAGTCCAATGCATAAATTCCAATTCTATTTCTTCAACAAAGCTGGTGTTTACAAGCGCGATAAGTTAACAAACAAAAAGATTGATGAAAAACTTTTCAAACGCATTACGTAGCTACGGCTAATGGAGCTAACATCTTCTTGCTACTGCCTTTTTTAACTACTCTAACTAAACCCAATTAGGTTTCTTAAACCTCCTTGCTGAACCTAAGTATATGCAATCACATATTTCTAGATATACATGTCTCTACATTATAGCAGGTTTAGTTTTGTATTTTATTTTTTGCAAAAAAAATATAAATTCTTTAACGGTGAAATGACAATAACAATAATAATAATAATAAAAAGATAACTTTCGTTTATGTGAAACAAGCCAACCTCATTCCCAGGTCGTCTTTTTCTGTCTAGTTTTGAACGACAAGGAATTCCTGGGAATAAAGGATTGAGTAATTCACGTTTAGTTAGAGCAAAGTAAATAGATAAATAAATAAAAAGACCTCGTAATCAATATTTCATTCGGAATTTTCCGCTTTATTTGGTAATAATTTAAAAAGTGGTACCATTTCTGAAGTTTTAAAATTACTATTCAGTTATTGATCAACGTAAAAGGTTTTGACTTAGTGGTGATTAAGCTTTCGTTGACATTCCAATGTGTCATCATTGTGGACTTTGAACCCTCTTTTAATACTAACATAAGACATCCATAAACTTTGTTTCTTCTACCATGACGATATTTATAAATAAAGCTAGCTAATTAATGTTTTTTTTACTGCATGGAATCTAGGACTTTTTAACCACATATCCAACCACTTCATACCCAGTAGTCGTATGTAGATATTATTTTTTTAAACACGTTTAAATTATGGCCTGGCGAGGGTCTAGTTTTAAAAGTATACTTTTAACCTAGTTTATTGAAGATTTTTTAGTTAAATTAAGTTTTTGTGAGAAATTGAGGTTTTGCCTGCTTGAAAAATATGCATATATATTTGACACTACCGTAATGCTTCGAATAAACGCCCGGGGCGTTTATTAAATTTTTTGACATTTTTGGGGGGCGTCTATTCGAGGGGGGCGTTTAAAAGAGGGGGGCGCTTATTAATTTTTTTACACTTCGTTTCTTTTGCAATTTTTAAGGATACCTATAATATATATCTTCACAACAGAAAATAAAAGATATTCACATGTTTTAGAGAATTAACTTCAAAAGCGAAAAACTAAATTTCCAACCTTAAACCTAAGATTTAGGAAAAAAGTAAGCAAGTAAGTATACTTTTACTATCGCCTCGAATAAACGCCCCTTATGAGGGGCTGGGGAGTCTATTAGAGGGGGGCGTTTATTTAAAAAATGGTTGAAAAGGAGGGGCGTCTATTCGAGGGGGGCGTTTAATAGAAGGGGGCGTTTATTCGAAGCATTACGGTAATTGCATCCAAGTTGTAAAACTATGTTCTTTCATTTTTGTTTTGTTTTTGTTTTTGAAACAGAGAAAATGCTAGTCGTAAATTTAGAAAATTCTCTCTTTTTCTGTGAAGTTCCGCACAGCAAAATAATTTTTTCGTCTTGATTTTAAGAAATATTGAATTTTTTATGAGGAAAAATGTATGTGGTACGTTACAAAATCAACAAAAACACTTCACTGTCTGACTCGCGCCATTATGTACTTTTGACAGTATTATAACTGATTATATTTAAACACAACTTCGTCCCCAGGACCCTGTTTTGCTTTTTTATATTTTATATTTACATTTATATTTTTTATTTATTAAAGCTGGATTGCCACCCTCGTTCCCAGGGTTTTTGCCTTTTGGTATAACAGTAGTCAAAAAGGAAAAAAAGAGGGTGCTGGATTACAAAACAATAACAGATAAACGTAATATATGCTATTAATATTTTGAAGTTAAACAAACACAACCAAAATAGAATGACGTCATAGCTACGACATGTCGACGTTGCACTAACGACATAATGACTTCTTACTAATAACACGAGACCATTTGCTGACGATGTATTTATAATATTGACTGGTTAATTTAAAAGAAGGAACGCTGTATTTGGTGATGCATTTTTGATTGGATTGGTGTCGGAAGATGTCAGGAGAGTATCTGCCAAAACAAAACAAAAAGGTATTGAAAACATAAGACATTACATCCTAGGACCGATTGACTCTTTTTCGACCTTGTTTCCAGGGATTCTTTTCTCTCTCTGACAATCTCGGAGTTTGACAGAGATTGTCCGAGATTGTCAAAAAGAGTATTTCCTCTCGCCGTTCGAGATTGTCAAAAAGAGAAAATAGGCCCTGCAGACGAGGTTGGACTCTTTTTGTATATCCAACGGCGAAATCTATCAATAAGCGTATCGGTGGTGACAGGCAATTCGCCCTGGAAACAAAGTTGTAAACATTATTTACAGGTTTTATGACATGTCTTTATACGTATCCACATTTTATTTTTTATTTTCTCAACCGTGGTTAAGAACACCGCCAACCTAATATGCACTATCCCAAATAAGAACGTTTATATTTCATGTAATATTAAACTAGAATTGAAACTGATTTGTCAAAATGACGTCTTAATGTTGTCATAAAACTCCAATTTAAAGTGTTCTTAAGGGTCTTATTATGATCAGACAACTTGAAGTAGGGAGCTATTTTATTTCACTGTTTAAATCTATCTGTAGACAGGATCGCACACTATTGCATTTTACCTCTTAATGCAAAAATAATTTTTTTTGAAAGTATGGCGCAAGGAATTTGAGGATTTTCGGTATTTGTTAATATTAACTACAAATATTATTATTATTATTGGAATTATTTACCCAGGATAGCCTCTTCAGTTCCTATTGGTATTGCTATCAACGAGGGTCCTGCGAAGAGGGGCCTAATGCATTCAAAGCTCCCATTTGAGCTATGAAAGTCGTGCAAGCACAGCAATCGCTTAACTAGACAACTGCCTAACATATCAATCCTATTCTCATGCTGAGCGCTAAGCAGAAAGGATAGATTCACACTGTTATAGTCTGTGGCATGACTCGACCGAGGTTTGAACCCAAGACCTCTCGCACTGGAAGCGCACGCTGTACCATAAGGCTACCAGTCGGTTACGGCAAATAGAAGAAAGATTATATTTGCATGCGGCGGGGAGATGCGCTTCTGCAGAATTTTAAAGTGGCATCAACCTTTTTTTTTTGCGATCCAAAAAGTTGTATTATTCACTCAGTGCTTTTATATATATAATTTTTTTTTACTATTTCTTGAAAATATGGACCTTAATCCTATTCGGGCCAGGGGGAGTTAGCCAGACGTGCGATGTCACGTATGTTGTCATGGTGACTCATTGGTTAACAGGTGATCAGGATAAAAAGATTGGCGAATAGAATTTTTTTCTCTAGAAATATCCTTATCAACACTTTCAAGTCTATACTCAACTAATTTTATACATCTAAAATATTTTAACAGTTTTTCTCATTCTAAAGTTTACGTTCCACCGTTTTGGTATGTTTTCGTGTTCGGAAATATATATGACGTCATTTTGAATTGGATGACGTCACACAAATTTTCTTAATCCCAGTTGTCATCCAATGTGCTATTACATATTTGTGCCAAGTTTTGTGGCAATACGATGTCTGCTTCATCTCTTTTGGAAGGGGCCTGAATAGGGTTAAGACTAACCTCGTCCCCAGGGCTCTTTTTCTCTTTTTGACAATCTCGATTTTCGCCTTCGAGGTCAGAATGAGAAAAAGAGCTCTGGGGACGAGGTTAGGGTTAAGGCATATAAATTTGAGTTTGACTTATTATCTAAATTGTAGAATCAGCCAAAAAATCCACTTAAAATGTATAACAAACAAGAAAAAATCGGCTTTTACGTGCTCCAACTATTTTTGTTTTTAATGGACCTTAATCATGTTGAAGGGCGTGCAAAAGTTCTTTGTTTATTCATATATTTTTGTTCATTCATATTTATTGGTTCACTCATGCTTTTCTCAATAGGTTGTTGTTTGTTGAAAGCTTCTTTGATGCCTCCTTTGGAGTTCTCCAAAATTTCTTCCAAGGTAAAAATATTTCCGGACTACACACCATGTCACCCCTATACTAACAATACCCTGTTTGTCTGTAAAATACGATATATAAAGGTTGGATCAACCCTCTATGCCATAAAGCACGCTGTCTGTCTGAAACCCAAAGTGAAGAGCTGCGAGTGGGAATTTTCGTGAATTTTCGTATGGATACGAAATTTACGGATTCCGTTAGATTATTCCACGGGCTAATAACTAGTAACTATATGATTTACCAGACATGTCTTTATAATCTTAATATTCTTAAGAAAAAGGAAAGCGCTATCAGAAGTTGGAGCTCTCTCTCTCTGCAGCACGACGTAAACCGTCTATGACACACCTATCCGTCACCTTTTTCGCAATAAGCTCTATAAGTTTTTTAATATATTTTATCTTTTTCAGGAATATAAACAACCAGAATCATGGTACTGACTTGGTGTATGCTGATCCTGACATTAATAGATTTTTCAAGTGGTATAAAGAAAAACAAAAATGATCCTACGTGTATATACACCTATGGCAAAAAATGCATCGCTTACAACAGCAACAGTCTTGGAACCTATATAAACGAGTCATACATGAATTTTAACTACACGCTGGAGTTTTGTCAAGATTACACGTGCTACAACCGTTTTGTCGCGAAAAGTTCTGTGCAGTGTTTTTTGAGAGAGAAAAAAATCTGGTGCCCAGTAAAAACGTTTGGTAGCAATTATTTGATTCGATTGAAAGGAAAAAGATCTGCAGGCGAAAGTTTTATCACAAACACTAAAATGATGCCGAAAAAATGTCACTGTGATATGACAACCTTCCGTCCTGTCATGCACATTAAAAGAAAGAATGGGAAATTGACATATCGGTATAATTTGACATCATTTGTTATCAACCAATCAAAATTAAGATCTAAGGTTATATACAAAGAGATTGGTCAGAAAGAATTTGTTACCGCTGATCATTGTTTGAATGGAGCGCCGTTACAAAGAGGAAAAACTGATTGGGAGTGTCAGTTGAAATTAAACCCGTGCAAACTGTATACTGTCTGTGTGGAAACAAAAGTTGATCTTTGTGAAAGAGATTTGAAGTGTATTGATATCAAACCATACGGTTTTACAGAATCGCCATCCGAAGTCATTAAACCGAATAATGTAAAATGCATGCAAAGAAATGGTCACGTCAGCATATTTTGGAGTAATGACAATATTTTAAATGCGTCCTATGAATATCGACTAAAAGATAAGAATGGGATAGTTTTATTAGAAGGAAAAACGAATAAAAATAATTTTAACATTTCTCAGGCGGGATCAAAGGCGTTCTCTTTTTACCTGAAAACATGTAAAGATTGTAACTGTAGTGAAAGCTGGCAACTTTGTACCCAGACTGTTATAACAGGCAAATTAACTTCTGCAAAGAGAGATACGCTGAATATTTCGCTTATTGTTTTGTGTGTTATACTTCTTCTGCTGATTTTATTTATCTTTTATAACTTAAAAAAGAAATGCTGGAAAACTGTGCATGATCCTGAAGACATTAATAGTAAAAAAGAATCGGAGGAAGAAAAAGTGTAGCCATTTTGACCACTTGTTATGAAAACAAACAAAAACAAACAAACTAATTTGTTATTGTGATAGTTATTGTATTTTTTGTTGTTATGAGGCGTTGAAAAAAGGCGTTAAAATATTTTTTCTTTTTTCTTAACTTTCTCTTGATAGGCGGTAAAGTTCGCCATATTGGTAAAAAAGAATTTGAGAAGTTTTTTTCGTAACCCGATCTAGTTAAAAAGCATTCAAAAAAATTTTTAAGCATGAGTTATATTGTTTAAATATTGGTTTATTGAAGAATATTGGAACAGATCCCAATATGAAACCTTTGGACAAGCTCGATTCTAGCACCTTCTACTGTGGCTAAAAGCGCAGCGTCGTTGTTGAAAAGGAAAGTGTCACGGGAACGAGGTTGAGTAACATATACGTGGAAGACACTCTCTGGCGCATTTATTTCATTTAAATATTGTACAGCCAACCTAGTCTCCACGATTAAATGCAATCTGGGAACGAGGTTGGAATTTTGAATGCTAATATTTTATGTCTGTTTCAAACTGATATATTGTTCTTCTTCTTCTTTTTCTTCTTTACTTTCTGTGACGTCATGATATCTGACTGGATTTCTTAATTTATGCTTTTCATGTCTCTCATTAATTTCTTCAGTCAAATCGAATAAATCTTCTTCATTCATAACTGCTGCATTACTTTCATCTCTGCTTTCTCTGTTTTTACACTTAAACCACAAAACAACAGCTAGAATCAGACCAAGCAGAAACACAACACCCAAAACAATAGCAACAATGTCGAGCTTGCTAATTTTTCCCGCGGTTTGATTCTCAATTTTTGTCCTTAGAGTTGGCAGGAGATCAGTGTGTGTAATGGGATCAGTGTGTGTCATAGGATCAGTGTGTTGTTGTTTTTCACAGTTTTTACCAAAGAATACAGTCTTGCAAGTTTGCGTTTCAATGTAGCTAACATTTTGATATTCTTCACATTGTGAGTTTTTCACATCAGCACATATTGTATAATGAGTACACTCGTCCAAAATTTTAAGATAGCAACTTTTATCTTCAGTAGTATCACCTAAACTATATCCGCACGTCTCAAAGAAATTACTTTCGTTTGATTTTTTATATTTGATTGAGACTGATTGCTCATTCACAACTTTTGTTGGCATTTTATCTGCCCAACTGAAATGAATCGAAAAACCGAAATCAAGTTCAAGAATACTAAGACGTACATTTATAGAAAATCCGTCACAAATCCATCTCTGTGCGCCGCCGTTAATTGTGTACGATCTTGGTTTATACTCAATAAATGTTACGTTCTGTCCATCAGCGGAAGCCTTTAGTCGTAATATATATGGGTCTCCATACCTGAAACTGTATATGGGACATAACACGTGATTTCTATCTGTGACGTCACAAGTTTCATTTTTATAAGCCTTAAAATTTTCGCAGAAACCAGCTTTACCTTTGCATTTGCAGTAAAAATCATTCAGCCCACTGGGACAAGCTTGAAGTATGTAACTGTATTTCCGGGCATCAAACGTAGAATTGGTAAATCGATACGATAACAGACGACCCTTGTAACGAAAATAACCCTTCTCTCTTGTGAATTTGATCCCACTGAGAGAAGCAACGATATTGATAGAACCAAGTAAGAAGTACGAAAATAACATCTTGTGTGTATTTAGTCGAAAGTAAATTCTAAAATGGTGGTTTTTAATTTTACCTTTTGTAATTCAGTCTCATAGTTGGCTATGTAATTGAAGTGAGGTCTAAGTTCATTATCTGAGATGCCAGAATTCAAACTGGTTTCTTTCTAACATCCGTGATCGTATAAACTTTTTTAATGCCTAATCAAATAGAGAAGAAAAACCAGGGCTCGTTAGCAAATTATACCGGAAATGCTCGCTACGGAAGTTAATCCGTTTATATCATTAATTACAAGTTACAAGAAGGAAAGATCATAACCCCTAATTTTTTTTTAAAAGAATTCAGTGATAGTTCAGGTTTTTAGAACTGGAAGTGATCTTAGTTTGAAACTTTTCCACTTTCTTTATGACGTATTTTTTCAGAATAATGCATGCGTTTTTAAATGTCTTATTTGGTTAAAATTATCATAGCGACGGTATAAAATGCCAAATGAATTGGCCTTTAGGATGCTTCAATGTAAAAAGTGCAGGAGATGCTGGAAACGAGGTTAATTGTCCATAAAAAATTGTTTATTCCAGCTTCCAGATGATTACATTGGTATTTAATTGACTATATATGGCCAAAAAAACATTTTTCAGAGAACAGTGAACTTTAACAGCTTTAATATATATTTTGGTGACATTTTAACAATTCAGAGGCTGCCCAGCAATCACCACCCTGAATCTGAGCATATAAACCTAACCCTTGCTATGGTAAATTTGACTATCGCTAGGGAAAAATGGCTAAATTTATACCTGATTTCAACTCTGCTTTTCTGCAACACTTCACATTTTTCCAAGATGAATTTTTCATATGTTGCTAGGGACACATCTATTTTTCATTGAAAAAATTTTTTTCATGAAAACGTTGTGCCTTGGAATTATCAGGACCGGAATATTGACAAAAATTTCTTGAATTTGTGGGGTTTTTTGCCAAAATACTGCCATTATGGAAAATTGTGACCTTCAATATTTGCATTATATAATAGATTATATAAAGTACATTGATCATGTAAATTTAGAGGATATATAAGAATATATAGTTTTTGAGTTATTCATGTTTTAATTTCTGGTCAGTAAAATACCGGTCTGTAAATTACACATTTTTCAAATTGCTATATCTCCACGACGACTTAATTTTTAGGGAAAAAAATTATATTTTCCGAATCAGGTTAATAAAATGAAGCTCTGATCCAAAAATTGGCAGATTCTGAATACCCCATGTCTCCATGATCATAGTATTTTTCAGAATCAACTCTTAAAAAAACAGCTCATCAGTAATTTTAATTAATACGAATAAAGCTGTCAAAACTGTTGTGTTTATAAACACGAAGTACAGAGTCTCTAGTTAACTCCTGTCCACGATGTGATCCTCTATACGATCCTAAAACAATTGACAATAGTATGTCACAAAATAATGTAATGCAGGGATGGTCACGCAGAGATAGGGAAATGTATGTTCTGGCACAGGCGCACGCACACGCCCACACACGCCCACAGTCAAACACAACAAATCCAGTACCATCCATCACAGGTCCCATATTATGCTGCAAATGAGTAAAAACATTTCTAGCACAAGTCCCTAAAATTCCCCCGCACATTGATGACGTCATCAATGCTGCAAATGAGTCAAAAATAATTCTAGCACACCTAGTAGGGGAATTCCCTTATAGAATGCTAATAATCAACGCATGCGCAATAACATCAATGCTATCATACTCAAATGGAGTAAAGTCCCTACCATGCGGTGTTGAGTCATACAAAAAAAATGAGTGCTTTGTAATCTTCGGACTAGCGTTGAAATCTATATATAAATGAGCTGGTTCAAAATGCAGGACCTGTACAACTGGGCGGTTGAAGAGGATCCGGATCAATTTAAGTATGTACCAGATGAATTCAAAACGCAGGACATGTGCAACAAGGCCGTTGAAAAAAAACCCCGCATGCTCAGGTATGTGCCGGATCGGTTCAAAACGCGAGACATGTGCTACAAGGCTGCCGAAGAGTATCCCCCGGTATTCAGGCACGTGCCGGACCGGTTCAAAATGCAGGACATGTACAACTGGGCGGTTGAAGAGGATCCGGATCAATTTAAGTATGTACCAGATGAATTCAAAACGCAGGACATGTGCAACAAGGCCGTTGAAAAAAAACCCCGCATGCTCAGGCATGTCCCGGATCAGTTCAAGACGCAAGACATGTGCAATGGGGCTGTTGCAAGATATTCCCACCTATCCAGGTATGTGCCGGATCGGTTCAAAACGCGAGACATGTGCTACAAGGCTGCCGAAGAGTTACCCCCGGTATTCAGGCACGTGCCGGACCGGTTCAAAACACAGGACATGTGCAACAAGGCCGTTGAAAAGGATCCCTGGATGTTGGAGCACGTGCCGGACCAGCTCAAGACGAAGGACATGTGCAACAAAGCTGTTGAAAAATATTCCCACATGCTAAGGCATGTCCCCGACAGATTCAAGACTCGAGGCATGTGAAATTCATATGTCATCTTACAACCCCTCGGGGCTATAGGATGAAATCAAAAATACTACTAATAAATGTGCATTAGCTGCCAGGGAAAATCTGATATATTTGGAATCGTCGTCATCATGAACTTCGCGACCGGCATCGATCTCTCCCTACCACTAATGGCCCTAACCTTGGTACAAGAAGCAGAGAAGAAGGAGAAGGAACGAAGAATTAAATACCTCTGGGATCGCTTTAATGCCCGAGAAATAAATGAATGAAGAATGTAAGGACTGTGAACTTATGCTGGATGAATATGATAGGTGTAGATGCGGGCGAAGGCTCATGGTAAATGGTAAACTTTTATGCTGGTACTGTTATCAGGAATATATCACATACAACGGGGGCGGGTGTGTATGTACGATGACATGCAACCCTCTGAAGTCGTTTGAATTACAATAAAACAAGATGCTACAATTTGAGAAAGAGCTTGTCAGCCCTAAAATTTTCTACTCATTTGCCGCTACTTTTACAGACATCAATGATATCAACGTGGACTGCCTGACAGTGTCAGATCCAGTACCAGCCAACGGGGGCAAGGATCAGCGGTACATCATAGGGTACCATACAATAGACCTCGTGGTAGCACTCAGGGTAAAGACACCCAAAATCTGGTCCCCGAATGGAGTGACCCGGCACAATGCCAATGCCGTACCAGCAATGAGTCTTGATTTTGAAGAGTACCCCGACTGGGTTGCGAAGTATCGTCAAATATGGAGCAAACTCGAAGAGTTGATTTCTGAGCAATTGACGACGGAGCCGGTCAAAAAGGACCGTTACGTGATTGCCAAGCTCAAATATTACAAGGACGCGATCACGACCAAATTCCACGGTATGCCGATACCCTATGATGAGCCCTGCCAAGCCAGTGCAATCATGGCCATTTCATCGGTGTACGTGCAGGGTAAAAACCACTACCCACAGGTACATGTCGTGGAATGTCGGTACAAGGACTTCAAAAAAGAATAGCTGCTGAATGAGGATTAGAAAACCATATATTTTATGGGCCATATAGTGCCTATAAAATATATATAATTAATTAAGGCTTATACTCAGGTGGGGATTCTAGGCAGTGCTTACATACTGTACAGACCTGACGTTTTTTAAAATCTCATCACGTGCCTCCTGCCTCCCTTTCGCAACCAGCTGAGCCCGCTCCTCTTCATTTAGGGCGTTCACAATACGGTTAAAACGTTGCCGCATCTGTTCCTTTAGCAACATATACCTTTGCTTCTCTTTCACGATAAACTCATATTTATCAATCACCCCATTTTCAACCGCCTTTGAGATTAGATCAATAATAGAGTTCAGCTTTGATTCCGCCAATAGTCTTATATTCTCATGCTTCTTGGACTTGACGCCCATTTTTTTCCCAGCAGTCCTAAGACCTGCCTGTCCTACCCCTACAGCCACAGTCTTCCCGCCCATTGCCACCGCCAGCGGTATACCCATTCCTGACAGCATTGTTCCTATAATAACCATGATCGCAGTATCGAATCCAGGTCCCATGCATCTTAAACTTTTTTGTGAGCCTATCCCGCTCCTTAATCTCACTTCGAAAATACTCATCAATTTCAACAATTTCATCAAGTCTATATTTTTGGCTTTCCTCCAGCATGTCAGCACTTTGTGCAGGTGCACTTGGTATTGTTGGGTACAGCTTCGTTATATCAGCCATTTATTCTACCAGCAAATGCATCGTTAGCCCAGTGAAGGCCACATTTTTGTCATGATGGAATTCATCCGTTAACATGAATTCGAGGCGATCCGTACTACCCTTTAAAGGAAGGTAAACGGGACTATCAAAACTCCGGGTAAGCATATCCCCCCAAGCGTTTAATTCCTTGATGGGCATCAAGGCGAGAATTTTCGACTTCTTGCCATCTAGCAGGGCATCACATTCATCCAACTGAGGGCAAATGAGCCTTAGCCTTATATAGATATCAGTCTTATAGTCGGCAGTATAGTCACCCTTCTGATAATACTTTTTCGCGGGATCGTATGCAAAGCCAAGGAGTTCATGCAGCTGCCTATTAAATGCAACGGTGTACCCATCACTGACACGAAGGGTACATAGTCCATTTTTTAATACAAAAAGTTTAATCTTATCTTCCGATTGGGTGTTGACAATGGATACCACATCCTCGATCCTATACAACCCAGCCATAATCCGTATTCTAGTCTCTCTCTGATCGGGTCCAACCCTACGTATGGTGAAGTCATTATTATTAAAAATATTCAGCCACTCACCCCGTATACTTATCGACCTCAGAGCTATCCTACTATCCTGTCCCAAGTAGTCCTCGAATATTGTGGGTTTCGCAATATCAGTAATATATAGTTGCTTCATCCCTTTCTTCTTACAAGAAAGGAATGAACATATATTCATACAACCCCAAGGCAAGGTACAAGCCCAACAGGGGAGAATGGCCACTTGGTGTAACCAACTTGGAGCATCAGGACCTGTATGTATCGACGGAGTCACACATTTCTGTGGCATTCCCCGAGTTTACCAAATACCCCATCAAGGTTACAACAACCTACCTGAACGACCCTGTCATTTAGGGCTGGACAAGAGGACAAGCCCTGGACTACTGGAATATTCAGGTGAACTTTGCAACCCATTGCGCAAGCACTGCACTAGGTATATCCGCTAAGCACCTAACAGGCTCCGTACCACTTGTAAACTCGATCTTTAAATTTCATATCTATTACCACATGCGTCGTATCCTGGCAAGGATGAAGGTACCCATGTCTTTTAACGATGGTTTTAGTCAGTACAAAAACCCCTACTCAACCTCCGGGTATGCGCAGGTATGTCGCGAATATGGTGCGGACCCTAACGGTCTATACAAGACCAAATCAGTATCGGCATCATTGACTAACGGAAGATGGTGGCCACAGGTTGATGGTGATTGGGCCAAATTCATCATGCCAACAAGCCAAGGCTTGACGTCGGAAGGTCTGACCAAACTAAGCGAAAGTATTAGGGCCTACGTGGTCTTGTTACTGGGGTCGCAGGCAGGGGCAAAGGCATCCCTAATCGGGTCCGGCGCGGACAACTATACGGCCAGGCAAATCCTGATGCAAAAGTTTGAAGCCATGGTACAACGCCAGGAAAATATAGGGCATGACATCACGGAATTCCAAAAGGTACTCCAATATGCCAGAACTCCGGTAAATTTTGCCGTCATGCCCAGCGTGTACATGCTGCCTTCCGACATGAATTTGCGAATAGGTAAAATTGTGGGGTATAACAACAACATCCTAATAGCACCCGCAAATGTCAATATTGGTACCCAGGTTGATGTGAATAACAAACCTATTGCGAGGCATATTACCAAAACACCTATACATACTACGCCCCCTAGGCATACTATCAAAACACCTATACATACTACACCCCCCAAGCATATTACCAAAACACCCATACATACCACACCCCTTAGGCATACCGAGCATACCATCAGATATATGGCAGATCTACCCCCCAAACATGTTACGCCTCCTATACATACCACTGAACAACCCCCACAAAACCAACATGAGGATACCAAGGCCGCATTAATCACGACAGGGGTAGGAATCATCATTGCCTATATATGGCTTAAAAATAACTAATATTAGACCCCCCTAACATAGAACACGGCAAACCCGGCAGCGGCCGCGATGGCCATGTACAGATGCTTGGCTGCGTATTCGACAACGGTTGCCGCTACCCTCAAAAAGAACGAGACTATGGTACCCATAATCCCCGGCAATGAAACACCTGCCTTACCTGCTAGGTATTTCAGGAACTTTCTGAGCCTTTCAAGCTGCTTCTCTACAAACCCCTTCCCTGCAGCACTTCCTCCTGCAGCACCCGCCGCGGCACCCCCTCCCGCGGCCGCAAGCACAATGGTGCTTATTAATAGACCAATAGCGGAGACTATGCTCGCTATGGTTATACCCTGCTCCATGAAGAGGATCTTTAGCTTCTCCAGCAGAGACGTGTCATCTCCAGCAATTTTCATCAACGTTTCCTTGATGATCCTCAGCTGGCTGTAAATTTCTGAGGAAACTAGGCTACGTGCATTCTGCGTGGCCTTTTTTTTATCATTCAATTCTTCGATCTTATCAATAAGATTTCCTATTTCTATATCAATTTTAGCCTTTTGCTCCTCGGTTGCCCCGGCCTTCTTCCCCTTAAGGTTTTTTTTATCTCACCCCTTGTCTTGTCAATCTCGTTATTAAACGAAATGATCTTACTTGCCAGGCTTTTCAGGTTACCCCTTATAGTTTGAAGTTCAAGGTTAAGCCCCCTTCTTTCACGTTCAGTGATTTCATCAGTGCCGCCAAATGAAGTTTCCTACATAAAGTGTTCCACGGCATCCACAAATTCCTCTATCGATTCCATCGAAATGATATCATCAGCCATATCCTTCCTCACAATGTCATCAACCTTTTGTCCAAGTGCCTGGGCCGTTGCCTTACCCCTGTTGGGTGTAGTAACATAGTCGGGAAAGCCCAGGGCTCGCACGAGATCTGCCTTCAATCTCTTGATCATCTCCCCGGTAGCTCGCAACCCACCCTTATCTTTTGTAATTAATGCTGTAAGCTCTATATCGTTGGAAAAAAGACGTTTCCCCTCCAGCCTAAACTCGTCGTAGGGTATCGCAATAGGCTTCCCCAACCTCTCCTCAAAACGTTTGTAGAGGTCGTTGACCCTATCCTCTAGCAATTTTTTCCTCTGGTCCGAAAAGAGATCCCCTGGAGCACCTTGTTGTTCTCCTTGGGTTGAAGGCCACGGTGTTGATGAGAGTTTTGGCGTTCCAGGGAGTTTTGACGTAGTATCATCGGGTTTATCATCCCTCCCACCCTCCTCATCCGGAAGATCGTGATTAAATACTGGATTAGTTGGCATTTAGTTAAAGATTTTCCTTATATAATAAACATGAGTACATTCGGAACGACCCTGGATCCCTACGCAGAGACAAAGCAGCTCTTTGGTATCAAGGGACGCCGTCAAAGAGTTCAGATAAACCATATACCCTCCACAATCAATCAGAATGAAGACTTGTACGCGGATATCCCCAACATGTCCCAGAATGATGTCATATTTCCCGGCAGTCTCAAACTCTTATTTGACATAGAGCTAACGGGTACCAATACGAAGCGTACCCTAGTCAGCAACATAGGCAAAAGCCTGGTGCGAAATCTACGTATTACACTGGATGGCAATGAGGTACAAAATATTAGCGACTACAATATCCTGGCAGTGTACCGGGACTTGTGGCTACCCAAATTCGATCGGGAAAACAACCTCATCCTAGAGGGAATCAACCCCAACGATGGTACCATCAGGGCCCTGCAGGTCAAGGCTACTGAGTACGTCGGGACAGATGAAGAGAAAGCCATCGCTGCGGTCTATAGTAACACCTTCTGCATACCCTGGGGCAAAATGTTCGAATTGACGAGGGATCTCCCTTTTTATCAGGCAGAATTCCATGACAGATTGCAGTTTGTCCTACATTTCGCGTCGTACGGTGACGTGATCAAGGATGCCGGGACAGCAGCCGTGGGATCTACGGAAGCCAAGGCAGCAGATGCTGCGTACAAGATCACCAATATCAAGCTAGAGTTTGACAAGATCACCCATGAGGGTCTCGCAAGTGCCATGATGTCAAGGTATAATCGTCTCGTGTTACCCTATGAACGGATACTAAGAAGCAAGGTGGTGACCATGAAAAAGGCTGATACAAGCTACAACCTCCAAATCGATACGCCCGCAAAGAGTCCCAAAGGTGTCTTGTTACTCTTTATAGACACCGGGAAGGTGAAGGCCTATTCCGGTGTCAATGAAGTCTTCTATAATCCCAAAATCGAAAAAATATCCATCACGGTGGGAGGTGAACCTAATGAACTTTATAGCCATGCCATGCTTCCCAAGGATCATCTAGAGCAGATTGTCAACCTCTTTGGTAGTCACGACTCTTAGGTAACGATTGGCCAATTCTTCAACGAACGCTACGCCCTTTTCCTCGATTTCCGAGCCTCTCCCGACCATACCCTACATGGCTCTGGAAGGCCCCTACAACGTCTGAGTGATGGCATCACCCTCCATATGACTAAGAAAGCCGACGGAACTGGGGATCTTAGGTGTTATGTTTACTTGCGAATGGATGCTCAATTAAACATTCTAGGCGGCCGTTATCATTCTGTGGAATATTAGTGACCACAATTTGTATTTGTCCTATGAGGATAAATACAAATCAATATGGAAGAAAACAAGAGATGTCCAAATTGTAAAAAATTGTTGGCCTTGGATGCATTTAGGGTGTTGAAAAATGGTCAGGCTACAAAGGCATGCATCAAATGCCTGGATAAAAAGAAACAGGAGCGTGCCAAAAACAAATGCCCCCATGGTAGGCGGATGGCGCAATGTAAGGACTGTGGGGGAAATCAAATATGACCCCATGAAAGGGTGAGGGCCTATTGTAAGGAATGTAAGGGCAGTCAGATTTGTCCCCATGAGAGACAGAGGGCTTGCTGCATAGACTGTAAGGGCAGTCAGATTTGCAAACATCTAAGGATGAGGGCCCAATGCAAAGAGTGCAAGGGGAGCCAAATCTGCCAGCATGAAAAAAGGAAAGCCCAATGCAAGGAATGCAAGGGCAGTCAGATATGTGAACATGAGAAATTGAGGTATCGCTGCAAGGAATGCAAGAAGGGTAAACACTTGGAGGGAACCAGGAGCTGCCCAAATTGTAAAAAGAGTCTTTTGCCAGATGCATTCAAGGTGGTGAAAAATGGTCAACTAACAAAAATGTGCATCAAATGCCTTGATGTTGACAAAGCGTCACGTGAACGTACAAGGTGTCTCCATGAAAAACGGAGGGGCTATTGTAAGGAATGTAAGGGCAGTCAGTTTTGTAAACATGAAAGGATAAGATCCCAGTGTAAGGAGTGCAAGGGTACTTCAATATGCCAGCATGAAAAAAGGAGGGCCTATTGTAAGGAGTGCAAGGGCAGTCAGATATGCGAACATGAAAAACAGAGGGCCTATTGTAAGGAGTGCAAGGGCAGTCAAAACTGCGAACATGAAAAACAGAGGGCTTGCTGCAAAGACTGCAGGAAGGGTAAACAATAAATGGCTACATTGGCAATCATGCCAGGGGGCGCGTTAATCAACGCCCTAGCATTCAGTGGCACGAACTATCTATTTAGTAAGCTTTCGGGACATGGGGAAGCGGAACGGAAAAGACATGACGAGGCCGTCTAAAAATTGAATGAGGCTCAGGCTCAATGGATCAGAGACAGACAAGCCAAGCTCGATTGGTTCGGCAGGCAACGGCAATTACAACTACAGGCCGGTAAAAGCCTGAGACAATTGGACGATGATATGTACAAATATTATATCGCCTCGGGCAAGAAAGCCCCACAATTGAAAGATTTTTACACGCCTTCAAAGGAGCAACAGGATGGGGAATTGAGCTTCATCCTTGGATCACTGTCCCTGCTAGGTTTTATAGCCTACAGGTATCTGTAACAACGTGCGTTTTTAACATGTATGAATAAAGACATGTTAAAAGCATCACATAGTATTACCGAGGATGAGGCTGAAAAACTAAGTCAAATATACTATACCCCAGAAAATCTGTGGACCGGACGGAAAGCTATCAAATTACTCGCGAAGGAGGGCGGTCTCTCAAAAAAGCTGGTAACTCATTGGCTGTCCCGTCAACTCTTGTGGCTGAGGCACATCAAGGGCCTAAAGCGTATTGATTATCCACACTTCACCATTACAACACCCAATGAAATGCATCAGTTTGATCTGTTGTATATGCCACATGACAAGCTATATGGAAGCACCTACAAATACATCCTGACGGGCATTGACGTGGCCTCGAGATACAAGGTAGCCAGGCCCCTAGGAACGAAAAAGGCTAGCGAGGTCGCGGACATGATCAAAGATATCTACAAAGCGGGACCTTTGCGATACCCCAAGATTTTTCAGTGTGACAATGGTTCTGAATTCAAGTCAAATGTAACCAAGCTGCTGGAGGATAAAGGGGTGGAGATCAAGCGGTCTACCACCAAATATCATCATACTTTCATACTTTGTATAGTCTTACGATAGGGTACTCGCGGAAAGGCTCTTTAAGCCTCAGGATGCACAGGAGTTGGTCTCTGGGGAGCCTAGTACCATTTGGGTCAAGCACCTGTACACTATCGTCAAAAGTCTAAACAGCAGCAAAACTGCCATGATTGGCCTAAAACCTAACAAGGCTATTAAGCTCGATGATGTCCCGCTTGAGAAAAGTCAAGAATACCCCGAAGAAAAACCCCTACCCGAGGATGGTCTTTATCTCTATCTGCTACAACCAGGAGAGGAGCATAATGACTCTAAAAGACGCGCCACCGACGCCTTTTACAGCAAACATACTTACAGGTTGGATCGTATAGTATCAGGTAGTCGCCTTTTGTACTATTTGAAGGATGGCCCTGATCGTAGCTTCGTGTCAGAAGAACTCATGCTAATTCCTGAAGATGTTCAGGTACCTCCGGATGTTATCAAAGAGTGGTAATAGCTCTTCATTCGTCATCATCATCATCATTTGGATCTCGCAGATAATCCAAAGGATGTAGGGTATAGAACGGGTATCCATAGACGATAACTTTGATGACATTGGGTTCATTTTCCAAATCAATATCGACCAGACGTCAATCCGGTATCGGAAAGTTGAGTATATTGCCTATTCTTACCAGGTCAGCCAAATCTGATAGCTTCAAGTCCCTATCCTTGATGACCTGATAACAGAGTGCCCCATAGTTGTTCTCTTTAGCCGCAACGATATAGAGCCCTAGGCGTTCGGCATCATCCTCTAAATCCTCGTCAATCTCGCTTCTTACAAATGTACCCCATGCTTTTTCGCCTGACGCTACCCTGTTTAAAAGCATCTTCGTCGGTTTTATATTCAAACCCCTCGTAGTATACCCCATCTCGATATTTAAAATTTTCTAGGCAGGTAGGGCAATATCCAGTCACCGATCCTACCTTGATACAACAGTGTAGTACAGGTACGCGGATATCGTAGTTGATTGTAAATTGATTTTTTTTTATGTATGCTTCCATATTTTGATATTTCACTGGCTTTTAACATATACCAAAAAGGGTCAAAAAGGTAGGGGGTAATTTTCACTACCCGCAAGAGTAGTGAAAATTGTGTCTGAATGTAGGTGGACAGATTTGTCCACCCCCTGGAGGCCAGTTATAGCGACACTCATTCAGCGAGCTCCAGGAGACGTTCATGTGTATAGTGTTCGCCGAGCCTAAAATGTCTCACACGCTCCGGATTGACTTTAATACATCCACGTTCTCGGAGCCAATTGTAGTGGACGATAGCATTTGGTGTCTCTGCCAGTACCACAATATCACCCTTGGGGTAGTCAACAAGCTTATTTCGTATTTTTTGTGCTACATACCCCTGTTGACAGATGGCAAGGTATTGAAAGGGATCGCCGTTGTTCTTCTGGATAATAACCATACTATTATCCTTACCAGGATCTTCAAGGTGGGACACGGCACGTTGCTGTAGCTCCTCAATCTCATCCCCCAGCACCATAAGCTGGCTATCCCTATCATCAATTTCATCATTGAGAAGGGCCAGGGCCCCATCTCTGTCCTCTAAGGCCTGGCGATGCTCTTTAATTACATCTTGTAATTTTTGGACACCTGCCCGGGCTAACCATTTGATTACCCCTGCGGCTTTTGGTTTCCTAGAACGGCGAACGATCTCCAAGGCCCCGTTCAATGTGACAAAGACGTCATGCCCATTTTGGCCCTCATTTTTGGTATATGTACTACATACACCTCCTCCTATTTCTTCTCTTGTTGATATCATTTGATTATCGAGGCTACACTGTCTAACATTTTCAATACCTAAAAACCTACCAAGATCAGCGCGTTTAAACATAGGTTGATCCTGGTTGTTGGACAGAGTTTCAATTGCTCCCGCGTTGAACATAACTTGCGACGACATTTTCTATATACCAATGCCTACCCAGAGGTTTTCACCGTGGTCATAAATGGTAATTTTACTACCCACGAGAGAGTAGTAAAATTAGTGCCCGCTTACGACATAGTCTTCTAGATTAATTTCAGCAAACACATAGCGATAAATCTTGTTAATGATGTAAAAAATGGAGAAGTTGGGGGCATCAGGGTTATATCGTATAAAGGTGCATCCCAAGGCTTGCTCGATATGTTTTTGTCTCTTTACCTCATAACCTATATCCCTGTCGGCATGTCCAAATTCATCACATTCGATAGCTAACCTATGCCTCGGGAAGTACAGGTCGATCTTATATCCATCAATATGATGTTGCATCACCATATCTTCACCGTCAAAAGCGGTGCGGATGTTGCTAAGGGTGCCTTCCTCCTTGGAGAAAAGCTTTATGTTTTGGATTTCCATACCACAACGCCTCGCAATTTTAATGGCATCCAAACTTTTGCATCGAACCAAGATTTCCATAACACCCTCGGCGGAAATAAATACATCATGCGGATTTTTCCCACGTCCTAGCATACCTAATCGGGACGAGGATGATTGAGAAAGTTCATTTCTGCTCCGTCCTTTAATATTCCGATAGGAATTTTTAATTTTTCCAATCCCTAAAAACCTACCAAGATCAGCTCTTTTGAACCATGGAGCCTCACAATCGTCGTATATGATTTCTACGTATGGTGCAAGCACCATAACAACCTTTTGAGATGACATCTTTTTTATCATTTATTCAGGTAGATTGTTTGTACGGTCATTCGATAATCCTCCAAGCCCTGGGGTGTTCCAACCTCACATACAGGCATGCATGCTTGGATTTTTTCAATTCAGCCTTGATATCATCCCAGTTCGAAATCATATTCGTCTCCTCATCTATCATTTTCATATCACTCCTTTCTGAGGGATACCAGAGAAAGAGTTGCTTCTTTTGACGTCGAAGGTTCTTGAGCAAAGCCGTATACGCTTGGTTTAATAGCCACAAGCTGTGCTTGCGATGCCTACCGCTGATGGCCAATTCAAGCAGGGGCTGTCGACGCTTATCGAGGCCCTCGTCTGATATCATGTCGTCAACTATGAAAAGACTCTCCTCGCCTGCCAGCAGCGACGACAATTTCGCTATCCATTCAAACAGCTGATCCTTGGGGTCTATCAGGAACACGTAAGGGTCCCTCCAGAGCGAGGCCCTTTCCAAATAGGTGGTATTCCATCGTAGGGTAGGACAAAGTATCACTATGTTGTGATAGTGTTTTTTATATTCATTTTCCGGTAAATTAAGGACACGTTGTGTTTTTCCGCATGACGTCGGGCCTGTAAAGATAGCCGTGTGGGGTTCCCTCACAACGTTCATTTACTAATAATATAACCACTTTTGATTATGGATTTTTGAATATACTCCGGCACAGCTTAAACATATCAACACACCGCCGTGATTGTTCACCAAAGACCCCCGGCAGGCAGGGCAGAGTTTGGTATTTTGGGTCTTATATTCAAGGCGTAGTGGGGAATATCTTAATTTGCCTACAAGGCACCGCAGTACCTTACGATATCTCTCAATTAGCAGTGCCTTTTCCTGGCTGACATCGGTTGGCGCTACGATGAGTTCGGTGTACCGGGGTATGATACCATATGTCAACAGGGTATACAAAAGTAGATAATTCTCATCCTGCTCAAGCCCTTGATTCTCCCTATCAATAGCAAGTGGATCTACCTCGTATTCGATCACAGGGTCCTTACATTTTGTACGCCCGCCACTTCGCTTTATCCAGGCAGCATATGCAACTTTTTGTCCTACTATTACCCCTAATCTTGAACATGTCCAGGGTTAAGACTTTTTTGCATTTGGAACAACATTTTTTACTTTCCATTTACTATCCAGAGACTCGCCTTGTGCAATGCCCTGGCAACATCAGCAACCGTTGGAGACCTACCTGTTTCCATATATCTAAACGGAATCTTGTGGTGAATATGTAAGAACTCATAATCTTCCCAGGTCATCTCCTCAGAAAACTGGGCCTCAATGTGACCTCTACAGATAGTAATTAGCTCATACAAGGGCTGGTTGCCGGGGTGGCACTTTGTACGACGTTTGCGTGATGTCTTGCTAATATTAAGGCAATTTATGCACTGTTTATTTAGCTGACCACAAGGCTTGATCCTGAAATTGTCCAGGGTTAAGACTTTTTTGCATTTTGAGCAATCCTTACCCTCCTCCATTTTCTATTTACCCTCGGGGACAAATAGAAAATTTTACCCGGCGCTCTATTTTGGTTTTGGCACAATACTTGCGGGGATCCACTTTTTGAAGACAGCCATTTCACGACTTTCTCTCCCTCCCGCGAAGTACGCCGTCATTTTGAGGACGTCATTCATGTCCATTTTGGCAGATGGCCTTGTTATACCCAAACATTTTTTACCCACCATAGCATAGGCGAACGTGAAGCTAAGGTCCACAACGGTCTCATATAGCATATCCAGGATCTCCTTCTCTTTTGGGGTAACGTTGCTTGTAGTCATTTATATTAAAGCATTTTAAAGAATTCAGGATGGGCCTTGCCCTTTTGAGGCTCGGGGGTTGTTTTGTGGGTTTCTCCGCCATTTTTGCCACCCCTACTAAATTTGTACCAGACGCCAACAGCTATTGCTAATATGGCCAGCGTGCCGACGCCATAAAGGTATACATTATCCATGGACTTGCTAGGTACTGCGGTAGGTTCTTGATCATCTTGTGAGGTACCTTTTCCCACGTTCTTCCGTAAGTCGGCCTTGTTCTTTTTGTTCCATTCAGCAAGTCTCTTACCAGCGGCAACACGACCTTCGTTTTTCTTGGTTATGGTCCTTTCCTCTTCTTGTTTCTGCTGAATCTCTTCACTCATTTTATTATAGTACCGTCGTCTTGGGCTCTTCATTATCCTCCTCCTCCTGTTTCCTTTTACCCATATGCCTCGCTGTATGCCCTGCTACCAAGAGGGGTGCCAGACACCTCCCAATGGTGCAGTATACAAGGATACCTAGATCTGTCATACTATCCCTGATAATAGGATCTTCTTCGATATCTCGACGTAATTCATCAACACTGTCGATATCCACTATATTTCCAATCATGCTAGCATAGAGGCTGATAACATGGGTAGACAGTGCCCTGGCCGTCTTTTCCCCCTTTTCATGGAGTTCTCGCTGAAGGTACTCGGTATGTACTTTATCGATGGCCTCTTCTGGGGCCTTATCAATAAACCCTTCTGTGCATTTTTTGGGTAAAAGGTGTCCTTTGCCTTTCCTCAGGGCCTCCTTCAAGGCCTGGCGTTTATCGATGGGTTTCTCTATCTGTTCATAGGTTTCTGCGGATTCGTCGAATACTCGTGCAAGATCAGACATCCTGTTTATTATACGGTGGTATCGAAAAAAAACATAAGCAATCAGAGCATACGGTAGAATTATAGCGATTAGCAAACACACCTCCATTTATTCCCCGGTAGGCACCAGGCCGCAATGGCCTCTTGCTAATGTGGTAATCTGGTCGGACTGAACGATCCTCTTGTCATCTTCCCTATTGAGTGCCAACTTCGATACCTCCTGGGTGTATACCTTATGGTTCTTATTTTGAATCAATACCTGACTCTTGTAGACGTCAGCGCCCTCTTCCAGACATCGCCGATAGTCATCAAAAGTGATAGATTTTTTGGTTACGCATCGTTTTACGCCCTTGGCTTTCCTGTCACCCCCCTCTTTTGTAAGGCTTTTATAGGCATATAGCTTGGCCCTCAGGGTGATGAATTCGGTCATGATTTTCCCCGCTAGCTCGTCCTTTATGAGGCCCACGACCTTCTTGTTTTTCCCTCTGGGGAGAGGTCGTTTATCATCCTCGCTATACGCACTTGTGTCAAAGCGTGTTTCGACGTCGTCTTTTATATCCTTGTAAAAATCATGTGTCTTGATATGGTATACAAAGCTATTTGTATCCATATAGCATAGCTGTAATTTACTACCATATTTTTGCTGCATGTAGTCGTAATGAAACTCGTACATGACTATTTTCGATAAATCCAAGATGGCCTGGCCAATGTATACCGGTTTATTCATCTTAACTTCGGTCTTGCCCATCTCTACACCTAGTAGGTGCTTGCTAAACCGGCTTACACCTTTGAAATTTGGCCTCATCACAAGCTTCGTGTACTTGTCCTCGTTTGTGACCAGTTGGATGTTGCGATGATTTCTAATATTCTCCATTCTCCTCAAACTCGTTTTTGGCATCAGTTCTCAGCCTAGTGTTGTGATCTATGTACCCCTTCAGCCATGCCTTCTGGTTGAACCTGATCACTCTACGCACTTTCTTGAGCTCAAGACCATGTTTTATAGCCTCATTTAATGCCCTGATATGCACTACATATCTACGCTTGTCCTCCAAATTTGGTACTAATTTCTCAACCCTATGGACCATAGCTCGTTCGGGTAGAAACGGCAGCTCATTATGTATGTCATGCAACCTCTTCGGGTAGTCGATGTCAACCTCTAATATGTACCCATGCTTATTGTCCATAACGAGCTTCTCGATCCGCCTTTCGGTAAAGGCATCAACGTTTGACATCCATTTGAAGCCGTCCGTGGGTAGGTCTTGACGCATCGCCCAGCCGTATAAGTTGTTTGCATCCAGGTACTGCAGGTAGGATGATTCAACCTCCGGATCGTACTGGTCCCCCATGTACTTGTTATTTGCTTTGGCATAACGATGTACAGCCTGGACTATACCTCCACGGATACCTTTTTCGAACATTAGGAGCATGTCGGAGTCTGTAAGGAGCTCCAGCCTTATACCCGTAAATTTTAGTGCTGCTTTCCAAGCGAGACCGGGTGCGCTGTAGTAGTGTGTAGGATCAAGCTTGTAGTTCGTTAGGCACACATCCCGAAACGTTTCAAATACGTCGGCTAATAGCAGGACGTCCATGGTCAGGTAGATGTCATGATATTCGCCCATGGTGACGTTATCACCCTCTGGAGCTATACAATTCCATACCTTTTTTATTCCATACCTTTTTATTTATAATCATACTCTGATATACCCTTCATATTCAGCTTGCTGTAGAATGCCTCCTTGGGAGGTAGCTCCAATTCCTCAAATCGCTGCCAATCGTCCATATACTCGTACGGATAGACACATTTTCGAAGCATTAGCCGGAATACATCGTCCTTGTCGATGAACTTGGCAATGGATGGTACGCTTGCCTTTACCTGGTCCCGATTAAGTTGCTTGGTAGTATTCGAGTTGCAATTTTTACACCAAAACTTTGCCATATACTCGGCGTCTATACCCTGAAATTCAAGGCAGGTATCTGCACACTGGCGGCATTTCATACCCGCGGCGTTTGTTCCAATGAGGTTGCTTGCCAATTTGTATAACGAGGATGGCATTAATCGGCAGCTGTCGATGAATCTAATCTCGATCTTCTTGTACGTCTCGCCATCGCCAGAGGCCATACCTACAAGTGGTACCTTGATTTTCACATTGAAACTGATATATTTTTCAGTATTCTCAACTCATGTCCTGGGTGTCATACTTTTCACCCAGTTCTCGGATAAATAGATGCGCGTCGTACCCCGAGAGATTGTGGAATATGATGGGAATATGGCTGGGTATCTTATACTTCAAATTACAGCTGTTATGCGCGGCACCTCTATACAACCCTGTATAGTGACAATGGTCCCTGACTTTGCAGTTATTCTCGCAGTCATCAAACGGCTTTAGGCAGATATGGCAGTGCGTGGCCTCGTTGTGCTCCCTTTCCAGGATCTCTGTTAGAGGTAGCATGTCCTGCTGCGGGTAGGTATAATATAGTCTTTTGACCTCATCCTCTAGGTGGTTAACGAAGCGGGTGACGCAGTCCTCACCCCTGTAGACTGTTAGGGGATCTGGTACATCCCCATAGGCAAAGGTACTATACGTGCACCAGCCAGATGGTACATGTTTGCTTAGTTTTTTGGTCTTGGTCTCCCTGGCATCTTCTACTGGTATCAATAGGCTCTCGAAGTCTGCATAGATGGCAAAGGGTACCTTAAATTGCATCTGGCCATCCCTATAATATAACCATTTTTCAGCCTCTGTTGGCATCGCAATTTTAACAGCCCCGTGGTCCTTGCAGTAGCCATGGTGCTTGTCTATCGATTCAACTGTGGGAAAGGCTTGTAGGCAGTTTAGGCAGAAGTGCATTTTTGCAGTATTTTTTGAGGTCTCAATACCCAGGAGCCGTGATAGACTTTTGACGGCTGTATAGTGAGCCTTTTTGTCATCTGTAAGGAGCAGTAGATTCACCTGCTTACCACGTCCGTTGTGCACCGATCGACGTAGGATGTTGATCCTCTTTCCCGTTACATATAGGACATTTACCGCAATGTCAGGGTTATTCGCCTCAAATTTGTATATGCTCTTGGTGCTGGTCGGAAACTCTATACCCTCCCAGTTATAAAGGGGAATATAGCGCCGCATCTGAGATATTCGATTTGGATTTTTTATAATTTCTGTGTGATGTAGGGACGCTATAACAGCCCACTTGAAACACTCCTCATCCTCATTCACTGGGTTGATGATAGCCTTATTTGAGGCTATCCATTTAGGTGCTTGTATATACGATGAGCCCCTTGTTAGCCTCAATTTGTGAAAGTCTACATCAAGGTGTAGGATTCGACTAATTGTAAAGCCACTTTTGGGTAGTGCTGGATTTTCCACATGTGTTTTAACCTGAGTAAACATCCTATCTAGCACATCGTCTACGTCGCTACCCTGGAATACCGAGGCCATATTACTATGGAAGACCTTCTTCGCCTCAATATACTCCTCGCCGTTGCCCCCCTCTATATCTGATGGCTTCTTCCACATAATCCATAGTGACAGCTGTATCTTTGCCGACCCCATATCTTCTACCCCTCCTATACCGGGAATGCGGAAACTTCGGAAGGTCCTGTGGTGAGCATGTTTATGTTCCTGGGGTGTAAAATCTTGCCCCGGTTGATTGTAGATCTCAACCAAGGTTTTCACATTTGGTCGCACCATCCCTATATAGCCGTCAACGTCGGCCCCTCCTATACCGGGAATGCGGAAACTTCGGAAGGTCCTGTGGTGAGCATGTTTATGTTCCTGGGGTGTAAAATCTTGCCCCGGTTGATTGTAGGGATTTTGGATGTCTTCAATATAGTCTTCCTCGTTATGAAGTGTAGGCCTTGTGTTGGCTGCCCCGCTATAGAGATCCATCACCCTACGTTTGAAGGCTGCATAGGTTCCCCTGACCCCCTCCCTTATAGGCTTTGGAACTGCGTTCACTAGCCAATTATACCACTCCTTCATCTTATCCCCCACAACCGAACGATTTTTCGATAATTCTTGTTGTTCAAAGAGGTCCATGGCCTTCGGTGTTATAGGTTTAGCTGGCCTGGTGGGTAGTTGCTTGGGTGGTTTTTTTAATAAGGCAACCAATTCAGCCTTGCGTAGCTTGTAATACCCCGTAAGTCCACGGCTTTTCGCGATATTACGTAATTCTTTCACTGTGTGTGTGTTCATTATATTTATTATAAGATTTTTTGTTTTGTCAGAGGATTTCGATGTGGTCAAAAAACTAACACATTTTTATTGCGCATGCGTTGATTATTAGCATTCTATAAGGGAATTCCCCTACTAGGTGTGCTAGAATTATTTTTGACTCATTTGCAGCATTGATGACGTCATCAATGTGCGGGGGAATTTTAGGGACTTGTGCTAGAAATGTTTTTACTCATTTGCAGCATAATATGGGACCTGTGTTGGATGGTACTGGATTTGTTGTGTTTGACTGTGGGCGTGTGTGGGCGTGTGCGTGCGCCTGTGCCAGAACATACATTTCCCTATCTCTCACGCTACGCTTCGAGAAAGCTTAAAAAATTCGTAAATTTTATGTTACGTAAGATCACATGGCGCATTCCGTAGTCTGAGCGACCTTTATAGGCCTACTCGGTATTTTTCTCTACTTTTGTTCAAAACTATCCCCAGGCACACCCCTCAATAAATGTTTCTGCATATTTGAACTAACTGATTCAGTTACCGGGGGGCTTATTGAATATAGAAGGGGCGGGGGGGGGGCTAAATAAAGGGATGGGGCTAAATAAATAATAGAATTTTAAACACAATTCTATTTTCAAATTAATACATAATGTTAACTTCATCTGTTTCATCATCATCTTCATCTAGCTAACAGAAGAAGTTCTACGTCTTCCATGCACCGTTCCTCTTCATAGGTATTTTGCAAACAAAACTTGGGGAGAAAAAATTAAAGCTGCAGCATATGAATATCGTTGTATATGACGTTAAACCAACGAATAATATCGAATTTCTTTGACTACTTTTACTTTTTTATTTTTTTTTATTTTTTTTTTTATTTATTTTATTTATTATTATTATTTTTTTTTGGGGGGGGGCTAAATAAAGGGAGTGGTCTAAATAACTTTTTGAGTCGCTGGAGGGGGGCTTATTGGAAGGGGGGGGGGGCTAAATAAAGGGAGGGGGCTAAAAAGAGGCATTACGGTATGTGCTTATTATAAAATCGTTGCCATGTTAAATCATTGCTCCAGTTGCCACGTTTCAAAATTGTAGCACCATTTTTAAATGCATTAGAAGATGCAGCTGATAGAGTATAGTACCCCCTGAAAATGGAGACATCAGTACGCACTGTCTGAAGACTAGAAGTAACTGCGCGGTATGGATTTATAAAACTCAAAAATGGGAGAGTCTGTGAATATTGGTCTAGTAACTCTTTCAAGATGCTAAGTTTTTATCAGGTCCTGCTGGATGTACCTTAGTTGCAAAGGTGCTACAGCTGGTTTGCGTGACACACAGTTTCCTTATTAGGCTGCCGAAATCTCGCACTGGAAGTGTTTCCCAGGCTAAGACTTGTTGAAGAAGAATCTATAGTTTCTAAATCTTTGCTTTTGGCTGTTTCTTCTTATGCCTTAATATTCCATGAATTGAGTTGGTTATAGCACAGATTTCTCCCAATTTATTGTGAAGCCTAGTTAATTAAAAGAAAAATCACTGAGTCCCAGTCCTGAATTGCTTCCTCCCTTGTCTGTCCTATCAACAATAGATCGTCTAGGTAAGCAATAATTTTGGTCATTAACCGCCCCAAAATGGTTAGGGAACTTTTATTAGTTTCGTGAAAATTCTGGGGCCCAAATCCACCGCAAATGCTAACACCAACATTACGTAAAGCTTCTGTCTCCATTAAAACCTTAGGTTTTCCGAGATAAATAATGAATTTGAATATGCCACTAGGCTTATTTCAGGTCTATCTTTACCATGAAGTTCCCCTACATTTTTGATTTTTGGCTAGAATCTTTCTGATTCTTTTTTAGGCCGCGCAAATATGGTGGAAAGGAATTGATCCTGCACTGGTTCTACCTTTTGTATCTCCCCTTTGTTAGTATTGTTACAATTTCCTGATGCACTGCATCCTGTTTCTTTGCTGAGATTGGAATTTGTGTGGGTACTTTCAGCTCAAAAAGTTTGCCTTTATGTGTTTCTCCAAACCCTTTACTATTCTCAGAATTTCCTGGTTGGCCCTTAATTTTCGCTAGCCTTGGAAACAGTTTTAATAAGCAGGGGTGGGTATGTTGAAGTTTATGTACACACAAAGTTTTGGGAGAAATTAGAGCAAACTTTCTTAAATCTTTTTCCAATGTGTTTTATGGAACATGGTGACAAGGTTCGAGTCGATTCCACGGGAGGATCCCGATTGAAACGGCCGGATTTTTCCCCGATATGGTTTTCATTTCGGTGCTTGACGGGAAAACAGTTTGTCAGCAGATTCTTGTGCCTTACTGAGTGTTTTTAATTCTTTTTAAAATGACTCGCCAAACAATAGGTTTTTCTCACTATCAATGAATTTCGAGTGGTCTTTAATTTGCTTTTCGCCGTTTTGAAATCGGATATCGCTGCCAATATTTACAAGTGGCGTTCGTACGTACGATTATTTCCAGGATATTAACATACTTTTTATCTTGAATGTATAATTGAATGTCTTCTCCACATTTTACCAAGCAAACCTGTGATTTGGTAAGGTTTTGAAAGGACTTTAGCTTATTCTTCGTCAATAGTCAATGTTTTCATTGAGCCCTTCTTCTCGACATATGACTGCATGGATGGGTCCAACCTAACCGACTGATATATATTAGAAGGTGGCAGCGGTATTGCCACGAACTTTTCCATTTCTTTTTCAGTCAGCCTGCTCCCATAAACGAAATTCTGTAGCTCCAGGGGTAATTCCCAATCTGCTGAAGTTTCTTTAAGGGTAGTCATTCGAAACCTTTTAGGGGTTCGATGAATCCTCCTCCTCCTCCTTCTCATTCTTATCGTGAGGTATTTTGAGGGTGTTACATACTTCTGGCGGACGAACTTCTTCTTCTCCATCATCGGTACTTTTTTCCTTCATCCCTAAGATGATCCAATACTTTTTCACTCGACATGATTTTGTGGGTATTTATAGATATAGAAATGTGAATTTTTTTAAATCTTTGTTGTACTGCTCATCTGTTTCGTGAAGTTCAAAAAAAAGACGGCCCGAGGTGGCCTATGAAGGCCGCTCGGTCCTCGAAGTGCGCCATGTAATTTAAAAACGCTTTCTTCTTTAGGTTTATTCCACAGATTGCTCATCAATATTGAAAGAAGAAAAAAATCTGCAATTATATCATCTACGCTGGTATTGTTGACTAAACTTTTGGGATGCTATTCCACTGCTATCATTACATCATCATCACCCTCAGTTTGAATACAAACAGATTATTTTCCGATTTTAAAAAGCACACGTTGTCAACTGTTACATTTGCTATCTTTATGCTTTATTCCTTTCCTCCAGATATTTTTAAAGTCTTCAACCCCAGAAACTTTGCATTTGTCCGCAGTCGAGCCTGTCCCACCTTCAATTTTTTTAATATTAAATGGCGTTTATCAATCGTTGGGCCTGGCCCATTTTGAAACGTTCGTATGTACATTAGTCCATTGTTGTGCCAGGCGCGTGAATAGATGGGCCGTCCCAAATGCGAACGCAATAACCTGGCTATTGACGGGCAAATCCTTGGGACGGCATTTTAAGTTGTGTCAAAACACTACGCTTCTATACATAGTATATATTATAAATACGGACTCAACCTCGATCCCAGGACATGTCTCTTTGTGCATATCGGACGGCATTTTCAAAAATACAAAACTAAGGACTTGACGGAGAGTCCCTGGTGACAACTATTTTACCGACTGGAAAAGACGTGACAACCTTGCCCCCAGGGCACAGAGCCCTGACACGATTATCTATTGTTCATCCTTGTTGATGACAATAACATACCGATAGATTTATCGATATACATCAATCACATAAATTTAATTAATATTTTTTTTTTTACTTAAGAAAAAATCTTTACACAAGCTGAAAGATCAATGCGCTATCTCTACCTACTAAATAGGAAACTGAAACTAACAGCTCAGGTTCCCAACACGTAAAAACATAGGGAATTTCGAATCGACTAATCGGTAGCCATTATGGTTTTATAACATGAAATTTAATCATCTATTGACGTCAAGGTACTTTCTTAAATCTTTATAAGATGATTGGTTCATTACACAATACACTAAAATTTATGCTAATTTATTTTGACTAATTACTATACGCCTACTAGAATGAATCAGCAAAACAAAGAATGTCACGAGAAAAAACTTTGACATCCACAACTTGTGCATTCTGCCATGGAGATATAAATATATCTTAAGATTCTACTGATTTTTTTTACTTTTACACACTTCAAACATTAAAACGGAAAGACTCACACCAGTTAACAAATAATTTCAATAACAATTTTCTTCTTCTTTAAGGATTTGTGTTATTATATAATATATACAATAAAAAACATTAAAATTATTTCAGACTTCACAAAAACTGAAGTGTGCTAGTAACTGTTTTTGTGGGTTATGTCAAGCTTGTTCATATCAACATTAGAAATCAAAATACTAATACTGCCACCACTTCTATGATTCACTTCAAGCTTGCAACATGTATTACACGTTTAAAGGGCATTCTTTACTGCAGAAAAACTTTAACTCATTATGTTGAATCAGTACCACTTTTTCGCCACCAATTTGTTTTAAATCTCCAGCAACCATTTCTTGCATGTTAGCGACTTTATGACTGCAAATACTTGATAATTTCATTATCAGTAGCATAATGCACAGGGATGTGCATATTGATGTCTTGCAGATTCACATCTGCACCATACATCAACAGCACAGAACATATTGCTTTATCTCCCTTTGCGGCAGCAACATGAAGTGGAGTTATACCAGCATTGTTTTGATAATTGACATCAACGTCACAGTCATTTAATAAAAAACGTACAAATACAGGATCACTCGATTGTGGAATTACTGCTTCGTGTAAAGGTGAATTGCCATTTTTGATATCCTACAAATTAGATGTAAACATATTATAAGTAATAATAAAATTTGGCAAAACATACACTGTAAAATATTTCAATGGCAATTTAAAATGTATGTAGATGTAAATGTACTTACACATAAATTGACATCAACATTTAACTTTTTTAGTAATCCACACAAAGCTTCTTGTTTCTTCGAAACTGCTAAGTAAAATGGCGAAAATCCAGAATAGTCTCTTTCATTCATTAATTGTTTCATTTCATTGAGTTGGTTTGTTTTATTGCCAGCCTCTAATATTGCAGTTAACGCTTCTTTATGTCCACGTTCAGCACAAATATGAAATATATTTTTACCACCATTATCAACTAAGTCAATTCTTGCGCCTTTTAAAATTAGAAGGTACACAATCGGAGCAGCATTTAAGTATGTAGCAACATGAATAGCAGCCTAAAAAATTGAAAACAATTTTGAAATAAGGAATTATTATATGTAATGAATGCTTATGGTCTCATAGTTAAAATGTGGTATAGTTTTACCTAAGGGAAGAAAGGTTTGTAGAACCTAGCCTTAAGGTAATTAAGAAAACAAGGAACATACCTGCCCAAATTTGTTCTGTATATCAAGGTATGTAGATTTAGGGCAAATTTCTATCAGTTGTGCAACTTGATTTTTCTCATTTTTTGCAAGGAGTATTGTCAGGTACCTAAATAGATAAAATAAAATTTAATATTTCATTACTATAGTAATGTTAAATAATGAAGAATGACAAACATGCCAGGGAAAGTACTGCAAAAATCATCAGGGCTATACTCAAAAACTTCCTCAAGCTAGGGAAATTCCTGCAACTTGATAAACCAACCATACAACAAAGTGCATTGTGGGATTAAATTTTTATAATTCTCACAAAGGAATAACTTTCCTTCTCTCCTTAGAACCATAAAATTACATATTTCTTAAAAACATAAAATAACCTACGTGTCGTTGTCTTCGTCTGGAGTAAAGGCTTTTACTATGTAGTCCATAAGTTGTCTGAGTTCTCTATCGTTTTTCTGGGGTGGCGATGCTACTTGAGTTTCACCTGTAGGCTCATTTTTATCATTCAAGTTAAGATTGTTGAACTCAGTTTCAAATTCTGCGACATTTTCCAACTCTCCTTCATCAGGAGTACATTCTTGTATTGGACTTTCTTTGACCTGAAATTCGCTTGCATCCGCAGTACTGCAAAAACTGTCACCATAACCTGAGTCAACATTTGTACCATTTTCTCTATATTTTGAGAGTGAAGTCAGTTCACCATTATTTCCATTGTTGCATACATCCATTTTTACTGTAAATATAAAAAAAACACGAACTGGATTTGCAAGGCTTCTATACGAAATATACACGACACGACAAACGTCCACCAATGTTTATATACTGCTGAGGGAAATTCTTACAAAAATGGGAAATTCCCAGGATTAGTAAACCGTAGTTTCCCCCAGGCTCCCGGAAAATAAAACTTAGTAGACAATCTTCACGTATTTGGATAGTTTTTGAAGATGAAACAGTAAGATTTGGTCACGAAATCAAGAATTACCCGTTCTATTTATTAATATAAAGTAGTTCCATTAATCGCGAAGTTACTTACATCGAAATTGTGTAAAGAGGGTAAATTTATTTCGACATACTATAGTCATAAATCTCTTTTGCAATAAATCTATCGGTACCAAAATGGTACCATAGATGCGAAGCTTTTGGATAATCGTGTGCTTGTGCTCCATATGGCTTCACGTTTTATTTCAACTGCAAGCCGGCGTTTCCCAAAATTTATTTGGCGACGAAATGTAGGCTGCTTCAGAACATTATCCAGCACCATTCAGGTATACCCAGTTACATAGGATTAAGCAAATTTGTTAGTTTATAGCAAGCCAAACGCTCTTTGTTTTCTTTCTTTATCCACAAATAACACATTATAAATCTGGGTTACACACTAGCAAAAATAGGCAGTTACTTCCATATTGGGAAGTAACTTCTTGACAAAGAATTTTTTTAACTGCCTTATCTAGAAGCGACTTTCCATTATACAATACGGGAACTTATCTGTGCACTGCAGAGTTTGGGCACTATTATATATACACCTTTTCACAGTTGAGTAAAAATAACATACCCTTATTTTATCCAACTCAAGTTATCTCTACAACTAGATTGTACTAATCATCTTAAAACCAATTTAGAAGACATAACTTTAATATTAAAACAGAATACGACCTTTCCTTTTTACCAAATATACCCACACTGCCTGTGTTTGTTGTTGTTTTCTTCCATTTCTGCGCAGTAGCCTCTGCGTAGATTTTTCTCATAGCCGCGCGGCATTGTCTTTTGAAACGACTATACTTGTATTACTACATATCATAATAACTGTGAACACGTGTATTATAGATAGACATTTTTTTAATGTTTACATTTTCCGCGGTAGGCCCTTTCGGCGTGGCAGGCAAAAAGATGCGCTAGGTTATATAAATAGCTAATATCAATCAGAAGTTATCGATCTACACTCAATAATAGTTTAAAGCCTCAAAAATGTTTCCGTAGAAAGAAATGGGCTGAAAGAGACCTTCCTTCAGCAAGCTTCCACATCTTTCTGCCTGCCACGCAGTTGTTAGAGCCAGAAGGGCTTACCACGTAAAAAGAGAACATTTAAAAAGGTCTATTAAATCCTGAACCCCTGGACTCCTATTGCTTTATAAATCCAAATGGAGAATTGAAGAATTCAAAGTCCAACTTGCCCCACCACGATAAAAAATAAAAAATGGTATCTTAATTCCGAAATCGCGTATTTGCACATTAGCCAATAAATCATCATCATCATCATCATTCTCGGCTTAACGTCCGTTTTCCATGCTAGCATGGGTTGGACGGGGTATATTAATGACCCTCTTCTGATCCAGACTGTGTTAGATCTAAACTCAACTTCTGCTGTATCAAGTCTGTCCTTATAACCTCCTGCCAAGTCTTTCTCGGTCTGCCTCTGGGCTTTGCCCCAGGAACTATCAAGTCTCTACACTTTCTTACCCAATTATCCTCCTCCATTCTTTCCAAGTGCCCCAGCCAATTCAATCTACTTATCTGGATAACATCTTTAATTCTACGGATACTTAGCCTGCTTCTTAGCTCATCTGAACTCTTTCTGTCTCTCAGACTGGCGTTACACATCCACCTAACCATTCTCATATCATTCCTTTCTAAACGGTCAAGATCTTCCTGCTTCACTGCCCATGTCTCACTACCGTACAACATAACACTTCTTACACAGGCCTCATACAACCTACCTTTTACCTCAATTGACAAGACTCTGCTAGTCAACAAAGGAAGTAACTCTCTGAACTTTTTCCAAGCAGAACCTATCCTGCAAGTAACACTTCTTCCAACACCCCCTTCACTGCCCAACATATCACCTAAGTAACAGAAGTTCTCAACTATCTCTAACGAGCCACTGTTGTACATCATTAAAGCTGGAAATACTTCATTCTCTATAATCTCACCTTTGCAACGCTTGCATACAAACTGAATGTCAGCTCTTATCCTTCCACCAATACTATGCACTTCTTATGTACCCAATGCTTGCAAGTCTGACAAAAAATTGAGTTACTACCAACCCCTTTCCTGCAAACTCCACAAGGCCACTTTCCAACTACAAGGTCACACTTGGCTGCAATGCTACTAATCATGACTTTAGACTTTGCTGTGTTCACCCTTAGCCCTTTCTCTTTTAGTCCTTTCTTCCACTTCTCAAACTTTTCAACTAATTCTTCCATCGACTCTGCTATGAGAACCAAATCATCTGCATACAATAACTCCCATGGACAACCTGTTCTGAACTCCATCGACAGCGCTTCTAAGACTAGAACAAACAACAAAGGACTAAGTACAGAACCCTGATGTACACCAACATTTACACTAAATTCATCACTAAGTGAATCGTTAATCCTGACACGACTTCTAGCATTGCTGTACATAGACTGTACCATCGTAACTAGCCACTCATCCACACCTAATTTTCTCATAGCCCACCAAATAATAAATAAATGATAATAAATGAATTATGAAAAATATTTCATACTAAGGAAAAAACTTTTACTGGTAAAATCAAAAAAAATTAAAGGAAGCTATTAGTTTATTAGTTAAACTATACTTTTTTTTGACTCAATGGAGCACAATTGTTGTTTAAACGTGTGCTTAGGTGAGCATCACAAATACCTGGTGTTGAGTCATTTGGGTATAGCAAAAATAGGATTGGTTGGTCTGTCAGCAGGTAAAAACTCAAAAATTTGGCAAGTTTACAAGTTTTTTTTAGGTAAAAAGTTAGCTAGCTACCAACACAAAAGTCTTTTCTTATAATTTAATTGACGTAATTCCTGAGAATTTTCAAAGCGCTGAACTGATCCAAAAGCAGCCACACTTTTTATATTCTTCTTTAATTATTGTAACAGCTTACCAGCTCAATGAAAATTGCAAACAAAATATAGGGCTTGTTGAGTCACTTTAACACCAGATATTTGTATCCGCCTTAGAAATGTTATTCTTAAAAATCATTTTTGGATTGTTGTCTACCTAAAAGATTAGTGGTGTGTTTTTGTGCAGGAGCTTTCAAAGTTATCTTCCAATAATCATCAAAAGTGTCAATAATGAAAGAATTTTAGTAAATATTGTACCAGAGTAAAAAAAAAAAAATGAAATAAAAGCTGCATAATTTTTTGTGATTTTTTTTATATAAAAAAGTCATATGCATCTATTTATACTGAATGCCTTTACATACTATTTACATTTTGCAGCTACATCAAGATCAAGATATTGCACAATATCCTGGTCATGGCTATAAGCTGCAGTTCACACATAAATTAGAAACTGTAGACCCTATCCGTCATCATGGTATACCTATTTATCAAGTTCTAAACACGCAAGGGATAGTGATGGATGAAACTCAAGATCCTCAGGTATATTATCTGGTAAACGGAGAATATATAAATGGTTAAGTGTTACTTTTTATTACTCACTTCTTTTGTATTGTTCTTGTATAAATTATATTTAGTGGTAAATAAAAACATGCACGGGTTAATTGTATATATAGATATATCTAATTTGCTTTGTTTTAGCTTGGAAAAGACACTTTAGTATCTGTGTATAAACAGATGCTTTTGCTCAACACAATGGATAAAATTCTGTATGAATCGCAACGACAGGTATAATGTTTATAACTAATTTTTTATTTAATTTCTATTTGTAATTCGTTTTTCATTACTGATTGTTTTCATAAACTTCCAAAAATACTTGCAAAATTGTTATATATATTTACTTTCAGGGAAGAATTTCATTTTATATGACTTGTTATGGGGAAGAAGCAACTCATTTTGGTACTGCAACAGCTCTGGATAACAAAGACATTGTTTTTGCACAATACAGGGAAGCAGGTAAAAATTAAAATTAACTTTAAACTGAAAATCTGTAAAAACATTTATTTTGTGTACAAGTAATGTAAGATATATATATTTTTAGAGGTATGTAGTAAAATCTTATTTGCATTGGAACAAGCCTTCTTAAGTTTAAATATTATATTTATGGTTGCTCCAGAAGCTCCATCGTAATCATAATTTTTAAATACCTCATTTTGTAAATTTAATTGTTCTTATTTCTTTTCAGGAGTACTAATGTGGCGCGGATTTCCACTTACACAGTTTATGCATCAATGTTATGGTAATGAACATGATTTAGGGTTGGGAAGGCAAATGCCTGTTCACTATGGTTCCAAAGAACACAACTTTGTTACAATTTCATCAACACTTGCAACACAAATGCCACAAGGTAAAATTATTAATTTTGTATCATTTTGCAAAATTTCAAGTTTTAAAAAAAGAACACTAAAAAGTTTAGAATTTAATAAAACATTTGCATAAAGATTGGAAACCTGTGAAAAAAGTTTGTTAACTTATTTTTGCACCAATCTGTAGGTTTAACTGTGCCATTTTTTACATTACTAGGAAATGTTATTCTAGAAGTAGTTAAAAACCTTTAGAGAAATTTCATTTAAAAAACATTTATTTTTACCCTGGGGAGCTTAATTATGCCACAAGGTAAATTTATTAATTATGTATCATTTTACAAAATTCCAATTTATAAAAGAAGCACACTAAAAAGTTATAGAATTGCATTTGCATAAAAATTGCAAAATTGTAAGAAAGGTTTGGTAACTTATTTGAAGGTTTCACTTTCCCATTTTTTACATTACCAGGAAATGTTATTCTAAAATTAGTTAAAAACCTTTAGAGAAATTTCATTTAAAAAACATTTATACATTTTTACCCTTGGGAATGAAATTCTTAGAAAAGTTTATAGTAATTTTGTTTCATTTTAAGCATAATGGAAGTTAATTATTAACACTATCAATAAAAAGCTAATTCTCAACATGCTTGGTTATTCTAGGGGTTTTCCTGTAGGGGCCTTTCCCTTGAAGATTTATAGTTGAGTATACATAATACATGTTTTTGTTTTGGTAAAATGAAACTTCCTTATATGGGAATCTTAGTTAAGATATGAGAAAGTGAAAATAGAATAATTTTTCCCTGGTACCAGAATTAAAAGAAAATTAAAAAAAATGAATATCTTACCTACATACCTTTGTTTGAAACATTTGTTTAGAGGGTAAAATTTTGCAAAATATTTTTTTCTCTCATTCACCGTTCACATTTAAAGCCAGAAATGTCTTTAAAAACAAAATTCTGGTGATCACTTTAGCCTACTTCACTTCTCATGGGCGTCATAAAACATCATTAACTTTTTGTACACCCAAATCGTTTTTTAATTTTTTTGTAATATTTCATAATTATCAAACAAGAATTGTTTTTATTAATTCTTTAGCCTCCGGTGCTGCTTATGCTTTAAAAATGCAGAAGTCAGATAACTGTGTCATTTGTTACTTTGGTGAAGGAGCAGCAAGTGAAGGGGATGCACATGCTGCATTCAACTTTGCAGCAACGCTAAGTTGTCCTGTCATATTTTTTTGGTGAGCTCCCTTTTTTGTTTTGTTTTGTTTTGTGGTGAGTCCTTTTTGTTTTCATATTTGCCACTGAGTAAGTCTCTGAAATATTAGTTTTTTTATTGTTTATTGTGTAAATTTATGTTGTAACGCTGCTGTAAGTAATGTCCTTTTTATTCATTCATTCATTCATTCATTTTCTTTATTTAAAGTCAAAACAAATTTACATTTACTTATATAGCTAGTTCAAATAAATAAACTACAATTCAACTAAATAATGATTGTGTTCAAAATCCCAAACCTTGGTTGCAGTACCTACAGAGCCTAATGGAAACAAGACTGTTCAAGACTGTTAGATATGACATGAAACATTTTTATACAGAGTTATGGCACTCTTTGCTACCTAAAGTCAAGAAGGCAAATCATATCGGAGTTTTTGTCTTGGCAAAGTCTATTTCCTTTTTTGCATTGTCTGTCAATTTGCAACATTTCAATTTAGTGGGAAGTATAATGTTTCTTAGATTGTGGTTTTACTCTTTTAAATCAGTTTGTAGGGTGTCATCATTATTCAATAGCGTGGCAAAATGTATATATAAATTTATGCATATAGATACACTAATTGCTTTTGCTAAAATTACAAAGCTTTTTAAAGCATTCATTAGCCTAATTTAATTAACTAATTAATTAACTGAATGTGATGTAGTAAAAACAACAAAAGCGGAGATGTAGGGTAAGTTTCCATTGTGTCGGCAACGATAGCTCGCATTGTCGCCATACCCGGTAGTTGCACAGCTGATAGTTTCGTATGTGTTGTTATTATTGGGAAGCTATGTTAAGTCAGCGACCTGGTACCTTTAGGACTGAAAATTTATTTCTAAACCCTAGTGAAAAAAATGTGTACATGTTTTTTTAAGTTTTTGTAAAAAAAGTTAATGATATTTTACATTGGAATTTTACTGAAAAAAAGTTTATTTAACTCTAGAACGTGCTTGTGGAAACCAGGCGTATTGGCAAGCACTTTGTTTATGTCATTTAATCACGTGTGTGGAATCATGATTCGATTCGTAATCATATAATACGGGTTTTTTTGTTGTTCGGTTTATTTTCCCTTTTAGTAGAAACCACGACCTTGTTGACATTTTAAGCAATTAAAACATGATGCATTAGTCATGAAAGTACCTGGGTTATTTTTATGTGACGAAGAAAAAACACACGTTAGTAACTAATCATTTCCTCAATCTATTTTGAATGTGGTTATTAACCACAGAAGAATTTGTTGCCGTGCTCATAATACATGCTTTTTATATAAGAATAGTGCTTTTTCTTTTTTACATGAATCTTCTTAGTTTTTGAGCGAAGATTATCCTGATATATTCTTAGCATATTATTAGCGCAGTTAAGATTAAAAGATTTTTGAGAATGCGAACTGGTGTAAAAATCACCCCTAAGGTGGTGTTGTTTAAACAGTCTAATTTAACTGACAGACAGACAAAAAGACAACTAGATTTTGTGTGGAAAAAATACTTCAAATGAAACCTAAAAAAAAACTTTTTTATATCAATGATAGGGTACGTTTATGTCAGTTAACAAAAAACAAAATTCAAGTTTAGCATATTTTTAGGGTATTTTTAACTAATTTCAGTTTGAATATTTCTTTAGAGTATATTCTTATAAAGAAAAATGTGTCATACAAATCAAAACAATTAAGCAACATTTAAAATTTTGATTTGAACGCAGAAATTGGATGCAGGCTTTACCCGCGACAATTTCATTATTCTTTTTTTTTGCGTCGACGCGATGTTATTTCGTGAAAGTTTATGACCTAAAAATAAAAGCTAAAACAAATATTTTTTTTTCTACAAATTGCTAATCCGTTTCGTTCATTTTATTTTTTAGCAGAAACAACGGTTATGCAATTTCAACGCCAGCGTCAGAACAATACAAGGGTGATGGTATAGGTATGGGTTGTACTTGTTGTATACCGTCACAACCTTTCTAATTCAATTTTTTCCGCTTCCGCAAGTTTTTGCTGACGCGAACCTTCATTATACTGCTTTGCGTCGGCATTTACCCATTTCACGTCGGAAAAAAAAGTCGACGTGAATTTTCGTCTGACATCGGCAAATTTCCTTTTAAATTCTAGTTTTTCTTTTCCAAGCCAGTTTGTTTAAACTACTTTAATTCTATTTAGGGTAAATAAGCAAAATGCTCAGTAGCCACTCTATCGCTTTTCTATCTATACTTTCTATATATTTACGATAGATTTAAGGCAATTGAGGGATTCTATAAATTGCGAAAAAAAAATTCGCCTCGTCAAAATTTTGCCGACGTGAACTTGTTTTTTTTCTAATCACGTTCGGCATTTGCCGTGTGCTGAATGTGAATTAGAAAGGCTGCTGTCATATGTACATGAGAGAAAAAATTAAATACGGACGTGTATTCGCTCGTGAGAAGAGCTATTTTTTGCTGGTGTTATTTTTTGACGGCGAAGTAGGACGTTCACGTATTTAAAACAAAGTTGACATATATTTTCTATTTAGTTATATTTTTATTAATTTTTTTTGACTTGCTTATTTTTGTTTCAGCTGGTCGTGGTGCTGCGTATGGAATGCCGGCGATACGTGTTGACGGCAACGATGTATTAGCCGTGTATAACGCTACTAAGAAAGCACGTGAAATATGCATCAGTGAAAACAGACCAGTGATGCTGGAAGCTATGACCTATAGGTAAATTTTTACAAATAGACAAATATCTTAGAGGACAAAGTATCCAGCAGTTGTGTCTAGAGATCTTCAAAAAATTCCAGTACCTTACTTTCATTAGTTTTCGCGCCCCATAAATTTTCGCGCCCCACGAATTTTTTCGCGCACCTAAAAAACATGTATATTTGCGCCCCACTAATTTTCGCGCACCTACAAAAGATGTATATTTGCGCCCCACTAATTTTCGCGCACCTACAAAACTTGTATAATTGCGCCCCACCAATTTTCGCGCACCTACAAAACATCTATATTTGCGCCCACTAATTTTCGCGCACCTACAAAACTTTTATTTTCGTGCAGGAATGATTTTCGCTTACCCAAAATTGATATTACACTGTACATAATGTAACTAACAAACTACGATTTAAAAGTCATAAAATCGCAAATAATTATGGCAACAATCTTTTAAATTATCGCACCAATTATTTTCGTCTTTCTAAAAAAATGTTTCTAATGTCTCTTTTATTTCTCTTTTATTTCCGCACTCTCAAATGCGCAAAATTAGGCTTACTCCACACATGTTTCATCGCTCAGCTTTTCTGCTTAAAAATGAATAGTGTGCACGGTGTATTATTCATCACTTATAAAAAGAGACAATAGTTATGGGAAAGGCAACGTTAGAATAGGTTTTTATTTTCTTAACTGCAATTCTTTAGAAGGCACTTTTTTACTTTTAAGTTAAAATTTTTAGCGATTTTCGCGAATTGACGTCTCATCCGCAAAATTAAACTCCCCTCAATAAAATCTTTTTTGCTTCATTTGGGGAAATAAATTTTCGCGAAGTTCTTTATTGACAGATGTTATTTCTCAAAAGTATATATTTTTTTATATATTTCCATATATTTTTTGTTTCAAAGCTTACATAAGTACATCGTAATCTTTTTTTAATTAAAAATTCTAACTTCTCGTTTCAAAATAATTTAACTGTGTACTTTTCAAAAAAAATTATGCGCAATTTCGCAGGACAACATTTGCTGCAGAGGTTGTTTTTTTATCAATATGATTCTAAAAAATGTAGTCATTTTGGCCTGTGCCTTGGCTCTTAAAATAATTTCTTCAATAGATACCGATGTATTAAAAAAACAAAAAACAGATACGCGCTTGAATAACAAAAAGAAGTAGGGTGAATAAACACATCACAAAATATTTACAACTTCAGCCCAAATCAATAACAACTTTCCGAACTAATTTCATTAGACAGTTTGGGTTGACGCACTTCCTTTACAATGATTTGGATCAAACTACAAGTACTAACACTGCCCTATATGGGCGTGGCCTTTCTCCTCTCACTCGATGGGAATCATCTCCACCGGTGATGTCGCCAGGATATTATGTAGAAAAATCGCAGCGTGAAAAGAATAATGACAGGGCGTGTGTCATAGTAGTATTTTCGCTGACGAAAATGATTCTTTACGTTGATTGTCTGTGTCCTGACAGCAATCATTTTTTTTCAGGGTGGGACATCACAGTACGAGCGACGATTCGTCCGCATACAGATCAGCTAATGAAGTGAAATATTGGAAAGATATTGATTCGCCCATCAACAGATTGAGGTGGGTGTCATTAAAATGTTTACAATTTTGGTGGTCGTGTAGTAGACAATTGAATTGCTTTAGCGCGAATAATTTCGAATTTTAGCTAAATTCTAATGTCGCGAAAAAAAAAAATTCTCTCAATTTGCAAATGTTAATGGTCGCGTAAAAAAAAAATCGGGCTGAGAATAGTCAGTTTTAATTCCATGCTTTGATAATAAAAGAATACATTGTTCAATGCTTGAAATCTTTCAGGTTGGCTGTTAGTGATTCGCTAAATTTAATGCTCGCGAAATTTTCCAACAGTATCAATTCGTAAAAGTTTGCAAAAAATTCGCGAATTTTCCCATTCGTAAAAGTTTTTGCGCTTAAGTATGCAGAAGATTTTTCCAGGCAATTTTTACTACGTAAAGGCCGATCTCCACTTGTTGCAATAGTTCCCGGACAAGAAAATTTTCTTTGGCAGGAAAATTTTAATTCATATCAGCCCCCTTCTTGAATGCAATCCTTTTCACAATTCCTCCAATGTTTATACACGTGATGTATTTCTCGCATTTTCAGAAAGTTTTTAACTTTCGGAATTCCGTCCAATCCATGAAAAATTTCCGGGTAATGCTGTAAACTTATTTTAACGCGCATGCCCATGTTGGATTTTTTTCTTGTCCGGGAACTATTTCAACAAGTGGAGATCAGCCTTAAGCTATAAAAACTTGTGTTAATTTAGGAGTTACCTAGAAAACCAAGGATGGTGGTCAGAGGGAGACAATGAAGAATGGAAGGCGCAAGCTTTAAAAAATATCATGACGTCATTTGAGGGCGCTGAAAAGGCGTTAAAACCTGCCGTAGAGGTGTTATTTTCCGACGTGTACGCGGAATGGACGCCTAGAATTCGCAAACAATATGAAGATTGTATGAAGCATTTGGAAAAATATCCCAACGAATATCCAATAGGACAATATAAAAATGCATCCAATTGAAAAAGAGAGTCAGATAATATTCTATGCCAATCAGAATAGCCGAGCATAAATAACTTAAAGCATAAAATGCTTCTATGCAATTGCACAAACACAACCTTTCAGCTGTATCCTTGACTATGCGGTAGATGGTTTAAAGCACCGCCTTCTAGCGACCACGGAACTTCGTTGACAGCAACGTTAACGAAATGTGATATGCTACAGTAAAAATTTAATCTTTCAACTTAATCTTTATTGTTTAAGATATTATGTTTATGCTATAACGTAACCGTAATATTTATTCGCTTTTTTTATCAAGAATATTTATCTTTTATTATTTGCTCTTTCTCGTTGTTGTTGTTTTTGTTTGTTTTTTAATCCAGCAAGTTTTTGAATACTCAACCAATTGGCTAATCAAATCCACTCGTTGTGAACAAAATCTCTCCTTTAATTTTTACTTTATTTTTTTGCATCACTCGCTAAAATAACTTCAATCAAATTTAGCAAAATCTTCGCCAAATTTAATTCACCCTAAATCAAATCCTAAATCAAATAAAACGAATGTCTGCGATAAGCAATCTCTGTCTGAATGCGTTTATTTGCGTTTACTTTTCGCGAGACTTTTTTGACTGTCTCGTTTTTAATAACGTAAAATGTTTTTAGGAGATAAGAACAGTCCAAGCATTTAAATAAAAATTACGACCTTGGAATTGCCTTGTACTTTTGTTTTTGTGTACGATTTGACAATGTATGTCCTTTGACAACCCCAACTTTTATTCTTGTGGGACGAAGCAAAAAAAAACCTGAGTCAATCGTGAGCTTACTTTCTCCAAACATCCTATACGAGCAGCATAGCTACCATGTACGGATGCAGTTTTTATACTAACCGGAAAATAGTACAGTGGAATCCTGCTATAGCGGACAGCTCCATAAAAGGACAGTAGTACTTGGAACGGATAGATCTTAGGCTAAACTTTGATAAAAAAGTCTCTTTAAACCAGACCAGGCATATAGCGGGTGCATACAGACAGACAAATTTTTACACCAAATGACATTTCTTACTACAAACGCTCCCTATAAATCGGACATTATAAAAATGAACGAGGACAGGAAAATATTCATCAACATTTTTCTATTTTGGACATTTGAACTTTTTTGTACTACACTGAAATCTTTTGGAGTCTTATTTTTTGTTATAAATAATGCTTTATACTTAAATACATGATCTCTTAATTTACAATCCTCGTACAGTGAAGCTTGAAAAACCTTATTTCGGTCAACATTTTGCAAAATCTCTATAAAACGAACTCTCGGACGGATCTCTACAAAGAGGAAAATTTTCTTTTTGCACTGATGGTGTCCACTTTAGAGAGATACACTGTAGAAAAATATTTTTTTTTCAGAAAACGAAAATTTAATCCTTCAATTTCGTCAGGTATACATATACAGTTTCCAACTATACACCGGTTCAGTATACCGCTGTATTATCTTAGTTCCACCAGCATGGTTTACTATTTGACCAACCTTGTACTCAGGGTCTGGTTTTTGTGACGAACTTCACCCCGAAATAGCTCTAGAAGTGGTCTAAGAAACCGGATATGCGCTATACGTACACACATAAACTGAACAGAATTTAGTTGTTGCTCAATGTTGCTTAAGTGTCCGTGTTTGCCACGCTCAACTGTTGCTTAGTTGTTGCTTGCCGACCACCTACTTAAGAGGTTCGACTTACGTGTTCGCTTGCTTCTTTCAACCGAAATCAAACTTGTTTCAATCATGTTTTTTGTTCGTATAAAACTCGCATAACTTTTCGAACAACGAATGACTTTAGAAACATTTGCTTTTAATTATCACTATTTTTCTGTATTTTTATATTCTCCCTTCCAGCTGGATTGTTGCTAACCAACTACTTGTAAGGTTTCAGAAATACTTCTCCCAGACGAGAATGACAAAGATGATGAATCGAGTGGGACTTGAACCCCCGACTTCTCGCTTGCCAGGCAATTGATTTATCGATCCGATGCTATCTCCCTAGCACATACAGTAAACGAGGCGAGGATACTATCTCCTTACGACTTACGAGGGCGTAGCGTATGTCCTACTTTCGACACACCTTTCTACTAACACGTACAAACGAGAAATCACCAGTAGAGCAATCGCCCGGCAATCAAAAGATTGCGAGTTTAAGTCTCACTCGACCTATCATCTCTGCAGCACTTCTGAAGCTACTGTGCAAGTTTACTTATAAAAAAAATATCTCATATATGCACCGCTGTTCCCATAAAATGACTTCGTTTCGGATGTATCGTTTCGTAGAGGATTAGTAAAAACCCAACCAGCTTTATTACCGCGGGTGTAATAGCGATGTTACAGATGTATACTAGAAAACCGTGAAGAAAAAAAGAAGTTTCTTTCCAAGTATATACAAAATTATTACTTTTTTTTAGTCATGTACACCATACTACACTTGCTACATATATACAAACATAAAATATGCATACAAAAATCACCCATTAAACATTCAAGAATGGGCTATCAACTAAGCGAATCACAAATTATATATAGCCGAGTTTCAGCCAATCACAAATTCTAGAAGGCGAGTTTCAGCGAGTCACAAAGTTTAGAGGCGAGTTTCAGAGTGGAAACATCAACAAAACCTTCACTTCAAGAATATTTTTTTTCGATTTCAAAAATTCATGATCCTTGCTGTAATTTGGTTTATACGTTTTTATAATAATCTATATTATTCTAGCTAAAAAAAAATTCTCTATAAGAGATTAAATTGAAAGAAAAGCTATATCATTAAAATAGTGGTGAACTTATATAACCTAATAATAATAGTTACTAGAACTTGTGCAAATTATGAACACAAAAACATTAGAAACTATTTTGATGATATATCACTAATATATGTGAATAAATTAATTTAGATACCTAGACGTGCAGAGGAATTGCACTGACGTGCAACACAATTCCTCATCGTCACTAGCGCAACAAAAACGAATATCAAAAATCAAGTATATTCACACAGGTTTTCGGGGGATTTAATAGGCGAGTTAAATTTTGATATCGCTAACCATGCATCGAATGGAGGTTGTGCCAGTGAACAAGTGACTTCACTAAACACAGTTTTCAAAGAAATTTTGCGAGGCTTTAATATTTATTGATTTTGAGAGTCCCTGAAGTTATATGCGCGTGAAAACTTGTACGAATACCTTTTTACTTTCTAGTCTTACCTTTTAAACTGTTAAGATTGCTCACATAAAATTTAACTAAAAAAACATAAGAAGCAAGAGTATGGTGTATCCTCTTCTTACGAACGACCACTCGACAACACCCGGTAACGTCTTACGAACGACCACCGCAACTGGAAAAACATCCGGTAACGAGACATCAAACACTTCGTCTGTTAATCGGAATCACCCAATGAGTTTTTGCGTTTTAACGGGTACGGAAAGATTTTAGTGATTTCTCCGATGCCCTTATTGCGACCTTCTCGAAACAATATTCGATCTCCTTTTCGTAAATACTCCGGCTGCCGTAAAAATTTAAATCTTGCCACACCCCGCTGACCAGTTTTTAAAATCTTCTAAAAATGTAAAAAAGAAGGTATTATAACTCAACAAATTACCCTGGAACATAAATCCGTCACTACACTTATTGGAACACTCTTTTTCACAGATGATAGGAATTTCATACCTCATTCGTAATATTTTCTATTATAGCTGTTTGAATGACATTTCCAACGTGGACAGATGCTTGGTAATTCTTTGATATTTTTGTGGTGTGAAACAAAATAAAGACATCAGCTTCAAATTCCAAACATGTAGCTGCATCGCCATCGTCTTTTGTTCCAATAGGAAGCAGAACTTGCCCCTGTGGTATACAAACAAACTTTTATAAAAACAGTAAGTCCAACCTCAAAAATAAATAAAAATCGGGAATCGGGAATCAGATATATGTCAGATATCAGGATATCGAAAAAGTTCCAACAACTGATTAGAATCTCTTAAGCTACGGCTCGTTAGCTTAGGTATAATAACATCGTTTCAAACAAGTGAATAAAAACAAAAATATTTTTCTTCCATTTGATTGTTTACTATCTTAATGTAAAAAGGGTGTGGCAAAAAGTGGGGTATCTAAATTATTTCTTACCCGCCTGAATGTTTGATCGAAGTGTGGCGTCGGTTTAACTGCAATACATGCTGTTTGGCCAGCTTGAATGATACGACATGGAGTTCTATTGCGATGTATAGATGAAACAGTAACTTCATTAAATAAACCATCTTCTGTGGGGCCAACCATTATCTCATCTCCTTCATGTATGGTGCCACTACGTAACGTCCCTGCCAACACAGGACCAACTTTTTGCACAGAGAACACCTCATCTATCTGTATAATAAAAAACAATAACATTTACTCACTTCAGAACGGTGGTGTAATTAAACGTTTTCTATACAAATATTGTGAAAGCTAACTGTCTTCTTTTCATCTTTCTAAGATCAAAATCCAGTAAAACGAAATTTAATTAAAAATAAGAATATCAACGTGAAATAAAAATATAATCCGATAAACTTGATACATTTATATAAGACCATTATGTAAAGATAAATCCGTAAAAATTGTTACCTGAAATTCGACAGGTTTTTTCACCAATTTTTCCAACTCATTCTTTTTTCTTATTGACGGTAAATTGTTGTAAAACGATCTCAGTAACTTTAAATTGTGTCCAGATACACTTGATACTTTGAATATAGGAGACACGCTACAGATTGAAATAAGAAATAAAGATTTCAACAGCTGCAAAAAAATTTTTTGTATAATACAGATGCTTCTTTCACCTATATTCTTATCAAAAGAAATATTTGAGGGGAAATACTTCACTTAAAAGGCTTGCAATCTTTGATAAAATTTTGAAAAAGAGAGATCTGCAAATTCTACTTTTTTTTCTGATTTGTGTTGTTTACTTGCAGTAATAATCATTCATCAATCCATTTTATTATACGTTCATTTCAATAAAAAAATATTAATTTTATCCATTCTTAACCGTGCCATACAGATTATCGAAATTAAAATCCCTCGAAAACTTCTTCCCTTGGTAAAACAACAAGCTTACCCTCCTGTTGAAAAGTTGTGAGCTGCAGAAAGAACGTCCTCTTCATCATTAATAACCATCGGTAACTTCTTCTTACAGCCAGCACTTTTAAGTACCCTCTCCAGTTGTGAAATTGTCTTTTGCAACATGTCAGCACTGCAAATATCTACTTTGGTTATCACAATTAAAAATGGTAGGTTCAAAGCGACTGCTAAACCTAAATGTTCTTTCGTTGTTCCAGCTATAAATAATAAAATATATTAAGTTAAAATATAAAAAATCAAGTAAATATGATATTATTGCATTTGTTTTTTATATCTTCATTAAGCGTATATGAACATATAAACTTACCAAGTCCCCTATTCGCAGCAACAGTTAACATCACAATGTCAGGGGAATGACCAGTCAGTCCAAATATTGTTGTTTTAATGTATTTATGGTGTCCTGCCAAATCGAGAAAAGTGATGAGTTTGGAGGCTGACGCACAAATTTCTTCGGCTGTGGAGTCGCTGTAGTTTAAAACCTACAAAAAAAAAAGAAGATCAGATAAAATTGTTTTGGTATAAGGTTTAATTTTTATAATACACAAGCCCTTATCCAGTAGTTTTTGATGTACTTGGCAAGACATATGGGATTGAGGAGACCATAAAGTAACATTGGTAAAATTTATTAAAGTCATGAAAAAACTTAATATATACCTTTCCGCTAGAATCAAATCCGAGAATTTCATGACTTATACTGGATGTTCTACCAGATTCAATTTCATGTAAGTGACGAAACATGTTTAATCTAGCTCGACCTCGTCCATTATCTAAATTTCCATAACTCAAGACACCAAGTAAAGTACTCTTGCCAACATCAACATTACCCAAACATGCAACACGAATATCAACAAACTAAAAAATCAAAGTCATAAATAATGAAAACAGAAGCCGGTGGACTTTCCTGAAGATCGTTCACAACATTGTGTTAAGAAAAAAACATAGGCATTGAAAGATCTAAAAACACCCTAAATTTCTGCTGATATCATGCAACCTACACACTAATTTAGTAGGTCAGATTAATTACACTGAATTTTTAAAAATGCATTACAATGCAAATAACACTAGCCGATAAATTGCATACCTCTTGATTATCGGGTATTTTTCTCACAAGAACTTCAGCCATGTAACGATCTGTGGTATCAATCCTTTGTTTGCGGACAGTTAAAGTTTCTGCTTCAAGTCTATAACACAAAGATATTGTAAATGTACAAATTGTAAGCAGAATTTTTTTTTGCGAAACTTCCTATGCCATACTTATTCTTATGCATTTGGCCCAAATCCGTAATAATAAGTTGCACAATATTTTTAAAAATCTGTCATTCGTAAATTGCTTCAAATTTTTTTTTTTTATTTCTTATACTTAGATATAAAGATTTCTTCAGAAAAACGTTTTTTTAGCTGCAATAAAAATTTCTTTTTAAAATGAATTTATTTTTCAGTGAAACAGTGAGACCCTTAAAACCCACATAGACAAAAAGGTATAGAAAATTTTATCAGAGGATACAGTAGACAAAGGAGTGACACATTTGAAAATACAGTAACTATAGTTTAGGTAAAATACTGATTTTTCTTTTACTAACATTACTGAATCTTCAGCATCCACTAAATTAAGTCAGATATTTCGGGAAAATGTAGTCATTGTCAAAAATATAATATTCTGCAAAATGAAGCATAGGGCCACTCATCCACAAAAATAAATTCCACAAATTTTTTTTTACCTTACTGAGGTGACTCTTACTTTTTACTGATTTAAAAGTACTTGTAAAGCATTGCATTTTGATATTTATAGGTGGTTAAAAAACAGCATTTGAATTTTTGTTTAAGCAATAAAACAATAATTTCACATAATAGATGACATAATGAGTAAACAAGAAATTATTATAATAATAATTTATCAATAACTCATTATGTTAATAAAACTGACAACAAATAAAACAGCACCTCATAAAAAAATTTACCTTTCAGCCATTTTAGACAAGGTCTCCAAGGACGAGTCCAGCTCATCCTTTTCAAGTCCAGACATGCAACCATTATCTTCCACACCAATCTCATAGATGGCTTGGCCATCACCTTCTTGTAACCTCCATTTCATCTGTGTTACTAAGTGGTCCAAACGATATAAGGAGGGATTTACAAGCTTAAGCTAAAACAAAACAAAAAAGTGATTTAATAATTTTAGGCTAATTAAAGCAATATTAATTAAACATAAATTGACCATAAAAAACACACCACGCTTGGCTCATGCTTGTGTTGCTCATTACTTTTATACAACAAAATAATCATTTTACCTTATATTCAATATTTCCCTCCTCTACCTAAAACGAAAAACAATAATGGACTTTATTTCTTCAGAAAGGAGTTGGTTATTTAAGCATATTTAACCTTATTGTAACAAATTTCAATACAGTTGATTCTATCAGAAGTGCACATGAAATACTAGATGAAGTTTCATTTTAATGCAAACAAGAAATGTGAGAAAAACACGCTTAGCTCAAAAGTTAAGATGCTCCTCTCTGAAACTCTTTAAATTTTTCTACCCAGATCAAAATAAGTACATGCCAGCGTATAAAATCTTTTCGCAGGGCACTTACTTCAGTTCATTTACATGTTGCTAGTTAAACTGGTATAAGTTGGCTATGAAGTATGACAAAAAATAGTGTATCTCCTTGAGAAAACGGTAAACTTGAACAAATGCCCCTTCAATTTTTTCAAATCGTTTTATAAATACACCCTTTAAATATGTGCAGCCTTACACACCCATTTTAAAAAGAACAGATACCCCTTTTTTATAGAAGATCTATTTATTAATGAAATACAAGCCTCAAAAATTTCATGTTAATGATGGCTTGATAACCATACCAGCTGTTAAAATAGTGCAGGGAGAAAGATTTCCATTATACAATATGTTCTGATAAATCTCATGTGAATAAGAAGACAAATTGTGTTCTTATCTTTCTTTCCTCCTTTGTGTCCTTCACTCTGGATGAGTTTTCATTTTTCATTTTTCTTAATCTATTTTTATCAAATTGTCAATGGTGCCATTTTTATGTTTGAAAAAACTGGTAGGAGAATGCTTTATCTTTTTAACTTTTATTTTTGATAAACCAGTCTATGTCTGGAATATTTCAATGCATGTGCTGCAATTTACACATGTAATTTAAGCGTTGTTTTTATTAAAATTCTTTTAAAAGTAAAGAAAACTGAGAATAAAGCGAAAAAAGTAATATGTAAAGCTGGGCTGTACAGCACATAAGTTGTGCTTATCTTGGTCTTCTTGTTTAACAACTTTAAGTATCAATGTGGTCTAGAAGCTAGATCGCCACATAACAGACTGGATGGGGTTGATACTATGAATCACATGGCGGAGCTTATAAAATAAACCTTATCGTTCCACAGCTTATCATTGATATTCATGACAAGCAAACCCTGCATTGTCTTATGGCTCATCTTTAAATGCTGGTCACTCATTAAGGGGGGTAACAAGCTGTGCATTTAACAGGCCTTTAAATATCTTTGAACTGACTAATTTGATCATTTCTGTATCCTTTTTTACTGAAAGCCAATCCTTTTGAATGGAACCAATTCATATTTTAAAAATTGGACCTTCAATTTGGTAAATTTTTCTGTCAATACAACTTTTAAAGCTTTCAACGTTTTTTTTTAGCATTCAATCATGATTAACAGGAATCTTTGTTCAAAGCTGTCATGTTGTTATTTTATAGCTTGTGCTATCCAATTTTGTTGTGAATTTTTTTGCAATTGTCTCATTGCAACAGGTCATATTCATTAATTTTATAAGAAACTAGATGGCTTGTCAACATTATATCAACCATGCCTGCAGCTTCAATTTTTTTGTCAATGTTGCCAACTGCCTTGTTTACCACGACCGCTAATTGCAGTTTCTAGAGGTTATCAAGACCCTTTCCTTTAAATACTTTGGATTCTGGTGTAATGAGTTCCAAAATATATAGATATGTATAGACTGAACACGAAAAGATATTAGAACTTAGATTGTCTCAGAGAAAGCCAGCTTTGATTTCACAATGCGTTTTCTTATCTGTACCTACGCTAAAAGTTTTTCTAGCTGGCCACACATTCAACAATCTAAAATATGCTGTCCTTCGATGACCAACAAATCAAGTGACAGTCAGTCTAAACAGTGAATAATGCTGTAAGTTCATTAAATCTATTCTAATGAAAAACATTTCTTGATTTGAAACATAAGATGAACAATATAGATGAATTTCTTTGTTTACATTTTCAGCAGTACTGTAAGCTCTTCTTTCAGCTTTGGAATCTGCCAGATAGAAAAAAAGATGAAAGCACTAGGTGAAGCAAAGATATTTTCAGTCCATTTTGTCACACAAATCAAAGAGAGCTCTCTTCACCGAATTCTAATAGATGAATTCCAGCGTGACGTCATTTGTTTACTTTTTAGTGGTAAGCCCCTTGGCTCTGGCATTTGTGTGGCAGGAAAAAAGATGCTAGGATTGGTAAAGAAAGGTCTTTTACTGTGGATTTCTTCTAACGGGAACATTGTTGGGGTTATAAACTATTAACGAGGGTGCTGACTCACCGAAAACGCTGTATATGTTAGGGTGTCTGCGGGCGTTTTTCAAGGTTTTCGTCTGTAATCGCCCGTAAAAGCCTGGGCACGTCCGAAACCGCCTGAAATGTAATGCGCGCGAGGCTCATTGTTCTCATTTAAATTTTGTCGCGAAGAAGGAAGGTGCTATTTTGTCGTTTTACTCTCATCATCATCATCATCATCATTCTCGGCTTAACGTCCGTTTTCCATGCTAGCATGGGTTGGACGGGGTATATTAATGACCCTCTTCCAATCTGATCTAGACTGTGTTAGATCTAAACTCAACTTCCTCTGTATCAAGTCTGTCCTTATAACCTCCTGCCAAGTCTTTCTCGGTCTGCCTCTGGGATTTGCCCCAGGAACTATCAAGTCTCTACACTTTCTTACCCAATTATCCTCCTCCATTCTTTCCAAGTGCCCCAGCCAATTCAATCTTCTTATCTGGATAACATCTTTAATTCTACGGAGACTTAGCCTGCTTCTTAGCTCATCTGAACTCTTTCTGTCTCTCAGACTGGCGTTACACATCCACCTAACCATTCTCATATCATTCCTTTCTAAACGGTCAAGATCTTCCTGCTTCACTGCCCATGTCTCACTACCGTACAACATAACACTTCTTACACAGGCCTCATACAACCTACCTTTTACCTCAATTGACAGGACTCTGCTAGTCAACAAAGGAAGTAACTCTCTGAACTTTTTCCAAGCAGAACCTATCCTGCAAGTAACACTTCTTCCAACACCCCCTTCACTGCCCAACATATCACCTAAGTAACAGAAGTTCTCAACTATCTCTAACGAGCCACTGTTGTACATCATTAAAGCTGGAAATACTTCATTCTCTATAATCTCACCTTTGCAACGCTTGCATACAAACTGAATGTCAGCTCTTAACCTTCCACTAATACTACTGCACTTCTTATGTACCCAATGCTTGCAAGTCTGACAAAAAATTGAGTTACTACCAACCCCTTTCCTGCAAACTCCACAAGGCCACTTTCCAACTACAAGGTCACACTTGGCTGCAATGCTACTAATCATGACTTTAGACTTTGCTGTGTTCACCCTTAGCCCTTTCTCTTCTAGTCCTTTCTTCCACTTCTCAAACTTTTCAACTAATTCTTCCATCGACTCTGCTATGAGAACCAAATCATCTGCATACAATAACTCCCATGGACAACCTGTTCTGAACTCCATCGACAGCGCTTCTAAGACTAGAACAAACAACAAAGGACTAAGTACAGAACCCTGATGTACACCAACATTTACACTAAATTCATCACTAAGTGAATCGTTAATCCTGACACGACTTCTAGCATTGCTGTACATAGACTGTACCATCGTAACTAGCCACTCATCCACACCTAATTTTCTCATAGCCCACCAAATAACTTTACGTGGCACTCTATCAAAAGCTTTCTCTAAATCTACAAAGGCAAAATAGAGATTCTTTCTCTTTCCTAAATACTTTTCCTGAAGCTGTCTGAGTAAAAATATTGCGTCTGTAGTGCCACGCCCTGGAACAAAACCAAATTGCATCTTATCTATATCAATTCTTTCTCTAAGTAACTTATCAATCACTCTTTCAATAACTTTCATTACTTGATCAACCAACTTCAAACCTCTATAGTTACCTCTTTCTAATGCATCACCCTTGCCCTTGAAACAATTCACTATTACACTCGACTGCCACTCACTCGGAATAGCACCATCCTTTATAATCTGATTAGCACGACTTGTAATAAGCTCAACTCCAATATATCCAGATGCTTTTACCATCTCTGCAACAATACCTGATACTCCTGCAGCATTGCCAATCTTCAATTTCCTAATAGCCTCCACTACCCATTCTGTCTTGATCTGCATAGCTGGCCCTTCTACAACATCATCATCAGACAAATTATCCTCATCCCAATCAAACTCAGTGTTAAGCAACCTCTGATAATAATTCTTCCAAGCTACCCTTTTCTCCTCCTCTGTGCTAGCCAAAACACCTTCATCATTACGTATACACTTCTCACCTACAACATCTTGATTAGTCTTCTTCATTTGCTTTGCTATCTTGAATACCTCATTGCGCTGGTCTTCCCTTCTTAACACATCTGCAAATCTGTTTCTCTCTGCTTCTGATTTTGCCTTCTACACTGCTGTACGAGCACGACGCTTAGCTTCTAAGTAAATATTTTTACTACCACCTGACTTCCACTCTTTCCAAAGTTTCCTCTTTTCCTTTATACACTGGTCAACCTCATTATTCCACCACCAGGTCTGTCTATGTCTAGCTGGTCCTTTCGTCCACCCACAGGTATCATCAGAAGCTTCTAGAAGACAATTCTTCAAAGTAGTCCAAGTACTTTCAACATTATCACTATCACATTGACCATTGTGGGCTAACTGCTGAACTTTTGCACTAAATTGTCTTGCTACAATCTCTTCCTTCAGCTTCCAGACTTTTCTCCGGGGCCTGTACTTTCCCTTGGCTTCTTTAACACTCTTCAAGATAATATCACAAACCAGCAACCTATGCTGGGAAACACACTCTTCCCCCGATATAACTTTCACGTCCTTCACCACTTTCTTGTCTGACTTTCTAACCAGGAAGTAATCTATCTGTGTCTTACAACCACCTGACTCATATGTTATCAGCCTACTCTGTCTCTTACTGAATGATGTGTTGCAAACCACCATGTCCGTTGCCATTCCAAACTCAAGCAATCTCTCCCCTTCCTTATTTCTGCTCCCAAATCCATAGCCTCCATGCACACCTCTATAACCTTCAGATGACTTCCCAACATGACCATTAAAGTCGCCGCCCACCATGACAAGTTCAGTGTCTCCAAACTTTGATGTGACTGCTATTAACTCATCATAAAACTTATCTTTATCTTCCTCACTGAGTCCACACTGTGGAGCATAAACTGACAGAAAAGTGACAATCCTATTACCTATCAAAAACTTTATCACTATAATACGACTATTAACACGCATAACATCTATTACTTTTTCTACCCACTTCTCTGCAACGAATATGCCAACTCCTCCATATCCATCACTATTACCAATCCAAAAAAGCTTATACCTTGCCCTCCTACCTTCCACAAATCTCACTGAAGCTCCTCTCCACCTGACTTTCTGAACACAACACATATCAACAGATCTACGTTCTAACATTTCAACTACTTCACCTGCTCTACCTCTCAGAGTACCAACATTTACACTAGCCATCCTCAACCTAGTGTTATCTACACTCTCAGTTTATTATTTGTGGGATTTTATTACAGCTATATTTATCAAATAAATGATATAAAAAACAGTTTTTTCAGAACTTCCACTGTTGAGTATAAATATGACTATTAGTCTACCGTTAGGTTTATGTTTGGTATTGGGTACCTTAACCATGCCGTTATGTGCCGATATGCAAATAATGCGCTATAATGGCGCGGTAGCTGTACTGTAAAGTATCTACGGACTTCGTTAACACACAAAAGACAGACATTTATGTTAATATAAATATACGCGTTCTTATTTCGTTTACTAACCCTCCGTCATAACCAGAGATTTAAGTCTAACATCCACTACCACTGCTCGACATTAAAAGAATAAATTATACATGGTAATAAATGTTGTTTCGGGTTGATTCGGGTTTCTCTGGGCAAAATTTTAAGTTTTTTTTAAAACGCCGGGAGTCGTCCGACAGTCCCCAGGGTTTTTGCAGCGTTTCCGGCGAGTCGTCACCCTCGTAACTATTATCGAGTGTAGGTTGATGCCTTCTGATTTATATGAATTCATTAAAAGTCATAAGAATGCCTTTGTGTGAAGAAATGGACTGATAATTACTTTGCTTCACCTAGCGCCCCCATCTTTTTTCCTGCCACACAAATGCCAAAGCCGAAAGAGCTTACCACTGAAAATGTAAACAACGGAATTCATCTAATACCTCTTTTCCTGCTACACAAATTCTAGAGTCAAAGAGCTTATCACTGAAAAGTTAACAAATAACTTCATCTAAAGCAAGTAATAATGATTGTAATAATATATTAGCAGAATATCAGGAATGATACAGAACTAATTTTTCCCTCATGGTATTGAAAACCATGGTAGCTAGCTATATATAGTAATTTGTGAAACCGATATAAGGAAGAAAAAAATCAGCTGAACGTGAGAGGTATTTTTGGGAAATGAAAGCTTAAGAAATAAATTCTAACACATAATATTAACAGATAAAGATTAGTAACTTACCTCCGGAGGGAGTGATAGGACTTTAGAATTGACAACTGATAACATATCTTCCTCCTTTTTTAGAGCACAATATATTTCTGTTTAAATTTGACAGTATTGTTAAAAACGTTTTTATATCCACTGCTGTTTCTTCTTTTAGCGGTCATCTATTCTTTAATTTGTGAAAATGTTTGCTAGTATTTCATCTCAAAAGATTTCACCAAAGCTTCAACAGTCAAGGTTAAGTTAATTATTAAATTCTTCTAAAAATTTTTTTGAGGCAACTGCCGCCATTATGCATTATAACAACAAAGTGACGAAACAAGACGCAAGATAGATACTCTCCATCAGTATTGTTGAATGTTTAATTTTTTCACGCGAAAAATCTAGAGACTGTCCAAAAAGCGTGATGGAGATCACATTTATCTGATGTAATTAGGTCGTTAACCTTTTTTGTATCCACATCAAAATTCCCTGCCTATTCACGTCAACTATCGTCATAGGTCACGAGCGCGTCATTCTACTCAGCCTGAATTCCTTCATAGATTACAAGAATAATTTTTTAGAACAGTTATTTCTTTCTTCGTACATACATACATGATTTTACAAAAAAGATCATGTATTACTTTCCACCCTCGTCCTCAGTTTTTTTTTGTCTTTTTGCTGATATCAAAAGACAAAAAACCCTGGGGACGAGGGTGCTATTACTTCCAATCCTAAAAAAATATTTATCATCTGACTAGATATTTTTCCTCCTTTTTATGTCACCATGATGTCAATAAACCAGCATTCCTCTTCTTTACTTCTTACAAACAAAAAGATAGTTTCAAAAGAGTCAGGTATTACCATAAATGCGCTGAACACCCTGTGTAAATCGTGATTTTTGGGGCATATAAATTAAAAGGAAAACTTTAGAAAAAAAATATTATCCTTATAAAATTTTTATTTCATTTACGATAAAATAGTTTTAGTAATGACAATGAAAATACTACATTCTCATTCCCAGTATCTTTTGCCTGGAGCCAATAAAACGGCGTGGCCTCCGTCCTCTTCATCATAAAGCTAAAATGCACTGGGAACCAGGTTGGCAGCCCTTATGTATGCTTAACACTCGTCAAATAGCCACTGCAGCAAGATTGGGCGGAATCACTTCATTCTTTTTTTTCGTTTGTAGCTTGGTTGTTTCTTGCGTTTAAATTTTAAACTATCGATATCACTGTAGCTATACGCAGGAGAGTTCATGTCCGTATAGATTGGTGAAATAGGCGGTTTTTGTAGTAACTGTTTACCCTTAGGGCGTTCGTATATATCATCAAAGAATTTTCCATCTTTTTGTTCCGAAACACTTACGTCCTCTTTTGTACTATTTTCTTCCCTTTTTTGCAACTGACAACATGCGCAATGTTTCTCACTCTCTGTGGCATAAGGTACACGTGGTAAAACAAATGGACGGTGCCGTGTGTGACTACTTGTCGTGATGGGTATTTCTTTCAATCGTTCGTTTAAAATCGCTTCGACTTCTTCTCTTAACATCTTTCTTAATAAGTAAATATCCATTTTGTGATTAATCGATAACCTATAGAAACGTATGTAGCTTTTCCTGACTGAATTATGATAACAAACTTTGTATTTTAAGACGGTATATGTGTAATGCATTGAAAGACTTGTAATTCACGCGACATATTTGCCGTTGGTATGTCACCAAACATTCATGTCTCGATGTCTAATCGTGATAAGCATCAAAATTATTATGACATCAAGGTTAGCGAAACGCTTATTGTGGAATAACATTCATATTTTGGAGGCATCAATTATACAATCATGATTTAGCTATATTTTTTTGATATAACTGAATTTTTAAGTTCTGACCCAGAAATCCTAAATTTTCAACGACAAAGAAGGTTCATTCGACCTTTTGATTTTAAGCTCGTGCTGCTTCAAAAGCGTGTATAGACGCTTTTGAAGCAGCACGAGCTTAAAATCCTTCAAAAAACCCCGAAGGTAATCAATAGAGATGTAAAAATAAAAAGGAGAAAAAAGGAAATATATATATTTCCAAAAGTTATATAGGTTCCACAAGACAAGATAGTTAAAACTAAAGTGTAATTTTAACTGGCGCATTAGACTGACCGTACTAAGCAGAAATTTGAATTTGGTTTGATCTTTGCAAGTATATAGTTGACAAACAAGAAGAAGCCCCTCTTAAGCCTGCAAAAGAAGAAATATTAAGCAACATTAATTGAGCACAGTATCGACTATTATTAAGCACTGAGTTTTATGGTAATGTTATCAAAGCAACATTTTGATTTAGTGAGGTAAACCAAGGATAACCACGTTTCTGACGTCGTGACGTCAAATTGCCATGTGAAGTGACTCCGTGCAAACATTTTAACATTGAGTGTTTTGGGGGGAAACAGGTTGCCATGTTTGATTTTCAAAACACAACATTCGACGAAAAGGAACGGTACACACCAAACGAAAGTACACCATCCGATCCTAATGTTTCTGGTTTTCTTTCGCACGACTGGAAACAAATATTGTTGAAAAAGGAACAGAAAAATATTAAGAAGGAAAAACGCTGGCTTTGTAAACAAAGACAAGAAAACAATGTCCAACGAAAGGCTATGAAAAGAGAGATAGAAATATTAGATGTTGAACTAAGCGACTTAAAGACAGATATTGCTGCTGTGAGACGTCATTTAAAAAACGTTAAAGAAGTAGAAGAAAATTGTTTTTGGACTGGGATTCATGTTAAACATATTAACGAAAATTTGTTGGAAACAAAGGTAGAATATTTGAGCTACGAAAGTCGTGCAAGCACAGCAATCGCTCAACTAGACAACCGCCTAAGATATCAATCATATTCTCATGCTGAGCGCTAAGCAGAAAGGATAGATTCACACTTTTATAATCTCTGGCATGACTCGGCCGGGGTTTGAACCCAAGACCTCTCGCACTGGAAGCGAACGCTCTACCATAAGGCTACCAGTCGGTAAAGCTTAAGACTCAAAATTTAGTCAAGCAACACTTGTGCAACAAAAAAAACAAATCTTCACAACTAGCTTCTAAGACGGTTGTTTGGGTGAGCGGTTGTGCTTTAAATGCACTGGGACCCCCTTTTGCAGGACCCTCGTCGATAACAGTACCAATAGGAACTGAAGAGGCCATCCAGGGTAAATAATAACATGTTTTGTCATGTTTCTTTTATTTTCTTCTCTCTAAGATCTTTGAAAAAAAAATTAAAAACCGATTAATTTCTTTCCTAGATTCTAATAAAATTATAACCAATAAACAATTTGGATTTAGGACCAAACATTCAACCACCCATGCACTAATTAGTCTCACTGAAACTATTCGACAAAATTTAGATAATTGTAAGTTTGCATGTGGAATCTTCATAGACCTTCAAAAGGCCTTTGATACTGTATCACACGAAATTCTCCTTTCAAAGCTTGAACATTATGGAATTAGAGGTGTAACAAACTCCTGGTTTCGCTCCTATCTCAGCGATAGGGTACAATATTTCTCCCTAACTAACACCAAATCTAAAAAACTTTTTATTAAACATGGAGTTCCCCAAGGTTCCGTTCTTGGTCCTATTTTATTTTTACTCTATATTAATGATTTAATTAACTCAATAATTTTTTCAGAAATTTTTCATTTTGCAGATGACACTTGCATGTTATATGCTAACCATAATCTGAAAAAAATGCAGAAGCATTTAAATATAGATTTAAAATGTATATATAAATGGCTAACTGCAAATAAAATAGCATTAAATGTAGCAAAGACTGAAGTCATCCTATTTAGGCAAAGACATAAAGCAGTCAACTATGATATAAGGCTGAAATTAAATGGAAAAAAACTTGAATTCTCATCTCATGTAAGATATCTAGGTATATTAATAGATGAATTTTCTAGATTGGGATTTTCACATATCTTATATTGGCAATAAATTAAGAAAAACAAATGGAGCTCTTTGCAAACTAAGATATTATGTGCCTAAGGATATCCTACTTTCAATTTACCATGCATTATTTTCTTCTCATATTTCTTATAGTCCGCAAGTGTGGGGTCTCACTTCAAAGTCGTGTAGAATTTTTCGCTTACAAAAAGCTGCTCTCCGAATCATTACTTTTTCTAATTTTAACTCACCATCAAATCCTATTTTTCTTAATCTTAATATTCTTACTCTTTCATATCTTATAAAATTTCTCAACATTATTTTAACTTTTAATATTATAAATCTGCATTCTCCAGGTAATATTTGTGATATTTTTAAATTGGTCTGCCATTCATCTAATCATTCAACAAGAAGTAAATCCATTAAACTTCTAGCTAGACCTTCTGTTAGGACTACCTCATTTGGTCTCAAATCTATACGTTACCAATCTATCATTAATTGGAACAATATCCAACAACACTTTCACCAATACGACCTAGCCTCTCTCACTCTAAAACAACTAAAAAAAAAACTTATCTTCTGGATTGCTATAACACTAAACTCTCCACTGCATAAAAAAGATTTTACTAAAAATTTTTTTTGTAGTGTCATACTGCTTATTGCAATCGTTTACTACTACTACTACTACTACTACTACTACTACTACTACTACTACTACTACTACTACTACTACTACTACTACTACTACTACTACTACTACTACTACTACTACTACTACTACTACTACTACTACTACTACTACTACTACTACTACTACTACTACTACTAAGCATGACTTGTTACCTTTAAGGTGTGAAATTAACCTTCCATCATCTTTTTAGGCACGGCAAAAGCAAATTCGTAATATAAACTACACCCTATCCAACTTAGCTGCTTCTCAGCCAATAGTTGACAGTCCATCTATCTGGCAAAGAATGTTCTCCTGTGACGCTAGAAAAAAAGAAGTACGAAGTTTCAAATTAAACGAAGCTGTTGCTAATAGCAATGTGCTGCTGCAACTGATGGATGATTTTAAAACGTTGCTGTAATGTATCAGAACAACTTTTTAAGAATAACTCATCCTTTTTACTCTTCTCTTCCAACTTTGTTCGCAACATTTTTTTGGCTTTCAATGCACGAATCGGTACGAGACCCAAATAGAGGCGCTGGGAACGAGGTTCTTGTTGTGTGTTATCTCTGATTTTATCACACTCGATGTACTAGACCAGTTAAGTGCTTGCAAGACCAAAGCAGACGCAATTAATTAGATTTTTCTCAACGAGAGTCTATTTGGCAATTTATAATCTGCATTTGACACTTGCTCGATCTCAAACTTCAACTGTTGTAACATCATAATCAGGACACCTCAATACTTACTGCATTTTATGGTAATGCCTGCCTAAGGCATGTCCGCTTTAAAGAGATTTCGACAAAACACTTTCTTTTTCGTGCGAAACTGTCATTTATTGTTGTGGTTTATTGTTACAAAAAACAAATTTGGTAATACGAAACTTTATGTATTGCGAACAAAGAGATCTTAAACTATACGAAAGAAAAGGGAATTATTTTGTTTCGTCTTCATAAGAGGACTCTACGCAAACATTCAAAATATTATTTTGTTTTGACTAAACATGCAGAAAAGAGCAATATTCGCGTGTTGCATGCTTGTACTCCTCCTCCTTGTTGTGGATGATGTGTGTCCATTGGGCCAACGGAGAAGACGGTTTTCAAATTTTAATAAATGGTGTAAATACATGATGAAAGACGTGTGTCAAAACTTTTGTGGAGTTGTCGGATGTTACAACTATTGCTATCCTGTAAAGAAAAAAGTGTGTTCAGCATAAAAAAGATGATATTAACGTTTTGTTTTGGTGTTATGTAAACCTTTACGGCAATTTCAAGAATCATTAAAAATGACTACACTTTGAGTATTTGTTTTGATTTTTGTGCTAAAAGCTATACTCCAGAAATCTCTATCTGCAAGTAAGAGATTAAGTACTTTGATTTAATCTACCGATGCTAATACAATTCTTGCGTGAAGTTTGCAAATGGGTATTACCGAGCGCATTTAAATCGCTGCAAGATATGTGTTCTACCATTCCTTAAAATCCATCATGATTTAATTAACTTTTTAGTCCCTGGATAAAGAAAAAATATTATGAAAAGATAGGGAAAATCAGAGGAACCACATATCCGCCCTTTTTCCAAGTGGTTTTAAACAATAACGAAGTAATGTTGAAAATTCCAGGTTTAGTCAGAGCATATACAGTTAATATTTTATAGAATTTGACAGTGAATTTATAGGTAGCTTTGATCAAGGGCTAGTGTGCTAGTATACTATAACATCCTATTTGAGTTCTGTAGATTTTGTCAGAAAGTTACGTATTAATTTTATCAAAAGCTACAAAATCAAAGGCAGTGTGCATATAGTTGCTTAAATGGTCAAACCAACCCATCAGCTATATGTTTACTTTAGGTAGAACCTGCGAAGAGAAGAGATGAGTTTTCGCGAGAATTAATTTTCATTTTTTGTGTCTTCGGCTGCTAGACTATAAAGTCTTTCTGTACTTTTTGAATCAATAACATTTAAGAAAGGCCTAATTTTTTCATATATGGGCCGACAAAATTTGTATGTATGGTATGGTCTTTCTACGCAATGAAAATATTTCCACAGTGTTTTTCAACCTCGTTCCCAGGGCATTTTGCCTTGTTGATGAAGTTGACAACTCCGTAATAACGGCTCAGGGGGCACAAGACCTTGGGGACGAGGTTGAGTGTTTTTATAATAAAGTATTTATGCTATTCCATATGATAATCGTTAGGTAGGGAGATGGTTAAATCCGTCCTTTTTACCTTGACACATTGATTTTTTTAAAATATAGAGAAAATTAATAACTAATTTGCAATCCCCTCCCCAGGGGTTCTTGCCTTTTCGACAACGAAGTGAGCCGTCACTAGCGGCTTTGACATCAGACAACTAACCATGGGCACGGGGATGACTACTTTGTGTGTCCAAATGCTTAGAATTTTGGAAATTAGCGATACTCAGTTATTACATATTTTGATTTTGACATTGAGGGTAGGAAGAAAAGGATGAAATCTAATTCATGTTTCGTACGGTTTTCGATTTGTGAGTCGTCCCCATAACTTGCCTTCTTTTTTTCCATACTGTAGTCTTTTGAATGCATATTTTTTTAGGTCCACAGTGAAACAAATCAATGTAAACTGTGTTTAAGTATTTAAACTGTACTCCAAACCAAGATTCATAACAACCTAGAAATCATATATTTAAGAAAAAGTGACTTGTTCTATATAACAGCGTTAGCTAGTCAGGACAGCTGCGAAATGCACCGAATAAAACGCCTCTTTTCATTGCAAATAAATGGGCAAGAATTTTGATACAGGAGGTGTTTAAGTTTCATCTCAGGATAGTAATAAAAGTTGTGGGTGCTTAACTAACAAAATAAACATATACTTTCGAGGGTGAAATTAAGATCAGCAAATAGTTTTAATAATAGCAAACATTTATGTTTTCTTCTTCAAATTAGGCGTATTTTTATACGAATACTACGTCCGTTCATTACGCCTCCAAGAGTTTACAAAGGAAATGAACAGAGAAGACAAACGTACATCTCCTGTCTTTTGCGAAGTAATAAAATGCACACCACTGCGATCGATATTCAAATGAAAAAAAAAAATAACGAAGGTAAAGAAGATAAAGGAAACAAAGTAAGTCTCCTAATATGTAGTAATAGTTTACTAAGTGCATGGAAGTAATTACAACTCTAAGTATACACATTTTATAGGGTAGCATGTTAAAGATGCAAACTGACTTTGTCACGTATTTACATTTAAATGCACTCACAGACCGTGAACACGCTTGCAAAACATACAAGTTGCAGCAATGCTATGGAAAAAGGCTATGAGAGGGGATGGACCTGTGGGACTTTTATGTTTGATACAGACCAATAGAGTTGTGATAATTACCCTGTGTTGTAGTGAAATCTATCCATACTTTATCTAGTGTTTTTAAGAATTATGTCTACAGCAACAAAGTTCTTAGAGACCTTTTTAAGTTGATACATTTCACGTGAAAAAACCTTTTTCAATTCACGATTGACCTACTTTTTGCAAATAAATATTTTCTAAAAAACCGGAAAAGTTTCTTTCGCAAACACTTTCTTTACTTAAAATTATATTGTTTCATCTAGACACGAAAACACAAAATGGAGTTGAAGATAGTTTTTGGTTTGATGTTTTTATTAGTCACAAATGAAGCTATTCCAATGTCTCGGAGGAGAATTTCAACCAAGATGGTGTCACATCACGATAATACCCAGCAATCTCGTGGAAATTTTGGTAAAAAATGTACATATAAACATATAGAAATTTGTGTGCCCAATTTGTGATGGAACGAACTGTTTTAATTTTTGTAGAAAAGAACGTAAATTAATATGTTCTCACAAGTAGTTTTTATGTCTTTGGAATTTATATTTTTTATTTATTTATTTATTTGAAGTAGCATATGTATTTAGCATTGCCATAAATTCCAACGAGATTACATTTTTTTTGTCCCATTCACCCAGTTTTAAAGGTACCAAACAACTTTTTGCCTCGATAATGCAGAATATTTTATTTGGTTTAAAACACGCGAAAAATAACAGCGTGCTCTTCGCCTAATATTTTATACGTCTCTTCAAAAGGTTGCGTAGCAGTTTTACTTCGGACCCACTTCAGGGTATTTTATTACCTCGCGCTAACAGACGGACGAAAATTCACGAATACCGATAAGGGAAATATGTGCGACGGTTTAAAATCTGCAGAACAGATCTCTCCACGGACCATTCTCTAATATTCTGTCTGTGCGCAAGAAAAAATGTCGTGTTACGGGCACACGGAATGTTTATGCACCAAATACCAAATGCGACATATGCATGACGGATCTGTTTCTCCAGTTTTTCGCGGAATAATAGTTTACTTTTTAATTCAAGATTTTAACCCCTAAAGTGGGTAAAATTGCATCCCATATTAACCATTGCTCGACGTTTTTGGCAGGGCCTGCCCTGCCTTCGGTTTCATAGACTCATACGGCCCTGCATAAAGAGAAAAACTTTCACAGGGGTTTCTTCCAATATTTATTCATGGAAAGTTTATCTTGTGTGCGTCATCCATTGTGTTACTTAAATCCAGTTGCCAGTTAACATTATGTAAGTTTGTGGTATAATAAACAGTCAGAATAAATATCTACTTTTCTACAAAATCTGCTTCCCTCTTTCAGAAGAAACCCATAATTATATATGCAGACGTTTATCATAGCTCATCTGTGTAGTTATCCCTCCTGAGTTCTGGCTACGACAGATCGAACCATACTCACTGTCGGGGTTGCAATGTTTCCCGATTTCAAAGATTTCGGGAAACAAAGTTTATTTTCGGATTCTGCACTGCAAACAAGCGCGCGTGCACTTTTAGTAGCGCTTCTAATATAAATACAATAGCTCAATATTGTCCTTTCTCTCTCGCAACAAGCTGTTATCCTTAACTTAACAAATAAGACGTGCTTAACATTTGTTTTCTTTCTTTATACGTTATGTCGACCTCGATGCAAACCAAAAGAACCACAATTACTCAAGAGTATGACACAACTCCCAAAAGTAACCTTGACGTTGTAAGAACAACGCAAGAATCAACGATACTTAAAAAAGTAGTTGGAACTATAATATTCTTATTAAACATTGTTAAAAGGGACTATGTAAGAATTTGTTTGCGTCGTCATTGAGTAGCAACCGAAAACATCAGAAAAATCTCTAATTCGGGCAATTGCAGAGTGCGGTAGTTTTTATCCTTGAGTATCTCACGCCGACCCTCTTATTGTAAACTTCACTAGTAAAACTTGTACCTGTACATTGTTCACGACGATTTCAGCCAGCGCGAAATACCAATGTTTACCAAAAAAGTAGGGTTTTTTTGTGTTTCTCAGGAAGTTGTGAAAAGAAGTATTGTTAACGATACAAATATGTGTGCTAATAATGCTCTTTAGTTTCATCATTATCTAATTATACTTGCTTTTCATAATCAAAATGCCAATCGATGTTAACATTCTCAGTAGAGATTGACTGCACAAATAAGCAATGATGAACATTACATTTGCATACACACGTCGCGCGTGACGTTACATGTTGCCTCGCAGTTTTGGCTATCCATGGATCGATTCCTTCTTTTATTTCTGCTACAAATACAGCTTATATTACACAAAGAGAGTTACTAGCAGTGACGTATCTTAGTACAAGTCACCAGAATGGCAACAATAATTGAGGGCTTAATAGACGGGGGTTGGGGTTGTATAATCATCTCAAATATTAATAGCCGGGGGTTGGGTTGGGGCTGGAATGACGGGGGGAGAGGACTTCTATTAAACACCGGAGAGTAGTAAAGATGTTTGATTGAGCTTAATGTGATAACCCAGTTGTGAATGTCTGTTGACACTTGCTTTCAATTAAATACGCTGGGTCTAATTCTGAGTTTTTTTCCAACCTTGTTCCCAGGCACTTACTAATTTTACTGGTGTTTAAATTTAGCGGATAGTCTTAAGATTAAACTTGCAACGGAACATACTACATTTTATTACAACAAGTTTACTATCGCACAACTAGCTAGTTAAAACCTTTATCAAGACGATTTACAAGAGCTTGTGCAGCACTTTCAAAGGTACCATTTTTAAAATGGATGCCATCAAGAGTTCCATTCGGATAAGCTGCACCGATGTCATGAACATTCAATACAGGTATTCCCTCTTTACATGCTACTTCTTTCACGAACGCATTCCATAACATGATGCGATGTTTTGTTAAAAATCTCAGAGTTTCTCTATTGACATTTCGAAAAGATGGTGTCGTGTTTTTCCAAATAATTTGCGGTACTTCTTGTGTTTTCTTCAATGTCTTAATCATTTTTACAATATCAGTAAACAATGATGTTAGCTGTTTAAAAGTCAAACAAGACATAGCGTGAAGTCCTATATTGATCAAGAAGGACACTGCGTTTGGTTGCCATCATTTTCTTTGATAATAAATCTTTTAATTTATTTAAAATTAATTTACTGTCAAACTCTTTGTGTTTGTAGCTTTTATATGGTATGCCAATTCCTAGTGGGTACAACCACGTGTAAGTCACGTGACAAAATTCAAAAGTAAGGACAGGACGGTGTATTTCACATATCTTGAGAACACAGCACTAACTGAGTCGCCATATACCCAAAATGCTGTGTATTTTTTTGGTGGGCTGTTTACTTGAAATTTTTTCCTCCTCATACAAAACGTATTTGAATTGGTTGTTTGTAGTTTCCAGTAGCCAGGTTTGTTCAAATTTTCGCAGTTGTGTTTCTGTGTATTAAGCCCTGTAGGCTTTTTAAGATGTTTATGGTCAAGTGTAAACGTTTTAGTCTCCTGCGTATAGGCATCGTCATCGTTCAGTAAGGCGGTTTGATATTTACCATGTTCAGTTCCATTTGTAAAACCACCATGGTGGAGGGTCACGTAAACCATCACACAAAACTGAACTCTAATATTGCTACGACTTCATATCTGCCGACTTCTGGTAGTTGAAAATAGGCGTGATACGATCCGTCGTTGTTGTCTCGTATTTGGACATACATGGAGGCGGCTCCATTTACTCGAATCATCCAAGAATCTCCTCCAGCTTGCTTTTTTTCTCCGTTTGAGTCATACGTAATGATTACGAATTCTGCGCGATCACTTAACCCATTAAAAGTTAGAGAAAACTCACTTAAACTTACGTTTGTTCGTTTGGATTTGTCCTTAACTCTTTTATCCCATGCTGTTCTTCCTTCGCAAGGTTTCAGGATACTACTCCAGGTAATTTCAGCAGATATCTTCTCTGAATATGAGTCATGGTTGTAGCTTTGTGATGGTCAGTGGTGCGATTAAATATGTTCTGTAATAAAACACGATGTTTAAAATCAGGCCGATTGCAATAACCCACAATAAAAGTAGTAAGGCTGAATTGCGTTTTCGAATAATATGTCCTCCAACTCTCTTCATGATTTTGACACGTATACATATTTTATATGTGAGATTTTTAAGATATGTTATTTCTATTGTTTGTAATTAAAGCGCCTTATTAATTCGTTAACAAAAATTTATCTTCCATTCTCTTCCCTAATGAATAATCATAAAAACAAATAAAGGACGTATCTCGGATAAGGAATAGTACATGTTTAAAGGACGTATCAATACTCGGATAAGGAATAGCACATGTTTAAAGGACGTATCAATACTCGGGATAAGGAATAGTACATGTTTAGCTAAACCTTTTTTCTGAGGAATGCTTTTTGATACAGAGAGAGCGCTGATGAAAGAATTCAAGAAAATAATGTTCAACAGTTTCATGTTTTTTTCTTTCTTCTTGGGTTAAAAAGATACGTAAAAAAGATTTCACGTATATAAAACAAGCTATAATTACTTGCACTTAAATGCTGATAAACAAGAGAATTGTCAAGAATAAAGCAAGAACAATGCCATTTAACCCTAATTACGCTAGGCTTTTTGGGGACCTTGAGGAATTTTTGGACTACCTTGAATCTAAGTAAAAATGATGAAAGTTACCAAATTTCAACGCCTAAAACAGCATAATTTAGGACGTACTGCAAAAAAATTGGAGAGGGTTAAAAAGCCCCCTTCCCTGTCCCGAAATAGGGTTAAGACTATCAACACCTGTTTTGATAGGTGGCGTATCAAAACGATTTTCACACCAAATACCGTACTTACTCGAATCAGCGCCTCTGCTAGATGGAGTACCCAAACCCCCAACGACCGCCTTCGTCCGTAAAATAAGTGCTCATTTTTTCCCTAAAAGGCGTCCGTTTAGTAAAATAGTACTTAGAGGGGCGGTTATTTGGAAATTATCAAGTAAAGCTAAAACAGTACAACCCAACCTCGTTCCCAGGGCATTTTGCCTTGTTGATGAAGTTCCGTAATAAAGTCTCAGGAGCCACAAGACCCTGGGGACGAGGTTGAGTACAACCCAAAATTAGTTTGTAGGACTATTTTTATTTTGTAGATAGTGGCAAAGGTTAAATTGGAGTCTATGCATTTTTTTTTCATTTGTGATTCACATGTAAATGCGGAATTCTCCATTATATTTCCAATGTATTTTATGAGCGCCTCTTTTAAACAAGCATCCTTTTCCGAAAAGTCCAACGAAATATCCATCAAATAAGTAAGCGCTTAGAGCTGGGAGGATGAAAAGATCTATCTATCCTCCTAGCCTGTAGATTAGACAACCTCGTCCCCGTCATAAGCGTACGAGCCCTGGAGACGAGGTTGCGCATTAAAATTATTTAAATTGTGTGATACAAATTATTGTGGAAAGAAAAAGGTGTCTGCTTACGCATAGCCGAGAAGGAAAAGTGTACGTTGAGTAAAATCATTTTTTACAAATTCTTCTCTTCACATTTCAACTGAAATAAGTTTACCAAAGTTTCAATTTTTACCTTGAGGCGTTTCACTAGAAAAAAAAACAAAAAATCGACCAAAAAATTTAGTCGGCAAAAATGGAGTTGGTAACCCATAGTCTCAATCGGGTACTGATAGCTTCCAACTTGTCTTCCTCGTTATCTTTGCTTTCCTTTTCCATAGTACCGTCTTAGTGGCGCATGGCTTTGTGGTTAAGGAGTTCGCTTTGTAATCATAAAGTCCGTGGTTCGGTCCACAGCGCGGCATGTTTAGCAAGTTTCTTTACAACAGCTACGGGTCAACCCATGCCATGTGAGGGAAATTGGGTAGGTAATGCCGGTGTATACTTAATGTATATATTCCGCACACAGGACCCACATTAATAACATTGTTTCCAACACTGAAGTGGCTATATGCTGTATAAATATTCGGAATAATAATAATAATAATACGACCTCGTCTCCTCCATTATCATCCTCTGCCACAAGAAGAATGTGTTACTGATGGACAAGCCATGGCTCGAAAAATGCATAATGCCGAGCAGGTTATTAAGAGGACTCCAGTTGATGTCCAAAGACATGCTACTGTTGGTGTTAAGTAGAAATAAACAATATCATAATATTGCGCGCCAAGTTTTGCCAGATTTATATTTTTTAGGTGCTATGGACAAAAATTGTGAGTATTATCAAGATGTGAAGTTTGAAAATGAAGAGTGCTTCAAATGTTGCAATAATGGCATAAAGTTGCGCTCGATAATTTGTCTCCTTACCCAGCTAAGGCACTTGCTGACAAATACTGACACTGCACAGTAACTAAATTTTTAGGCCAATGTACGTATAAGTATAATAGTGCTGTTTCATTGTAGTTGCTTTAACAACAAACTTTCCATCCAAAATTAACCACCTAAGCTCTTTTGCTTGCTTCATCTGAAGCAAATCTCTATCCTTCTCCTGGGCCAACCCCGTCCCCATAACTTGTTAGGCTTTTTACATTTGAACGGTCTGCGTCCAAATATAAAAAGCCTAACAAGTCCTGGGGACGAGATTGCTCCTGGCCGTAGACCACAATGCTTTCATATTTGTGGTCAAAAATGGTAGGAGACTGTAATTGTTTACTCACAACCAATCATAATTGCAGATTTCGATTGTAAGTTTCCATAGAATCACCAGCCAAGACCTCGCGGTTTGTTACAATAAAAAAGGGTTCAAGAAAAATATTAGTCATTGTCTAATTTAGTCATTTTTTTTACGAAAATCCATTTTACCTACTTTATTTTGTCCGACTACGTTTTTCGTCGAATTTTCTTTTCCTTATTTAAGTACATAAAGAACTCGGATGTCGTAAAAAAGGAGTTTGAGAATGTATAGCTCCTTGGGTCTTCTTTTGCATATGTTGAGAAGCGATATTTTAATAACAATGAAAACACCGCGTTAACTGAGATACTGGAAGATTAAAAATGCTCGTTCAACCATCTGAACGTGATTTTGGATTGAAACTTCGTCCAGCTGACTCGTTTTGAGCACTCTGAATTCTCACCCAGCCCTCCGTTAAACTGAGTTTTGTTGCTTCTACTACCCTTAAAGGAATTAATAAATATATAATGCTATAACAAAGTGATACAATGTACTAACATTCTGATTTATAGGGAAACTATTTGTTTTAATGCGTGGTTGTATAATATAAATAGTTTTTACAATCATCGTTATCATTATGCTCCGTCAAGATTGTGTTATATCGGTATAAACATTGTTCTTTCGTTACATTGGCTATCAGTGTGTCGAGGGACCACACGTCAATGCCTGCTTGCAACACGAATTGACCTATCGTAGCATCTGAGTCCGGTAAAGTGTTACTCCAACTAAATTTCGACACGGTTTGACTTACAGCGCAGCTAAGGCACTTGCTGACAAATACTGACACTGCACAGTAACTAAATTTTTAGGCCAATGTACGTATAAGTATAATAGTGCTGTTTCATTGTAGTTGCTTTAACAACAAACTTTCCATCCAAAATTAACCACCTAAGCTCTTTTGCTTGCTTCATCTGAAGCAAATCTCTATCCTTCTCCTGGGCCAACCCCGTCCCCATAACTTGTTAGGCTTTTTACATTTGAACGGTCTGCGTCCAAATATAAAAAGCCTAACAAGTCCTAGGGACGAGATTGCTCCTGGCCGTGGACCACAATGCTTTCATATTTGTGGTCAAAAATGGTAGGAGACTGTAATTGTTTACTCACAACCAATCATAATTGCAGATTTCGATTGTAAGTTTCCATAGAATCACCAGCCAAGACCTCGCGGTTTGTTACAATAAAAAAGGGTTGTTTTTTTTTCAAGAAAAATATTAGTCATTGTCTAATTTAGTCATTTTTTTTACGAAAATCCATTTTACCTACTTTGTTTTGTCCGACTACGTTTTTCGTCGAATTTTCTTTTCCTTATTTAAGTACATAAAGAACTCGGATGTCGTAAAAAAGGAGTTTGAGAATGTATAGCTCCTTGGGTCTTCTTTTGCATATGTTGAGAAGCGATATTTTAATAACAATGAAAACACCGCGTTAACTGAGATACTGGAAGATTAAAAATGCTCGTTCAACCATCTGAACGTGATTTTGGATTGAAACTTCGTCCAGCTGACTCGTTTTGAGCACTCTGAATTCTCACCCAGCCCTCCGTTAAACTGAGTTTTGTTGCTTCTACTACCCTTAAAGGAATTAATAAATATATAATGCTATAACAAAGTGATACAATGTACTAACATTCTGATTTATAGGGAAACTATTTGTTTTAATGCGTGGTTGTATAAATAGTTTTTACAATCATCGTTATCATTATGCTCCGTCAAGATTGTGTTATATCGGTATAAACATTGTTCTTTCGTTACATTGGCTATCAGTGTGTCGAGGGACCACACGTCAATGCCTGCTTGCAACACGAATTGACCTATCGTAGCATCTGAGTCCGGTAAAGTGTTACTCCAACTAAATTTCGACACGGTTTGACTTACAGCGTCACTAGACATGATAAATGCCCCTCCATTTGCATGCCTAGGGTAGACATCTTTCGGATAATTCTTCACCTTTAGAGAGTATCGACCTTCTCTGGGTACTTTTTTATCAAAAGCTATGACACCAGCGTACAAGGATTTACTTGGTTTACTCGCATCGTGTATAAAACTATACAAAGCGGGTGTATTCAAAAACAGCGAGTCTTGCATGAGTAAGACATACTCATATAAACAACATGTGTCAATCCATTCCAAAGCAGCCATTATTGTCCAACTTTGAAACAAAGGGAATTCCATAATGTTGAATTGTAGTAAATCTCGCTTTTGTTGTCCTTCGTTATGAACCAATGTTGTAACACCCTCCTCCGTAGCGGATCCGACTATAAAGAGTAACTTCCAATTCATTTGGACTTTTCCTTGGTCTGTTTTTAAAGGACTAAACCTTCCCCATGTTTTACGTATATATTCTCTTCGCTGTTTATTTCTCCCTTTGGATAAGACAAGAATTAATAATTTGACAGTCTTTAAACATCTTATTTCATACACCTCATTCTGAACAAATTTCCCTTTTATTCTTTCCGACTTGACCAATTGTTGTACTGGTTTATCTAAGTTTCTATCCATTTTAATTCTAATTTTATCACTGCTTACATATTTGTATCTTTGTCTTTTCAGTCTCTCAATCCGTTTGGAAAGTTTATCCAAACTTTTATCCACTCCCCTGAACAGTATGTCAACGCTGGATTTAAATCTATGTGGCGGTAGATCTTGTGAAATATCATATGCTGTATTCATGTTGTTGTTAATTCTTTGCATCAGTAGAATGGTGCAGGGCGTCAAGAGTAGTGTGCTCAAAACAAATACTTTCAGATAAATCGCTGTCTTTCTTTTTGATGACATTGAGCAGCAGGCACGCTCCATGTTTGAAGAATAACCTTGAAAATATTAAAATTTTAAGTATTGTAGCAGTCAAAAAAGGCTTATTTAGCATAACCTGTATGGTTTTATAGTTGTCAGAGCTGTTACATCCAATCTGGGAGGATCAGTCGTTTATTTGTAATACTTTTGTTGGAACTAGTTTGAATTTGTTTGTAATTTTACATATCAGTTCCAAATAAACTGTTTAAATGGAAGGTTTGAACATCTAGCAAGGCTATTTTTATTCTGTTGAATGCAAGATGGTTACAAGCAAGTAAATGAAAAGGGTGTACAAATTCAATCAAATCAACAAACCTAGTAAATATGTTGAAACAGGAAGGTATTGAAAATAAAAGTGACATTACTGCGAGACAACATGAGACAATTATACATTTGCAACGTAATTAGACGTTTATTTAAAACACTCAGTTATCCTAGGCATTTATAAGTGTAAAGACTTTCAGGTGCGTCTAGGCTCAGTGTTCATATTAAAATGAACACTGAGCCTAGACGCTCTTCATTCTTTTTTCGCATTTAAAATCCCTAAAATACTCTAGAGGAGTTTTTGCAAATAAACAGAACGAGTGACCATGTAGTTCTTAGACTGTTTGATCATAAAATGTTCAAAACATGTTCTAAATTTGTTTGCTCTTATAAAAAAAAGCTGGCTTATTTTCTAATTCGCTTTGCTCAACCGAAAATAACCTTATTTATTTTCTAAACTCCATCCGGGGCAATAATAACGCGGTATTTAGTAGTGTAGTCGTCTTAGTGAGACTGGAACTAGTGTGCCGTGTAACGGCACACGAATATTACGTAACGAAAATAAATACGATGATAGAACAGCCGGGCAGCCATTAAACCAGAGGTAAAGTAGTACAGATTTCTAAACTTCGTACCTACTGACTTTTTCAAAGAATATACGAATACAAAGAAAATAAATAATTAATCTTAATATGTTAAATATATAAATTATAAAAAAAATATGTTCTTAGTATATTACAAACTAAGTTTACCAAGGATACTATAATTTCCATATTCTTAGTTTTATTGTATAACAACCAACTTTAGTTTTTAAAACCATTCACTAACAATATTCGTATTGTTTTTCTACTAAAAAGTATATTTTTCAATGTTACAGTAATTAACAATGGCAGGGTGTATTTTATAAACTCTTTAAAATGATATTGTAATTTGTGTCGTTTAATTAGATATAATTTAAGGCCCCGCTTACATTACCGAAACATTCACTACCTGTCGATTACCAATTACCAGGACATCTTGTATCTTTTCTGACATCGGACGGCGATATGAACATTTCGCTGTCCCGGTTATAGAAAAGAGACAACAGGCGCAGGGAACGAAGTTGATATTCTCATTCCGGAGTGAAGTGTACGGAACCATTTCCAGGTTGGCTGAAATTTTTCGAAAAAAATACTTTTTTTCTGCACGTGCATACAAAATTTCTTTACAATATTACATGCTATTCTCGTCCCTAGAGCTCTTTCAGCGAAAACTGTTGAAATTAGGTTAAGAAAATCAAGATCTTACCAATTTTTCTATCGATAATATAACCTTGGAGGAATCCAAGATATAACAAACAAGTTTTTTTAATTTTTTGTTCAATTTCGTCATAGTGTAAACAGACCTATATATTGAAATTAATAAGGAATTGACGAAAAATCTTTAATCACCGGAAGCATACAACGTCATCCAAAAATATAGATTTAGTGAGATCCCATCAGAAAGTGAATGCATAGTGAAATCGGCAATGTATAATGTATTTTTATGAATGTCTGTCGGAACATTTACCTATAGACATGGTCAGCCAAAAACTAAAGATCTAAAGCGTCTTTCCGTCACGCATTTGTGGCGCAAAACTGGCAGAAACACATGAATTGACCAGGGGCATAAACCGTGCAATAATGACATGTAAACAGGGCCGTAGGAGGCACCCAATTTTTTTTGCATTGACGCTTTAGTTGGAAGTTTTTGAGATTTGAACCCTCTAGACTACAAACGTATTCTTTACACTAAGTTTTTCCCATATTATCTATGACTGGCAAAATTATTAAGGGGAGGGGGGAGACGCGTACTAATTCCCAACCCACCCCGTGGCACGCCTAGGCTGCTACTGCCCTGTGTGAAACCCCTCATGTTATCTTTACGTCTACGCAACCAAAGATATAATAATAAAGGATATCGTAGAAACCAGGTTGCATAGTCTATTTTATCTTTTCACGAAACACGGTTGTTTAATTAAATGGCAGTATTAAACATGCAATCTTGTAATGACATGAAATTTGTTACAGAATTTATATCATATCTTCTAAAGTTGAGGTAAATCAGCGTTGTGATGTATCTTTCGTCACTGGGATGTGTCTTGGAAAAAGCACACATGTTCTGTCGTTGAAATATAGCTAAGTCGTTTGTTGCTTACAATATCTCTGTATGGTATAAAATTTTCAAACTCATAAAAATTTTATTGTTTTGATTTGTTAGAGACATCCGTGTTTGGTGTAGCAATGTTTTTATTTCAACGCAAAGTTTAACATGTCTTATTCACAAAATATTTTGTTTGATTCTGTGACAGCATTTTGTTTTTTAAACTTTTTAAACTTTAAAATGATATTGTGTGTTTAAGTGTTGTGTTGGCATGGTTTCTCTTAATGGAATGTTCATTCAAAAATGCTTCCCATTTTAACAGATTTGTTCTGCTTCAATAAGTTGATAAAATACTAATTATTTTGTAATGTGAAGGGCTTGGCTTCGTGCGTTCAAGACTGGCCCAGAAGAAGACTATTCTTTTGAATTTTATTTTTGTGTCAATCAACATGGCAATGGATTATTTAATTTTACACTTAGTGAGTTTCTTATGTTAACCCCTAATTAAAGGAGGGGCTCAACATCAAATTTCGGAAATCTTACCACCAATTTCAATTTATCCCCCCCCTCACCCCACATTAAAAATAGTCCGGAAAATGCCCTTCTATTAGGCCCTCATCACCACCACTCCTCACTGGTAGTGTATTCGAAGGAGTTTTAATAACCTCCCCCCCCCCTTCCAGCTATTTATGCCCTCTCTATTTAAGACCTCAGCTTTGAAAACTATTTCTAGTTATTATTAGCACCCTTTCCAAGACTGGCAAAAAGGTCGTCATTAAGGTAAAAACCCTTGGAACGGGATACGGTAGTAATTAAAAAAATCGAGTTGATGACTGATGTATGTTTCTATTTATTTATTTATTTATTTATTTATTTATTTATTTATTTATTTATTTATTTATTTATTTATTTATTTATTTATTTATTTATTATTTATTTATTTATTTATTTATTTATTTATTTATTTATTTATTTATTTATTTATTTATTTATTTATTTATTTATTTATTTATTTATTTATTTATTTATTTATTATTTATTATTTATTTATTTATTTATTTATTTATTTATTTATTATTTATTTATTTATTTATTTATTTATTTATTTATTTATTATTATTTATTTATTTATTTATTTATTTATTTATTTATTTATTTATTTATTTATTTATTTATTATTTATTTATTTATTTATTTATTTATTTATTTATTTATTTATTTATTTATTTATTTATTTATTTATTTATTTATTTATTTATTTATTTATTTATTTATTTATTTATTATAGTTTATTTTCATTCTTTTCCAAATGAAGCATAACCATACTTTGCATAGGGAAACGTACAGATTGTGTATTCTGGAAAAAAAAAGGAGTTTAGTCTAAACACTCCGGCGTTACACGCAGGTTACACGCAGGTTACACTCAGGTTACACGCAGGTTACACGCAGGTTACACGCAGGTTTGAACGCTTATAGTTTAGGTAAACTCTGATCAAGGCCCCGTTTTTATCAACCTCGTCCCCAAAACTAATTGCTTCTCTTCGCAACCTCGTCCCCAGGGCATCTTGTATCTTTTCTGACCCCGGGACGGCGATACGAACATGTTCGTATCGCCGTCCCTGGGGACGAGTTTAAATGTGAATACATTTTTTCTGTTTAACACCTTGTGTCATAATCGAGTACAAAACATTAATGCCTTTTCTTGCATCACACTGTTTAAATAGGTGTATTTAGTAAGAAAAAAAATCTCCTAAATATTAACAACATAAAAACAAGTCTTCTAGTTGACCTTTCGTTGTTTGTAGTTGAGTGCATGTTTGTACCGACACTTGAAGCGACGTCAACAGGCTGTCCCAAATATAAAAAGTCTTTTGTTGGGGACGAGACTAATTTATATGCGTGATTTATTCTATTTATTCTAATATTCAAAAAAAATAAATAAATTAAAAACATCTATCACAACCTCGTCCCCAGAGCATGTAGGAGGATTGTTCATATTTAAACAAAAAACCCAAATATAAGAAAATCTAACAAGTCAGAACGAGGTTTTCTCTCTGCATCACAAACGACAAACCACCACAACTCACGATTCCAAAATATTTACAACACACGATGTTTTTTTGTCTTTATTTTTCAAACGACATACTAAATTTTATGCTCTCTCCACTGCGAAACTAAAACGGCACTGGCGTCACAGTTGGGCAGAATGTTCTGAATCTAACATCGGTCGTGGTTCACGTCCCCTGTAGTTTTGCAACTTGAATTAAAACGAGGCTACGCGTTCTGTTTGGAATCGAGGCGGTAACATCTGTTATTGAAAAAGTTCCGTCATGAAAGTTGGTGATGGTCAATAGATCACCTCATGAGGTATAAACAAAGTGGAAAATGGTTTAATTTAATATACTTGATAATAATAATGGAAGAGAAACCCCAGTTAGCAGACTACGACTATCTAATAAAACTTCTAGCTTTGGGAGACTCAGGAGTCGGAAAAACAACATTCTTATATCGATATACTGATGGAAAGTTTATAGAAGAATTTATATCTACGGTCGGCATTGATTTCCGAGAAAAAAGAGTGGTAATTTAATTTATATACTTGAATAATTGACATGTATAACTGCTATTTTTATTAAAATATTAGAGTGATTACACTGCTTGGCTAGACAGTACAGGATCTCTTCCCATTAATCTCACCCCGATTTTTCTTGCTGTCTTCTAAAAATCAACCTAGCTATTTAGGTTATAAACAAACGCAGAAGAAAGGATTAAATGGTGCTAATTTGTTTTATGGTCTTGGAAACAATTTACTTTTGCCGATCAGAAAATCAAGGAAAAAAATACAGCCAACCAAGCTGAATTATTTTTTGCAAGGAATTCTAGACGCGCACATGACATACTTTCAATGGTGGTCTTATAAGGATATTTATTTTGATCACCCAATTGGGAGAATAAACAATAACAAAACCTATATCAGGTGTTGGAACGAGGGTGTTGACTTGCCGGAAAACGGAACAAGAATTATGGGGGATTTTTAGGCAAGTTCAATGTTTTAAAAAAACCCTCGAAATTTCACCTAAAAAAGCCTGCATCCATTTTAAAAATTAAGAAGCCTGCTTTTTGGTTATAGTAAAGGACAAATCTTATAACCCTACGAAAACTTAATATATCAGAAAAACACAGTGTTTATGTCAACATCACTTTGTCTATCAACAAGAACTGCATAGGCTAAACATGCCTTTCCTAGTGACATGAGTATTCATAAACGGTTTATTAACAGCAGGACATCATACCTTAGATCCCAAAAGTCCTGCATAAAACCTTTTGTCAAATAACTCCTAAATTATCCTGAATTATTCCTGTAATAAAAAACACGGCTTTTAATTTTGTTGATCGCTTGTGGACAAAAAGTGATCACCCTTAAAGGGAACAAAATTTATTTTCTTATGGAGCAAATATACAGCCGTTTTGTCAACTGTACACCAACAGGTTTTTAACAAAGTTTGTTCGTGATACTATTGGTGGTATGTCTGCCTTTTTTGGGATACATTAAGATTAATGTCCTGCCATTACTAAACACTCCTGCTGGCAAATGGCATGTTTGTTCCACACAATTCTGATTGATGGAATTACATAAACATTGAAAAAGAGAACTTTGCATGCTACCTCAGCCATGGAAACAAAAGTATATACCATGTTGTCAACCAAAATCAAGTGACCAAGTAATTTTATTTTGATTGGTGAATCAACATGAAACAAGTTTAGGATGTCACGAAGGCCATGAAAAAATCCATTGTAAAATTTTGATAAATTTTAATATTTACCTAAAATGTTTTCTTTCTACTTTATTATATATATATATATATTTTATTTTTATGCAGGAGTAAATATTTAGTCAAATAATTTTTCTTTATATCTGTGTTTGATGATTTTGGTTGGATTTTTACTACCTAGATTGCTGGTATGAAGAAAGCTATAAAAACACTATATATATATTTTAATGATACAAAGATCATATTATATTAAGAATATTTTAAGCTGTGCCAAAAATAGATTTTGAGTATATATTAAAACATGAACTGCCACATGTCAAAGACATTTTTGACAAATTTTCCAAAAACAATTTTGATCATTAAACATTTTTGATATTTTGAACTTATATTTCTGTTGCAGGTGTATTCTCCTTTAAATATTTATACTTATCACATTTGTATTTATCTTTATAAAAAAGGTTAAACATTTTCATGAATAAAAGTATCTCATATACTCCTTTCCAACCCCATGGTAACATGATTTCTTTATTTTTCTTAGTCAATAAAGTGAAAGTATTAACCCAAATGTTAACTTTCTAGACTGAGAAAGTTGTCACTTATCTCAAATTCACCAAGTTCCTTAGTAATAATAATAATAATAATAAAATCTTTGCATTGAAAAATTTACTTTCAACAAAAATTTGCATGAAAAAGTGAATGTATTTAAGTATTTTTGTAACTCACTCTTTGATATCAGGATTGAACTAAAATTGAATTTCACATAACATTATCATGTCCATGCAATATGCTGAAAAAGACATTTTTTGTTTATAAATTTTTGTTGATTTTATGAGATTTTTCAGTATATATGTAAAACACAGTTGAAATAAGAATTTTATTATATATATATGACCACTGAAAAAATTATGTTTTTACAGCTATAATTGAAAGTTTTTTTGACATATTGTTCAAAATAGATCTAGAATTCAAGTCATTTTTCTTGACTATGGTTTTTTGGGATAAGCATAACGTTTACAATCATATTCAGGCTCAGATGAGGGCATTTTTTGGCGCCATAGATTAGTGGTTATAGCTTTCGTACTCTGTGCGGGAGACCGGGGTTCGATTCCTCTTGACGGCGATTCAACATGGGCGAGTGAATGTTACCATAGCCCCGGGTTAACCCAAGCCATGTGAGCGGGGAAATTGGGGAGATGGCACACTGTGTGGGCCGTTGGATGTTGCCGGGAGTTGTCTAGTAGAGCGTGGGCCCTACTAATTGGGTCTGCGTTGCTCAAAATGAGCATTAAATACTCTAGGACTCTCCATCTAAGCCATGGCCCCTCCTGGAAATAATAGACAGGGTATATCCCTCGATATTTGTGAGGCTAGCCATGTAAAATATGCACATCTATCTATCTATCTATCTTTTTAAACATTATGTGTTTTTTCTTGTTATGTGTATTTTTAATTAAGATGCAGTTTTCTTTTTCTTTGTACACAATGACACTTAACATCATTGTACTGTGTTTTTTTAGTTGTTGATGATGTACTTTTAAAGCTAAAAAACGGGACCAATGTTTATGTTATTAATTTGTTGCTGTAGTTAGCATAAATACATGCAAACTCTAAGGCTGATTGTGTATTTTGCATATTCAGCATCATCTTGAATTTCCTCTTGCAAATTAAGCAAATAAAAATATTTAAAATCTTGTGTTGTCAGTTGCCATAATCTGGACAGTCTAACAACAAAAATTATAGTCTATGATGTGCTTTTTATTTTAAAAAAAAGCATTTATAGGATCCATTGTTTTGATGAATTAATGTTTTTTTTTGTTACAAAATTTGATTCTCGTTTTATTGACATTTTTAATATAAGGATCCTTCGTTTTTATATGTTTTTACTTACCATGTCACAAAATGACTCAAGTAAGTTCCTCATTGTTTAGGGTGCATTTTAATCTATATATTTTAGCATTTTATTGTAAATAAAGCTAAGCTTCTACAATTTGTTGTTTTACATCTTACATTGGAAGAAGGAATTAAAATGAAATTTGAACTTGTTCTTGTTTGTTAAAGCTGGTTCTAGCATAAATTGTACACATTTTTGTCACTTGTATATACTCTTGAATTCTCTTACAATTGTATATACTCAATAAAATAAAATTGCTGTTGTGACATTTTTGTTGTGGTTATTTTTAATTTCCTGAAATATTTACACACTAACAATTTAATTGTTCTTCAGCTATTAAGCTAGCAGAACTTTATAATAAGCTGTTTTGTCACTGAGACTAGTGCAGTACCCTTCTAGTGTAGTAGTGCAGATTTTTTTAAGTTGTTGAGCGCCATAAACAGAACTTGTTAAACAATAAAGAATACAGAAACCTGTTTTTTTTTCACGGACACAATTTGTATCAATATTTTGGGTTAAGTTTTTTTGCAGAATATACCACGAGCCTTACTGATGAATGTCCTGATATTTTCATGTGATATATACCATGCTTTTTAAGTCATAACAGACTAGTTTCTAGCAATAAACATTTTTTGTTTTTGCTCTCTTTTTACTTTCTGAAACTTAATTTGCTACACAGTAGCTGTGGTCAAATTAACATTCTGTTATAAACTGCTCTTCTTGTTGCTTGTAATTCATAATGATTCCACAGTATAGTTTGGTGGAGGATATGTGTAGTTTTACCATCTTTGCTCAGACATGTCGACTTCCACCTCTTCCTTTTTATGATCTGCATCAAATTTTTTTATTTCACTCACCTGTACGATGCTTTATCTTTAGGTTTATCATGCTAAAAATCCCGACGGCAGCAAACAAAATCGTGGCCAACGTGTCCATCTGCAATTGTGGGATACAGCTGGACAAGAGAGGTACAACATTTTTGTTCTTAATTTCATGACGTATATAATATTGGTGAAATAATATCAAAAACTTGCTATAAACTTAATACCCAACTTTCCGTCTGTGGGCCAAGATGGTAGCTGCAAGTAGCGGTGGGTGTGTTGTGGTGGATTCACATAGGCTTACGACTTGTTTGGTATAAGTCAGGTATTTTGTCCTATTAATTTAAGTACCTAACAATTTAGATTTCGCAGCCTAACAACAGCCTTTTTTCGTGACGCTATGGGCTTTTTATTGATGTTTGACTTAACCCACGAGGAATCTTTTGTGAACGTTCGTAGTTGGTTGTCACAGTTACAAACGCATGCGTACTGCGAAGATCCTACTATAGGTAAGACTCCATTTGGTAAGTACAACAAACTTGACAACTGTATTGCGTAAAAGAAAACTATACACCTCCTGCTGAAAAATAAAATCGCTGTCTACAGACTCCTGTATTCTCTAGTACACAATTAAGAATGTCTCGTTCACTTGCTTGTCCAGCACTAATACAATATGGCAATACGATACGAAAATTTCAGGAGGGGAGGGGGTCATACATTTGACCTTTTTGAATGGTAAATCATAATTTTACCTTCTTCTCATGCGCAACAAATTAGTATTTTAGATTTTTATTCATATTTTGTATTTCTTATTTCTGCTTTTTACAAGTTTCTGTTCTGCATGTTCTGATCCATCAGAATTTAGGAATACATATTCTTTATCGTCTAAAATGTTCGTACTGATATTGTCAATTTATCATCAATTTTCTCTATTTTTTTTAACTGCAAAATAAACTTTACAGAGTTAACTTTTGCGAATAGGTAATGTAAACATTTTTGTGGGAAATTAATTTTTCGGATTTATAGCAAGAATGGCAAGAATGGAGAAATTTTTTTTTAAGTAATGTCTTTTCGATTCTTAATATAAAATTTTTGTGACATGGTAGCTATTCCATAGGCGCTCTTGGTGTCAAGTTATCTTGTTTTGCCATTCGAGTATTTTTTTTTAGAACATTTTGAGAACTTGAAAAATTATATTTAGTTTTGATTGGCAACAAGTGTGATCTGAATGAGCGTCAAGTGGATGAAAGCTCTGCTAGACAACTTGCTGAAACACTAGGAATAAAATATTTTGAAAACTAGCGCCAAGACTGGTGAGAATGTCAACGAAGCCGTCGATGCATTACTGGAACAAGTAAAAAATTATACCTTTAAGTTTTTTTTTGCTCAACTTTTTTTTCATTCCACCTTAATGGTACTTTTTTAACACGTAGATAATTTACTCTTAGAAAAAAGGTTATGCGGGTATTAATTTTCGCGATTACTTGTTAGCAAAAATTCACGAGCAATAATTTTCGCGAGTAATGTAAAAATATATTTGATTTTTATAAAACATTCATACAAGTGCTCTTTTTATTACCTTTGTCATGCTTTTACGATAGCGTGCCTTTTTTTATTCATGTGAATAAATTGCGTTCTTATTTGACGCTGAGATATAAATTTCACGAATTATAGACATTTTTCGATTTTTGCCAGATATAAATTTTCGCGAATGGTATCATGAAGAAAATTTCGCGGGTGCATATTTCACGAATTTAGCCAAAATCCGTGAAAAAGCGCAAAATTTAATACCCCGAGAAAATTAGCACCACTAATGCATTATATCTTTCTTTAATAGCAATAAAAAAAACAATAAGCAGATTGTAAAAAGGTTGTTTTCTTAATACTTTGTACTCAGGTGATGGATCAAATGGAGAAATGCGTCGATAAAGCAACTCTTCCTCCCGGCTTAACAAATGGAGTTGAGAGAGGTCACAAACTACAAGAGGTAGATGAAGCCCATGAAGAAAGCAAAAGTGGATGCAGTTGTTAGCAAACTGTTTGTTGTGATGTCTTTTCGAAGTTCTTTGAAATAATGCGACGTCAGTGTTAGTCGAAGCGTTAACCACGCCAACATTTTTCTACCAATGCTGTGTTACAAACATTATATTCATCAGAAGAGGCTCCGTCGAGTTACTCAATTCTTCCTTATTTTGAATCAGTTGGCTATATTACTATAGACTTCTGATCAATAGATTTTTTTTTTCGGTTGTCTTAAAGTGATCGAAAATTCTTAACATTAATTTTTTAATCCATTCGGCCTATCCTGTGTTGATGTTTTCTACTAACCGCTGGTTTTTCCCTTGAAAATATTTTCCAACGAGTTAATGTTGATAAACAAAACAAATTGTTTACATTAGGTGTAGTAAAGTACAATTTTTTTTCACTTTATTATGAAGCGTATTAGACAGAGGAAAAACTGCGAGCAAATGCTTTCGCAATTTTTAACTCGATTTACGATTACGCGATTTACGATTGCGCAACTCGATTTACGAAGGTTTTCATCTTCTAATTTGACATTTTGCTCTTAAAAAAGTCTCACTTATTCAGCAAGGTTTTTCTTGTTACAGATTTTTGTTGAAGGCCTAACTAGGATGACAAAAAAATATATTTTCTGTGTTCAAACTGTGTCATTGGTGGACCGGAGTTTCTCTTTTAAACGTTTTTCTTTTCGCCAAAAACGCAACGAATTTAGCGACGGTTTACGTTCGCGAAAAAGCTTCTCGCGCAGTATTTGTTTTTTATTTTGTAAGAGAAATGTATATTATTTCATATTTATTTTTTGTTTATTATTTGGGGAATATAAATGATACTGTTAGGCCGTGTTGCGATTTATAGTTGTATGGTAACACTGAGTGTTCCTGAGAAACGTGGCGATGTGAAAATGAAGGGGGATTGGCTTTCGAACGGGGGGGTTGCTTTTTTTTCGTGCACAAACGTGCCGCCAAGGCGCAACACGAAATCAAAGTTCGAAGAATTTGTTTTTCGAGAACTCGTAAACGCGCACTAAGAAATGTATATTATTTTGAAATGCTTATTATTAGGGAATTTTGTCTTTTTTATTAATTTGAAAGCGAAGAGAAGGGAAGTGTAAATTAAATTTAAATACAAATGTTTTAAACAACTCCTTCACCTTTGGCTATTTTCTAGCGAGAGGAAAGGCTGTCACAGGCTTCAGACTTGCGCCCAAATTTGCATCTCATTATCTTTCAAAAATGCCCAGTGTATCTGGGGATTTTATGTGCCCCATGGACCAACCTGTGCCAGGCAACATCCCAGAGCTCTTCTACGTCAATAATAATGTGACGGTATAGCTCCGTGATATTACATTTCTATACATTTCATTTCTATATTTCGCATTTCTACCGCTTTTCTTTGGACAAGACAAATAATTCATCGCATCCTTGTTCCCTAGAATTTTTTGCCTGATGTCAAAGCCGCTAGGGATGTTCTGCCGGATTATGAACGCTGCCCGGATTATATACGGTAGCTTGCCCCGTTTATAAACAGGACAGAGAATACATAATCAGGGCAACATAACCAGGACAGGCCGGCTTATGTACGACAGTTAAAAATATTATTTGTCACTTTATAAAAAGAACATAATCGGGACAGTCCGGCTTATGTACAACATTTTTATATTATTTCTCACTTGTAGAACGAACATCGGGACAGGCCAGCTTATGTGCGACACTTTTACGTTATTTCCCACTTATAGAACGAACATAATCGGGGCCGACCGGCTTTTATATCATTTGTCACTTCTGACAAGCAAATAGCCCTGGTGGCAAAGTTGTTGTTGTTCTCAAATGAAACGAAATTTCGTGGAAACTAAATTTTGGGATTCGCTAATTTAATAACTTTTCACCAAACTTAATTCCCGCAAAACAATAATTTAGGTTCCGTGAAATTTAGTTACTTCAAAGTATATTATGTTGAAATGTACTCACAAGAGGAGTTTATACTAAGAATTACGTCGAGACTTAATCAGGGCAAAAAAACATAATCGGGCCATGCGTCCATAATCCGACCGTCCTGTTTATAAACAGGCCGTTTTCGCAATCTGGGCAGAACAGGGACGAGGTTGCTTTATTCGCTTGATGTCAGGGTGCACATGTTGATAGGTAAAACTTGTAGTGCGAAATATTTTCCATTGTTATGCAACGGACCTTGGCAGTCCGTTGCACGGGTTGTGCCATACCGCGAATATCAACCGGAGAAATTGCTAGTAACACTTTTTTAACTTCTTTTAGCTGCCCTACACATAGCAAAAGCAAAGTCTGATCACGCTGAGTTTTAGCAAGGTTATGCTGTTCGGCAACTTCGAAAATAGCCGGGAAACTGCCATTTACAAAAAGCATTATATTATCCGGGACTGGGAACGAAGTCAATAATTTTTGCTTAATTATCTTACTGACAACTATTCGCGCGCGTACTGAATTTGTTTTGTTTTGATTCGCGCGTCAAACTAAATGTTAAATACTGCGTGCAGTTCAGACTTTTGTGCTTCCAACCAAGCATGTCTTTTTAAAACTTCTGTTGTATTCTAACGATTTTTCACAAATAATGTTAGCAGAGTTTAGCGGATGTTAGGAAATACCCTTTTGTTGCCATAAAAACATACTTTAAATTCCAGTTTCAAATTTCGACTTTGATGAAAAACTACCTTGAACACAAAATAGACAACTTCTAAGAATGAAGAAAGACCATTTATTAAAGCTTCTCTCTTTTGATTGGTATTTTATCAGCAGTATGTTTAAGTTTTGGACAGTCATAACATTGCTAACGAAAAAAACATCCATGTAATTGTGCTATGGTCTGTGTTCTTTCAGCGATTGTTATTTGATTTAATTGTGCAAAGCGCTAATGTAGCCGGCTTAGTCACAGACAGATAGAGAGCACAGGCTAGCCTAGTTAACTAAGCTTACTTCAAGGATATTAAAACGAGTTTCTCTCATGCGAAAGCTTAGACGCAAAAGAATGTACCAGAGCAAATATCTAAATTCAAACCACCAATTAACACAAAATAATTTCTCTGAGCAATCCTCGATTTAAAATCAAAGAATGAGCATAAAGCCAGCGTAGCCACATCTTACCCTTTTAAATAATAAGGGAATTGATCACGTTTGTTCGGGTGTGTGAGACCATTCTAGCTCAAAATTTCACAGAAGAAAGGATTTTTCGATAATGATCATGTGAGCAAAGAACAATAGAAGTAGCCAATCAAAAAGCGCGGTCAGTATTCTGACCGCAGAAAATTCGTTTACGACCCAGCGTAATTTTTCCCACCTGCTATTCCGATTTCCCGGTAGTAAAAAAATTACGCTGGGTCTCCTGGCTAAGCCCTCGCTATTAAATCCAAAAGATTGCTTGAAAAAAAAATAGTGTGTATATTAAGAAAAACCCTTTTTGTTGCTATAGTAACAATGCAAGTGGTTGTAAAAAACACATGTTGAAGATGTTCAGAGGGAATTTCAACGTGACCCGTACCCCGAGAAAAAAAATCGAAAATTAATATTCGCGAATGACAAATCTAGTTTTTCCAAAAAAGAAGTGTAAAAATCAATGATGAAAAAATTATTAACACACAATAATTGAATCCAACTGCTTAAAAAAGCCAGCATGCCACAAAAAAGTTTCAAGACAGTTGCATAAAAAGAAAAGTATAAAATTCACCCGGTATTACTAAACTATGGAACTACCCAGAACCACCCAGAATCAGCCAGAACCACCTAGAATCAGCCAGAACCACCCAGAATCAGTCAGAATCACCCAGAATCAGTCAGAATCACCCAGACTCAGACAGGACCACTCAGACTCAGACAGAGACAGCTAGCTATAATTGGTAACCAAAGAAACGCATGCTTCATGCCTTGAGGCATGTACTACGATAAGGCTTTGCACAGGAATCTTTGATAGCTTCGGATGTTGTTTGTTTTCATTTAAAAAAAAGTGTTTGAAACTTCTTAAAAAAAAAACTATTTTGACTTTATTATTTTGGTCAACTTTTAATGACATATTAAATTACCATGTAAATATTTTTATACAATTAAATATGGTGCTCTGCGCGCAATTTTTTAATAAAACTTTCATGCGACGAGAACATCCCCCCATCCAAAATTTTCTGAAAAACACTTTTTTAACTTCTTTTAGCTGCCCTACACATAGCAAAAGCAAAGTCCACGCTGAGTTTTAGCAAGGTTATGCTGTTCGGCAACTTCGAAAATAGCCGGGAAACTGCCATTTACAAAGAGCATTATATTATCCGGGATTGGGAACGAAGTCAATAATTTTTGCTTAATTATCTTACTGACAACTATTCGCGCGCGTACTGAATTTGTTTTGTTTTGATTCGCGCGTCAAACTAAATGTTAAATACTGCGTGCAGTTAAGACTTTTGTGCTTCCAACCAAGCATGTCTTTTTAAAACTTCTGTTGTATTCTAACAATTTTTCACAAATAATGTTAGCAGAGTTTAGCGGATGTTAGGAAATACCCTTTTGTTGCCACAAAAACATACTTTAAATTCCAGTTTCAAATTTCGACTTTGATGAAAAACTACCTTGAAACACAAAATAGACAACTTCTAAGAATGAAGAAAGACCATTTATTAAAGCTTCTCTCTTTTGATTGGTATTTTATCAGCAGTATGTTTAAGTTTTGGACAGTCATAACATTGCTAACGAAAAAAACATCCATGTAATTGTGCTATGGTCTGTGTTCTTTCAGCGATTGTTATTTGATTTAATTGTGCAAAGCGCTAATGTAGCCAGCTTAGTCACAGACAGATAGAGAGCACAGGCTAGCCTAGTTAACTAAGCTTTCTTCAAGGATATTAAAACGAGTTTCTCTCATGCGAAAGCTTAGACGCAAAAGAATGTACCAGAGCAAATATCTAAATTCAAACCACCAATTAACACAAAATAATTTCTCTGAGCAATCCTCGATTTAAAATCAAAGAATGAGCATAAAGCCAGCGTAGCCACATCTTACCCTTTTAAATAATAAGGGAATTGATCACGTTTGTTCGGGTGTGTGAGACCATTCTAGCTCAAAATTTCACAGAAGAAAGGATTTTTCGATAATGATCATGTGAGCAAAGAACAATAGAAGTAGCCAATCAAAAAGCGCGGTCAGTATTCTGACCGCAGAAAATTCGTTTACGACCCAGCGTAATTTTTCCCACCTGCTATTCCGATTTCCCGGTAGTAAAAAAATTACGCTGGGTCTCCTGGCTAAGCCCTCGCTAATAAATCCAAAAGATTGCTTGAAAAAAAAATAGTGTGTATATTAAGAAAAACCCTTTTTGTTGCTATAGTAACAATGCAAGTGGTTGTAAAAAACACATGTTGAAGATATTCAGAGGGAATTTCAACGTGACCCGTACCCCGAGAAAAAAAATCGAAAATTAATATTCGCGAATGACAAATCTAGTTTTTCCAAAAAAGAAGTGTAAAAATCAATGATGAAAAAATTATTAACACACAATAATTGAATCCAACTGCTTAAAAAAGCCAGCATGCCACAAAAAAGTTTCTGGGAGTTGCTGAGAAAAGTATAAAATTCACCATGTTTTAGCCCTATTAAAACAGAATAGAAGTTAAATGAAAATGTGATATGTTGTTGATCATAGTTGATATGGGAGTGACGTGCGCGGAGGATGCATTTTTAGCCTATCTAGAGGAAGAAGTGCCTACTACTGCCCTGAACCTAATACATAAAAATTATAAACTTCGGATAATGAGCGAACGCAACTTAGAAGCAAAATAAAGCCTAAAATAAATATTGAAGTCCACCAGACACTGTCGCTTTATAAAGCTTTTGTAATTTCCCTTTTTGTTATTGCTTCTGATCACAGGGAATTTCCATATTGCAAGCATTAAATACGAAAAAGAAAGATGCTGTTTTAGTCAGATGTATTTGTTTGCGACGTTGCAAGATGTACTATTTTTTCATAACATTGATATCGACCTTCTTCATCATAACATGTGGAGATTCGGTAAGTTTTCGCAATGGTTTTTTAAAATCTAGGAAAACAAACCTCTTTCAGACATTTTATTTGCAATTTTATTTGTTGACCTTCTTTCAACCTCGTCCCCAGGGCGTTTTGTTTTTTGTTTTACGGCTTTGGCCGGTAAAACTTCAAAACTTTTTTTGTCGCCGTTTTTACGAGACTAGTGAGGCACGGAAGGGTACCAGCAGTCTAGTGTCTTGCTGTGCCAGTTAAAAATAATTAATTAATAATAACGTGATTACTTTTTCTGCACAATTGGAGAACTAAAGCAAATAGATTTGGTATAAATCAGTAATACGCCGTAGAACTTCCTGCCGAAACGGCTGGTTTAATTTGATTATTTTGATAGCAGCAGAGAGGCCTTCAGACAGGCTGGTCACAGGATCGCCTAAATGTTCTTAGCATGCCCTAAATGTTCCTAGCAAGTTTTGTTCTTCTAAAGCCCTATGTTCTGATATACTTTAAAATCGTATTTTATATAATCTTAGACTGGAGAAAATTCGAAGAATGATATCCGAAAACTTATCCTTAAATTATTCAAGCACGAACCGGAAGATTTTTCAAGAACTTTATGGTATCTTGACCAGGAAGAGAAAGCATATGAGGGCGGCGAATCCCCTGTATGGAAGACCCTGAACATGGCAATGTCTTCTGAAGATGCCCTTAAAATGTATGCATCAAATTTAGTGGCTGATACCAAGAAGGCAGAGCGAGATCCTAAATTTCGTGAAACTATGTCCGAAATATATCAAAATCTTTTAGACGTCAACGGTTCACCGGGCCATGATGGCCAAAGTTTTGATTTTTCAGTAGCAAAATTACAAATTAGCAAATCCTTTCCAGAACTGGCAAAAATTTGGGAAATTATCGGCGTGGAAGGCCAGAAAGAGTTGCTACCTATGATAATAGAAGTTTGTTTGAGGTTACATTCGAAAGACTTAGTGTTGGTGGCTGATGAATTAACTGGGTTGGTGACAAAGCATGGAGGGACTCCAATTATGGTTGCTCTTTCGTCAGTTTATTTGGCCGTTGACGCAATCAAAAACATCAATCGTTGGTGGAAGGGGGAGATTACCGGTGTGAGATGTGTAAAGAATATTATAGATACTGCTGCAGGTTTAGCTGGTGGTGCTGGTGGTGGGTTAGGAGCGGCTGCGTTGGTAGGTTATGTAGGTGGCGGACCAGTCTATGTGTTTGCAGGTAGGTTTGCTGATAAGTCCATTGCTTTATTCTATTCTTCAGTATTCTGACCGCATAAAATTCGTTTGCGATCCAGCGTAATTTTTTTTCACCTTGACTGTTCTGATTTCCGGGTGGTAAGAAAAATTGTACTCGGTCTGCGTTTTTAACTCCAATAAAGTCTATAAAATATACTGATCCTGAAAATCTGCAGAAAATTTCTTGTTTATCAGATTATAGCAAGGTCTATCACTGAATTATTGCTGAGACGGGCGGGATAATTATATGAGACTTTTTGTACGTAAAGCGGAGGGTTTTTCGTCCTGTTTTTATTTTATTAAGGAGAAAGCCTTGTAAAGGGAAAGAAACTGATAACCTAGAATATGCTCCAGAAGACTTTCTTACAGAAAAAATGCTTAAAAAGTTTCAAATTATCGTATCGCTTTAAAATCGTTATTTTGGATTTTTTCCGGCAGACAAAAAATTGAATTTTCTTCCACGGAAGCAACAACACGGAAAGAAACGACTAAACCGATACACCCCTCTATAAACGGATGAGCATGTAATAAAAAAGTAGTACCAAGCTCACTACACTTTCCATTTTTGATTAAAAAGTATATTTTGATAAAATCTCCCTGGTTAATAAACTCAACAAAACTAATGAAAAAATAAAAAAGCTAATACCTTAAGTGGATAAATTTTGGCGAGTATTTAATTTGGCTAATGACCAAAATAGAATATTTTATTTGGCTAAAGATAAATTTTATAAAATTTGGCCAGGATTTAATTTGGCGAATACAAAAAAATGTTTATTTTGGCGGGGATTTTATTTGGCAAGTGACACAAAGAAATGAATTTTATTTATAAAACTTGTTGTGAATATAAAAAAAAGTTCGTTTTTTTGGGAAAGAAAACATTTTTCTTTTCTTAATTAAAAAAAACGTATTTTTTTTTAAATTTGGCGAACGGTAAATTGTGTTAAGTTTGGCGAGTATTTAATTTGGCGAATAGTCAGTTATCAAAATTTTGGCGGGTATTTTATTTAACGAATTTCGCCGAAATTCGTCAAATTCGCCAAATTTAATCCTCGCCAAAATTTATCCACTTAAGGTAGTTGGCCAATGAGAATTCCACAGGCTTATTCCGTACATTGCCAGCGTAAGTTAATGATTTCCTTTACGGAAGGTGCCAAACCAATATAAATACATCGCATTTGCCAATTCATAATATTATGTGCGTCCTCGTAGTTTTGCATTTGAAATTAATGTGGAAAATATCAACCTCGACCCCAGGGTCTTATAGCCTCTTAGCCGTTATCACGAAGTGGCCGCTATTAAATTCCATCAACAAGGCAAAACGCCCTGAGGACGAGGTTGCGAAAATATGAAAATACTGCGCACTTACTTATATGTTTTCTTACTAAAGGAGGAATATTTGGTTCTATATTTGGACATTACTTTGGAGAAACACTCTCAGATCGCTTGACACAATGGATATTCGGAATTCCTAAATCCGCAGCGCTTGAAGAGGCTTATAATTATCTTGGAGTAAAAGCAACATACTCAAACGATAAGATCAATCAAGCGTTTCGGCAGCTGTCACGAAAATACCACCCAGACAAAGCTTCCGGAAAAGATGAAGATTTTTTAAAAGTCCAAGTAGCAATGGAGGTGATCAAAAATTCGAGAAGATCTGATTGAATTTGTACACGTATTTTTTATAAGCAACTCAACTTTTGACCTAGTACTTGGGTTGGAAAATATTTCAAGATCATATAAATCGCAGCCAAAAATCACCAGCGTTCAGCCACCACAATTTGTTCGAGATAATGTCACATTTTCCCTCAAAACTCAAATTGAGTAACTATTCAGGTCAAAATCGGAGAAAAATGACACGAATATTGACACGAAAAGAAACTAAACATTACCAAAAATTATGTAAGCCTGGTAATGCTTTTTCAGAAGCTGCAACCAAAGCCAAAATTGTTGCTCCGTATCAAATGTTGTTTACACTAATGTTGTTTACACTTTTAGATTTTAGGACTGTTGCGCATGAACTGGTTGCTTAAAAAAAATACGAGTACTGTGATTATTTAAATAATCATTTGTAAAAAGATAATGACAATACTTGTTATCGTTATCATTATTTATTAAACGAATGTTTTACGCACTGTATGATTAGGTGGTTTATGCATGGCTGGTAGAATTAGGACTAATTAGGTCAAATTTGACCGTGTATGTAAATAAAAACAACCTTCACCTCAACACTCATGTTTTTTCTATTGTTGATTCTGCAGTCATTACTCGATATAGAACTCGATATGACTAAACCTGATATATTTGTATTTTCTATTATTACGCTACTGTCAAGATCGAATATCGAGGCCGTAATAGTTGGTAGCCATGTTTAACTTTTTTCCCATGTGGCGAGGCTTTAAAATTTTTTTGAATTTCTAGACAAGCCGTTCTCCCACAGTCTTTCACTTTGATCAATACAGGGATAAACGCTATGAAATCTGGTGACTAGTTTGCAAAACACAATAAAATAGTTCTTTTCCTTGTTCTGTTAATTGTGATGGCCATGTGTATGATGTTGCATCAGCCTACCTACCAAAACTTTGCTAGCTCGATAACATGGCGAATTGTTCTTTTTCTTAAGTTTATCAACTAAATTTTCTAGAAACATTCGTAAAAAAGGTAACGTTTCTCAGCGTTGTAGTGCGTACACTTTTACGGATTTCGCAAACTCATCCCTAGGGCTTATTGTCTCTCATCGGTGATGCGCTTATTGCAGGTATGTTCGTCTAGCCTTAGAATAATACAAAAAGATACAACAAGTCCTGGGATCAAATTTGTGGATTCCGATCCTTAAAATATCAATTTACCCGCTATTTTATCATAAAAAAAATTTCATTTTGAAATTGGATGCTTGTTGTGAAAGAATGAAAAAAATATAAACATACTGTTTTTGCTGCAAAAGATGTTTCAGAAGAGACAAAGAGAATTAGTGATGACCAGAAAAAAACGTTGCTATGATATTATGCAAAAGACTTGAATTAAAGTTAGTTAAAATGTTATTCAGGTGTGGTTCTATGGACTAACGATGAGCTAAGCATATGAGCATGATGCGTTAAGACCTTAGAAAACTATCTAGTTCTCAATAACTTGTAAAAAGATTTAAAAAAAATATTGATATGTTGTATTGATAATTATTTTAGCTAATTTTAGGATTGAGTGTCCTACTTTTGCGATAAAATAACTATATGTTCGCCCCTCAATGTCATTCGGCGTGTTTTGTTGTGAAATGTGCCAATTGATGTCGAGAATGAAACATTTCACGGCAGATATTTTGACATCTGAAAAACGATTTAATGACGTACAACAATGACGTTAACCAAAATCTAAAAAAATTATTGGCATCATATGCTTCGGGACTATTTTTCGCATCAAAATCTCCACTTAACGCTTATGCTAAGAACTAAACAGACTGTTTTTTGTTCGTTCATAACTATTTTAAGTTGTTTTTTAAATGTCATAATACGCATTCTTGACCTTCTTGGTTTCCAAAAATACAAACAATAAATACAAACAACAGACATCGGTGACGACTTTATTGGAAACACAAGTTGTACCACAAAGCGTCACAAGAAATGCATACAATAGAATGTTGCGGAGACAGAATTTACAAATGCACATCAAGGAGGCAAAATTGTTTTGTTCATAGTAAAAGATATATTTTTCCTAAAAAATATTTTAAACTATATGCTCCGTCCACCACCCGTAGGATTCTAAGTCGCGGAAGATTCGGGGCCATGTAATGTCCATTCCGGTCATGAAAATAGACACATTTCATACAACTTAAGAAAGTTAAAATGAAGTAACTGCCCTATTTCATAATGGCAGAGTAATTTGTAAACACTGCAGCTGTAATTATGTGGATTACTACGTGTTTTTTGCTAGCTATAGCTAATCCTATCGCGTGGATAATCAACTGTGGGTATGGTTTTATAAGCCAAAATAGCCAATATATCAAGGAAGATATCTATTTATTGTTTTAATCGCAAGACAAAGTTGTATTCGTAAGTCAAAAAAGTAGGGATGAGTGAAATTTCATCATCAGAGATCTTGGTCCTAGCTAGCTAGACATATCAAAAATACATGCATAAAATTTCATTATTATATTAACAATGAAAATTTTATTTCTAGCTAGCTAGCTAGGGGAAGTGATCAAGTATAAACCTGACTTTTTTTGTTGTTTTGACAAAAATCATTTGTTGATGGCCCCTTATGGCTATGAGGGTGCTGATAAGCCGTGCAGGCGTTTTCGGGCGAGTTCGGCGAACATTGCCCGAAAAAAGCGCCTTCTTCCAACTGTCTAACAAGGAATTGCATTTCGGGAATGCTCCAGGCGAGTTCGGGAAAGTGCGGATGGTTTTGGAGTACAACCGCCATTTTAATTCGAAAAGTTGCCCGAACTCGCCCTTATATATGCGGCGTTTGTGGCCTATCGTCACCCTCTTTTATGGGTCTCTGATATAATCGAGTCAGCAGCGGGCAACACAAGTTTTCAGAGTACCTTCATGTGATTAAGTAGAGGTATATATATTAAAATTTAACAAACATTTAATTCTGTTGACAGGGCCTCTATTCACTTCTTGCTATGGCTGTTTCCTATAGGGTCGTCACCATGAAAAAGACATCACCCAAAATCTTATTTAGTATGGATGAAGTTGTTCGACAAGAAGTATTGTAGTATACAGAATCAAATCAAACTCATTTCTGACGATGTGAAGTGTCATGACCCTGTTTCTCATTTCTGACATCAATCGCAGTATATAAAGTTTGACTGTCAAGAACTGTGTAGATAAATAATACTTTGTGTGCAACTCCTTTGCCCTTTAATTTGTCTTCTTTTAAAAAAAAAAAATTTCCAGAAAACATGGACTAATACTGTTAAGGGTTGGTGAAGAATAATTTCCATTATGTTTCGAAGCCCAGAACCCCTGTAAAACAATGTCCAAAGTTATTTGTTGAAAAATGAACAAAAATGGTTTGGGTGTAAGCCAAAGGCTTGTGTACTAAGTAAAAATCTGTATTTGTTAACATTGATTTAGTCACATGATACATTTTCATCAAAAAAAAATGTTCTTCGCACAACTGTTCACCACCCCCCCCCCCCCCCTTCACCAAAAAGATCAACCAAGAAGTGTTTAAAGAGTTTTTTGTTGCCAGACCCTTGTTTACATTAAATAGGGCTTAATGTACGGCTTAGGAAAATGAGAAGTTTTTTATTTTCAAAAGTTACACCTGTTTCTTCCAAAATATGCATCATGTAGGAAAGGTGTTTCGTTTTAGAAAATTATAAAAAATCTTGAACTTCAGTAAGTGCACCTACTCCAAGTAAGTTCGATAAATTTGCTGCATTATAATTATAAAGTTGAAACCTTGTACGGAAAGCATTTTATAACCAACATTTACATCACTGTGTTTGCTATAAATTCAAGTTAAATTATGTAAGCAGGTCTTTTTATCAACTTCAATATTTTGGCACTTCTTGTGGGCAATGTTGCAATAATGGAATGTCACAGGAAGATTGAGAAAAACCCCAATCACAAGTAGATTTTTATTTTATTTTACCCTTGCTTTGACTACTGACTTCTTACAAATTTTGTTATCCAGTCTTAAGCTTATGATGTTGATGAATCTTATCACCGCAATCAGTGTAATGATAATAATTATATATAGCAATTAAAATTTGCATAAGACTTTATTATTACTATTCATATTCAAAGTGCTAAAAAAATGTGAGGAAAAGCTATATAGTTATATATAGTTACTTAGTAACCTTCTTTTTTAAACCAACAACGGTATGCTAAAGTCCTGTGTGTTATGTTGTGAAATTCAATTATTTAAATTTTTATGTATTACATATGAACAAAAATATAATTACATACACAAACTGCCTTTTTTATGATGTTACCAAAACATTAAAAAGTTAATTTTTTCATGCTTGTTATTTCTTTTCCTCCAAATTTATTTTTTGTCCCATCTTGTGGCTGCCATCAGATGTTAATAAATGTGTTATTATTATGATGTGGTATTATATTATTGTTGCTTATTTTTTAGAAAAAAAGTTAAAATGACTGAAAAAACTGAAGAAAAGATAGAAGCTGCTGAGGAACAAGAGGAGTACATTTGTGATGACCCTGTAATTTTAGATGCATTTTCCGACTTGAAGACTGCAATATTAGCTAAGAGGACAGATATTGTCAGACAAATTCTCTCTGCTGCACAATCATGTAAGAAAAAAATTCATGAAAATTTGATTAAATTACTAATAGACTTTTTTTTTTTTGAATTTCCATTTCATCCACCAGAGCTCAACTTTGTAGCTTAAGTTTTTTGTCTAATTCGTTGTTACAGTACGAGAGGAAGATGAATATGATAGCGATGGTGAAGAACGCAGCAAAAAAGAATTGGTTGATAAATATGACAGTGAAGAATACTTAGATTTACTTTCTCTCTTGCTAAATCATAGAGATACTGATTCAGGAACACTCCTACATTATGCTACTAGGGTATGTTTTATTGCTGATTTTTTAAAAAAAATACATTTATCCAAGATTCTCTTTTTTCCCCTTCCCTCTGAGTTGTGTTGCCTGTAAATTTAATTTTGTACAAATAATACGCATATTGTAGACATCCTCACTGTGACATGATTAATCACTGACAGCAGTAAGAATAACAAATGGTGATCTTTTATGTTATGATATGTTACATGTTTTGCGATTTGGGTTACTCCTGTATTTAGTAAATATGCCGTAATTTTACGCTGATCAAATTGTTCCATTACACCTTTGATATGAAGCCAATGCAGTGTTTTTTTTGTTACACCCTATTGTTTAAGTGCTACACAGTAGTATTTAATTTCTACGCCTTAGATATTTTTTGCAGCAACATAGAAAATACTTATTACGCCATATTAAGGTTGTTTATGATGGTTTTAAAATGAAAAACAGGGTTGTTTAAATTTCGTTTCTTAGTAAAATATAGCGATGTTTATAAAAATCATTAACTTGGTAAAAAAGTAATTTAAAGGTTTTATAACAAAATATGTTAGTGTAAAAACCTCGTAAGACAGTTTTTTAATCCTTCTTAAGAGAACACAGAGATTTTCAGTCATTTCTTAATAAAAAAATAAAAAGTCTGTGAAAACTTTGTATGAAAATTTTTTGATTCTTTCTACTTTTTTAATTGTTTCTTAATAAAATACAGTGATGTTTATCGTTTCTTAATTAAATATTGCAATGTTTAATAAGATTCATTTATGTTTTACGAAATGTGGCATAATTTTTTTTGCAACATAAAAAAATTAAAATACAGTGTAGAAAAATTAGACTACAGCGTAGAAAAATTGAACTATATATATACAGACAACAAGCTTGTCCTGGGATATGTATATATATATATACAGCGTATAAATTTTTTGTTATTTCGTTTGTATTTTTTTATATGAAAAAGTACATATGGCAGAATAAAAAATCTTTATGGCACAATGAGAAATGTTTAACTAAGGCTTTAATAAGCTTCAGTAATATGCAGTATGTGCGTATTTATGCCATATTTTCAGTGTAAATTTTAATGAGTATCCCAAATCGCAAAACATGTCATATATTACCAATATTTAGAGCTATAACATGGTCTAGATCAGATTGAAAGAAGGTTATTGTATCCTGTCTAACCAATGCTATCATGAAAAACAGACATTAGGGAGATAATGGTGATGCTGATGAATATTTATTTTATGGAAGCTGTACAACCCCTAAAAACTTTTTTTCGCTATTTTTCAATATCATTTACTTCTGGATTAACATGACAATTAAATAAAAAGAATAGTCTAATATGTTTCTCTAACGCGCTGATCAATTTAATTTAAATTGTCTGATGTGATGTATATTTATGCAAACAGTCCTGAGAAATAGACTATAAAGCAAAATAAAATTTTTCAATTCATGTTGGTTTGAGTTCACTTTGAGTACAAGCTTTACATTGTTTTTGACAAAAGCTATATTGTTTTTTCTCTGGGGAAGTTCATCATTTCATTTCTGGAGACATAAATTCTATCTTTTTTAAATTTAGATTGATTCTGCTGATATTGCCCGCACATTACTTTCAGCAGGAGCAAATTGCACAATTGTTAACAAGGCGAAACTTAATCCTTACAATTATTGTGCATCCGAGTCAATGAAACATGCTTATGTTGGGGAGTTGATGCAAGCAGTGTCACAATCAAGGTATGCAGTTGTATGGGAAAAAGTTGTTTGCATTGCTGGTTTGTTTGATCCAAGTACTCTTTTAAATGTCTGCCATTGGAATCATGATGACTCTTCAGTCTCCTACAGTTTAAATAAAATATTCCTTGAGAAATTTTATATTTATAGGACATTTCGTGTGTCTGTCTGTGACTTTTGCAAAGTGAATTTTATTTTTCATAATTTTCTTTAACAAAGTCTATAAAACATCATCTATAAAATTGTTCTGTAATTTACCAAACGTTAAAACAATATTGACGTCAAAGGAAATTATATTAAGATTAGTGAAGCCATTGCATTGCACTTTTAAGTTTAAGGTCATATAACTTGGAAACAGGTGAAAAAAATAACTGACGTTATCTTCTGTGTGGGTAATAAAGGCCTACCTAAGACCAAAATGGGACCAATTTTCTAAAGCTGGGTCAACCCACCCGTTTCGGAACAGACTGGGGAATGACATCAACAAAAACTCTCACCTTACACAATAAAGCCACTGGTTGAACAAATTTTTTTTGATAAATGTTTTGGACATGGTGGGACTTTGCTCACTTCAGCAAAGTTGTTAAACTCTTATATCTCCTTAACCACTGATCAAAACCACGCGGTCCTATACATTAGTTTGATCAGCATTTCAAGCTGTACACAATACAGGCAACAGCTAAAAAAAATTGAGAAAATAATTTCTCTGTGTAATGACGGGTCATTGCTTACATCATCAAAATTCAAATAACAGATTTTTTTCTTGTTAAATATTTTATATAATGTTAAAGTTATGCAACATAAAGAATCTGGTTAATAACCAGAATTTGATTACAGTTATTTCAAAGTAAAAACATTTTTAGGACATTTCGTATTGAACAACTTCTATCTGCTGGCATTGATGTCAATTCCAGTGATGGTGCAGCATCTGGCAACACTGTTTTGCATTGGGCAGTTAGCTTTGCTGATTTACCAACCGTCAAACTCATTATAGGTAAGAAATATCATAATTAGCCGGGAGTCAATGATCTAGTCATTCCCTTATTTAGGGGGCGCAATCAGTCAGGATAAATTTCTTCCTAACAAAGACACTAGTGCAAAAACAAAGGTCCAAAGTGCAACATTTTCCCAAAATAGAGCCTCTTATTTTTGAATATGTGCAATTTTCCTTTGATTTATAATTGTGTCTGTAAATGACAGTTAAACTTTTGTTTTAAGTAAAATTAAATATCAACCTCTTAATGTTAGATATTATAAAATTATCTATTATTACAATATATCTATTATAAGTTCATGCAGGGTTTGCAGTCAGCCTGGAAATCTGTGAATTTAAAAATATATCTGTATGTAGATTATGCTGGGATGTCAGAAAAATCAGATAAATTGTGTACATTGAGAGTGAATTTTCATTTATATAAATGTAACATAATTTAGTTAAATAGCCAATTTGCAATAAATTTGAAATCATAAAAGATTTCTTTAAAAACCTAAAAAAATTTAAAATGTGAATTCCTATACTCTGGACGTTTTGGTTCGAATTTGCCACAGAAATGTATTAATTATGGAAATGTTATTTTTTGTTTAACAGGTAACTCCTAAAGATAAGGGACCTACTTTTTTCCCAGAGAAACCAAAAAGTTTCACCATCTCTTGAGGTGCAGCTTGAATTATGGGGTGATGATACTTCCTTCCTGGGTCAAATTTTATGGACACAAAGTTTATTGCCTTAATCTTTTTCGATGAATCAAACGTTTTCCTGAACAGAGGAGTAGCAAGGAAATAAGTTCAGCACGAGAATAGGATTGATATCTCAGGTGGTTGTCTAGTCAATCAGCTGACTTCTGCCACTCAAAAATTGGGAGCTTTAAACATACTAGGACCCCTTTGCAGGACCCTAATTGATAACAATACCATTAGAAACTGAAGAGGCTATCCTGGGTAAATAATAATAATAATAAAATTAATAATAAAATCTGATTAATTTTATTTTCTGAAATCTGAGGGTATGAAAGAGCAGTTGCTGATAAGAACTAAGTGGGGAACTTGGGTTTGTAGATGAGAGGTCTTTTGTAACTTTGTTGGTCATCTGGAACTTGTTTTGTTTACTTTTAACACAATCCACCTTTCTGTTGGCAATTAATCAATGAGAATCAGGGCTCCAACTGTCAACGATTTCTTGCTGACATATTACCGGGCATGATTCAAAAGCTATAAGATGACATCTTATTCTTCCTGTGTACTAATATGCCTGACAGAACCTTCAGCTAGTTATTGAACTTTGACATTACAACAAGAATTGATTTTTCTAGTTGTAAGTTGAGTTGTCTTCTGTAAACACACAAATATTGTAAGCAATAGTTTTAATAATTTGGTTGAATTGAATTGGCTGTTGATTTGAGATTACAAATAGATTGGTTTCTCTATAATAATAATTTTTGTGTAGTATATACACTATACATGTCATTCTTATAATTCCAATGTTTAAAATAATTACTTCCATTACACTGCATTGTTTTAAAGTTACAATCAGATTTATAGATAAATACAAAATATAATTTGCATTGGTAACAGATTTGGATTTACAATACTTATAACACAACATGGGATATATTTTTTTAAAATATGTGGTAACATCATACCTCAGTATTTTTTTTGTTATGAACAGTAATGTATACATTTCACATTTGGAAAATTTTTGGATACTGAATGGATTAATTATTGTGTTGAGCACAGCTCTGGTCTATTTTATGTTTTAAAGTTTGAAGTTTTTTTAAAAACAACTACAAGCATTTCTCTTTGCTCGTTTTTATTTTAAGTTTAATTCTTTCTTAAGGTTAATTAAAGCCAAAAATTCTTTATTATATAAAATAAGCCTTCTATAAAATAAGCCTTCTATAAATGGCATTTCATACTTCATGGCCTGGGATTCAATTTAAATATAACATTACAGAAGGTGAGATTATTTCTTTGACACTGTTTGCTCATCCATCCTGTGTTTTTTTAATTTTTAATTTTTGTTTGTTTTGTAGAAAGGGGTGGTGATGTTAATGGAATGAATGCGGACGGCGTTGTTCCTTTGCATGATGGAATTCAACGTGGTGATAAAGATGTAGTAGAAGAGCTGTTGAAAAAATGGTGCAGACACAAATACCAAGCCTGTTAAAGGGTTAGTAAACTGCCAACTGTAACCAGCAGTGCTACAGACAAATATGTTCACATCTATGTAGGTAGTTTGTGGCGAGTAGCAATGACATACAAAAGTCTCTCTATAATAATAGCTGTATTTTGTCTGTTCGCGAGAAAAGTAACGTGCAACAGGCACATGAAATAGCGTGTGATTTAAAGACAGCCAACCCCCGTGGATATTTCTACGGGTGAATTACTAGTCTTATTTAATAGCTTTGCAATATAAATTGTTTACTTATTGCCTGTCAGTAAGCAGGCTTTGATACACAGTTGGCATAAGCAAAGCAAATGCACCATGACATGTTTCACATGTTGATTTTTTGTTATTGTAGTAATCTTGAAGGAAAGTCTCCAATTTATCTTGCTATTAAAGATCCAGAATTAAAGACATTGTTAGAACAATATGCTGAGCAAGAAACAGTAAACACTGAAGGAGAGGTTACTGAGGATGTACACACAGAAGAAGTTTCAGGTACTTTTATACCTTTTATAACGCTAATATTTAATTTCCTATATGTAATGGTTTGTTTTCTTGTTGCGTCTTCTTTATAACAAGATTGTTGATCATGTTGACGCGCCACTGTCATTATTCAGCCATAGACATTTGTTACATCTTATTAGTTTGCTAATAAAACACAGCTGCATATTGCTTTATGACAGTTTTTAAAATAAAATTTCAAAATAGAACTTTGATCACAAAATCTAATAATCTATAGCGATGTTTTTTTGCACTTGTGTTGACTTCATTTATGTATAAGTTGTATAAAATTTCAACAGTTTGATGAAAATTAATTGTGTTCTTGTTTTAGCTTAAAAGTCTTATGCAAAAATATACCACAAATCAGGACAAACATACTCAAAGGCACCACACATCAACAAGATCACTTTTTAATCCTTAAACACCTAAGTGTTATAAGTCCGAATGCTCTGTTTCAACAGGAATTTGTACAGTGATAACAAAATACTGACAGTAAAATTTTGATGTTTTCGCTCCTACAATCTTGGGCAAAGAAAAATGGACAATTGGTATTTTTTTGCTATTCTTGTAAGGGCATACTATTTTTCAAAATCGGCATACAATATTAAATGGCTAACACTCTGCCGTGAACTTTGACAAGTTCAAAATGTGCATGTGTTGTTTCAACAGTGCATTTATAACTATTTTTTAACAATGGTTTGTCAAAAATTTCAATACCTATCATTTTTTTTATCATTTTATATTCTTTTTTTATCGTTATAATGTAATTATCATTAACAAGCACAATAAAAAATTTTTCTATAATTTACATCAATTTATGTGAAAATGTGTGCACCGAAAAGGTAGTAGATTTGTATAAAAAAATTTAAATGACAAAAATTATGTTTATATTTTTATAAAATACATAGAAAGGTGAATCAGGACCAGTACACAATTTTTAACGCAAAAGGACCACAAAAATGTATTTATCTGATACATTCTAAATGGCTATTTGGTTATAATTAATATGTATTTAATGTTTTTTTGTGAAAGAGAACTGAATAGTGTGAGTAAAACACGCACAATGTGTACATTTAAAGTTGCTAAAGATGAGTATATTTCTAAACTTCTTTCTTCCATTTAGAGCAAAGCACAGTTATCACAGAGGTCAAACACAAGTCTCGCAATTCAATGTCAACTTCATCAACCCATTTATTGAATCAACCATCAGTTTTACCAAAAATGGTGACAGTGGACCCCACCCTAAAATATTTATGCCCTCCTCCGCAAAGGATGAAACAATTTGAAGGATTATTCTTTGTGCCTCCTAGTGAACTCACGGTTGAAATAGTATCTTCACGAGGTACTTCAATGATTGTTTTTAGATGTTTATTTATTGTGAGAAGGTGTAATAATATCATGAATTTGATCATTAAATTTTTGTAATTTTCAGGATATGTAAACGATATAAAAGATGTTGGAAATTTGTTTACAAAAATGTTTCAGAGTATTGGAATAACTTTATCATATATTTATAATGGAAATAGTAAGTAAAGCCTGCCTTCAATCTCCACCTATAAGACCATAGTTATGTTGAATAGAAACTTTAGAGATTTCGGGCGCTTTCAAGAGAATTCGAAAGTAAAAAATGATGTTGAACACAATTCTTTATATTTTTATGTCTCTGTGACCTTAAACTTTTTTATGTAAAGCCTCAATCAACTCATGGAGGTGATCTCTCAGATTTTTGTCTTGTTTTTAACAGAACTGAGAGGAATTCTGCAAAAACTAATTGGATTTTTCTATCCTGAAAATTGCGATTTTCTTTTCGCATTATGTACACTATCCAATAGTAGGCCTGTGTTCATTAATCACAAAAGGAGGTTTAGGATAGGAGTTTGCTGTTTTTGTCCTTGTATTTGTTTGAACAGAAAACTAGCCATAAATAAATATATAGGACTTTATTAATATGCAAAAAATGTTTTGTTTTTCAAAAATTGTGATTTGAAACCTGGGATTGTCATCGGATTTTACTCCCTTAACTTCTCAGAGCCCCGTTTAAGTATCTGCTAAATTTAAATAATTTTTGGGTTTTTTTATAGGCACTTCGAATTCCATAAAGGAAACTCATCTTCAATGTATAATAAGTGAAAATACATTTAGACACAAAGAAGAGTATAAAATACAAGTGAATACACATAAGGTGGGAAAAATATTGTCACTTCTCTTCTATGACGTTTTCTTTAATGCGCTAAAATGTAAATTCTTATTAACTAAAGCATTTAATGGTATATCAACAGTTTCAACCCATTGTTACTTTCTCAAAAACAGTGTTGTCTTAAACTTTACCACTTCTTTATCTCATTCATTGGCATTTTTTGGCTTCTCTCCACCCTATGTGATTTTTTATTTTAGGTGGTGATTTTATCTTCCTGTATTGTTTCAATGTTTCGTGGAATATCAACGTTCGTGCAGTGTTTAAGGTTATTCAGAGGAAAAGCTGTCCCATTATTACAAGTTTGTATTTTTTTATTTATTTTTCATTTTTATGGTACCATTTTAATAATGGTTCCCAAACGGTTAGTATGGATCCATACAAAGCCCTGTTAAAATAAGCTTTAAATGAATCAAATCATCAGGATTTTCATATTAACCTTGTTTTTTGTATCAGTCAGGTAATAATTATTATTATTATTGCACTGTTTGACTATTTACATTGCATTTTATCATATCAATTTTTGTTCTAGATTTCTGATTGGCCATCTCATCCTCACAGATCTGTTATTCTTGACTTCCAGTGCAATGACATTCCCCATATGGTAGGTTTCATCTTTAATGGTGTTGTGAAATTCACATTCAGACCCTTGTATATACTGCATCAATGAATATCTGTTATTTACCATTTTGCTTGGATACATATCCCTAATATCATCAGTGACAGTGGACTAGTGGTTAACATATCAGGTTTGTTATCAAAGATTGCAAGTTTAATCCCCATTGTACCAGACATCATCTTATTGTTGTTACTTGTATGGGACTGTGTACTGACAGTAAACTTACTTGTGCAGCAGGCTAGAAATTAGGACAACGCAACACGAAAATTAAAAAATAACTCTGCGCTTTACTGCAACATTTTGTCCAAAATTAACGCACAGACAATGTTGGTGTGATCATCGATGGCGGTATTTTTTGTACAACGTGTTAAATTGTTGTTATTATATTTGTGTCTAAGCTAGATGAAAGAGGAAAAGTTTAGTTTACGTCTGGAATAATTTTGTTACATGTACAACATATAATATAGCTACAACGAACATCGAGTTAAATCATACCCAAAATATATAAAAAGGGTGCTGATAACAAAAAAAAGAATTTCTATTACAATTCATCAGTTCATATTTTCATTTTTAAAAAAAATGAACATCTTATTATGAATTTTAATAGACAACTAGGTAGCTAGCCAGCTAGATTTTGACTAATCTTCTTGTCGTAACAATATTTCTCTTGAGAAAACGTTTTAAGAACTTTTATCTACAATACTTCAAGAATTAAGTTCACTTTCGTGCTTCTCTACTTTTTAAGGTTCCTTGGCAATGGACAAATTCAGTCTATATCATGCCTTTTATCATGAGCCCTGAGTTTTAAAGTCCATATTCCCAACTTGTGTAATCTGTAAAACAATTAAGTATTTTGCTATACCCCTCAGTTTTCCAGAAAACAAGGCTGTCTTTTGTTTTTAATCTTTCTCATCTAATGATATTTCAACTTCTATTTTAGGACATCTTCTGTGAAACTGTAGATATTCTTGCATTATTCAAAATTAATCAGGTATACTTGAATTATGTTTATTAATAGCCTAACCATGGTATAAAAATTGATTAGTTTTATGCAGCATCTTGTATAATTTAAAGTTATTGTAAATGGGTATAAATCATATTTTGTTGAAGACAATCAGAAGAGTTGACAACATAATATGCATTTCTCAAACATACAAGAAAATCCATGAGTCATGTTAAATTTCCTAAAATTGATATGACAAGCCTTTGGCTGAAAACCATTTTAGAGTGTAAAATAGGGGTCAGGCCTTATAGATTTCTACAAGGTTTTGTTTAATTTTTTAATTTTTTAAAATGAAGAAGAAAATTGATAGTCTTATAGATTTCATCCAGGCTGAGCCCCAAAAACTTACTTAAAAAAGGGATCATATCAAAAAGTGGGTGCTGCAAAAAATCTTGTTTAATGAATAGTTTTTTTGTCGAACTTTATTTATTATTCTGTACAAAAGGGTGTTCCTTACTTGGAGCACTCTTATTTAGATACAGGTAACTGACATCAACGGAAATTGATCGACCAAGTATAATATGTTCAATATTTATATGTTCTTCAGAACAAAACAAAAAAAGGGAAACGACAACGGTTTTTACTTCAGTTTTTAGTAGGACAAGAGGTCCCAGTAAAGCAGATGATAGAACTTTCCCTAATATTTGTTCTAGATTTCCTTAAAGGCTGTAGCTCCTTAGTGATAGTAATGTTACTCTTGATGAGACAAGAAAATGCTGCAGCTCAGTTTATGCATTATTTTTAGATTCAACTGAATATACAAAATATTGGTGAACAAAAAAACACAGGATGTTTTAACTTAAGGTAACAACACATATGTTTATTAATTCCTGTCTTAAAATAATTTTAAGCATCTCCTACTAGTGTATTCATTTTCTTGTTATGGTTGCATTCAAAACCTCAATAGTTCAAAACTTTATTTTTCTAATCGTAGAGGGAAATCATTTTCAGTTTCATTTAAGAGCCATTGTCTGTAAGAATCAGGCAATTTCAGCAATCTGAGGAAGTCGATTTGTCTATATCTTTCCATTTTTATATATATTGCTCCAATTAATGATTTGAGCATTCTGTCAAAATTTCATGACAAAATTCCAATCTGTTCTCATTTTATGGCCATTTGAAATTTCGGGTTTTAAAGGCTAGTGACATAAAAAAAATCAAAATTGGGCTGAAGAGGTTATTTGAACTGAAATTTTAATTGAATGATCACTAAAATTAGATCTTTGACTTTTAAGTCTGAAAATATACATAATTTTGAACAAGAAAACCAAAAAAAATTACGTCTAAAGTATCTCATTATCTAAAAATCATGGCTCAAAACCTCATTTCCCTGCTGCACGACAAAATTTGGGCCATTTTTGAGGGTCAATTACACCAAATTTGGTAAGTTTCATCTGTTAATGCTTTCATTTTCCTAAAATACCCTTGAAATTCTGTAAGAAACATAAAATTGGGGTCAATCACTCTTTCAGAAAAATGTAAAAAAAAAATTAATGCTTTAAAAAGCATTAATTTTTTTTTTACATTTTTCTCTATTCAATTATTTTACTTGTTTTTAGAGAATTTTTCACATTGCAAACATATTGCCAGAAAAGATTTATTCTCGTTGTTCCTTATATTGTGATAGATGAACATTCGAACCTAATAAGGTAGGCAAGACAATTTTTGTTTACTTACAACAAGCAACGTTGCTAGGGAGAGTGAATAACCTTTTTGTTTTTGACCAGCTGTGATATAGAAGCATTTTGTTGTTGTGACGAAATTGAATGATTTTAATGTCAAGAAGAAAATGAAATATTCAATGTAGGAAATAGTAATACCAGTATTTCAATCCTTAAACTGAACAGCTAGAGAGGTTATTAAGTTTTTTAAGCTATCTGAGGAAGCCTTAGGGAGTGTGTATTGTGTAAAAAAACAGGTCTAGTCTGAAATTTTAAAACTGTCAGAAGTTGAATTTACTTTTAAGCAACTTCATTTTTTCATATCAGTCTCTGCTAAAACGTATTCACCAAGTTTTCAGCATTACACTTGCTAATTTTTGTGTTTCAATGTTGTATTTAGAAAAACAGAACTGTTTTGTAGGTTACTCGTAGAATAGCTAGGTTTAGATACTTACTTACTGAACCTTCCAAATCGAGTAAAATATTGTTCTTTTTATTTAGTCATGGAAATAATGGGATACCTCAACTGAATATTGAAAAGTTAAATAACTACATAGATTTGTTTCCATCGTCAAAGTAAGTCATCATAAGTATAGCTGGTGTTTGATTGAGGTTAAATTTTAAAGTGGTGATTCTTTTTTTACATGAAATCAAGATTTGTGATTCACATTGTGTTCGCAGAATTTCACTGGACCATCTCGCTTCTACTCGTACTTATCTTAACATTTTAACTAGCTAAAATTCTTGAAGTCTTTAAAGTCTAAATTTTGATTTTTCATTTTTAATCTTCCTGAAATTTTAGAATTTTTGGACCAATCCTCTTAAAATCCCATAAAATGTATGTATCCCATGTATTTCCGGTTTACAGTTTTGTTACATAAACATAACAGTATGGACCTTACCTTTTGTTTCCATTAAGATCTGTAATGTTATGAAGCTGTTGTTGTGCAACTGTTGTAGGAACAGAAAAACCTCTACCTCAGCAAAATTTTTTGCACAACATGTATTTCCATTTAAGCCGTAACGGAAACTGTTGTACAACATGTGCTCAATATATTATTGAAAATCAACCTTAGGTTTTATAAATTCACGCCAATAAACGTATATACATTATGGCTGGTTCTAAAATAACTTAACATTCCGAGGTTTCATATTTTCTCTTCATTTCAAGTTCTTAGTATTTTTAAAATAATGTCTGCTTTGTTTAGGTTCCTGCATGTTGATCTTCGCCATGCAAGCAGTTCTAAACTCATTCAACAACTTCATCAGTATTGCATAGCTAGAAACTATCATCTGCAGTTGACAGTCAATCAAATTGATATGCATCTCGATCACCTGACATCATTATTAAATAGTTTCTCGTTTACCGTTAATTTGTCTCAGGTAGGTTTAGGCATGTTAAAATCTCTTGTGTTTTGTTGTGCTTTCATGTAATTGACAACTACGTATTAAGGCGCTTTTTATCTCGCTTGTTCAGACACATATTTTTGTTTAGGAGCATTCTTTTGTTATTGACTCGTTTGTTCAGGCGCATTCTCTGACTGTTATTAGCTCGCCTGCTCGAGCACGTTTTTGCTTTGCCTTTCCCTTGCTTCTAAAACCTATTTGTAGGGACTGCAACGGGAGTTGTAAAAAGCGTCCGCTCAGAAGAATTTCTTTCCAAATTGGCTTATATTACTTTAAAAACTTGCCCTGAGGGTGTTGTACAATCGATCGCAAAGTGTGTGAAGGGACTAGTTCTTTTTGGGGGGAGAGAAATATCCTAAGACGACATGTTCTAAATATACGATCTTTTATTCAAAGAGGTAAAACAAACTCAAAAAACCCCTTTGAGTTTGTACGTTCATGATCCTGGTCAGTTATAAGGAAAATATAAATTGAAACCTTAAAGTTACTTCTGCTACGAAGTATCAGCTATACGTAGAGGTTTTGTTATGAGATAGATGTTCGCTGTCATTTCTTGCTTGCCAGCATATTTTTGATGTAGAACTGAGTTTATCACTTAGTTATTCGAAACGTTGTTAAAGTCAAGTTAACACTGCGAAAGTATATCGTTTTTTTTTTTTTTTTTTTTTTTTTTAATTTGATTTTATGATTTTTTTAGGCAGATCGGTTAGAAGAATGCATTGAAATGGTGGATAACTTAGGGTCAGTTTGGTTGCTTTTCAAGCAGTTTTATTAAATTTTATTAGAACCTTCCTGAAGTAACCTCAAGAATTTTAACTGAGACATATTTTACCCACTCGCTTGTACGAAATTTACTAAAAAGTCAGCTAAAATATGTTCCCTCGAATGTTATTTAAAGTTTATCGAGAGAGTTCTTCATAATGATAGCTAGTTGGGAAACGAAAGAAATGCACACATTCCAGTGTAGCAGGCTCACGAGAAATAAAAATAATCTTCACCAGGAATAAAACGCAATTCCATTCCTGATTATATTATTATCTTGATATTAATAAGTTTGTAATATATATTGAGTCCTATAAATAATGTTAATGTTGATTAAGTCGGCAGCGAAAGAAATGCACATATTGCAATGTTAAACACGTGATACTATTCCTGATTTTTAATTATTCTGATATTAAAAGTGTTGGATGTGATTATCATTGTAATATTGTCGTCGCGAATGGGTAAAATGTGCCTCAGTAAAAATTATTATTGTCGTTGTATATTTTTTAATGGTTTTATTGTCATTTGTGTATTTTGTTTCTTTCTTTAGAATACAATGCATTGTTTGTTATGAAAATAACAATTTAAACAGGTATGTTATTACAGTAATTTTTTGACTAACATAAAAAATAGCTTGAGGGTGGAACTTTTCTAAAGTTAACCACAATATTTTGCATATATCGAAAGTAGGAACTGTAACCAACTTCATTCAAAATGATATTTCTCGCTGAAACGAAGTTACAAAGAAGTTAAGTGTGCTTGCTGGGATTATCTTGCCGCTAGAACTTAATACAAACTTAGTTTTGAATCTAATCTATCTAATATTTAATTTACAAATCTACAATCAATGTTTCGTCATTTTTAAAATTTTAAGTAAACACATTCGCGATGATTTCTTCATACATCAAATTCCTGATCGCATTGTCTTTTGGGATTGGCGCACGGCATTGTGGACAGACGCTCATGCGCGGTTTTTCTTTGCAGTCGCTGCAATAGATGTGACCATTAGTACATTGGTAAACTTGTTTAGGCGGTAGAGGCAAAACGAAGCATATCGGACATTCGAATGCTTCTTCATTCACTGCTGATGCTTTCACGAAAGTTTTGTTTTTCTTTTTTTCAAGAGATTCTAAATCTTGTTGTAATGTTTTCTTGTAAGTTGCTTTGGCTATTAAAGTTTCGTTTAGCTGCTTCAGTTTTTTATCCAAGGCGCTTATTTTCCCCTTGACCTGCGTGACCTCTCCTTCAAAGTCTCGCATTTCGTCGGTGACTTTTAAGATTTGTTCATTTTTTGTTTTGATAGACTCGTTGACCTCCTTCAGTTCCAACTCCTGCAGTTGTCGTTTAAGTCTGTCTTTTTCACTCTCTTCTGGATCCTTTCCCACCCGTGGTGGTTTTTTCGGTTTGGGTGGTATTGGTTTGGGGTTATCGAGTTGTTTCTGTTTTTGTATTTCCATTTTTCTTTGCGTTAAAGTTTGTGCGATTCTAGTAAAGTTTTGAGACATAGCGATATCATATGGTGTGTCTCCGGTATTATTTTTCATTTCTATTTCCGCGTTAGTTCTTAACAGAAGTACTACAGCTTCAAAATTGGCCTTCTTAACAGCAATATGCAACGCTGTATCGCCATGTTGGTCTTGATTATTCACATTGACTCGCCTAGCAATAAGGAGTCTTATGACATCTAAATGCCCATGGTAGGTAGCTGTGTGTAGAGGTGAAGACCAGTCCGTATTAGAGTCGTGTATATTTGCACCATAACTCATTAACAGTTCCGCAATGTCAGCAAAGCCTCGAGCTGCGGCCACGCATAAGGGTATAGTTACACATAGTAGATCTTTACTGTTCTCTTCGATCGGGTGATTCACATTCCAACCTTTTTTTAATTTCTTTTCCACTTTTTTGTAATCATTCGCTCGTATAGCTTTTAAAAACTCCATTTTATGTGTTTTTAAAAAACTGCGTTACTAATATAATCGTCATATATTCACAAATCTCCGATGTCAAATTTTCAAGTTACATAAAAATAAACTGGAGATGTTGTCATTTTTTCCTTTTTTTAAAATGTTATTTCCGAACTCTAAACTTGATCTTTGTAGATCTCAACACGTCGACAGCTTTCGTACGGTAATACTTTATTAAATCGAAGCGAGTAATTAAAGCATTGTCGCTTGCTTTATAATAATGAGTCAATAAGTCGATTTCTTTTATTTCTTTCATAATAGATGACTAATTAGATACGCTTCTGAAAGCACTTTTATAAGTCACGTGATTTTTGTTCGTAGGCTTGCAGCCATGGTGAAAAGCAGCTTTCGGTCAGAAGTGTAAAGACAATATAGAGCTCTCTTTATTTTATCACTCACAAAATGAAAGCATCAAATCATGATCGCTTCTTTTTATTTGACTAACATTCCAAATAAAATTTATCTCGCTCAACTGATTTAGAAAATTGGTTTTCATTAATATAATCTGACAAGCGATTTAATCTTAACGAGGGCTGTTAGCATTTAAAATTTGTATAAGTATGTTTGTATAAGTGATAAACCTATAATGACACTGGTTTGTGAATAGAACAACCCAACGGCACAATTTGAAATGAAATGTTATGTTTTTATGTCTCATTTTGTCTCGTTTATTCCGACTTTTAAATTTCATCAGAAAGCGCGTCTCTCCTACGCACGTCTCTTTTTTTATTGTCGAATGCGTAATGCATTATTAGTTGTTCCTACACGTCTTCCTGTCTGCTAATATCCAGTGGAATTTTCTTGAAGGTAATCCGTTACGGGAATAAAACAAGTTCTCTGCTCGTCATGAGATACACAGAACGTCGCGAATGACATTGTAGTTTTGTATTAGTATCCCTTTAATAACGATTGTCATAATATGACATGGGAGACAAAGACATGTTGTTTATAAGCAAATAAAAATCCAAACTCGGGTTGGGACATGCTTATGCGAGAAACGTAATCAGATTTAGATCATGATTACGTCATGCTTATTGCAGAAACACAAACGTTGTTTATGGAATAAGATGAAATGTTCCCGTTTTCACCTTTGAAGGTCAGGAAGATAACTAGGGTACACAAGACAACTTCAAAGTGTTATGCTATATAAGGAATTAGAAAAGTATGTGTCTAATTAAAATACCCTTAACCTGAAAAACACACATTAGAAAGAATTGACCAAGGAAAATATTCTTAGGATATGCTTAAAAAATTCCCCTCTCTGATCCGGAATATGCTTATTATTAAAAACATGTAATTTGATGTTTTTTTATTTCCTGGTCGTTATGGTAACCAAGTTATACTTAATTATTTATTTGCAAACAAAAACTACAACTATGTTTTATGTGCAATTGAGAATTTTTGACAGCTGTCTGCTATGGCAGATGAATTCGCGAGAGTGAAATTTCTTCTGTATGCCAATTTCATTTTTTTTAAAAAGATAAAAGAGTAAAAGACAGAAATTTTATGTAAAAAATTAAGAATAAAAATTTGCGATTTCCTAATCGCTTATTTTTTATTTTATTTTAAAGCGTTAATAAAGGGTAAGGGTTAGGGTATATACATAAAACAAGTAATTTACACAAATTTCTTTCCACGAGTTTTAAGAAGAGTTATTTAACAAACCACTATAAATGTTTTTTATGCAATATTTCAATACTGATTCATATCTAATTTTCGCGGGGAGATACTTTCGTGGGTCGAAAAATAATATATTTTGAGGGGATTCATTTTCGCTGTAAAAAGGTCTGAGGGTGTGAATTTTCGCGACTTACGTAAAAATGTTATCAATATTTTTGGAAGTAAAGATTTTTTTCTTCCTTTTTTTGCACCCTAATTTCAACTTCAGCCGTCATTATTTTATGTTTCAAACCTTTGAAAAACGGTATAAACTGAGAAACAAAATGTTATCAAATTTCATTTTCGCGAAATATTAGGATTTGTTAAATTCCCGAAAATTAGTTCTCCCGGAAATTAAATTTTTTTTTTAAGAAATTTCTCGCGAAAATTAATTCCCTTAGATATTTGAATTTTTTAAGTGCAATTATTTTAGCCCACTCTCCCGGTGGTGTGTGTGTATGACCAACTTGTTACGCACACGCAGACCTAAACGTTCTCAAAAGACCTTAAAAATTAAGCGACAAAATTTTTAATTCCATTAGGTGGAAGAACTTAACTGTTATAAACTTTCTGTTTTCAGGTTATTTCCAAACATAATGAATGCCATGTCCAGTATGCACGAAATTTCATACAAACTCAACAATTATAACGTTGCTGGTTTATCTACCAAACTCTCTTCGTCATCGAAAAAGTTGTGTAACTGGAGCAGTTTTCTCCCTACCATCGTTATGACATCATTCATGGGATGGAACGCCCCGAAAGAAATGGTGTGTGTTTTTCCTACATGTATTTAAGTAAACTAGTCGGTAACCTGCGTTCCACTGATCCGCCCGTGGCATATATTTTAATTATCGTTATTTCGTGCTTTGTTAGCACGAAGTAGCGGTTTGCAGTCCTTTTGAACAAAATACCACGCGTAGTAATTTTCACTCTAATTGCGACTTTCCTCTGATGGAAATTCTGCATACTTTCAGATGATGGTATGTTGTTCACGTATCGATTCGCAGTTAAGATTTTTTTCTTCTTTTATTTAGGACGAGACGTACATTAAAAATATCATTAACTATCAAATATACGAAGACGATAATGACTTAATTGGTAATTATTTTGTATCCATGGGAAATTCGTTACCATTGACAACTGCTAATCGTTCTTTATTCGACGACATGTTGGCGTATTGTTCAACTGATGCGTCATCTTTAACGTCGGAAAATCTTCAGGTATGTGATCGACCTTTGTCATTGTTTGTTTCAGTGTCAGCTAGAAATATATCATTTGGGGACTAGACCTAAAGTTTGTACATATCTGTCAAAGGAAAGTAAATTAAGTGTGTTTGATATAAAATCCAAGAAAAAAATGATTTCCTGTTTTGTGAATTGCGATAAAAATATCAATTTTTACGAGTGCAAAATTCCACAGGCGTTTAATTTTCCAAATTTAGAACCCTTTTTGTGAGTATTTAATTTTGGCACAGGAACGATTTTTGCGTATTCTTCATTCTTAGTCCCGTATTAAAAATCACAAAATCGCGAAATTTGTAGCTATATGTGAAATTTGATACCTGACCAGATCCATGAAAGACAAGTATCAGGGATGTTTGAAAATGTTGTAGGATAATAAAAAATATAAAACTCAGTTGTAATACTGGGTGGTGATGTACTTCTTGCATGAAGATATACAACCTTTCGAGAAATTTTAAAATTAATTTCAACAGCAACTTCGACATGCTGACCTACTTTGAAAATCAAATCCTTGAACGGGATTAGTGCTTATTCTTCTGCATCCTTCTATGAAATATGAACGTGTTGTATATTCGCAATCTCAACTTGTGTCTGTTGAAGTGTACTGTTTCTACTCATTCATTTTTTTAGGAGATTTGCAAGACCATCAAAGTTTTAAAACTTGACATACAGAAGATGAAACTGGGATCATCTTTAAATAACTTTTTTGTCGAGGAATCCATTATTTTGCTGAATGTTCTGTTCTTCTTATCAAGGTACGGATCTTATCACGTGATAAAATACGACACAATAAAACACTTGTTGTACACGAATACTCAACTACATAGTTTTTTACAACTCTTCAATCAAATATTGCATCAAATTTTTCGAAAATGTGGCTATTTTCGTATTAAAAAAGGCCTTTCAATATTTTTCTTTCTTTTTTTTGTCAGTATTTGTCATGTTTGGCACCAGTCTGACAGACGTTTACAAAGAGATTGTTTCCTGGTTTCAATACCAGCCTGACACTACGCTCGTGCACTGGCTTGCGCGTCAGGCAAGCGAGTTAGAGCAATACTATGCGTATCTTTGGCGGTAATGTAAAATAGTTACAGTCGCAGGGGAGAAAGAGCCAGTTGTTAGGATGGAATACCCAAGGACGTGAAACTTCCCGTTACTTATGTGGTAGAAAGTGGGAGTTTGTTTGAAAGCGAAATGTGTGCAGGAGTAAAAAAAAACAAAAAACATAAAACCGCCCTGATCTATTGTTAATATTTTACAATGTGATTGTGAATGTTTGTACTAAATTACGCATGCTACTCCTACACATGTGTTATTGTCTAGAGCCAATTTAATGACGTACATTTATTTAGAATTTGTTATGGTGTTCTCAACTTGCAAACAAAAGATAAAACACAAAATTTGGATGATCTGTCGCAGCTAAATAAAAGTGATCATTCAAATAGGTACAAAACAAATTTGTTCGTAGACACAAAAGTTTGGAATGAGTTGCGAACACTCTTACGTTCGCGCGAACAAGTCAGTGTTCTCTTACATTCGCGCGGACAACTTTTCAGCCTACATTGCTGCTTTAATTTGATTTGTCGCTAAGAAATATCTCGTTTCGCCTTAGCCTAGTAACTGAGTTGAAGTGAGCTAACAGAATGATCAAAATAGTTCATTGAGAACGTTTGTAATTTTGAACAGCCTGGTATACTCGATGTCTTAATAAAAATTGAGCTAAATAATTCTTAATTACATTCTTTTTGTCATTTTAGATTGATGACATTGATAAACGAATATGAGCAATACTGTAGCAAGTATTACAAACTATCTTCCTCGGGATATGTGTCTGTGGATTTGTTGAAAAACCTTCTACGTAAAATACTACCAAAGAACGCGCCATCTTCTGGCCTGTTGAGCGTTTTTACGGCCTGAAAAAGGCGGGAAAATTACTGTTGCATCAGATCTCGCTCCGTCGCCGGTATTTTACCATACGCATTCTTGAGTAAAATTCTTTGAAGGAACAATAATAAAGATATACGCGTTCCATGCTTGACACGATTAATTTTTTCATATGATGTGAACCTTAGGTTTTGTTTTTTTTAATTTAGAGGATTATAGATAAATTTTGTAACTTATTTATTTTTTAGATTTCTGTTTATTGTGATTATTTTTCTTCGCAGCACTGCTTTTGTTCTGTTCGGTTTTTTATCTGTTGTTGTCATTATTACGCGTATGGATTGTTCTTTTAATTATTAGGGTAGTTTTATTTAAAAATATTTGCACTGTTTGCACATTTTCAATTTCTTGCACTCAAACGCAAATGTTTTATCGGATTACTGAAACTAGTCGGATTTTAGAATTACTATGGTGTCAACTCGAAATGCGATGGAGAGCGGGAAGGCTTCTTCGCAATCTTTATATTAATTCCGCTCGCGATAATGGGTAAAATATAAATAAAGGGCACGGGGTAAGGAAATTAAAACTGGAAAATAAAAGTGTGAAATAAAATTAAAAAAATGGATGATAAAAATGTAAAAATAGTGATTCGCACAAAATCTTCTCTAGTTGAAAAGTGATCGATTTGGCTAATTTTACTGCTGTTAATCTATTAATTCCGAAACTTACTCGATTGATCCCGATTCAGAATTGAATTTTGTTGAAAAAACAGTAAACGTGTAACCTTAATCCAACCAATAACATTTTTATCTTTGAAAGTATATTTAGTGATTATCCCAGACATCTTCAAAATTAGATTTTTTGAATCTTACCATATAAATTATTTTTACGGTGTATTTTTTACAAATGCTAATTTTTTTCTATTCTTACGACTCCATTCTGTTTCGTTTATTTATGTATTTATTTTAATTTATTAAATATCATTTGTCCAATGAACAACGTATGTGTTTTTTGTATTGAAAATCTCGTTGTGATCTTTTAGCACATAAAAAATAATTGCTAAGGATTAGAAACTTTCTCGAGTAAAAACTTCTGTGAAAACAAAAAACTGTGAAATTTTAGTCATTTACTTTGCGATTTTGCTAAATTAACAGTCTTTCGCAAATAAAACTTTTGCGGATGCATCATGCTGGCACCTTATTGCAACACGCGGGTATCTTATGGCACCATTCCAAGACTTTATTGTGGCATGTGAAACCCTATTACACCATGTAGGCACATTATTGCGGCGCGCACATGGAGCAAAGCTTATTTTTAGTGTTTCTTTCACCTTCTTTTTCTTTTCTTTTTTTGGCGGATAAATTTAAAAATTAACTATTGTTCTCACAATGCTGAGAAATATCGTGCACAAAAGAATAAAATTGCATCATTTCTGTGGTAGTTTTGGGTGGTAAACTCAGCTCCAAAATTACCAATTCAAATTTTATTTATTTTTGTATTCTTCTGTGTTTAGGCGCAGGGTGTTGTTTGTTTAGGTTTTATTTTGTTATAAGTAATATTTTTTTCTGCATTGTTTAATTTTACATTTTCAGCCCGCGTAACCAAATATTTAAACATATAACCAAGCTAAAACACAAGCCGTCAAGTGAGCTGCCCGTCCCGTATAAACAACCCCTGAGGGATAACGAGGATAAATAGTCCGCAATTTTACATCGAAAGCTATGGTTTCCCAATACGTCCGCAAAAAATGGTGGACTCAGTAGCTGTCTTTAGTTTAATTTTGCTTGTAGTTGTATTCATAATTTTGGCACTGTTCGTATGGAAACTACAGCTGAATGTATTAACAGAATCTCAGTATTTAAGAAACCGCGAGAGAAAACCCATGGCGTCATTATCAAAAGTAACTCTGCCTTTTAAGGTAGAAGTTGTTCCTGCTCCTGCAGAAAAAAGTAAGGTTTTTGCGGCGTTTCCGGCGAGTCGGCACCCTCGTTCTTGTCCCAAAGTAGGATAGCTGCTAGACAAGTGGCAACCTTTCATTTTGTATTATATTGCTGACCAAAGCTTGTAGACAGGGGAAGAGAAGAAGTGGCTAAATATACATGTCTATTGTCTGCTTGAGACACGCAACATAACTCCATTCTTGCGGCAGCAGAAAAGAGGGTGCCGATGACTCGGCGAAGGCGCCCGAAATGCAACGCACGTGAGCTCATTGTTAAATTTTTTCGAGAAGAAGGAAGGTGCTATTTGGTCGTTGTACTCTCAGTTTATTATTTGTGGGATTTTATTACAGCTATTTATCGAATAAAAGATATAAAAAACAGTTTTTTTCAGAACTATTCCACTACCACTGAACGATATTAAAAGAATAAATTATACATGGTAATAAATGTTTAAAAAATGTTGTTTCGGGTTGATTCGGGTTTCTCCAGGCGAAATATTAAGTTTTTTTAAAACGCCGGAAATCGTCCGACAGCCCCTGTGGTTTTTGCACCCTTGTCAGTCAGCACCCTTGTGCGGCAGAGTTGTCGTCATATGATATTGTTCTGTGCTCACATTTGGATGAGGTAAAACATTTTATAGTCAAATCTTCACAACTTTAATTAAAGCTTCCTCGTGCTCCCATATAAGTTAAACAAATATAGACCTCTCAAATGGTATAATCAACAAATTTAACGTTGCGATGTAAATAACACTAATTTAACGTCAATATCTTATATTAAATTAAAGAAGCCATTACAATGCACTTAAAACTTTGAGGTCAAATAACTTGGAAACAAGGTGGTGACGTCAGTCATTTTTCATTTTTCAACTAGGGACCACCTGGGATCAAATTGGGTAAGTTTCCTAAAACCAGGGTCCCCTGAACCCGTTTCGGATTGGATGGGTTGATGACGTCATCAAAAAACCTTTAAACCACAATATCTCTGCAACAGTTTGTCAAAGATATATGATCCTATACGTTTTAAGGTCTATATGATAAAGGCAACGAGTATACAAATTTTTGTACTTTGTGGAGACTTTGCTAACGTCAGCAAAATTTTTAAACCCTTTTATCTCATTGACCGTTCATTAAAAGCACATAATACTATACATTTTCTTGATCAGCGCTTTAACCTCTACACAATGGAGGCAACGTGAAAACAAGTTTCTAATTCTTTTTTTCTTGTGGATGGGTTGCTGACGTTATCAAAATTCAAATGACGCTTCTTTTCCATTCTTATTCTGCCTAAGTGGATTTTACCAAGGGTTTTATCGACTAGTAAATATATATTTAATACTAATTATTAAGAACCACATTGATTTCTCTGCTGGCAATCTAGAAGTTTACTAAAAGTAACACTCACACGTGATATGTAAGGGTTGCGAGGGATGAGTACAATCTTTGCGCAATAGACATATTGTTATTCCTACCATTGTATTTCAAGAGAAACCTCAGAAGCATTTTTTTGTTTATTTATTTTACTTTGCTTATATACCATTTTAGCTCACAGCATTCTATACTGATGGTCTTCAATTCTACGCACATCATATAGACTTAATAAGAAATCTCTGAATTCTTCATCAGTTGACATTTGAGTTTGTGTCTTGTTACATTTAGTAAAAATTGTATTCTTTAGGAAAATTGCTATTGAAGTGAAGGATGCAAATAAATGTCAAATCTAAAAAACAACAACAATCATATAAGGAAGCCTTATAGAGAGATATATAAATGCAGTGGTATAGATAGAAAAGAAATGACTGCTAGTAAAAAAAACATTGTTAGCTTCAGAGAGAATTGTGAGTGGATTCATTTTTTTCCTATAGCAAAATTTTGACTTGGGTTGTTTGTATTATATATAACCAATGATTGAGCCTGAGGCTTTTCTTATTTTGTTCTATCAGAATAAATCTAAGGCTTGTGTTCTTATAAAAAAGAAGTGCGTAAATTCTGTGCTGTTTCAAGAATCTTTTTTGCCACTAGGCCTCTTTTGTTACAAGAAACAAATAATATGACTGTTGCAAATTAGGAAATTATTGGGAAGGTTTATCTCACTGTTTAGATATTAAAAAAGACAGCAGACCTGGAAAAGAGGTCTGGCCTACAGTATTACGAGTATAATAAGAATCATTTCTAAATTTTCGAAAGTTCAGCTTTATACAATTTACGTTGTCTTGTGTCAATGCAAGGAAATATTGTTAACTTCCCCTTTTAATCTATACATCATTTATATTCGAAAAATAATCAAAAGCTGTGCATTTAAGCAAACATATTCTTTACAAAAAAGAGACGGTTATTCAATTACTTCATCGCTTTTGCTTTAAAACCTGGTATACATGATTTGTTTATTTGTCTTGCATTAGCTAGATCGTTTTTGTGAGAAAGGTCACCATTACTGCTAAAAGGTAGCACATTTCATAAAAATGAAAAAATAAAATGTAATATTTTAAGTTAAATTAACAAACTATGTTTTCAGCATTCACTAAAAAGAAAAGTTGACAAGGAATGCTATTTTTTTCATCCACTTTTCAGGCTCTATCCAGTGGTATAGTTTTTTAAAAAAGTGACTTTTGAAATTTTTCTAGTACAAGGAGTTGTTTTTTATATATTCTATATATATAGGCTGCTAAACATTACCACCTAGTTAAAAATAAAACTAACATTTTTTACTTTATAAAAAGGATTAACGTTTTTCACCAAAAGTTAAAACTGACTCAAAGAAACTTTTACAATTTCGCAGTTTATGAAAATGCTTTAATTGCAAGAGTTTATATTGAATTAGGCTATTTTCAAAAGTTTATTCTCACAAATTTTTATTTATTCTGGAATTTTCAGAAAAATTGCAAAGATTTTTGCCTTGATTTCACGATTTATTTTTACTCGCAAAAGTTATTTTCGCAAAAGTTTCTTGTCCTTTAAAGTAGTGGCTTTAAAAAGACCATTAAAAGATTGCTGGAACAAAAGTATATGTATAGTATTTAATAAGGGGATATAGATATATATGTTTTTTAAGGGAGAAAAAATTCAGTGAGAAAAGTTATAGTTTTAAATATTTATACTTTTAAAAACAGAAAAACTTTACTTTTTTGTACTAAGAATTCAACAAATTTTTTTGTAATGTTGACATTAAACTTTTTGAATATCTTCCGTTTTTAAACAAGCGTGTGAAAATAAAAGACTGGGTTCTAGCTCAAATATATATGACATTGGGCTCACTGCTGTAAAATCACTGCAGAACTTTTAGTTTGTATTTCTATTCTACAAAGTTGTAGTTCTATTTCGATAGTGTAATACTTCATTACAAATATTTAGATTCGTACAAATATTTAGATTCGTTATCCCTTAAAGTAACTGGTTCGAAAGATGGTTGTATTTTGTATTACTGCTGTGTTGGTATCAGTGAATTGAGAAAAGTGCTGCAGTCAGAACGTCCTATTTCTAATGAAAAATCTATTGTTGATGTTTTAAATTTGATATCCATGTGGTGCAGTGATATGCAAAAATTGTATCTTTTCAAACTGGGCACCGCATATTGAAATCCTGTGGCAGGAAGTATTGATATGCCAGCCTTAATTACTACCAGTGGTGTTATTAAGAACGTTTCGTTACCATGTTTGTGTTGTAAAGTAAAGGTGAAAATTTAAGAGCAATGTTTTTCAAACTTATTTTGTTGATGCTGTTTTACTTTAAAACTTTTTGTTTAGAAGTAAGATTTAACTTCGGCCTATGACGAATAATGCAGATGTCTTTTTATGCTTAAGATTTCAGCTTCAAGCAAATCACACTCATTTTTTAGATTTGTATATACTTGGAATTGATTGATATGGCTAAGATGATTCACAGCAAAATGTTTGATCTTTTTTAGTTTAACTGTCCCAACCTCTACCCTAATATCTGTTGATTTCTTTGACTTGCTTCAAGCACATTTACTGAAAATACCACAGAAGTTTCTTTGGAACAACATTACAGCACATTACCAGAAAATGTACAGAAAGAGTTGGTGGAAGTGATAAGTGATCAATCTTCTGTTAAAACACTTGTCCCCTTTGTTACCTATTTGCAATTGTCAGATGAAGAAAAAATGGAGGCTGTATCTGATAATGACGTTGTAAGTAATATTTCCCAGATTTGCAAATTTTTGTAAGCGTTGAAGTATAAACCATATTAATCCATTTCAGGTTCTTTGCAGAAGCACCTTTTGTGTCATAGAAAATTAGAAAATTAGATTTTTAAGTGATATGATGGAGTACTGCATGTTGACGGACGTGTAAGATCTTTAGAAAAAAATGTTGTTACGGTTTGGTCATTTTTGCGACCCTCTCCTCTTAACCACCCAGGTAAAAAGTTAAAAATTTTAATATGTACGACATTTTTAGGTTGCTTTACTGACTGCCTTCTCATGTCATGGTGGCAAATATGAAACAGTGGCACAATACATAGAAACAGCTGGTGGAAAGATATTCCCTATCAAGGTTTGACCTTTGTTGAGTGTCTTGATAAAAACATATTGTAGCGTGTATGATTCTATATAGATTGACGTTTAGCATACCCTCCAAACCTTTCTTGGGGGTTAATTTCACTATTTTGGCGGTTTTTATTTTACTTGTGATAACAAAGTGCTGAGAATCGCCCTAACTAAAAATATCAATAAAAATTAATACTTGCAAAAAAATGTGTCGATGTGATTTCCTCTTTGACTTATTATTTGTTTTGCCACCATACTCAGTTGTCATTCCTTATATATAGGAACTGTTTCAATCTGGCGTTAGTGACTACAGCTCTTCCGATACCGCCTCATCAAGTGAATCCAATGAACTCTGCATAATCTGTCATCACTATCCAGTGACACGAGTTTTATTACCTTGTCGACATTCATGTGTGTGTAAAATATGTTTCAAAAAACTTGAAGGTTGTCCCGTGTGTCGACAACATGTACAATCTTACTTCATAGTAAAGGATGAGTCTCAAATCCCAATGAGTGAAGAAGAGGAGAGAGACCAGTTAAGTAATGACATTAGCCAAATGGGTATCTGGAATTTAATAAAGTCCATTTGGAACGCCGGTTGATGAAAATACTTTAAGTATCTTCTAGTAGACACATTTCGTGTAAAACATTGCTTGGCTATCACAAGTAACTGGATATTACATACCATGTCCTCTATTTAACATTGGACGTTTATATAAATATGAACCAAAGCTGATATCATCCTATGTGTACGACATTACACTTGTTAACAACTTTGACAAAAGGCCAACTGGTCGAAACTAGTTAGCTAATAATACATTATTCTTTTTCACTTAAAATATTGTTTTTATTGTTCTCTCCATAGTATCCAATTAATAGGATAGTATATTTTTTGTTTACTTTGGGTTTTTTTTTATTGGTTTTATTGAACTATACAGGTTTTTTCTTTTGCCTTTGTTCTTCTAAAGATTGCGCAAGAATTTTGAAACTCCCAAACTTGTTTGTTACCATAAATGGGAGGAGTATTGCATCTATAAACAAGGCGATCACGTGATTTTTAACAGCTGGCGCAAATCAACAGTGATATGTATTTTCGTTGAAGCAGCTGTGTTGCGAGAAGAAGGCTAAAACGTGGTTGTCTGTGTAAGGTCGGCAGAAGTAGATGATGGAGTTGTGGTATTCATTTATTTGTCTATTTTTCTTTCTTGGTAAGAGATACTGTTGTTTGTTTGTTGTTTGTTGTTTGTTTGCTTATTTATCTGTCTTCGAGTTTCAGGACCATCCGTGAGGAAAGTTGTCTGATAATCACTTGTATTTCAGATGTGCTAGACTTTTTGCTGTTTTAGAACCTAGGCTGAAAATTCGTAAAATTTTAGCTTTTTAAATTCTGGCATAATTGTAATCTTTAATGGTGCTTATTTCAGGGTTTTATTCTAATATAGCAACGCCAAAGGACCTTTCCGCAATCGAAATTAGTTTGGCGCAACAAAATATTTCGTCCCTTTTTTATTTTTGAAGATATTATTACTTTTTAATTTGGTAACCACATAATAGCCACAAACCCTTTTCAACCTTTCAAGTCGATTCTTTTTTACCTTGTTCTCCTTATTAGCCTCATGCAAAATTGGATTTTTTATATTATACAGTTTTTTATCAAATTTTGACCTCTACTTATTTACCTCTCTCGCTTCGATATGTTAAGGTTAAAATGTCCTAAGTGTGTTGACACTCGACAACGCTGTTATAAGGAATATTTATAAAAAGACGGGCATATCAATTGTGATATGCACGTCTTGCCGGTGCGCAAAAATTGTAGAATGTAGACAAAACTTTTTACTTATAATTAAATTCGTTCTTATCGATATTTTTTAGCTGGTAAATCCAATGCAAATGATGACTGGAACGGTGGTCTGCTAAAACAACAGGTAACCTCAACATACTTTGTTTTGGCTAATTTTCGCCGAGAGTTTTTTTGCTTGAACTTCGAGAGGTTTTTTTGTTCATTTCGCAAAAGTTAATGCCATTCGCGAAAATAAATTCCCGCGAATTTTTTTGATAGACACAATCCGCGAAAAATTATTTATATTAAAATAGTCATTTTTAATGTTTTAAAATTCACGGCATATAATTCAATTGGCGCATAGCTTCACGTGCACTTAAAAAAAAAAAAATGTAGACAACTTTCCAACCCTGCCTCTATACCAAACCTCACCCCTATCACCCAACCCCGCCCTTATCACCCAACCCCTACCACCCAACCCAATCCCACCCCTACCACCCAACTAAATCCCCCTAACCAAACCAAACCACACCCCTACCACCCAATCCAACCCTACCCCTACCGCCCAACCCCACCCCCACGAAACGAGTTTGTTTGTTTAAGTAACTTTTTCTAACTACAATTTGAAAGAGTTTTAACCGGATATCACAGAATTTATTGTTTGAACACCCTCCACCCTTGTCCACATATGTCCTATTTTTACCACCCCTTAAACTCCCTAAGGTGCGGACATCTGTTTAAAATTTGCGCTCCGTCACAAGTATCTCTTAGTAGCAACGTCACAAGATTTCCTTGCAGTGTATATACAAAAAAATATCCGTCATTTTTAACCATATTTGTCGACGAGAGCAGAAATTGTCGGTGATATGTCGCAAAGTATAACTCATTTTCTCTTCAGTGCGTGACAGACTTCTTCAGATGTCAGCAATCCACTTCACTGCTTGATCCGAAGTGTCGTGACAAATATGTCGCATGCTTAATGGGAAAGAGTACTGGCGACGCCAATTATCACTTTCAACAACTCATTGAAAAGGTAATAACGACGTAATAACTTTTATAACTACGCTCTGCGTACGCAAAATTCATTATTTTTCAAATGTGTGTGCGCGAAAATAAATTGCGCGAAACAGGAAAAACGAATATTAAGATTTAATTTTTCGTAATCGACCACCTAAGGATCACTCGGTTAGGGCGTGATACTTTCCCGGATATTATTCCGGTTTTTTTGTATTGAGTTGAATTTTGGTGCGCAGCTGCGGTGCCATTTTATCTATTGTTTTGGCAAGGCAAAAACAACGGTACTTTTTGGATAAGGGAGATCATTTTCATTTACTCGAACATGTATGTTTAAGATGACTATCTCCATCAGTCGCTACGTAGGGTCTCGAGGGTGGTGACTAGTTTGCATCGGCGAAAGTAACACAGTGGAGCTGATCGAAGCGCGTACGTTCCTATTGATTTGACTTGTTCACTATTTAAACAAAGGAAAAGTTGCATGGCGATCGCACCAGTGTATCATAGTACTAGTACTTTTAACAACACATGTAACAACAAGTGTCGGTAGCGCGCTGTTGTTCTTACCAAAACCTTTGCATTTTTGTTCCTACTGGCGCTCTTTTGTTCACGCTTCACATTTTCAACCAGGCGTGCACACATTTCATGTTGTCTATTTTACAGCTCCTCCTCCTACTTTTTTCTCCCAATTCTTTTTATTAGTGTTGGTCAGAAGTGGCGTTAGGAAATTCAGAATATTGTCAAAGAATTGGACGAAATAACATCGATTGGTATGGTTGTGCATTAACATGGAATAAATGCATGGAAAATATCACAAATGTATAGGAGTTTTATATTTAAAATGCTTATTAGAATAATGTATGATTTCTTGCTTACTTTCTCAGCAAAAAAATACCTCGTAGCATCCCGTAAAAACTGCGAAAATTATTGAAATATTATTATTCTAAATATTTATAAAAGATAGCCTTCAGTGTCGGAAACGCTGTTATCAATGTAGGTTTTATCTTCTAAATGTATACATTTGATATACACCGGCATTGCCTACTCAATTTCCTTCACCTGACATGGGTTGGTCTGTGGTAAAGGCACTTGCTAAACATGCTCGCGCTGTGGACCGAACCACGGACCTTGTGATTACGGAGCGAACTCCAAACCACTAGTCCACGCGTAGCAATACAGTAACATTCGAAGTAATCTCCAAACCACAGGTACATATTTTGGCCAACCTCGACCCCAGGCCCATTTTTCTCTTTCTGACAATCTCGGACGTCTCGGTATCAAAAAAGCGAAAAATTGCCCTGGGAACGAGGTTGTACTTTGGCCTTTAGCCAGCATATTTCTAACTTTGAAGAAGATTTTCGGGAAATTTAGAGTCAGACCATCAAAATTCAACCCGATAATCTATCAATTTACTTCTTCAGTTTTTTCAAATGTTTTTCGCCGAAGTTTAGTGGTTATAACTCTCGCACTTTGTGCCGGGTGACACCGGGGTTAACCAAAGTCATTGCAAACGCAGAAATTGGCGAATTAAAGGTATACGTCATGGGTTTTCGTTATTCTTCGAATAAAAAACCAGCTGAATATAATCAAATCAGTTTGATTATATTCAGCGAAAAAAGAATATTCAAACAATGAGTTGCGTACAGCATTAGCAACTTCTATTGAAATATGACGTCATTGACACTTTCGAAACTGCGCTTTTACCCACATGAAATGAAAAGCTGTGAAAGAAACTTCAGTTATTGTTGAGTAAAGCCGTAGTAAACACTGCGTTTTTTTTAAAAAATGACGAGCAATAGTAATCCAAACCCTTTTCAAAATTATTTACGTGGAATAAAAGCAGCAGAAAACGCAGAAGCTAGATATGATAGAGATATGGAAAAAGAACAGTAATAGTTAATTTTTCTTCAGGGGAAATTGGCGTTCTCATCATTGTTGTTTGCTTGACCAACTTCGACCCAACCAATTCCACAAGTTTCTAGAAGAGGGTGAAAATGTCTGTTAGTTATAGCATAGTAAGAGTTATAGCATAGCGATTTTATCTCATTTTACCTCCCTGCAGGGATGTACACCCTCGTTCCTAGGGTCCTCCAAGAGCCATACAGCCCTGGGTTCGAGGTTGCCCAACGACACGCTTACCCATAATGGAACATAGAGGAACATGAATTCGAGGTTGCAGAAAGAAAGTACTATGCGCCTGAAATATGCTTACCTCAAAAGCTGCAGTATTCATTCTTAAAAAACTTTCAAAATCTCTGAGTCTTAGTTCAGCAATTAAGCCATGATATCTCTTCGTAACTATTCCTTAACCCAAACTGTGCGCTTTTTACGAGGTTTTTTTCTTTTACTATTTTTAATAACGCTATAGTATGTAGCAACAAGAAAGCCGGGCGGCTAAAGAATTGTGGAACCTATCGCAAAATTCGATTAAAGGAATAGCGCTTTAAATGCTAGTAAAGGCCGACCTCCACTTGCCCGCGCGTAAGCAAGCGCAAAAACTTCATACGTGCGCGCGTACATCGTCAATTCTACCCCAGTCTTTTGGCGTGCACAAAAGAAAAACAGAATGTAAACAAATATGGCTGCGTTCAATCATTCAACAAATATCATGTGGGAATGTAATTGGGGGGAAGGGATTACGTTGTTTACATTTCCTAGCAATCTGATTGGTCCAACGGCGAGCGGCTGCCAAGAGACGAACTTGGTAAATTATAGCGAAATTACCATAATTTACTTTGCAAATTTTTCTTGGGCAAAAATTACTAACACGAAAAATTGACAGGTGAAGTATTTAAATACACATATTACCACTGTGAGTAACAGTTTTCTTTTTCGTGGAAAATAGTTTCACTTCAAATATAACTATAAAAACCTAATATAAAATCTCAGCTTCAAATTTCAAAATAGAAAGGTGCAATTACAAAATTATGACATCTATGAATGTTTAACACACGAGTCATGCAGAGACGGATACACCGTTTTCGTTTAGCAAAAAATGTGAACAAAAGAAGTAGTCATTATCAAAACACTACACAGTAAAAACAAAACTCTTGATACTATCAAAGTATCTGACACAGCGTGGTACAAGTACAATAAAATATAGTCATAAAGTATCATGCGTTGTAGTACAAATTACAACAGCATGTCACAACAACGTAGAAAGATATACACCTGTATTATATCTATATAAAAAAATTTAAAAAATGTTAACAGAATCAAGATATGAATTCCTATTAGGTTGGATCTAGGTCACTCATCATTTTTGTCCATTGTCCATCAATATTCTCTTTGTTGTTTAAAGGGGCTACGAACCGGTTAAAATGCTCACATTGAGTATATCCCGCGCACATATTAAAAATCCGGCAAACGCGTTTTGTGCAATAAACACACCAGCGCACTTTGCTCGCTGGTTTAATATTTTTTTTCGAAAAGTATATTACAAAGAAATATTTCAGCAAGACTCATTCTTGATGAAAACATGACCAAGGCTGGAGAAGATAAAAATTCTAGATATATCTATATGTTCGAGTCTGTAAATTACATACATGCCGGAAAAATAGCCATTTTTGTTTTTCACCGCCATCAGCTCGACTTTCGTGTAAGTCACTAAAGTCGAAAACCAACAGCCGTTCCGTAGCCCCTTTAAGTCGACATCAGACGGAAGTTTTGCGTCAATTTTGTTCTTCTCATTGGGTTGATGAATGGAAACAACTCTTTCTTCATCAACATCATACTTTATTTTCACAAGAGTGCTTAACATCGCTTTCACAATTTTCAATATTTTTGAGGAAGGCACATTGTAAAACATTTCAACGATTTCAAATTTAGTGTTACATTGGAATTTCTCTTTTGTTGCGTTGTCTTAAATGAAAATGACAACTTCCGAGTAGACACACATTCCTCTGACGACATGACATGGTCACACTTAGTACATTCAATTATGTCTTCAGTATCAGTAGAAGACACTGCACCGTTACAATTAGTGTGTAATAATTTTGTGTTAAACGACTTCATATCGATAGAGGACACTTTTCCTAATATTTCTTTCTGTACATCATTGACAACAATCTTAGCACTGATATCAATGTCTTCGTTTTCGCAAACTGTTATCTCTGTCTGTTCAGTTGTCTTTAAGAATCGACGTGATTTGAACTTATGAACCATTGCATTTGTTATTTCATAGCACATATCCTCCTCCACTCCGTTGGTTAAATCTCCGTAAAACGTAACATGGATAGATCCAGTGTTATCATACATCGCAGTTTTACGATATTTCAAATTTTTATCATTATGAGTAGCACTTTCTATTTCAGACATGTTTGCAACAACTCCTTTCAAATGAACTCTTTCATAGAGAGCGGATTCGTTAAGAATATCACTAATGGATTTAAAGGTATATTCCAGACTTGTTTTGTCAAACTTTAGTTCAGCTTTTCTGACAGATGAATAGTCTGTTACAAGAATATCTTCATTGGAAAACTTAATTTTTTTATCACACACCCAGATGAATTTTCTTGAATGGTTTTCAACAGTTCACGTTTTTCCGGACTGAAACATACAGCCCGGCGAACATCTTCTTCTGCGTGAAAAGGGAAATCAAAATACTTTCTCTTGTTCTTCAAGGTTTTGATGGGTGATAGCCCAGTGATGTAACCACTGACAGTAGACGCTTCTAAAGAGAAGGAATTCACGTTTAGGGGCAATTTTTCCGCAGCAGAGAGGAAGTCCAGACTATTTTGCTGTTTATACAACATGCCACCTTGCTCCAATATATATTCCAAGTCGTTGCATGTCCATCGACTTACTGCTTTGAGAGTTGAAAAGCATATACTGAAGAGAGATATGCAAGAGCATTGTATTCCCCTAGTATTTCCAAACTTTTCGTGACCCTGGTGAAATGATGCCTGAATACATTTCAAAATTGCATAAGGACCTGGATTTAACTCTATGTCGCCAGAAGCAAACAGTAGAATTTTTAGCAAAGTATGACAAAAGATATTAAAGAGAAGGCATGTTCGCGGCAACAGTGACATATGAATGCCAAGCAGAACTTCAAATAACAGGCGGTAGAATATATAAATCGTTTAATAATCAACTTACTTTGCATAGACCATTTTGAATGTTTACATTTTCCGCGGTAAGCCCTTTCGGCTTTAACAATTGTGTGGCAGGCAAAAAGATGGGGGCGCTAGGTGAAGTGAGGTCCTTTTTAGTCTGTTTCTTCGCACAAAGGTATCATTATGACTTTATATGAATATATGTCAGTCAGAAGTTACCCATCTACACTCGATAATAGTTTAAAGCCTCAAAAATATTTCCGTAGAAAGAAATGGGCTAAAAAATACCTTTCTTCAGCAAGCTTCCGCATCTTTCTGCCTGCCACGCAGTTGTTAGAGCCAGAAGGGCTTACCGCGGAAAATGTAAACATTCAAAAAGGTCTATACGATCCTGGCAGCAATGGCTGTGAAAGTCAGAAAATTCAAGGTGGCTCGAGATTTGTGCACAGCTTTTGAAAAACGTGCGAACAAGACAAAGCCTTTGAATAATCAGCCAATCATGGGTCAAAGAATGAGAAAATTCGCTATCGTGCAACGGTACCTAAAAAATGTCTTTTACAACCGAACCAACTGCGTGTATGACGCGCATAGTAATAGGTACAGAATACTGAAAAGATCAGGAAAGTTGTTAAAACTAAGCGGACATAGAATCTTGCACGCCGCTCATTTTAGAAACTGTGTGTTCCACAGTTAATGATAGTAATGAGAAGAGCAGCTTCTTCCTCGAAGTTATCCATAGTTGCACTCTGACTATAATAATCTTCCGTGTATATGTTTGAGAAATAACGAAACAATATTCTTTTAATATTTTTACGTGTATTTACCAAAAAAATATTAGAAGAATGTTAAAAGAATATTTAAAAAGTGAATATTCTTTGTGAATATTCTTCTGTGTATATCGGCCTTTACTAAAATTAATTATTAGTCAATTTAAAAAGGCAGCTAATACTTTTTTAAGAAAAGACACGCCTCTCTATGCTGGTCGTAACACTTTCTACCATTACGCATTTTTAAAAATGTTGAAAAGACTAGAATTAATTATTGAATTTATTTTCGTATGTATGGCCAAAGCCGGTCACGTGGTTTTTTAAGTGTTTAAAGGGCGTACAAGGCATGGAAGCGCTCACATGTCAATTAGTTCTTGAACCGTACACGTTAAAACTGTTTGTCCACAATTCACTCAAAATGACTGAGCAACAAGAAGCGTCAATGGACACAAATAACGCTGAACCCGACATACTACAACATCTAACAAACTACTTTGACCGTAAATTCCAAGAACAGGACGAAAATCTAGAACAGAGGCTTACCACTGGATCGAAAAACTTGGAAAAACGTCTTCTGGAGCAGCACAAGATCGGTAAAACCGAATTTAAATTCAGAGGTAATAAAATACAACATCAATTCAATAGCGATTTAATTCTAAGTCTAGAAATAATAAAACAACTAGTAAAAGATGGTTCGATTACAAGATCTTCCAAAAAGATTGATAATGTCATAGATGATCTCCACAAGCGAAACAAATGTATCCGTTTCGCAGATAAATCTCCGGCTGGATGGGCTGCTGTCGACGAATACTTATCCGACGATCTTGCCAACGATTCAGAGGATGACAAAAAGATGAAGGCTGCGGAAAACCGGGCTCTGAACAAGAAAAAGGCGACCAAGAGAAAGTCAACCTTCGAGCATGTTCCACGTCGGCCGCCATACCAGTCTTCCTCATTCACACACCCTTCGCAGCATCACAATCTGCACCTCCGGGGAGGCCTATCTTCGGGCTATCTCAACAGCAATCAAGATTCGCGAATCAATACCAGCGAAGTTACCAACAGCCACAACAGCGATCTCTGTGTTTCGGATGCGGAAAACAAGGACATTGTCGAAATGACTTCCCTGACCTCAAACAACCCTAAAGAAAAGGCAAAAGTTAAGTGTGATACTGTTTCTACTGTATATAGTTTTTCTGAATGCAATAGGTCTTATTCGCGCCAAGCTAATCCTCCACATACCGTGAAGGGCAATCTCAGGCGGCGTCTACCTTACTGGGAGAACATAGGCACTAATGAAACTTTTTTAGAAATTATAAAATACGGATACAAAATTCCTTTTTTCACCACCCCTAAAAAGGCTTCTTTCAAAAACAACTGTTCGGCTCTTGACAATGAAGATTTTGTAAATAAGGAATTACACGAGTTACTTAAAACCGGAAGAATAAAAGAGATGGCTACTGAGCCACACGTGGTTAATCCACTGAGCGTTAGTTCGCCCAAAAATAAGAAGAGACTTATTCTTGACCTGAGACATGTAAACAAACACGTGCACAAACAAAAAACCACATTCGATGATTGGAAGATTTTCGGAGAATTTGTTGAAGAAAATGGTTTCATGTTTAAATTTGACATAAAACAAGGCTATCATCACATAGAATTGCTCCAGAGCATCAAAAATATTTAGGATTTTCTTTGATTTATTCTTTCTGCTCTACTTAGTCTCAATTTTTGTTCATTTGCTCGATTGTTTTTATTTCTTAAGCCCGTCGATTAATAAATATATTTAATATATGTATATTTTTTTATTATATATTTTGGTGTATAATTTTCATTTTCATATGTTCTGGTCTTAATTCTCCGTCAGAATCTATATCGATGTCTTTCAATCCTTCGCCACTTTGAACTCTGCTAATCTTGTCTACAGTTTTACAGTGTCTTTTTTTATAGAATAACTTATTTCTTTATTTAAATATTATTATTATTTTAATAGGACGAATAGCCATTGTAAAATATGGAAGTGCCTGAAAGACAGTTAATAAATTAATAAAAAAAAAAAAAATAAAAAAAAAAAAAATGGGTAACAAATGGCGAAAAAAGGTATTTTGTTTTTACAGTCCTACCGTTTGGTCTCTCTTCTGCCCCCTTTATTTTCACAAAAACAATGCGAGTCCTCGTAAAACACTGGCGAGAACATGCTATAAAATTTGCATGTTTTATTGATGACGGCGCTGGCACAAGCAATACCTATGAATCGACTCTGAGGGCGTCAAACTTCGTCCGAGACTCGCTTAAGAAATCTGGGTTTGTCGCAAACAACGAAAAATCTCTGTGGAGTCCCACTCAAAACATGACATGGCTCGGCATTAATCTAGATCTGAAGAAAAAACTTTTTTCTATACCTTCCCAGCGATTAATTTCTACTCTTTCGAGTTTACAATTCATTCTTGATTCCCTACCGTACACGTCAGCACGAAAATTAGCAAAATTTTGCGGGAAAAATCATATCCATGAAATTTGTTATAGGCAATTTGGCCCAACTGAAAATTAGACGAGTTTATTATCTTATTGAATCGCGAATATCATGGGACTCCCGAATGAACATGTCACACGCTTCAGAAGCTGTGAAAGAACTGTTCTTTTGGAAGAACAATCTGCTAAAACACACTGAGAGACCAATGACACGGGTAAATACTCCCTGGTTAATCGTTTGTTCTGATGCGAGCGATACAGGGCTGGGTGCACACACGTGGTACAAGAATAGAATGCATATTTCTATTAAGAATTTCACACTAACGGAAAGCCTAATGCACTCCACGTGGAGAGAGCTATACGCTATACAATATTCGCTACAATCATTAAAATCAGTTTTATGCAACAAAGCAGTACTTTGGAAGACAGATAATTACGCGAGCCATTGTATAATAAAAAGAGGCAGCTCAAAGGAAAACTTACAGATATTGGCAGAAAATATTTTTGATATTTGTAAGAAACATAAAATAGATTTAAATGTCGAATGGGTCCCAAGAAACCAAATTCAATACGCTGATAAATTAAGTCGTTATACGGACACGGACAATTGGGAAATCACAAAAAGCTTTTTCGAATACCTAAACAGGCTCTGGGGTCCATTCACCGTAGATAGGTTTGCTAATGACGAAAACAAAAAGGTGGGCAGGTTCAACTCAAAATATTATTTTCCGGAAACTGAATGCCTAAACGCCTTTAATACCTCGTGGGAAAACGAAAATAATTTACTCGTGCCCCCGGTTCAAACTATATCAAAGGTTTTAAAACACATGCAGACCTGTAAAGCTTCGGGCACACTGGTGGCCCCATACTGGCCTTCGGCAGCGTTTTGGCCATTTTTAACTGATTCAACAGGGGACTTCCAAAAATTTATTAAAAACTTCAGGATCTTTGACAATCCCCATTTATGCGTTACTCAAGGAGAGTGCAAAAAATCCGCCATAGGTTCAAAGCATTTTAAAAGCAAAATAATAGCTTTCAAACTGCAATTTACATAAACCGAATCCACAGGGACAGCGACGGTGTCGTCACTGGACCAAGACACGCAGTCACTGGACACACAAAAACTCTTAAAATCAATAGGCAATGTTTTTTACATTTTAGAACTTTTTGCAAGTCATTTTACGCAACACTTGGAAAACGAAATTTTGAGGCATTTAGCAGAAGATCTACCAGAATATATCTTAAATTCCAGGGCGAATAACACGATAAAAACGTACTATTATTCTTTTAATTCATGGAATACGTGGTGTCAAAAATATTCTGTATCAAAATTACCAGCTCTACCGCTAACAGTTGCGTTGTACATACTTAACCTAACCCAAATGAACAATTCTTATCCTAAAATCGAAATCGCATTCTACGCTATCCAGTATTTTCACACTTTGACAGGCTACAATAACCCATGCGACCACACTTTACCAAAAAATATGCTCGAAGCCGCTAAACGCCTACTACAACATCAAACTCGCAAGAAAGACATAATTACGGTTGAACATTTGCACGCATTACATAAACAACTTGTTAAAAGCGAAGCTGTTAACCTTTACAAACTTAGAACTTTTAATATCTTTCTCTTGGGATTCTGTGGCTTTCTTAGGTTTTCGGAAATTAGTAATCTGAAAAGATGTGGCGTCATTTACAAAAATAGCTTTATGAAACTGTTCATAGCGAAAAGCAAAACAGATATCTACAGAGAAGGACACTGGGTTTACATCAGCGCTTGCGGAAATGGGATCTGCCCAGTATATAATTTAACTGAGTATATGAAGTATGTACCTGCTGAGCCTGATTCCTATCTGTTTAGAGCGGTCACAGTTACATCAAACAACAAATTCGGAAGTTTTAAAAAGATGAATCGCCCAATCAGCTACACAACAACAAGAGAAAATGCACTCGATGCACTGACATCAATCGGATTGGATAGGACAAGATTCGGACTCCACAGCCTACGTGCTGGAAGAGCAACAGCAGCGGCAAATGCAGACGTCCCAGACCGTCTTTTTAAACGACATGGTAGATGGCGTTCGGAGACAGCCAAAGATGGTTATGTGGAGGACGACGCAGAGCATTTACTATATGTTACAAGAAATCTAGGCCTTTGAAACACCTACTAACCCTAACTTTTTCGTACATAACTACTACTACTAGTCGAAGTTCTTTGAGTCTTCCCTGTCGCAAAAATAAGAAAATAAATAAGGTTATTTTCGGTTGAGCGCAGCGAATTAGAAAATAATTGAATTTATTTTCGTATGTATGGCCAAAGCCGGTCACGTGGTTTTTTAAGTGTTTAAAGGGCGTACAAGGCATGGAAGCGCTCACATGTCAATTAGTTCTTGAACCGTACACGTTAAAACTGTTTGATTACCTATAAGATAAGCAGTTTTATTTTGAATAGTTTATAATGTTGTTGTTAATAACAGTGTAAGTTTTTAATGATACCCTTAACCTTGGAGGGTTAGTGGCTGTAGCACTGGGGTCTAAGGATATTCTTCCCCATAGAATGGGGTTTTTCGCATCCGGCTTAGCCACGATTTCGGAAACGTTTCGATTGTAAATTAGTGGTTGTAATTTAGTTCGTAGGAGATATAGATGTATTATATTGTGTTATGACTACCGATAGCACACGGTTCCTAACTAAGATGACAAACTACTAACTACTACTACTAGTCGAAGTTCTTTGAGTCTTCACTGTCGCAAAAATAAGAAAATAAATAAGGTTATTTTCGGTTGAGCGCAGCGAATTAGAAAATAACAATAGAAAACTGTTTGTTCATGTCTTCCTTATATATTTATCTCAAAAAATTCCTTTTATGCTTGTTGTGGCACCCTCCTCTGTTATACTTATTCGAAGTTTTCTAAAGTGGGTATCGACGGCACGCTGCCGCATGTTATTTGCGTTTTTTGTTTGCATTATATCCCTATTGAAAAAAAAACACGTAATTTTAGAATATCAATAACAAGTGCTTTTTTAGGCATGCTGCGAATCGAAAGTAAGTCTACGTTTTTTTGCGGCCGCCTTATGGTTAAAACTCGCCGTTTCGCGGATTTTATCCAGAGTGAATTTAGCAAAGATGACAGCAACTTTACTGCTGCCCTTTAGTTGCATAAATCTTCATAGCTGCTGCTACTAATTTTCGCGGCCAATTATTTTCCCGAGTCAATTATTAGCGGTTAGTTATTTTCGCTGATGACATCAAAAAAATGTTGTCAAATATATTTGAATGTAGTAAACTTCACAAGTACAAACATGGCGTCATTGTTTCGTTGTGATCTTTTTCAATCGGAGATAAATTCGCAGGTAGATAATTTATTCAAAATCCGCGAAATTAAATGCCCCTGAAAAATAACGTCATAAGGTAAATCAAATAAAAAGGATCTAAAAAGAGTGAAACTAAGATAGGATTAATAAATATATCAATATATACAAATTCATATCCAATAAGAGGTTTACTTACAAAAGAAATCAAAAAATTACTTTGGAAGCATCATTAAAAATCGCAAGATCAACTGACGTTATAATGATTTTTTCATGAAGTAAACATAAAGTCTCTGAGTATTCCAGGTAGGTTAAGGGAAAGATGTTTTAGATAAACACAGAAAAAACTTGACTAATATATTGCAAGGAATTATATATACCTAAACATTTATTTCTTTAGCAACTTTTGCTAACAACCAAATATCTATTTTTATCTTTCCCAAACGATTTATGTTTTAAATGATACCTCTGGCATAACCTGTGCACTAACGCTCTGTCTTCTCTTGAAAGTTCCGATGCAAATTTCATTTCCAATCTTTCACGATCATGTAAGAAAGACAACAATGTTTCTTCAACGGTTGATTTTCTGATACAGCGATTCAAAAACTGGTGACCGACACCTTCCCTTCGTTCGTTAGAATCAACAAACACTGGATCTGAAATACCGTGTTTATATTTCCCAATTCCACCACTACCACTCCAACCCATTTTTCGAAGCAACTTATTCCCTACATTATTATCGTCCAGTTTATCTGCGTTCATATATGCTGCGCGTACAAGTTGTCCTTTCTCAACGGTTTCGACGTGATCATGGTTGACTTCTGCTTTATAAACAATGCGCTGTCTCTCTTTTAATTTAACAATCGCTGACTCAGCACAGCAATGTTTCGCTTCTTTTTTGGTAGTCCCTGTTCCAGAAGCAATACACTTCCCTTCGATAATAACATCAGTGGTATATTCAACTAAATTCTTCGAACTGATTTTCGCATCACTTTCTATATATTGTACAACTTTTTTACTCTTTTGGACACTTTCGTTTAATATACAAATGTGGTTTAATTCAGTGTTGTCAGATTTAGACGGAAAGTATAAAACTAAGCCATGTATAAGTTCACTAGTTTTGTTATCTTTTGTAAATAATTTGGACTTTTTTAAAGGTGTGTTCTCAATGATCTCACATGGACGTTTTGCAATATTACCACCTGAAATACAAAAACTAACATAGAATGCTGGCTTGGTATACAATAAAATTGCTTCTGGAAATACAGTATGGCCACTCAACAGTGGAGGGTGAAATGAAGGATGCCTTATGAATACAAATTTTCGTGTAATTGCGCAAACGTTCCAAAGGGCGCAATATTTAATCCATAAATAAATATACTTTTTTTATGTTTTAATGTTTTTTTTATGTTCGCAGAAAGGCTTTTTAAATCATTAATTTTTTTATCTTAACCTCTGATTTTACTATATTTTATTTTCATAAGTTGCTGCCAATAAATTAATACGCACGAAAATTAGTACGAATAAGGTATTCGGAAAATTAAACAGTGTTTTTAATTTTGACCTTTGGACGTGCTTATTTGTTTTATGATGTCCAAAATTAATACAAAAAAGTGTCATTGTAAAAAATTAAATTTCTTGGTCTTTTCTTTTGAATAGTTAGTTGAAGCTTCTTTAGTGATTTTATCATTGCAGCAACAAAAACATCAGAACAATTCTTTTAAACAAAATATGAAAAATTACGACAAAAATCAAAAAAAATGTCATCAATCAAACTTCTCGTACTTATTTTTATTGTGAAGTTATATGCCCGAATTAATATATTTAACAAAAATCAAAGAGAATTTAAAACTATGAAGTTATTTTTGGTACATTTAAAAGAAATGTTATTTTTTAATAATTTTCTTAGAGAACAAGTAAAATGGCTGTTTAATTGTAAAATTGAAAACTAAATTCGTTCTTACTTTTTACCTCTGGGTGGGCCAGTGCGTGTTCCCAAGTCTTCACCACTTGATTTGACAAACTTGACCTTTGGACGAGCTAACTCGCGTAATGTATTGATATCCCGATCTACTTCTGGAGACACGCGTGTGTGACAATCTTCAAGAATTGCTAATTATATAAAAATACACATTGTTACAGATAATCAGTCATATATTATGCACAGGGTGTCTTCTAGAATTTAAATTCAAACTTGATTTTATACCACCCTTTTCGGTTTTTTTTAGCAAAACTAAGAGATGGCTGATCTGCATATTCTACAAAAAAGGTTGATATTGGACACAGGGATGCAAATTCTTGATTGAGCACTTGTCCAAATAACAGTGCCTTCACTTATATAAAAATGCTTTCAATTTCGTTGACTTGGTCACAAAAAACACAACCTTTGAAGTAAAGAAAAAAACTTGTGGAAAAATCCACTTAGGTAACAAAGATCCGTAATATGAATTTTGATGAAGTAAGCAACGACCCATCAATGCACAAAAAACAGAAACAGGTGGGTTGACTAAGCTTTATAAAATTGGTCCTAGGAAATCCCTAGTCACCTATGTGGCGAAAAAAACTGACGTCACAACACCTTTTTCAAGTAATTTGGCCTTCTTAGCCAATTATTTCAAAAGATTTTATCAAATTCTATCAAATACAGCTGCTTTGAGAAGTCTACGCCAAACTTTCAACAAATTTTGCTTGCAGTATGTCTGCTATTATGTTTATGTCAAGTTAGTGTGTGACTTACACTAGTGTCCAGGTTTTCCTGATTAACAGGCCTTTTCAGGAGAGGCGTGCAATAGCACGCGCACACCTCCACACACACGCAAAATGGCTTAGGCGTGCTATTGATAGCACCTGCAAAATGACAAATTTTATAAGAAGTTAACCAGTGCAGCACACCCAAAAACACACCTAAAATACTTGAGGCGTGCTTTTTGGCACACACGTATTAAAATTTTCCTGAAAAGGCCTGGATTAATATAAGTAGCTTTTTCAAAATAAACTAATTTTTGCATTATCTATATTATAATACCCGTATACGTCTGTCCGTCTGTCTGTCTGTCACGCAAAATGGTAGCTTAGCTGCGCCATAGCTGCTTCCCTCTAACCAAGCCTGAACAATGCTAAAACAATCATAATATTTGTTTTTTTGTAACCTTTTCATCGTCCTACCAACCTTTTAATACATCTTTTTAAAGTCACGTCCCTTTTTACCATGAAATTCGCCACTGCAAAAAGTCCATATTTCAACCTAGCCACCCGACCATTAATCCGGACCATTAATCCGGAGTAATAAGCCTGCCAACCCTTTTGCGCTGGACTTTAACTTTATTAACCAATCAGAAACCTTATTTGTTTCACGTGTTTGCGCAACCTGGCGTTTAATTTTAGGCCGGGGCTTTCACGAGTTCATCAGAATATCGCAACCACGAGACCACGAGGACGGATTGGTTTGACATTAGTTTTACGTTTTACACACTTCATCTGTTCTCAATCTTTCCCCATTTTCTTTGAAGCACTTACCTAAACCTTAACGTTTTATTTTGTAAATCCTTGCAAAAGAATGCCAGGGTTAACGCATTCTCATGTAAATATATTATCACATTCTCTAGCCAGGTATAAATCCTAAACAAACCAATTTTAGGATTTTAGCTAGGAACGTAGATTTCGAGGCGGTATTCTGCTGAAGCTAGCTACCTAGCTATAGCTAGCTGTATTTATTCCCATTCTTTTAAAGTTTTTATTCAGTTTGGTATATCAATATTTATTGTATGTAGCTAGCTAGCTCTTTTGAGCTACATCTGGCTCAAAAGTGAAAGTAGCCAAATGCAGTTTTTAGCTAGCTACAACAAATTTCTTATTTAATAATTTTTATGATGCTAGTTAGGTATATAACTACACATTTTATTACTGTCATGAAAACTTAATCCGCAAAGTAATTTTTTTAGCTCACAGAGTAACGATGGGCTGTTTCCTGTGTTTTTAATTAAACCGTTGTGATAAAGCTTTTTTGAAAAATGGTATTACCCTATTACTTATGTGTGACACGGTTTACCTGTAATAAGCGTTCGACCTGGTATTAACAACGGTCTGTTTTGTGTGTTTTTTATTGAAATTGAAATTGCAATAAGTTTTTTTGGGACAAGGCTATTATGTCCATACGCATTTGTGACACCTTTTACCTGTACTAAGCGCTCAGTCTGGTGTCATGAATAATTTGTTAACGTTTACTGAAACTTATTCTGCAAAATAAAATAATATTGACTATTTTTTTGCTATGACGGGGGTAACAACGGGTTGTAAACTGTGCTAAAAGGGTATTAAGCATAAACGCATGTGCAACACGGTTTACCTGTATTAAGCGCTCAGTCCAGTGTTAACAACTGCCTGTTTTCTGTGTTTATGTTTAACCGAAGTTGTGGAAAAGTTTTTTTGGGAAAAAGGTATATATTGTACCTACATGAATGTGCGACATTGGAGTGACATTCATTTTTTGAACTTTCACCACAATCATTTTCCAAAAAATATATAACAAAGCTTGGTCAACCATTTTTACTATGATAGGGTGACAACGCAATGTAGACTAAGGAAATGTTCAGCAAAGTTATTTTTTGAAAAAATTTATTATACCCAAAACTCCATAATGCTCTGTGCGCTTCACTAGAATTATGACATATTGCATAACTGTACTAGAGTGCTCCACCTGAATGTGTGGCACAGTTTACGGCTCTTATTAGTTGCTCCACAGGGTTTTCAACGCTGGGTAACACTTTTACTTGTGGCTTATCCTGGCCGGGTCTCCCGGCTAGTGTTACAAATTTAGCTAGACGTAAATTAAAATATTGCTGCAAATTTATGAGAAAATGTAAAGTAAATTATAAAGAAAAAGGCTTCTTCAATCCTTTCTTCTGTAGTTGTTGTTGTGTAAAATTTATAGAAATGGAGAAATTTGAATGGAAGCCAATACACTCCTCCGTAAACGGATCAGTATTACAATAGCACTTTTAACCCTATACAGTCCTACTTTTTCACCTGAAAGAATGTATTATGTACATGTAAAAATCCACAAAGTTTTGTAAACATTTGTAAACATTGGCAAGTCATCAAATGAGAGCTTGGTGTATAACTCTCACTGGTTGGTAACAGAGATGGAGGTCTAGTTTATGCTTCACAAAGCAGGCTTTTTTATTTCATAACAATTTTTAACATAGTAGGACCACCATCAAAAATATATTATGCTTGCATCCTCCAACTGACCCATTTAGGTTATTTAGTGGCCTCATTAATGCACTTTGTGCGGTAGACCGGGTTTCGATTTCTCTTGACGCTGATTCAATATGGGTGAGTGAATGTTACAATGGCCCTGGGTTAACCCAACGCTTGTGAGGGAAAATGGGGAAAATGGCACACTGTGTGGGCCGTTGGATGTTGCAAGAAGTTGTCTGGTAAGAGCATGGATCCTTAAAGAAAGTGATTGGTAAAATTGCAGAAGAGAATATTCCAGGGATTTTTCAAATTTTAAATTGTACATCAGAAAACGTAAACAAAGAATATTTCTGGCAATGACCATTAAAGGAGCTATAGCCTGTATCAGTCACGCAAACCTTTAATAAATTTTATTACCACATGCTCTCCTCCACAGATCCCCTTTAGTAATTCGCATAACCAAGTTTTCCTAATGTCACGTCTGTTTTTTGAGCATCAGAAAAAGTTACATGCAGATGTTGCCAGCAGCTACTAGCTCCATCCTGAGACAAGTTGCCAAGTATTGCAACTATTTTAATCATAAAATAGACTTTAGAAACAATTCCAGAGTATATCTCACATTAGAAAAAAACACATCACGGAATTAAGAAGCAAATATTTAACGAAAATAGGACGTTTTTGACAGTTTCTTTTTCGCTCAACCCTGTGGAAACGCCCACCTTGTTTACCTGCATTTTTGGGAAGTTGTTTTTAGAGGTGGCTTATAGTCAAAACCATGAAGTTATGTGGCGATCGGAGTTGTCAGATCGTCGCTAGAGCTGTTTGTTTAGATAATCACGTAATTAGATTAGGAGGACGGTATACGCTATAGCTAGCTAATCCCTTTTATAGACACTGTAACTGTGTGGGCTAGAAACCTGAGAGGCTAAAATAAATATGAGATTTTCAAGTGTGAAATTCAAACAAAAAACGAAGTTACCTTGTACTTCCATACCATATGAACACCCCATAAATTTCCAATTTGACCAACTCATTGACAAGGTGGCAAGGCGATCTCCAGTGTAATATTCTTTATTACCATCAATAAAGGCACATCTAGCTCTCCACTCATGTTCTGATTCCCACATTAGTCTGGGGACACCAAGATGTTCTTCTGCCATAATAGTTACTAACTTTTCTAGTAAAATTTATACTGCAAAACAGAACGAGGGGATGCGAATGAGTACGCGCGATAACTATTTGAATCCGATTTTCATGGGATTTTGGATGGACAAAAAACTTGAAGTGAACCAACCTCGTTCCCATCGCCTATTGTGTCTCTTTTTTAATATGGGGGGGCGATGTCAGAAAAGATACAAGATGCCCTGGGAACAAGGAATAAAATTTACGTTTCGAAATATCAGAAGAACAAAAAAAATGGTCAATACTGCAACAGATTTTGAAATGATGACAATATTGGCGATGACACATCGCATCTATTCGTAGATATTTATTATGTGAAAAACAAATGTATGCCGGAAAGAAAAATAAATTGAAAACGTTCATTTACTCCCCTCTTTCAAGCGTCCCCCTAGAATAGACCTATACCGGGCGATTATTCGAAGCATGCGGATATCTTTGATATGAGGCGCAGCCACATATCAGAAAACGAAAAAGAAGCCCTGGGGACGAGATTGCAAAAAACGCTACAGGCCCTGTGATCGAGGTTGACGGTATACGATAAAGGTAAATGTTTAAACAGCAGTAAGGAACGGTTGTCTATGTATAACTCAACGGAAACACAATATCGCGTCAATAGTGCATCATGACAATCCCACGACTCTTTTTGGATTGCACCAGCCATGTTGGAATCGACACCTTGTAGCTCTGAAACATTTGTGCGACGGCCACGTGTTTTTGCGACACGTATCGCGTGGACGAAGAATAGAAACAGCGTTGCACAACAAGAGCTTACACCTCGTCCACAACAGGTTATCTATCATCACAAAAAAATTTTAAGGGCTTTTAGGGGGTCACTTTATATTACTGATATGGGGTCTTTCTTCAATTTACCCTAATTTTCAGATTCACCAACATTTCCAACATTTCTCTAACAGGCACACTGCTTCTTACCAACCTAGTATCCGGGGTCTCTCTCTGTACGCTGAAACATCTGTGATATAATCAGCACAGTGCACTATGCTGGAGGGTCCTTTTGATTTTTTGTAAAATTGCTGCTTTCACCAAGACGTAAGAGAGTTGATGAGATCTTCTTCAGCTGCAGCAAACCTCGTCCCCAGGGTCTTGTGGCCCATGAGCCGTTATTACGGAGGATATTTGGAGGAATCAAAGAAAAAACAGTTCATGGACGAAAAACACTCGTCAGACAACCTCGTGCCCAGGGCATCTTGTATCTTTTCTGACATAAGGACGGCAAATACGTTGTTTGCCTCGCCGTTCTGATGTGAGAAAAGATACAACAGGCGCCAACAGAGTGTTAAAACCTCTAGTCGAAATGGAGCACAGAAACTTTATGTAACAAATTCGAAATTAACGCTGAGAAAGGAAGAGCACCTGAAAGCCACTTACTTATATTTGAGGGGTTGTTTGAACCATTCCGTTTTCAAATGTTTTTTGCAAGAATGATAATCTCGTCCCCTTTCGCTTTCTAATATGCAAGCTAGCGCAAATTTCGCGCTAGCCACATATCAGAAAGCGAAAAGGAAGCCCTGGGGATGAGATTAAAAGTTTGACCCTTTTAACATAAATTATCTGTTGTCGCCATAAAGATGTAACACTATCGCATAGCTATATATACTTTGATAAATATTGCTCGATGCAAGTGCATAACTTGCATATATGTATCAACACAATCTGTTTTAAAACATTATATATAAATGCCACTCTTAAATACACAATTTTCAAATAAACATCGTCACTCAATTATACTTATAAACGCGTTTTGACGTGAATAAAACAACCTCGTCCCCAGGGTCCTGTGGCCCCTGAGCCGTTATTACGGAGTGGAATGCCCTGGGAACGAGGTGGTACATAAGTATAACTACATAATCATCGACACGTCACATATCAAACCTACTGGCTTCTCCCGCATTTCTAATCGTTACACATTACTGTCGAATGTATTTTTACACCAGAGTTATTCAATATGTACTTATCCTGTACATTTCTAATGAAGTTAATATTCAAATGATCTTTTGGTGACGTAGCCAGAACGGTGCTTGCCAAGACAAGCTTCAGTGATACGCAATGCAGTTTGAACTGTTAATTGTGCATCTCTTTAGTTTTTAATTTTTGGGTTCACTTCAACCAAATCAAGGGCACCAAGCAAGCCTACATATGTATATACACATTATACAATACTTTTTTTGATAGCTTCGTCTTCAAGAAGAGGCCAGTGAGAAGTTATACAAACCTAATTTATTGACGTATTCTCCAATGTAAAGTCCTTCCCTCAAAGATAAAACCAACCGTACACTAAAGAAATAGTATTGTTAATAAAACACGCCTTATTCACGACGCTTGAATATAAATTATTTTTGCGTGCATGTAGTTCCAAGCAAAAAGGTTCTTCTCACCTGTAGTTCCAGTGCTAGGGACACCAAAGGATCTAAGGAGTCAATATCATAACTCAAATGAATCGGTCTGTCCAAACCTAACATGTAATGGTTAGAATATTTGAGAAGGTTTTCTTTTAAGTTTTGAAGAAGATTCACACATTTATAACGCTTAAATATTACCTCGGGTTGATCGATTCTATGGCTCGTTCAACAAACTGTTGGGAATACCGTATCGATCAACTTCGTGCATTGAGAACGTGAGTATACCAAGCTCATGTGTTATCGTGCCTAAAACATAAATATAAGCAAATACTAAAAAAATTCGGGGGGGAAAAGGTGAGAATTAAGTCAATTGCCATAACATTTTGTCACTTTTGCAAGTCTAGCCTATCGGATCAGTTGCTTTTCTGCAACTACAATAGCATATTCACTAATAAATTCTCAATTATTATTTCGTGTTTTAGGCACCGAAAAGTTGAAATCTCAACTACTAAACTGCTAGTTTCGATTTCCACATGTGTGACAGCCTTAACCATAGCCTTTACCATAGCAACTTACTACTCTCCCGGATCAGTGTCTCGTAAGCCAATATATGCAATGTCAAATGGTGTTATGCTAGAAGAAAATATGATTATGTCAATGGGAAAAATAAAACGTTAAAGACTTGTGGTGACTTTGGTAAGATATCCGATTTAGGGGTTGACGGCGATTTTAGAATAGATTTTCAGTCATATTTTTTAACTTGCACTAATGCTGTACCTACCAGGGCTCCGCCCATTCATAACCTGGTATTTCCTTGAGCCTAAAAACAGTTAATCAATATCTTAGGGGATTTTTATAGTAATTAATTAAAATCATTTCTAAAAGAAATTAAGTAAGTCCTACATATGGAAGTCCTTTTACAAGGAAGGATAAACACATCCCATGTAAATTTCCACTGGGTGATGTTTGAAATGTGTTGATATCATTGTGTGCATCGATCTAAAATGTTGTGAGAAATTATGCTTTATGAACAATCTCTCGTTAGTTCTCTTATTTTTGGCGTCATCTCTTATGTGGGTAACTACAGGGCACCTGGGACCAAGATGGGTTAAACAGTCCGTGTCGGAACAGAATGGTTGATGACATTTATCAAAAAACATTTAAATCTCAATATATCCTTAACCGTTCGTCGAAATCATATGTGTTGTACAATCTTTTGATCAGGGTTTTTAAACTCTACAAAATGGATGCGAAGAAATTTCTAAATAAAAATGTTGTACGTTGTCGGGTCATCCGTTTGGTTGTTTCCCTAATCAGCTGGGTTTTTCTGCGGCGCATTTAACAATTTTATCAACTACTAAACTGAAAAATGCTCTTAACTTACCCACAGAACACATATATTTCCCCTTGCTTTCTGGTGACCGAATACACTGCCAGTTGCAACACTTTAAAAAAAAATGTAACGTATAAAGAATCATCCTTTTTTAAGACTGAGAAGTCGTATTAACTATTAAGTAAAAGTAGTTTGAGAATTATAGCTGCAACTTTGGTCGGCAATTCGTAACACAATCAAAACACTCCACATCCTAATCAACGCAAATAATAAAATGAATAAATTAACAAAATTTTGCAACCCACCTATGATCGCCTCCTACTGTGACGCATATATCTCCACTTTTACTTCCCTTCTCTACAATATTAGCAACCTAAAAAATCAATTAAAAAAAAGGGAAAGCATGTTATACACGTGCGTGTAAAATCAAGAATTGTTTCACTAAAATGATGATAAATACGAGTTAGATAAATACGAGTTAGATGAACACGAGTTACACGAACACGAGTTACACGAACACGAGTTACACGAACACGAGTTACGTGAAGACGAGTTACGTGAAGAAGAGTTACACGAACACGAGTTACACGAACACGAGTTACACGAACACGAGTTACACGAACACGAGTTACACGAGTTACACGAACACGAGTTACGTGAAGACGAGTTACGTGAAGAAGAGTTACACGAACACGAGTTACACGAACACGAGTTACACGAACACGAGTTACGTGAACACGAGTTACGTGAACACGAGTTTCGTGAACACGAGTTACGTGAAGACGAGTTACACGAACACGAGTTACACGAACACGAGTTACACGAACACGAGTTACACGAACACGAGTTACACGAGTTACACGAACACGAGTTACGTGAAGACGAGTTACGTGAAAAAGAGTTACACGAACACGAGTTACACGAACACGAGTTACACGAACACGAATTACACGAACACGAGTTACACGAACACGAGTTACACGAACACGAGTTACGTGAAGACGAGTTACGTGAAGAAGAGTTACACGAACACGAGTTACACGAACACGAGTTACACGAACACGAGTTACACGAACACGAGTTACACGAACACGAGTTACGTGAACACGAGTTACGTGAACACGAGTTACGTGAAGACGAGTTACACGAACACGAGTTACACGAACACGAGTTACACGAACATGAGTTACGCGAACACGAGTTACGTGAACACGAGTCACACGAACACGAGTTACGTGAAGACGAGTTACGTGAAGACGAGTTACCTGAAGACGAGTTACGTGAAGACGAGTTACACGAACACGAGTTACACGAACACGAGTTACACGAACATGAGTTACCCGAACACGAGTTACGTGAAGACGAGTTACGTGAACACGAGTTACGTGAAGACGAGTTACGTGAAGACGAGTTACGTGAAGACGAGTTACGCGAACACGAGTTACACGAACACGAGTTACACGAACACGAGTTACACGAACACGAGTTACACGAACACGAGTTACGTGAACACGAGTTACGTGAACACGAGTTACGTGAAGACGAGTTACACGAACACGAGTTACACGAACATGAGTTACGCGAACACGAGTTACACGAACACGAGTTACGTGAAGACGAGTTACGTGAACATGAGTTACATGAACACGAGTTACGTGAACACGAGTTACACGAACACGAGTTACACGAACACGAGTTACACGAACATGAGTTACCCGAACACGAGTTACGTGAAGACGAGTTACGTGAAGACGAGTTACGTGAAGACGAGTTACGTGAAGACGAGTTACGTGAAGACGAGTTACGTGAACACGAGTTACACGAACACGAGTTACGTGAACACGAGTTACGTGAAGACGAGTTACGTGAAGACGAGTTACGTGAACATAAGTTACACGAACACGAGTTACGTGAACACGAGTTACATAGACATATGAAGTACATACTAACCTGTCTGGAGACTTTTCCACAAATACGTGAATTTTTTATGGGATAGCCTTTGTAATTTTCTACTTCTGGGTTTTCTGAAGAATACTTGTCTACTTTTATATCACCAAAATCTTTAACATGCCTCCCTAAAGACAGTTTTATAAAAAAAAATTATTATTGTTATTTCGCCGTTAAAGAATTCACATTGTTTCGTAAAAATAAAAACTATAGCTAAAATAAAATAATAGCTATTATGTTGTAGAATCGAATAATATTGTCTCTGTTTTTAAAGTAAAAGTTTTATAGAAGATTTTTGTCTAGAAGCCCTAATTTCAGTTTTCCGACGAAAAAATTTGGCGGAAAGTAACTATTTTGCAGGTCCGGTGGACTAAAATTTTCCTCAGGTACCTATAATGCCACTAAAAGTCTTCCAAGAACTTCCACTACTGGCCTATTTTTTATTGTTCCTACTTCAAGTCAATAAATAATATAAATATATTGAACTATGAACTTTGATAATTACAGGAAAGAAAAACATAACAAGAATATACACATCAACCATTTCCTTTCTAAACAATAGGCCATTTTTCAACTGAGACCCAACTTTAGTCAGGGAAAATGGCTAATTCTATCCATTTGGGACTAAAAATTTCTTCATTATTAATTTCCACGCCTAATCTAATTTCCGTCTTTTTTCCTCGATAAATCAGGTCGAAAAGACGTTTTTAGATTTAACATTAACTACAATCTTGTCCCAAGAGCTTCTTTTTCTCCTTCTCATATGCATGTCTTTCGCGCTAGCCTCATATCAGAAAGCGAAAAAAGAGCCCTGTGTACGAGATCCCAACATGGAAGTAAATTATGGATTAGAAAATTAAAATCGTCTACGTAACTAAGCAACAAGAAGTAACAATAATGGTAGCTACAAACCTAAAGCTTCGATTCTATCAACCAATCCCGCGTCTCGCAAAGCTTTTGGTCCATGCTCAACTCCACTTCTTGGCTAAATCAGATTTACACATTCCAAACGACTTGAGGTAGTCAAAACACGTGGAAAATGACGATAGCATTTAATTATAAAAACATCTTCGATAACAGTATGAGCAAGAAATTTGTATTTTTGTTTTACCTGACCGCCGCTGAATGGAACTCCTACCAACGACACATCTCTAAGATGCCGTCTCGATTGACGGCCAAACCGAAGCAAAACACGTCGTAAGGATATTTGTCTTCGATAGCATTATGTCCTTTTTTATCAGACCAAATCTTTAAAACTGTTTTCTGTGTATTGGTTTAGATTGAATTCACTTGAGAGTAACGAATAAATAATCAAATGCTTCTTAATTTTCTGCAGAATTGTCAAACTTTCCTATGCAGTAATAAAAGTCAGTCTATTTTTAACAAAGAAAGGTTAATAAAAGATAATGACATTGATTAAAAAGAAGCTCATATAAACACTAAAAAACATTACGGTGTATCCCCCATCACTTTCTGAGGAAGATAAGGCAAAATGATTCATAGCATATGAGCTTCTCCCTATAACGGAATCTAATAATGCAATAATGCATAACAAGGGTGTTTCTTTTTGGATTGTTTTAGCCTTGCTCACAGGCCGTTTATTTCAACTTTGGAAGTCACAAATGCAATAAAAGCCTGAGAACAAAGTTGGGATTTATTTATTGATGATAAAGTAGAAATTTAACCCTGAAGCTACCTAGTCTGTAAAAGTTAGCCAGTATTTAGGCGCTTAGCCAAAATTTGGCCACTTTTTACGGCCTGTTTTGTTTTCTGCTAAGGTATAATACACGAACGACAGTTATGTCTACGTTGGAAGCTAAGAAAATGATATGGGACTTCTTTTAGGAGAGAGTTACTGCCGCTGAGAAGTACGCCAAGTGCGCAGTTGTAACGTCCTTACTGACAGAACGATGTGTTTCTCTCTTACGCTCCAATCACATACACTCGTAGCAAAATGTAAACGTGTTTTGTGTCGATCTCAGAAATTCAAATTTTAAATTCAAATACAGTTTGAAGCATTCCAGTACATCACATTTAATTAAAATGGTTTAAAGTCAACCGTTTTACAAAAGCACTTCCTATAAATTGAGGACATAGTCAGTCTGAGCATGGATGTACGGTCTGAGTGAAAAGTTCAGCTTCAGGACACAAGACAGAATGTAGAAAAAATTCTGTTCTACAACATTTGTTGTGCAGCATCAAGTTGTAGCATTGTTGTAAAACACTAATTAGTCGTGACCCTTGTTGGACCGTTATACAACAATTTTAGTTTTTATGGAAACCGAAATTACTACCACTAATGAAGTCATTGCCTCGCCCATTAATACATATAAATCAACAAAGTCACCAGGGATCATAACGTTTTCTTCATCGCTTTGGAACCCGCCCGGAATTAATATTGATCAAAAAGTTAATTTGGAATTAGTATTTCTCTTTTTTTACACGAGAATAGAAAACTTCTGATTGACATAAAAGCGAAAATAAATTCCGAGCAAAAAAAACTTTACATCTCTTAGCACCTTAAAACCATTTACATCGTCAACCGCGTGAAAACATTCTTAGCGCCGACTACGTAAAAACATTCACAACGATGACCACCTGAAAACATTTGCATCGCTGACCATCTGAAAACATTTGCATCGCTGACCGCCTGAAAACATTCGCGACGCCCACCTAAAAATATTTGCATCGCTGACTGCCTGAAAACATTTTTTTAGCGCCGACCGCCTTAAAACATTTGCAGCGCTGTCTGCAGTTATCTTTGATTAGTCTAAAACTATTTTTAAGTACGCGTATTTTTATTAAGCATCTAGTTTGTCAGCAACTTTATTACCTGGCTGATACAAAAACCGGTTAGTATGAAAAATCAACAAAATTTGTCCAGTATAAGAAATATCTAATGGGATCAACAACTTCTTATTTCTCGAGATTAAGGAAATTGGTATTGGCAAAGTGCTTGGAGGGCAAACCTTGTCTCCAGGGCTTTTTGTCTCCCACCAGCGCTGCGCCTATTGATAGGTCTGACAAATGTTCGTCACGCCGTTCGATATGCAAAAACAGACAACAGGTACGGGGATCGAGGTTGCTTAGGAAGCACCAAACATTGTCAGGTCAGGGTGGTCACATTTTTTTTCCAAGAAAAGGAGTTTAGAGGATTTTAAAGGAGATTTTGCACCGAATTTAGAGAAGTTTTTTCGCAAAAAATGAAAAATTTTGAAGAAATATAGAGGATTTTAGAGGATCAACAGCAAACTTTTTTTTTCTTTCCTAGGTTTTAAAAGCTTATCAATTTCTGAGATCAATAACAAATATGTTTAGGAAAGTATTACTTTTAGGATAAATGATTAAAAAACAATTGAAATAAAGCTTTTGGATGAGGGACGTATTGCTAACATGAAAGATAGAACTAACAGTTTATATCACTATAACAAATGTAAAATCCCCTGTACCATAATAGAAATAGGTCAGTCACAAAACTTAAACGAAATCTAACATAAACTAGACCAACTATCTTGAGGAGTTTGTATCTAGCATCATTTGAAATCAAAAAACAAAATCAAAACGAAATCTGACATAAATGACTACCATCAATTAAACTTGGACAGCACTGAGAATCGTAAATTTAGTTCTTTTGAGGTTATAATGGTGGGCTTTGCTACGATCCAAAGAACTAAAACAATCGTCACCAGCTGATGCTTTACCTAAAAACTCCTTGTCTGTGTCATTAAAAGCGAACCTGCAGATCCATTTTTGGAAATTTATTATAAGATTCATTAAATAATGTGGGTGTAATAAGGGACTTCTTTCAATTTATTTAACAGTATTTCTATAACAAAAGATGACATGACATAAAATGTAACAACATTTTGTTTTTCCACAAGTGAATTTTACTATATAGAACAGAACAGCTTACCTTTCGATTCTGATGTTTCTGAAAGTTTGCATTTTGAAACTTTTAATGACCAAATTATCTCTGCAATTAGTAGTATCTGATCTCTTGATACTGTATTAATTAAATTGGTATGCTTTTGAACTATTTTTTGTTTTGCTGGACTAGTGACTTCAGAAGGCTGTTTTAACAAAACTTATTTTATTGCTACCAATTAAACATCTTTCTATATGTTTCTTTCCTTTAGCATGCTGCCTTATACTCTTAATTATGTTTTGCAATACTAAACGACTTGTATCAAACGTTATAAACCAAGATTTAAATTCCGCTACAATGAGTCACGAGTCTTGAAATTTACTTTTGTATTTAGGCAATATTTCATTACTTTTCTAAACAAAACAAATAACTTCCTAATGGTAGACATATCAGATAATAACTACATGGAAACCAATTTCTAGATTAAAAGTAGTCTCAATTGTCTCTAATAATGATATGTAGACAAGAATAAGTAAAAACTGACACTTTCGAAACAAACAGAAATTTAAGCTATGCAAAACAGTTAGAATATTTCTTTATCTGGCAAAGAAAAATAACACGTAAAACTATCAAACTATTATTAGTGTTACTGAAATAGAAGAGTTAAAGAGGAGATTTGGTCCCATTTTCAACTTCTAAGAGGATGTAGAGGACTTTAGAGGTTTTTTAAAAAACACGACTTAAGAGGATTTTTGAGGAGGCGTGGGTGTATTTTTACTGATAAAAAAGGGGCCATTCCTTTTGCTATCATAGTCGTTCGTTTGGTGGGTCTACCCTGCAAATTTTTTTCTAAATTTATATTTTGTCAGCCAGTCAGTAAGAAATTGTCACCAAAGCCCCTGTATCAAACATTTACTGGCAGATATCAAAAAGGGTGCTAATGAAACACAAACATGGTAAACGTGTTTTTAAAACCCCTAAACCCAGCTCGGGTTTAATCACAACTGCATTTAAAAAAGGTCTTTTTTCTTGTTCACAATTTTTAATAAGATATTAAATTAAAACTATTTTTACATAGGATTATCCGAGACATTTTTTCCGTAGAGGTAAACAAAATTTACAACAAACACAGCGATAGAAGATTAAAAGAAAGGTTAGGCAATGGGACAGAAGTTTGTTTCGACACAAACCTGAAAATATCTTACATGTTAGTTCCGTTTGTTAAAATAGTAGGGTTTAAAAATAAAATCAACAAGTTTACAAATAGCCAAGTTTTAAAAATATCTCATAACTTCCGTTTGAAATAGTCGGGGTTTAAAAATAACTAATATTTACTTTCTCGAAATAACCACACAAACAGCTTTCAGCATACTGGTGATATATACAGTTCCCTTTTTTTCCCCTTGTCTGACAGGTGTCATTCAAAATACTTCAACGTGCACAAAAAAAACAGGGTAAAAAAAGCCCAGGGTTTTTATTTCCCCGCTTGACTGCGTAGCATTTTGTATATTCTGTCTTTAATGAAATCTTTGCCTTTAGGCGCGTACATTTGTTTGCTTTTGTCCAGTCTAAAGAGAGTTTGAATATGTCATGACAGTTGTGAATGCAAGAGATAATCCAGCAAAACATAAACGCTATAGCGCAAAATGCTCTCAAGCATTTTTGTTAGCGCGTGTACACTTAGACAAAATCTCTTGTGCAAAACAACAAAAAATAATCGTAAGTTTTTTTGCTATAGCAGAAAATGCAGTCAAATGGAAACGAGGCTTGAGTTCGTTTACCAGGGTGGCCACACAACTAATTTTTCTGACAATTTCCTGACATTTTTTGGACTAAAAGCCTGACATTTCACTCATTTTCCCAGCTATTTCTGAGCTGTTACGAATGTTCTCCAATCATATGGATAAAATAAATACACTGTAAAAAAATTAATTTTTGGCAGTACCTGAAATTCCTGACAATGTTTAGACGGTTTAGACGGAAAAAAATGAGTTAACATAATACAACAACTTACACTAAACAACTCAAATCTGTTAAAGAGTCAATGAAGTCGAAGAGTTGACTGATGTCGTATGTGATTGATGTACTGTTCGGATACGTTCGCTTCAAATGCTCTTCGAATATTTTACATACTCCTGAAAATTGTTTAAAAAGGTAAATGATAAAACATTGGATTCCAATTAAACATAAACAAATTAAACCAATTATAAGCATATATAGGGTAAGGTTCCTGAAAGTTTAGGCATATCATAAAAATTTTCCAAACAAAAACGTTTTACAACCGTACATAAAAAAGATACAAAAGGAACAAAACATCAAAAACAAATGTTTTAACAAACATAACAGAATGAAAGGAAGAAAAAAAGCAAATCGTGGATGGTTTCGAAGTAAACTATGCTTATTTAAAAAAATGTGTAATCGTACTGTTAAACTTTCGAAAACAAATTGTGCATATTGACATTTTGAAACAAAGACATTCAGCAACACAGACAAGATAGTGATCAAGACAATAATTGAAACACATCACTCCAATTCAAACACCTGTTTGTAACACTCCTACATGTTACTTCAAAATATCTGTGTACGCACAATGTAATTCTGACCACTAGTTTAAAAAAACACTAAAATATAACATTTACTTTGGTCATAAAACCATAATAAGAGACTATATCCAAAATACAATTCCATGCTTTTAATTTAGCATTATTCAGAAGCTACTAATAGTTGATTGGCATGCCCCTAAACAGCAATAATAAACAAGCACAAGACCGCATGGTCTTTTACGTCCCTAGCGTTTTCAAAAAACTGGATAGGGGTTATTTCTATGATTATAAGTGCAATAAAAATGGTTTTCGATTTCAAAACTCCTGTTTAAATTGGCTCACAGACAGACAGGAGTATTATAATAAAGA